>JAPQRN010000019.1:20239279-20250820 GCA_037367275.1 Coranthus polyacanthus | reverse complement strand
AACTAATTACTGGCCTTTTCTAAAGCATCCGCAGTGTTTCAGTTTTAATGAAGCTGCTTTTATGTAAATGAGTCATTCACACTTTGTCCCGCATCAGCGCGTCTTTAGAGTTTCTTTAGAGGCAAACGTCGATGCGAAATCTTCATCTTTCATTCAGTACTTTGACCTGACATCAGAAAGAATCTGACTTAGTGAAGATAAAACACGTCTGGGAAGTCTTTTTGCAGCTTTACAGCGTCTGAAAGTTTCTTTTGTTCTGTGCAGATAGCCCAGGGGGTTGATGTTAATAACAGGGTGCTCCAACCCCTGTGTTGTTTTGCCTGCCTAGACATGTACCGTGCTGCGGGTTCAACTTGCTGCACATGAATGTAATTTCATCAAACTCATTCAGCAGTAATTGTCACATCCTCTCTGCGGTTATTTTAAGCGTGATTAATTAAGCTGCGTGACTCTCCTGAACTGCCCGGCCTGTCTGTGACTCAGTAGGAACATCTCCTCCTCTCCACACAGATCCAGGTCATGACTCACCTCTGGACTCTCCTGTCAGCCCTGCTGCTGGTTCTGTCAGTCTCTGAAGCTCTGAGCAGCCCCGAGGAAAATGAAGTCCTGAAACACACAGAGTCAGAGATCACCAAGAGCCAGGCCAGTGACCAAGGAGACATCAAGTGGCCTTCTTCAAGATGCCTGTGTTGTTTTAAATGCTTGCATGCCCTTCTTCCGTGTTGTAGAGCGAGGCAATGTAGCCGAAAATGTTACCGTGATAAAACTGTTCATATCAGGCAATATCGATAATCATCACGATAAATGTCAAGCTACTTTTTTTTTCTTTTTTTCTTTTAAGAGTTGATTTTAAGTCTTGGGTGAAAGTTGAAGAAAGCAGATGGTTATTTGTGGTTTTAAATTGGTCGTAAACGATGTTACAAGATGAAAATGATGCAAAAGATGCAACAAGATGGAAACAGTTTGAAAGACGTAACTACGCGAAAACAATGTAAAAGACGCAAGGAGACAAAAATGTTGTTAAAGACCAGGGATGCGCTGATCTGACCTTTACAGGCCCGATACCGGTACCGATTCTCAGGCTCCCATCCAATACCAGTGTTTAATTAATGACCAACATCCTTCACTGGGACTGGAACTGGGATCGTTCTGTTACGTGTAAAGCAGCTTGACTTTAACCATTACTTTCCAACTTTCTAAAACAAAATGTAACAAATAAATACATTGTTTTATGAGGGTAGATGTTTGGTAGAATAACATGGAATTGAAGTACATCGATTGACCTATGGATCGAAATGAAGCTGATACTTGATCCAGGTGCTTGGGCCAGTGTTGGACTGACATCCAACATCAGTATCGGACCGGTGCATCTCTGTAGAGGATTCAACAAAACGAAAAACAAACGTGAAAGCTGCCAAAAGATGAAAAATGTTGTTATTTTGCCCACTTTCTTTATTTTGATTTAATGTTGCGTCTTTTACAACATTTTGTAACATGATACTCAAAGGAGTATGTCTGTCTGTATATTTATTGCCATATAAAATTATATGGCAATAAATATCATTCACGTCTTATCAGCCAGCCCTACCATGTTGAAAATGTTAGTGACTGAGTCATTGTGTTGGTTTCTTATCTTTTAAAACCAGGTGGTAGGGAATACCATCGGAAATCTCAGCGAAACTACGAGCCACGCACCCACCACATGTGAGTTATTTGGCATTTGCTGCATTCTCGTCTGACTTCTCCTTCGCCGTCTCCTACTATTCCAACTTTTTCTTCTTCCTTTCTCTCACTTTAGCTTCCCACCTGACCACCACGGTTGCCACGGTCCCCAGCCTCGCTCCTCGGTGTCCAGGAAACCAGGCGAGGCTGGGGAACAGTTCCGGCTGTGGATGTCCGTCCCACATGCTGAAGGACGGGGACGACTGTGTCTGCGCTGCGGGCTTCGCTCTGGAGGGAGCGGCAGAGTGTAAAGGTGAGAACAGGTGGAATCAGCAGCAGAACCAGTGCTTTGAGGTGAACTGGATGAATCACTGAAACATAAGACGAATCATTTTATCATGAGATTTCATTGTATGGACTGTACACAGAGGTGATGATGGTGGAATGTACTGTTTGCAACCTGGTTCCTTTTTGTTGGATTTCTACTAATGGACTGTATCATCACTCATAATTCTGTTCGTAAAATGCTTTTAACAAAATCCAAATATATTTAATAAAACAAGGAAAACCCGACAAGTCTTTTACAAGATAAAAAAAAATGAAACCACTGTTGAATTAGCAGCCTGATGTCCATTAATCAACTATTTCATTCAGCCCTGTCTCTCTAAAAACAAAATGACTCAAAACACAAAAGCCACCTCATTGCTAATCCTGTTACGTTTTCTCCCACTGAGCAGTGGTGGAATGAAAATCCAGCAGATATATCTTTGCAGAATCCATCATTTGTTCTCGTTAGAAAGTCTTTGAGAGAATTAATTATGATAACAACAGTATCAGCCCTGCTACTTTTTTTTTTTTCACTTTGTAGTAGAGATAGACCGAATAATCGTTTTGGCCAATTAATTAGCGCTGATAGGACGTTTTACAAACTGTCAGTATTGGCAGAAGTCGTGGCAATAGCAGCCGATATCTAATATTAGACATCCTTCTGGCATTAGTGACTTTGAGGGAAAATCCTAGCTTAAAAGATAAACAAAAAAAAAAAATTGTGCTCACCTAGATTTTTTATTCTCAGTTTGATATTCAGCTCCACATTTACTGATGAATTAATTTGAGTTTGATATTCAAGGATTCACATTTGTGTATTTAGGTGTTCACTGCTTTGACTTGGATGTTCAGTTCAACGGTTAATCCGGTTTCTGATAAAATTTCAGACATGCATAACGTGTTTTCAGTGTGTAATTTGTGGGGGAGATGATTCGATGCAGTTAATGGGCTGTCAGCTTTTCCTTGCTTTAAAAATCCACCATTGGTTGACCTGTAGTTCACAACAACAGTGCTTTTCTGGCAGTGTCGTACTCGTATGCTGTATTAATATTGGTTTTGTTTTGCATACAGTGATCTCAGTTGGATGCCGTATCTTATGTTCTCTCTGCTCAACAGATGTTGATGAGTGTGGAGGAGATTGGCCTGGACCATGTGGTCTCCACGCCAGCTGCACTAATACCCCTGGCTCTTACTCATGTAGCTGTCTCCGTGGTTACCTGATGGGTGCTGGAGGGTGCCAGGGTGCGTCATCATCTGTGTGTGATAGAAGCAGGGATTACATTTATCCATGAGTGCACACTATGATCTGTTTTGAAAGTGTAGTTTCAACTGATGCTTAATAATTCTCTGCAACATTCAGCCCATGGAGTTAGTATATGTGTCTGGTCATAATGCACGTGTGCCTTATTGCTTTTCTATAGATATAGATGAGTGTGCTCTGGCTGCAGTGACGGGCCTGCAGGCGTGCCACAGCAATGCCGAATGCAAAAACACCCTGGGCTCCTTCACCTGCTCGTGCCCTTTGGGATATGTAATGGCTTTAAATGGAAAAGGCTGCGTAGGTGAGGTTTGTGGAATGGGTAAAGCTGATTGTGAAGAATTTTATTGAACCAGGGCATCAAGAGCACCTTCACAGAGGCAGCGACAAGGGATAAATTGTCTCTGATAGGATTCTGTGACAAATGTGTAGGTAGTTTATCTTGTGAGAGCAAAGTCTGCGGGATTACAATTGTAGGTTTATCTCTCAAACAACATAGAGCCTGTTACGTCAGTAAGACGGAAACCGGAGATGGAGACATTATCGGACACACAGATCTAAATCTTCAAATAAACTTTTATGATTTCAAGTTCTTCATTTCTCTTCCGCAGATGTGGATGAGTGCAGCTTTGAGGAGCAGTGTCGGCGCGAGCTGGGAAATGTGTGCGTGAACACTCCCGGCAGCTTTATATGCCAGTGCCAGCCCGGCTTCAGAGCGGAGGCCCCGGCTTGTGTCGGTAAGTCTGTTGTTAGTCTCATCACACCTGAGTTTGATGTCCAGGTTTGAGCTGATGAGCTTATGTTTCATTGAGTTGCGGGAGAGTAATAACTTCAGATGAACGGCAGAAGGGCTTTGAAGGAATAGAGAGTGAGCTTCTTAATATGCTGCTTCGCTGCTTGCCTGCTTTATTCCAGTTTCTGTTTGTTTTCCAACCCGTCTTCCCTCGTTGACCTTCACTTTAAAACCTGATATCCGCTAGAATCAGAATTCCGTTGGTATTCTGTTTGACTCCCTTTTTTTGTTTCTTTGCTCTTCTGCACCGCTGGCCTCTGCTCCTTTTCTAGGTCCCGTGTGTCCAGACTACACCGTGTGTCAAGGTATGATGTACTTTCCGTGCTTGCTTTTAAAAGGGTTTAAATAGTTCACACGGACTGCTTGGCAAAAGGTATTCTTAGAAAGAGTTCCCTTCGCTGTATTGTCAGTTTGGACATTTGCTATTTCCCACAATGCAAATTATTTCAAAGCCATAAGTGAATGAGAAAGTCAGTTTGTATTCGTGCCACTCTTTTGATTCCGTCCCAGATGTGGACGAATGCGCGGAGAGTCCTGCAGTGTGTGACGGCCAGGGTGTGTGCGAGAACACGCTTGGGAGCTACAAGTGTGTTTGTCGACCAGGTTACCATGGAAACGGCACACACTGCGAAGGTAAGTAATTAGTACGTCTCTCTATGGAAAACTCTGTTTCCTGTTAGACGAGGTCAGCTTCCTTGTGTGCCCGTGTTTTAATGCCGGCTGTTATGCCTTCCATTAGAATCATCCCAGGTGGCAGAATAATGTTTATTGAATAGAAATGAGTGAGGTTTATGATCTGGTTTAAACAACAAAACAATGTGTGTTCCCTCTTTCCAGATGAGAATGAATGCGTGTCAGGTCATCACGGTTGCGACACCAACGCCCGCTGCGGCAACATTATTGGCTCTTATTTCTGCCAGTGCTATCAAGGCTTTAATGGAGATGGACACTCTTGTTTCGGTGGGTTAACGGTGTTTGTTTTTTTTTGTTTGTTTTTTACATTTGTGCCCCACTAGTGCTCAGTGTCAATAACTGCAAAGTGTCTGCTAGTGGAAGTTGTGTCTAAGTGCCAGCAGCACTTGAGCACACAGCACTCACCAGACCCCCAGTCCCTCAGGTTTGGTCTTTTTTCACAGACATCGATGAGTGCGCGGTGAACAACGGCCTCTGTGAACACAACTGCACGAATGAGCCAGGAGGTTACAGCTGCCAGTGTGCCTCAGGCTACCAGCTAAACCAGGACGGACATCACTGCACAGGTAAAGAACACCTCAGAGCAGAAAACATGTGTGTGTCCTCCCGAGAGCTTAAGTAGAAGGCAACTGGAGTTCTTTTTGGTGGTGGGAAAAATATTTGAATTTGAAAATACACGCCTTCCTTCTGCAGCTCTGTCCCCTCTGTCCAAATCAAAAGACTACAAGCAAAGACAGATGACACGATGCTGTTTCATGCTGCTGTGGGAGCTGCTGTGTTGCTTCTGTGACGAGTCATGAAGTCAAGCAGTACAGTCTGTTTGATGCAGTCTTAACAGCAGTCAGTAATTAAAGCTGTCAATCACATATTTAGCCCTCCTACCTGTTTGAAAACATCCACGATGAGCCGAATTCTTCTCTGGTACAGGGTAGATTTTGTTTGATTTTGATCTTGTTTCCACTCAGTCCACTTGAATAAATACAATAAAACAATAAAAAAAAGAAAATAATGATAATAAGGTGATGAAGTATGCTTCAGCCATTTCATCCCAAGTCTTCGGTGATTCTTGATTCCAGTTTCCTTCAACCTAAGCTCTTAGGATGACCCTGACCTGAAGTCTGTGTCATTGCTTCAGGTCAATGGGTTATTACCTAGCAGCTAATTAAAGCCAATGTGCATCGTTTTTTGGTTTAGTCAATTCTGTTTGTTGATGTTTTGCAAATTGCACTTTAGTAGTCGATAGAGCTGTATCTTATGAATAAATATTATACACCGTCAAGTGCCAAAATGATTAAGATAATGTCTGATCATACCTACATGAGCTGAAGTGTTCATTAAATGTCTCTGATCTGTCAGATGTGGATGAGTGTTCGGTACAGAATGGGACCTGTGAGCATGTTTGCATCAACACCCAGGGATCTTTCCAATGCTCCTGCAGGCCTGGATACCAGCTGCACATTGACGGCCACACCTGCGTGGGTCAGTCACACCGACGCTCCTTCATCACTCATTGATGTTTACATACTCATTTTCAGTCACTTAAACAAGCTGAGCATCTGCAATTAACAAGAACGCAGCAGATGTAAAGATGACCATGAATTTGTTACCTCACATTTGCTTTTTTTGTGTGTGTGTCTGGGTATTCATGCATTTTTCCTTCAAGTGGATGTCCCGGGGGCATGTTTTGGAGGATTAGAGAGGATTAGAAAGAGCCAGATGCCCTCAGGAATCTGTTACACAGGAGAAATGACAGTGTCCATAAAGATGTCTACCTTAGCTTTTCTATGTGTATGCTCAGTTTTGAAAGTGCTGCTACTAGTAGGACTCTTAGATCTATGGACTCGGGTCAGGTGGTCGAGCCCAGAGTCCAGACTAAACATGGAGAAGCAGCATTTAGCTGCTATACTGCAAACAATTGGAACAAACTGCCAGTGGAGCTTAGATTCACATTTTTAAATCCGGGTGGAAAACACTTTACCTACCTACCTTACACTCCTCTTATCGCACAAGAGTGTAAGTTAGTCTTAATTCATTCTTATTGCACTATAAGTCTATTGCTATGTAAGTCTGGAGTACTGTATATTCTTTTAAGCATTTTAATATACATGTTTGAATTGTTTTATTCTCTTGTTGCTTTTAATTATATTTTTAACATTTTGTTTTTTGTTACTTCTATTGTTTAAACACTTTTATTTCCTTCTGGATGCTCCTTGCATTCATGTAAAGACATTGAATTGCCTTTGTGTCTTATATACACGCTATATGAATAAACTTGTCTTGCCTTGCCTCAGATATTGATGAATGTAAACTCCAGAGTGGTGGCTGCTCCCACACCTGCACAAACACTCCAGGAGGACACATTTGTCATTGCCCACCTCCTCTGCTTCTAGACAGAGACAACCTCACCTGCAGCAGTACGTTGTTTGACCTCGACAGGTTAAAATACTGTAATAACTTGTAACGTTGTTGTACTTCACGTTAAAACTGTTTTCTTTTTTCCCTGAACAGATGTAACATCCTGTACGTTTAGGAACGGCGGTTGTGAGCACATATGCGCTACGAGGGCTGACGGCCACGTCCAGTGTAGCTGTCGAGCGGGATGGAAACTTGACGAGGACCTGAGGAGCTGCGTGGGTGAGATGAGTTTTCTTTCCCCCTTCACTCCTTTATTTATGACTTGGTCTGAATTTTTGACTCTCACAGTGATTTTATGCTGTGCTTCTGGGACTGATTGATATGACAAAAAAATATGATCGTGATAGTTTTTCCATGATGATCAATATTAATATTTATCACAATATATAATTTCATAATGCTGCAAGATTAGGGTTAGGGTTAGAAAATATAAACTTTCCTGTTTTAAACAACATTTGAGGTCATTTGAGTATAGATTTATGAATTTCCGAGGTGTACTTTTGTATGCCGTTGCACACATGGTTTCCCGTTCACAACGATGGAGACTCAGCGTTTACGAGGTACAGTGAATGCATCCTCATTCCTGTCTGTGTGTGTTTTTGACCAGGCAGCAGCACGACAGAAGCAGCACGTCTGTAAATGAGACCAAAACCTAGAACTGACTCTCAGCAGATTTTTTTTTCTACATGACATTGGTACAAACACTTACCCGCCAACGTTATGAATGGTCCTTCGAGATTTACTCAGGAAATGGAAAATCTGCCTCCATGTGGTGCTTCATGGGGGTTTATTTCCTCTTTGGGATAGATTACGGTAATAGATCTACCCATGTCAAGTGAAAATGTCCAAAGCGTACCATCATTAGTAACACATTTTAGCGCAATCCCATTTTGAAATTGCTCTATAAAATGTAGAAACATAAAAATAAAAAGTTTGATATCCTTTAATTGTATGAGCACATAACTTTAAAACTGAATGAAACAACAGACTAAACCATCTGGTGAAACAACAACACAAGCATTATTTTACAACATGAAGGGGTTCATAAAAAGGCATTACATCGGGAGAGAGCATAAATAAATACATAAATGCAGAAATCTGAGTGCCAGTGAGCTGCTGAGGACTGTGAACACGCTAAGTTTTCTGTGATGATCCCTTGTTGTTTGTCCAAGCACAGCACACTTTTCCCTGGTCGCTCAGCCTCATATGAAATGAACAGACAGCATGGTTGATTGTTTGGAAATTGTGTCAAGATGTCCAGCTGTTTAACTGCCGCTCTGTCTTTTGTCATAAGACGTGAACGAGTGCGGGGACTTCACAAACGGCGGTTGTGAGCAGCTGTGTGAAAACCATCCTGGCGGGTTTAAATGCACTTGCAGGGAGGGGTATGAAGTCCGAACCGATGACCTTACAAAGTGCCAGCGTGAGTCGAAATAATCACGCACGCTCAGTCTCCCAGACAGCAGAAAAAAACAGTTTAAAACATGTTGTCGTTCATTCTTCTGCTTCTCCAGCTGTATGTGACCCTCCTTGTCAGAACTACGGAGTGTGTGTGGGCCCTAATAGCTGTGACTGTCCTCCAGGCTACCCGGGACTGGGCTGCTCAGGTACAAACCTGCCTTGTGCCATAGTATCATCATTTGTTTTTCTTTCGCTGAATATGGACTTATGCAAGTGGGCCATTGACGTCAACGGGACAAATTTAAAACACAAAAAATAAGAATATCTAGAGGAATTATTCAATCATTAAGCATGTTGTGTTGACATAAATTTGTACTAAAATTTTAAACTGAGTGATTTTAGTGTTTTTTTCATCAAGATGAAGTGGCTTTGATCTTCAGAAATCTCACATGATTATCAAAGAATGAATTCATTTCCTTAACCTGCTTAACATTAATCTAGTAAAATAAAGTGTTTAGAAACAAAGTGGTCACATTTGTAGCTGTAGTTGTTTTGTGAATATGTCACCGTTTAAATGTAGTTAACAGACCTGTTTGTCCTGCAAAACAGATAAACTATTAAAAATGACTGAAAGAAATACAATCCAAGCATAAGAAGGTAAATGAGAATAGATTTTTCGATTATTTTTCGATTTTTTTTTTTTCAAGCAGCAGTCATGTCCAAATGGTCGCCCTGCATAGTATTTAACACCTTAAAAAACAGAATTACAACATTACAAATAACTAATGGTTTTAGGACAGTTGAAGTGAGTGCATAATATAGGTGCATATGAGATCTTTTTATGTCTTTAAACCTTTTTCAAACTGAAAAAATGCAGTCAGACATAGTGTCATTTTGAAGACGGAGCCATTTTCCTTTTTCACATGTCGGTCCGTTGTTGTTCAATATGGCATCAAAGCAGCTCTGACACAGCTGATAACAAAATATAATGGATGTGTGATATCCATGTTGTGTGCTTCAGCCATGTGCTCGCCGCCCTGTGCTCATGGAGGTACCTGCATGAGATGGAACAAGTGTTCGTGTCCTCCAGGTTGGACTGGAACGGGCTGCCACACAGGTACTTCTGACTTGTATTATTGCAACTTATAGTTATCGTCTCGATAAGACAGCAGATGGATGGGACTAACAGCAGGTGAACTGGGAGCTGGCCCATAAGAGAGGTGTCCGTCTTGAGAAAACAAGATGGGATGACAAGTTGAGAATGAAGTTGAATGTGTTTCTGAAATGTAAGCAAACTAGGCACGGCAGCTACAACAACATACCATCATTTCCTTGCCAGTGTCGAATAGCTTTACGTGGATTTTTACGTGGCGCTTCATGGGGGTTTATATCTTTTGTGTGATGGTTTTTAGCTTGACAGCATTGCTACCTAGTGTACATTTTCTCCTAACAGCTACAGAATAATTAGAACTTAATTTTCGTGCTACAGACGTAATTTAAAGAAGGCCAAAACTGGAGAAATAAAAAAGTCAGTTCACAGCTGTTTTGGTCCTTTCTCTTCATCTGCCAGAGCACAAGTGACAAGAGAGATGTGATATGTGATAGCCCAGTGCGCTGACTCACAACAATGATTGGAAAGGTGTTGAGACATCTGGCCTTTTCTACAGACTCTATTAGATGTTTGTCATTCATCGAGTTTTTCAGAAAAAAATGTATTGCATTTAAAATGCCACGCTGATGCCCTGTGTGAAACCAAGCGGATGGTGCTTTTGAACGAGGCTGTTGTAGAAGCTTCCATCCGCTATAAGGACAAAAATCAGGCTTTTTTAAAAACAGTTCCCTCGTCTCTGTTTTCTTGTGTCTCTCAGCGGTGTGTGAGTTGCCCTGTGCTAATGGCGGCCGCTGTGTGGGGCCTGATACATGTCAATGTCCCTCAGACTACACCGGCCCCCAGTGCCTCTTGCGTGAGTATCAAAACCACCAACACATCTGGCATCAGTTACAACAGGCATGCAGGTATTTGTGGTGGGGCAGTGAGACAGCTGTCATTTTTACCTCCATACTTTAATGTTTCTTGACAGCGATGCTGGTTGAAATATACACACATTTCTCTATGTAGACCTAACTCTGTCTGTCCGTCTCTTTCTGTGTGTTTGTGTGTTTTGTAGCCCTGTGTACACCTGCCTGTCTAAAT
The DNA here is from genome assembly GCA_037367275.1 of Coranthus polyacanthus. Taxonomy (NCBI): domain Eukaryota; kingdom Metazoa; phylum Chordata; class Actinopteri; order Kurtiformes; family Apogonidae; genus Coranthus; species Coranthus polyacanthus. The sequence continues at coordinate 20,240,077 of JAPQRN010000019.1, read as the reverse complement.
GGGGGGAGATGTGTGGATGTCAACAAATGTACATGTGTTGGTGGATGGCAAGGAGCTCGCTGTCAAATAGGTGAGAATATTTGATAAAACTTGAGATTACCGTTACTACAGTGCACTACAGTGTAATCATTCAGTTTCCTGATTTTTTTTGTGTAGCAGCGCAGTAAGTACCAATACATATTTGTAATGATAAGGGAACAAGATGTGAAGTTTATGGAATAAGGGGTAATAATGTTGGGATTATTTTTAAAGAAAAGAAAGGGAAATGATTTAACATTTGTCACTCGTTTGTAAAAAAAAAAAAAATACCACTCAAACCTCGTTCTTCCTCTCTGCTCAGCAAACAAGTGAGAGAGAGCGGTGGCGCTGTGAAACGGACAAATAAAACATTATTAGATAGATCAGATAGATAGTCTATTTGTCCCCGTGGGGAAATTAGTATGTTGCAAAATCACATGGCTTTACATTAAAGCACCACTAACAAAACAGGAGTCATTACAGATACACACCTAGTATTAACAGAGATGGGATGTGCATCAACCGTTTAAAAACCTAATGAGCCTGAGGTACAAATGAAAACAGTTTTATTTTCTTATTGTTTCACAACGCATACACCCGCACCTTCATACAACTGTAAGAGAAGGTTCTAAATGCTTCCTCCTGCCTGCTGTGGCCGACAGGGCAGTGTGTTTGACATTGACTTTATGGGGTTAGACAGAGCAGCTTTGCCCTGAGTTTTGTCTGAAGTGTTGACACCTGACCTTATCTGTCATTATTTAATTATTAACAACTTATGTT
>JAPQRN010000019.1:20197142-20224399 GCA_037367275.1 Coranthus polyacanthus | reverse complement strand
GATCGTTCTCAGGCTTCTGCAGAGCTTGATGATGAGCTGATCATATGAATCAGGTGTGTTGGAAGAGGGAAACATCTCAAACATGCTGGATTGTGGCCCTGGAGGACCGGAGTTGGACACCCCTGGTCTAAACGCTAAGGAAAGGAGCTTCGGTGCTCCCTGTAGTGTCTCCTTCAGTGGAGGACGCACAGGACCATCCTTTGTGCGAAAAACGATGGACGCGACAGACGAGATGCTGTGTTTTGAACTTTAAGGTGAAGGAGGACGTGACTGTTGGTGTCAGATGTTCTACAGACGCCTCGATGAAGCAGCGACTTCAAAACCTCATTAGAAATGTAGGCGGATGGTGTTTGTAATTGGGTACGTGAACATGACGCGCACAGCAGTAGATTTGCGACCTAATTCGTAGTGTTAACACGTTTGCGAGAGAAAACCTCCGCAAATAGGTTCCAGTTTTATCAAACATATCGTAGCAATCGAGGAAAAACCGGAATGAACGACTTCTAGTAAAGACTCCATTCTTCTTTGTTGTTCAGATGGCCAGAGTCTGCTGGTGGTTTTTCTTCTCTAAGGTCATAGAGCTCAGTGACACAGTACGTATCTTCTTCTTCTTCTTTTTTTTAAATTTCTCAATAAACTCGGTCAAATCAGTCGAAGAGAGTTGAACCTGCGCAAATCTCTCCACGAGCAGCTCTTCTTCATCCTGAGGAAGAAGAACAGCCAGCTGACGTTCCTTCACGTTTACCATCACGGCACCATGGTCTTCAACTGGTGGGCGGGAGTCAAATATGTGGCAGGAGGACAGTGTAAGTCACAGACCCACGTATTTTACTGTGATCAGAGACACGAAGGAGTCGTCCCAACTATTGGAACAAACTCACATTGACTGTAAAGTTCATCACTGAAGCCTCGCGAGATCTGAAAATCTGAAATCCACAACTCTGATCCACACACAAGACTGAGATGAAGTACTTCCCTCTATATGAATTTTATGTCTGTTTTCCTGCCAGTGATGAAAAATGATCAAAAATACGTCAAGTAACTGAAGAATAATGTGCAGCTTACGTACTCTGGCTTTGTTTTATACTCCTGGTTACTTTTTAAACGTAAATATTTAATCATGATGGCAATTTTGAACTCAATTCCAAAACTGAAAATTGAAAACGTGATGCTCAGTGAAGTTTTTTACTTTTGCTCTCTACATTTTTACCACAAATGTCTGGACTTTCTACTCGTCACGTTTTCAAAACGAACAAGCTCGTTACTTTAGTTTAATGCATTCGAGGTGGATTATTTCTGTTTCACGCCATCGTGAACCTTCATAAAGTCAACGCTGATTTCAACCTACGTGGATGGAACAGTAGAAAAGACGCCCCCTTGGTTTATCCGTCGGTGCGGATAAACCAAGTGAAAACTATGCGACAAGATGAAGAAAAAAAACAACGTAGCAACTTAAAAGGTGTAACAAATGATGAAGAGGAAGAGATGTTCTGTCTCTGACACTGAAAACTGATTTTCACGCTGGAGAGAAGTGTTTTTTTTGTTTTCAATCTGTTGTTTTTTTTTTAGTTGTTAGAATGGTTTAATGGTCCTCACATTGTATTGATATTAATTTCTCCCCTCGAGTAAAGAACGTCTGGATTATTTTCACTCTTATTTCCAACCCAACATTCAGCTGTTTTGTTGTTGTTGTTGTTGTTGTTGCTGTCAGTGTTTTCACGCTTGCTCCTCATCACGCAGCGTTCTTCATCGGCCTGGTCAACACCTTCGTGCACGTTGTGATGTACTCTTACTACGGCCTGGCTGCGATCGGCCCTCACATGCAGAAGTACCTGTGGTGGAAGCGGTACCTGACCTCCCTGCAGCTGGTGAGCAGACGGACGTAGAAAAACAGAAGACGTGGACTTGACGAGAGCTGATCTGTTCTTTTGTCTCCAGGTGCAGTTTGTGATGTTCCTCTTGCACACGGGCTACAACCTGTTCACGGAGTGCGACTTTCCGGACGCGATGAACGTGGTGGTGTTCGGCTACTGCGTCACGCTCATCATCCTCTTCAGTAACTTCTATTACCAGAGCTACCTCGGCAAGAAGAAGCAGAAGTAGAACTCAGTGGAGACACGTTCAACACACACACATTGAAGCCTTACACCAAGCCTTTGACCAAGTATCGGGTCAGCTGGATTTGTTCTCCTCTGTGGATGAAGGTTCTCGTGTCAGCAGTACTCACCGCATCCACTAGGGGGCACAACATGTCCACAGTCTGAAGGTTTCCTCCGACCTCTACTCTTCCAATCCTCAGCTAAAAGTGTTGCAACCACTCAATGATTTAAACCCTTCTCTGTAATTCGGTGCTTTTATACACGTCAAAGTGGAAAAAAAAGGGGCATTGCAGGATGAGTCAATTATTTATTTCTTAAATTGAGAAATGACAAACATACAATGGATTGTTGTAAACAAACTGTACATTTTATACATTTAATAATAAAGTCGGTCGGTTTCTCTGCCGTATTGCAGAATTAATGAGCCCAAAGCCTCCTCCGGGAAATAAATCCAAAAACAAAAAAAAAAAAAAACACAAACAAAATACAGAAATTCAAACATGTTTTCCACTGCTAAAAACAACACGGCAAAAAATGATATATTCTTTCTACACTTCAGTCTAAGAGATTGAAATTTGTAGATTTGAGAGAGAGAAATAAACACAGGAGGAGGCATTCTGTAGCGTTTGTACAAAGTCTGAATATGAGAACGGAGGAGGATGTATGTGAAAGCTCAGTCTGAGTGAAATGTAAGTGTGCAAGTGTTAGCACCAATATAACCAAGGCAGTTCATTGTACTTGATGCATATTTGGCCAGTATGTGATTCTGAATCTAAAAAGGAAAGCTGCTGATCTTTAAAGAATTGAAGGGCAAATATTTAAAAGATTATTATTATTATTCTGTAGGAGAACCTTTGATCCACACAGAGATTCATTTCATGTTCATCCCCTTCATTTTCAACTAAGTAACAGTCGTGTAAAATCCAAATAAAATCATGTTTTTATTTTTACATCTATAATAAGTAGCGCGGTGGATCCCATCCTCACAGCAGAGTAATGCTTTTTCTTCATCCAAATTATGTCATTCCTCTTATTTTGCTTTTTTTCTTTAGAAAAATAATTGGATAATTCTAACTCATGAAATGCAATAAAAATAAAACAAAACCACTCTTTGTTTGACAGACGTGTTCATCCGGCGAGGAGCGGCCATTTCTTCAAGACAAAACCGTTGGGAAACACTGCTCCTACCCATTGAATTATGTACTACACAGGTGTCATTTATATCTTAACCAGGGCTTTCCAACCATTTTAAGACTCGGGTGCAGCAGCTAAACCGAAGAAAAGAAAAAAACAAACTCTGCTGACATTTCAAATATACCAGACTATCCCGAACAGTGTGCTTTTCTGAAAATAAGCCTTTTAAACGTGGGGATTGTCTATTATTTGCGAAATATGAATTGCTATCAGTCAAGAAGCAGATTCATGTTTCTTTTGAGCTATTGTTTCATTATTGCAATACTACAGGTCCATAATTATGCAAAGAACGCAAACCTAAGGAAAACCCTGTTAACCAATCCGATGTCAGGCCACGTGGTCAGTCGCACAGTTTACTACTGTTGGATCTTACTGGTTTCCATGTATCTCACACTTCAACTGGGTCAGAAAAGGCTGTTCTTCTGATTTAATGTGTCCCGTGTTTAGCATTGCAACAGAAGTATATCAGAGGAGAGAGGTGAATGACGATGCGTTTGGAGAGGAGTGTGACTGCAGAGTAGTGAGTAGGTGTAGTTGAAGCGTGTCCTGCTCCAGTGTCGCTCTATGTCTCTGTGTAGACGGAGGAGATGTGGCTCAGGCTGCGGTCGAAGCTGCCCACCTGGAAGAAAATACTCTCCTCTGGACTCGATGAGAACTGGCATCCTGCTCCCCCTTGTAGCTCCTGGCTCAAGCTGAAGCCTGGAACAGACACGAAGGTTGCAAAACTCTGAAGAAATCATTCAGCTGACCTTTTATTATCTTTACAATTCTCGCATATGGGCAGGGCTGAGTATGAACTGAAGTACTTTTATGGCACTGAAGGAATTGCTTAGATGCGATCGAGTATCAAAAACTGTGATACTAGGGTCGCAGTACACCATCTCAAGGTATACCGTGGCGCGAAAATTGATGGTTATCCTATACCGTGTATATTTGCTTATCTAAGGTGTTGAAAAACATGACGTCCTCTGTCTTTTTTCGTCCACAAGCCAAAGATATTCAGTTTACTGTCCTAGAGGAGTGAAGAAACCACAAATACTCAAATATAAGACGCTAAATTCAGAGAATTTACTTTTTTTTCTCCTTTGAAAATTACTCAAACTGATTTATTCAAAAGGAAAGCAAATCAATTAATCAGTGAATTGTTGCAGCTCTCTTTGTAACAGTTAATAATAACTGCATTATGCATACAATAATACTACCCAGCCTCATGTAACGTGCATGTAAGGCTTTTGTATATTTGCAGTAATGATATTATGTTAACAGACAACTTCAAGTTGTGGTAAATAAGTTCATTTCTATGTTTTAAAACAGCTTTGAGTGGAAAACTACCAGGGTGCTGAAACGTAAAACTAAAGAGCTGAAACAGGCAACTCAAGTTAAACCACATTGTGGTAAATAGGTTTATTTTTCTATGTTATGAAACCTCTTTGAGTGACTAAAAATACCAAGGAACTGAAAAATAAAGCTAAAGATTTGTACTGAAATGTGTGATGTAATTTTGTTTGTGTTTTTGGGAAATTGCTTTCATAAATAGTATGTTCTGGGAACTGATATCGGAGCTAACTTTTGAACGAGACCCAGTCCTAGATGTGGACGCCGTCATGATGGGATGCACCTCACCTGCAGAGCCGGTGTTGCTTGTCGACATGTGGAAGCCATTGTGCTGATGGGAAGTGTAGGTGTGAGAATCTCCTGGGACATGGACACCACCGACTGTCTGCTCCATCCTGTAGGAGTCTCCGAAATGGAAGCAGCTCTGAAAGCTGCCTTGATATTCTAGGAAACGAGGAAGTGGGGAGGAGAGAGAGGAACAAGAGGAGAGAAAAATAGAAGCCAGATTTGATCGAGTGCCATCAGCGTCTACGGCTGATTGTTTCCGAGGTCAGAAATCGTCCGGTTGAAGCTTAAAGTGGATCTCAAATTATGACAATGCTATATTTGTGCTCGTGCTCACTCTGCCAACCCCTTAGTATGTAACATTTGTCCCCATCGTCTCAGTTTGTACTCAGAATCGACCGCAGGAGTCACGATAATGGGAGAGCAGCCTTTCCTGGAGCGCTTTTACGCAACTCTCTGACCACAGCGCGGTTAGAGAGACGTCCATGTGTAGATCTTTACAGGGAAAACAGTGTTTAAGGCATTAGGAAAAGGCTCGGGAGTGACAGCTGAGCTTGCCATGTTCGGGTGCTGAGAGACAGCTGAATACATGAGCCAGCATTTGGCTGGCTAATTCAGCGCAGGGAAAAGGCTTCCGGCATGTGGTTTTCCCCACTCTGTCTCTACGACTCTAATCTCTCTCTGTCCTAAAAATGCTCTGACAGAGCCACAGGGCAGTATCACTGCTAGAAGAGACAACTTCCTCTCCTCCAGTGCTTTCATGTGGCTCTGGTGGTACCGGGTCTGAAGAGTGACAGGGCTCTTAAGGATAGGACTATGTAAGCGATCTGGCACTGCAAAGTATCAGAGGAAGTTGTACAGACAGGCTACATGTTAGCGAATCACCTGCCACAGGAAACGTTTCAGGATATTAAATTGATACACCAAATTATTCTTTTCCCTCACTGAAATGTGAACGACATATGTTACTTCTTTCATAATGTGTATTTTCTTTGTTTTTTCTATGTTCGTGGACAGATGTCATTATTCACTCTTGGTTTCTTTTCTTTCTTTCTTTTTTAAAAAAACACATTCATCATAAACTAATTCCTTATTAACACACATATAAGAAGCATATTATCTCTTATTAATGTCTCAATCTGCACGACCACATTCTACAACTACGAGGCCATGAACTGACATAAATTAGAATCTTATTGTGCTTTGCTCAGGACTACCTTATAAGGTCCATATGAAGATCTTTTATGTACTATTTACAAACTTACTATCAGTAAACAGCAATTAGGAGATTATTTATCATGACTAATAAAGAGACAAAATGCTGCTAATATGTATAAACTAATAAGAAATTGAATATGTGTACCTTAAATTGTAACTTTTTGTTCATTTCATTTAGTTATTTATTTATTTGAGAATGGTAGTGATATGCAGACAGTGTGCGGACGTTGAAATGCATGGACTGCAGGTCCAGACATATACAAGTGATTCTATTGTACAGTTGCACTGGATTAAAGGTCATAAAAAGTACTTCATTCAACTCTAAAGAGTTACTGAAACAGATGACCTGAAATAAGTATGGATATAATCAGTGGTGAAATGTACTTTTACACAAGTACTGCACTCAAATACACATTTGAGGTACTGTTACATTTTTAGTTTTTGGCAAATAATGCACATTGACACCCCTGCAAGTGATGCTTTTTTGTCATCGTTTGTTGATACATACACGGCATATAGTTTTTATCATCATGCTTTGTCTTGAGACAGAAAGAAAATGATTAAAATTGTGAATTGTCTATAACACTGAACTTTAGCCCAGTCCTACTAAACATATGAATTTGGCTCCATATGATGAACTACAACATTAAAATGCTCAACAAACACAATAATAAAGATTCTACAATAATGACCGGAGCCATTTTGTACGACGCCTACTTTTACTTCTTTTACCTGCTGAAGTTACATTTTGATTTTTACTTGTAACTGAACATTTCCACACTGTGGGATTTCTACTTTTACCCAAGTAAAGGACCAGTCGGGTGTCATCGGTGAGTGGGTCTTACCGTCGTTGGCAGTCTGATGGTGGTGATAGTGGGAGTAGGGCTTGTGGTGTGGGTGGACATTCTGTTTATCCAGAGGAGAAGGAGGCGTCCCCGTTCCCTTCATCCCCGGGGACAGGAGGGGACCCGACACCCTGAGGGACACACACACAAATGTACATTTAAAGCTCTGAGCCCATCATTTGTTTGAAGACGCTCTCAATAACATGCCTCATGCATTATAACATCCAAATCAAAGCTGAGGCTACATGCCGGCCCCGCTAACCACACGATCCAACAAGCCCAGCAGAGCAGTTAGTGATCCTAAACACACACGAGAAACAGTCCAGGCGTGTGGAAACTTCGGCTCCCCACACGTAATCGTCCTCCTACCACATATTATGATCTTAAGTCAACAAACACCAGAGTGTGCATTCAAGTGAAACCAACCCACCCTGCACACACACACACACAGACACACAACCCACCAATGCAGAAACACAAGCTTTGTGGCGCAGGGAGAAGAAAGCCCAAAAGTGTTTACACTGAGAGAAGGAATATTAAGATGTCCTGTTTGTGACTTTGTGGACTCCATAACAGCCATATGGAGATTTCCATATCAGCTTCTCTGTGAGGATTTATTAGTTAAATAAAGGTTTGTCCATGCTATTAGTCATCTGATACAGCTGTGGCGAACTGCATTTAGGAACATAATCTCGTGACTACACTGTGCCAGTCCAGTCGAATATTTAAATAGAGCTTTCTGCCTAGTTTTCTTCAGCGTCAGCGTCTCAGAGTCACTCTGTGAAAGGGAAACCACCATCTGGAGATCAAAGTGTCAAAGCAAACTGTAAAATATTAAGGTCATACCAGCTTACTGTAATTCCACCATTTAGTGTCACAGTTAACCTGGTTTACCCTCAAAAACTTGCGGAATGAAATGAACACTCTGCAGCATGTGCAGACGTTTCAGCAGCGTCTGGGACCAAAGGTTCCGCATAGCATGATGTCTAACATGAAAAGTATGCGTTTTTCTGAACGGAGTTTTTGTTTTTGAACGATGTGGGGGGAATAAAAGCAAAATCAAATTGCAAAATCAAGATTAGTGTTTCCTCTGGACAACCTGTTTGTTGTGATATATCAATGAGAATAAGTTTCTCCAGTCATTGGCTACCAGTGGTGCTTTATTTGATTTTAATTTATTTATAACATATTTGTTATTGTTGCTGTCTGTTGATATTGCATATATATGCTGAATAGTTTTGATCATAGACTGTATATAAAGATGGACCCAGTGACAGCTCCTCAAAAGTGAAGCCAAAACATCTTAATCTCCCCCTAGTGGCTGGCTGCAGTATAGGTCATAAATCCCACCCACTACACGTTATTCAACGATACTTTGGCCAAACTCAAAGTACACCCCAGTACATTTTTACCAAAGGTGGTTTTGCTCTTTTTAGGTAGATTTCATGTGACTGATTTGTGCCGAAACCATCATCTTTCTGATCTGTTTGTTTTTAATAAGTAGGTGACTGTCAGCTGTCATGACCAATGAGCGACCCCACATCTACTGCAAAGACTGGCTCTGGCGATCTACTGCAGATCATAATCTGACTTATACACCTATTTTATGTTTCAGGCACAGACATATACAGGTGCATGTTCATTACACAAAAACAAGTCCACATGGATACACACAAACAAGTGGAGTTTTTACAAGTGGACGAGTGGCTTAAACGTAGAGAAAAATATTAGTTTTGCAAAATATCCATATTAGTGTGGACAGGACATAAATAGACGGCAAAGTCACTAAGATGTAAGACTTCCAGCGTAGCTAAGATCTGAACTTAATGTAGTCACATCCACATAAAGGCGAAGTCCAATACACAGTGAGTGAAATATTAAATCTGCATCCTATTTCACCTCCTCAAGATCACTGTAATAAATTGACCCAGAAGCAATAAGAACCATATCTGGGATTTATTCAGACACTTAAATATTAAATGTGAAAGTTAACAAGACGCTCAACATGATTTAACAACTTAATGCTGTAGACTACACATTAACTTAATGAAATGGCAAACTGGTCCAAATCCTGACTGATAGCCAACAGACCTGCTTTTAAAACCGGCCAATCACCTCCCAAAATATTCAACAGCTACTTAGTGCCCTCTCATGACTGTGTATGAGGAATGCCAACACATAAACTACTGCTGTGTTACTGAGCGCTGCTGTGCTGTGGAAGCATATGGTTTGCAGTAAGCGCTATATGAACGTGATGACAGAGTGTTGCTGCAGGCGGCCGAGCCCTCAGATGACTGCCGGCTTGGTTGGAGCCTACGATATGACCTACTGCTCCACGTATGACGGACGTCCCACACGGCACTCTGGAGCTGGCAGCGGCCTCGCGCAGGACGTTTGGCCGAGATGCTGAACAGAGTTGGAAAACGATAATAATTGAAAAGTGAAAGAAGCTGCAGAGCTTTTCTTCCAATGGTGAATTTATTTGACATTTCATGTAGTAAAGAGACTTCTACTGTTTCTGGCTTATCAGTGAAGATGATAATAAAACTATAAATACTCTTTAGACTTTTATGTTTCATGTTTCTACCTGCTTATTTGCAATTATTACTACTATTACTACTCTTTAGGATATTCTTTTTAACTTTTGTGGCACACGTGCTTTTATTTGATGATGGAAAGCAAAGGAAAGGAAACAAGGGTAGATAAAAGAGGAAGGACGTACAACAAATGTCCCTAAACCTGATCAGCCTCAACCCAGTATTATTTGAAATACTTTATGCTCTTAATATACCAGATGCATTAAAATGCTGCTTAAATATTAATACAAAGTAATTATTCAAAAAAAAACTGAGTGGGGCAATTCCATTCCTAACAATACATTTCCTTTTGATACTTATACTTTGATACTAATTATTTTGCTATATTTTTGTACTTTTACTTAAGAAAAATTATGAATGCAATACTACCACATATTTTTCTTTTTAAGAGCTCCTATCACTCATCTTAGAAAAATCAGGGTGGAACTCACCAAATCTGAAACTTTGCGATTCAGTGCAGCTTTAGATGATTGGACTGATTGAAAGGTTGTTTGACATTGAAGGTTTCTGCCTCGAGTGCCTTCGTGAATGTTCAACTGGGTATCAAACTACTTAAGTGCACATGTGTGGACTGCACTTGACCTTCATGTCCATCTCCACAAAATTGAGGAAGCTTTTGTGGCACCTTGTGCAAGTCCAGCTCTAGAGCAGTTAGCTGTTAGCGAGCATGGCTAATCTATGGGTTGGCATGGGTCCAGTGCGTGGCCATGTGTTCCTGCAGAGAGCGACGTTCCCCCAGGAGCTGCTGTCAGCACAAACTCAGGAAACAGTTATACTGTTCATATTTTTACAAGCTGCCTCTATGTGCAGCTAAAGTGAATCATAAGCTAATCACTGCCAGCTGCCCCTGGCCGTGCTCTCGCTAGTCGCTAGCTAGCTACTCAGGCCCGAGGTATGAGGGGAATCTTTCATATGCCACATTAATCTCTCCCCTGATATTCATCTTCACTGAATGTCCTGCACTACTCTCCTTTTTCCACCCAGCCCACCCACTCCTGTCCTCTGCAACAAGATTTGACCTGATGGTTCCTGAAGGTAGAGTTGGAGGGGATTTTAAGGTGAGGCCATCATATTGATGGACTAAGTTTTATAAACTGAGAAGGTCACAGGGTTAGTGAGAGCAGAGGGAGAGATATACTATACTCTTGTGTGCCGTCCGTTATAACTGAATGATGTAAGCTTTGTCTTCTGTTGGATGAAGAAGGTGTCAGAGGAGATGTTAACGTGGGGAATTTTAAAGGAATAAATGGTTTATGAGACCTCACTCTTTGTTCTCTTGTAACTGTGTAGTGGACATGTCTCTGTACCTTTGACTTGGATGGCTCAGTAAATTTTTCTGTGAGTAAGATGGGAAAGCTGACATCACTCTGGGAATGAGATTTTGTTCAGCATCTAAGTCCATGACTAAACCCCAGCCTCAAAAATGCTACAAGAGAAAGATCAAAAGGACTTTTCATGCCGGACTGTCTGACGCTGCCCTGAAGCCAAAAGGTCTAGACGAAATGACTCGTGTTAAAGTATGTGAACATGGACAACAATGTTTAAAGCTTCAGTAGGTAGTATTTTTTTGCCAACATTGGGCAGAAATTCCAGAGTAACCTTTCAGAATATTGTAATTCAAGGAGTCTGAGAGGATATCTGCTCCTCCTCCTGGCTCTGTTTTCAGGCTTTAGAAAATCTAGAACATGACAAAAGACCAAGGAAGGAAATTAGCATGAAAGCAAACCAAAAATGGAGTGGTTTGTATGGAAATTCCAAATATTAAAAAAAAAATCTAATGAAGTGATGAAGTACAGTATGGTTTTTTTAAACCATGAACTGAATTTACAGAACAATTACTATATCATGATATATGCAATTTCTGTGAATATAAATACATATAAAACATATACCATGATAGAAGCTTTTGGCCATATTACCCACCCATCCAGACTGTGTCTAATCACAGAAGCAGCATGGCAGCTTCCCTAACTGTGATGTTTTTGCTTCACATTTCCACATGAAGCAGACGCACATGAAATTGTTCTCCGTATGGAGGCATGATGAGATGGAAATAAACCTTAAGATTCATGAGCATTCCTGCTCTGCTCCTCGTCTTTCTTCCTTCACCTGCACCTAACTGTCCCACTAGGGAGCAGGGATCAGACCATGTCCTTCCACAGACCCTCCTTCTCTCCACAAACACCGTCTGCCTCCCTTCTCATCTCCTCCCTATGTAGCCTAACCATTAAGCCCCTCTGATGGATGACAGGGCCTTCTTTGGCGCAGATCGGTGGGAACACTTCTGGTTCTACTTAGCAAGCTAAAGCTGTGCTTGAGAGACAGACTATAGCATCCTGGCTAAAGCTAAGCTAACGCTAAGCCAGCACTCCCCCAGGCCCCAGTGTGAGTATATTTTTGGGGCCTTGAAAGCTCTCCGTCAGTCCCGGAAAGATAACTGCTCTAAACAGGAATGATCCATCCTTAATAACAATGCTTCTTGGAGGAATTCTGACAGTAAATCATTTGAATCTTTTCTTTAAGTTAACTGTTTGTGTAGATGGGTTAATTGAAGACAAGACGTTATTAACCCATCACCACAAAATGAGTGACTGGCCACATGCCGCCATGAGAAACTACCTCAAAAATGTTTTTGTTTTGCTTGTGACACTGACACTCATTTTCTGGATCACTGGAGAATGATAATGGCTGGAAGACAGACGGCGTGGGGTTACGAGCCGTGAACGTCTCCCTTCAGAGCAGGAATTCTTAATGTAGCTCTGTGCCGTCTCTGCTGCTGCCACTCTAATTCAATAAGGCCGTGTCAATCACTGCCGAGGTATCAAACCACCTCAGACTAATATTTACAGAGGGGCTCTAATATCAATACGCAGGTAGAGGCAGCAGGCTCTCCGCGCTGCAATTATATAACCACATATGGCCGAAGCAGTGAATGACAACATTTACCACCAATCTGTGAGCACAGGCCGCCATGGTCGAACAGCCATCTCTATGAGAGAGGCCCTAAACACACACTCGCACACGTACATGCTCATACACACACATAGACACACGCAGTCGCGCCACGCTCATCGCCAAATGTATTTTATCTGGCATATTTTAATATTAGCTTCAGAAAAATGACACTGGTATTTACAAAGTAAAAAGAGTCTAAATGGCCCATTTGAGCCAGAGTAAACACATTTAGCTATGAGGTCAGAGGCTGCCACACCAGAGGCAGGTTAGTTTGATAATTTTGTCAAAATGTTTAATGTCCTGCTAAACCGTTTGGGAAAAACAAGTGCGGCACTCATATTGACTTTGGCAGCAGCCTGTATACTTAAGGCTTTAAACATGTAAATCAAATGCTCCATCTTCAGGCAAATGTAAGTAGACGTTTCATGCCCAGCTCGTTGTAGATCCTGCCACAGCTCGCTTTTTTACGCCTCACCCCACCCTCTTGTTCCACAACGTGTGATCAACAGATAGAGAAGTGCAGTGTGTGTCTGTGTGTGTGCAGTGTTGGGAAGGTTACTTTTGAAATGTAATAGGTTACAGATTACTAGTGGCCTTTATCATCAAAATACTGCAATTTATTTTATTAGTTCTTCATTAGTTCTGAAATACAACCATCCAAGAAGATCACAAGTATGTTCTATATGTGAAGCTTTTACCAAAAATAACATCCTCAGATTTGTTACAGGGCTTTGAATTCTCGACTGTGAATGACGCTGTACTATGGTCTGTTATTTCTGTATAACACACTGTTGTATCTAACAAATTCTTTTATTTAGCGGACACAATAAAATCATTTTCAAATCAATCAGATTTTATATCAGTATTTTTATCAAATTATTGATGTCTTTATTAACTGGCTGTGTGATAAGTGGGATGATGTACAGCAAGTTGGTCATTTTTGCACAATCATGCATCACTGTCTGGGTTTATATTGCAATAACGACCGTCTCATTGTACATTATCCCTTACATTACAATTACATTAATTTGTAATTTAATTACAAAATACCATTAAATGTAATTAATTACACACTGCGTATGTATTAAGTCCAGTTCAGACGAGCTGAAAACCTCTGGTCTGCTCTGTTCTGAAAACCTGCTAGTTTACACCAATGCGTCCAGACATGACGGTGTATCGTTTCCTCTCCATACTTCCTTTCTGACTGCCACCTTGTCAGGCTTTTTTGTAACTTGATATAATTTGCAACATCTTAAAGTATGAATGAGGATAGTGATACTGAGTTACTTACTGCAGTTTCATTTCTAGTATTGATGAAATGGCGAAAACATAAAATGAGAGGATTGATAAAAACACTAGGCTAACTATTGAGACAGGATTTCACCAGGGGAACGGCTGATTATAACGCTGCATTTCTTGGTGACAGGTGAGCTACAGCCAGCCAATAAATACTGAGAAAAACATACACCAAATGACACTAAGTTCTAAAACCTGCCACTGGCGATTTGACAAGATGAGTCAGAAGCGATGCCATCAACCGAGTCGAGTTGACAGCAACGTCCTGAAACTTTTTCATCTCATCATGAGTCACTGGTCTGAACCAGGCTTTACTTGTTCTTCTATCCTGGTGGGGACTTTGACGCAAACGCACACTGACCCATGAGGACCTCAATTTTTTGTTCTTTTTTGTTTAGGTTAGGAAATGCATCATGTTAATTAGTGCCCTCACCAGAATAGTGAAACAAACGTGTATGTGTGCATGACTACATAAGCACTTTGGCGTCAAACATCTTGATTTGATGAAATCTGTAAATTTGGAAATAGCTGCAATTTAATGTCGTGTTGTCATCACGTCACAAGTATGCAGAAACTGTAGGTGGAAAAGTAAAGATATACATGAACAAAGGGGATTTCTTATTCGGTTTAATGGGTATTTAAGTTACATATGTGGGGGGAAAGGGGATTCTCACTGCTAACCGCACACATACACATACATGCAGTGATCCTCATTTACACACACATACTAATGCATGTGTGCATAGAAAATGGTTCAGATGTTCCTCATCAAGCGCCCGAGAGAACAAACCCATGTCTCACATCCAATATGTCACCCTGCCTGTGTAGTTACAGCATCGCCTACTCAGGTCCTTTTCACTTTCCATTCCTCTCCTCGCACTTGTAATTGTGCATGCCGCCGAGAAAGAGGCACTGAAACCGCAAGGTAATTTCGACAGCGTTCTCCTCCTGGTTTCAAGGCTTGAAACAACACATCACCTTCCAGATTCTTCCAGGCCAAACTGACATGTCTGAGCGGCCCTCGGACGTTTACATCCAGAGCTTTTCACCGCGCCGGCCCGCTGCACTGTTTGTGCTGGAAGTTGACCGGTCTGCTGTGCCTCACACCCCAATCACACGCAATCATGTGTGTTTCCTGGATTACTATATGTAAACTCCCCTCAGTCACACACACTCCCACACACAGCGACACACTCGAGTACAAAAGCATGCACAGCTCGTGCTCTTAGAGAAAGAATCAAACCTCATTCTGTCATACGCCTATGCTGCACATACTCACGTAAAAGTGTATATACACACACGGAGACACCCAAAGCGCAGACCGCAGAGTTAAAAGAAAGCATGTTTACGTAACACGATCACTTCTGTAACACAGGGTTTATGATGCTTGATTCCATCCACTCTTTCTCAATGTTATTAAACTGTAAAAGGCTGTTTTCCTTTTCTACCTCCCTGGTTTTCGGCACATTGTTTAGTACAGTACACACTGTGCCCCCTGACGACACTCGGGCTCTGTAACTCTGCACTGCTGACTCTCTGGGGAAATCATCGACACTAATAGGAAACACGCTGCGCCCCTTACATAGATACACACATACACACACATACACACAAAAAACATGAAAAGAATTGTCCCTGTTGAAGTGTCCTTGAGTACGTTTCACCTCTCTAAATTGCAGGTTTTCCATGTTTTCAAGGACAGTTTTTTGGAAGAAATATTTTAATAATCTTTTAACAGTTAATCAAATTTCTGTGCCAAAGATGCACAGCACACTTTACAGGGTTGGTTCAGATGGGTTTTTTTTTAAAGTAGGGTTGTATGTAGTCATTTATCACCTGCAGTAGATGGTGGTCGGTACGGTGGTTCAGTGGTTTGGAGAAGCACACAGGTGTAATGGGACAGAAGCTAAGCAGTGTACTGCTGTGGATGATGCCAGCAGTAAAACATATTTTAGTCATCTAAAATAAAAAAGGCCTATTTAAACAAATCGATGCCATTTTAAATGTGTGATATATTTTCACTGCTTTACGTTGCCATCAGACAGACCTTTCTGACAGGGAACTGAAGCCGTGATATTACTCACTTTAAAACAACCAGACTGTGTTGACAAAAATAGTAATTTTACCTTAATTTTATCTTATGGTGTACCGTTGCATCTGTTGGTTACGTTGTTCCTTAATTTAAGCCAACATGTTAAAACCAAAATATCACAGTAACAAAAACAAATGAACCAATTGAGTTGGTGGTAGACGAGTTGTCCAGACCAGAGACTAGTGGCTTTGAAGAGAGCATAGATGATATAAAGGCTTCAGTTTTTTGTTGGAAACAGTTGTCTGATGGCAAGGGAAAGGGTAGAAATATTCTAAATATGGGCTCTAAATATAGGCCTTTGTGAGGTGGCTAAAATATGTTTTGCTGCTGGCATCGTCCTCATCAGTACATTGCGAAACTTCTTCCATGTCCTTACTCCTGTCATGTGCTTCTCCAAACTGGGGATCTGCCAACGACATGGATACCTCGTACAACCCCACTTTAAAAAAATCTGAACTAACTCTTTAATTCTAAATACTACTTTCTGAAGTTTCATTGCTTGCTCATTAAACGCATCCCCAGAAGAACTAATTTAAATACCAAGATTCATCATCATTTGAAATAAAATAATGTATTATAGTTAACTGTTTCTATTTGATGTATGACACATCAATGAACCAAACAGTATGAACGGTTTGGTCTGTTTTCATTAAGAATACATTGACTCTTGTTCTCTGAGGGTAAAACAGAGAACATAATAGGGGTTTTTAAATAATAAACACTAGAACATGATGCTATCACACTGCTTTGACAGTTTACACTCATTAAAGTGTGAATCATGTCCGGCCAAGAGGTTTGGTCATCGCGCTGATGCTGTAGTATCCAGTAGAGATCGGAGACCTTATGAATACGGATACGAGTGCCAGAAATAGAGCTGGTGATGTGTCACGTTGACCCCTTTGTGACCGGCACAGCCCTGCTCCCCCTTAGGGACGTCTTAGAGGCTGTACAGTTGAGTCCGTTTCCAGTAAGACAACCAAATGGGTTAGTCAGCAGGACCAAGAGGCTTAAATTAACATGATCTAAGTGAGTTCGCTCTAAGGTTCTGCTTGGAGTGAGGATGATAAATAGGTGAAAAACAACTGCAACACAGTGTGATCATGATATTATCAGGGTTGGTCTTATGTGAGGGGGAAAGTTTGAATGACCCATGAGCTGTTTGTGTGGATTGGAAGACGTGTCTATAAATATATTGATATATTGCTGCAGCAAATGTTGACATTATTACGTGTTATTTTGCCAGCTCCAGCTATAAAAGTTGAATTTAACAGACTGTGACATCACATGACTTCAGCTTATCACTACATACTCAAAACGTGTACTACTATCATTCATCACTTCAAGTGGTCTGCGAGGAAATGAGAATTTGGCAGATCCTCTTGACTTTACAGGCTGTTAAATCCAGAGGAGGTGATGGAAGATCACGGGATAGATCATTAAAGATGGTTAATCATAGGTGTTTTCAGACAGGTAGGGGGTTTTAATATGTGATTGACAGGTGTAATTACCTGATTCTGTCAGAAGCGACTCTACTCCTCTACTCGTCACAGAAGCAACATGGCAGCTCTGTTTACCGAGATATTCTGGCTTCACTTTTCCATAGCGGCATGAAATGACGATTTGGACTGGGAGGAGAGAGCTGCAGAGGTACGATGTGTATTTTCAAATTCTGGTGTTTTTTCCAGGATTTTCACCTCCTGAAGCTACAGTTTACACATTGTACAAAACACTTTGAGGCCTCTTCTCCATCTGCTGAGACTCATGGGTATTGTAGTATTCTTCTTATAGTATAGTTCTTATAGATTTTTTAAGTTTTCCTTTACTCTTTCATCTTGGTTTTTGAGTTCAATAACACACCATGTGATATTGAACCATTTGTTGATTTTTTTTTCCGGTGGGGGAACCACCAGATTCGGTCCCCCTTAATGTTGACTCCATGGCTGTGGACTTGATGCAATTCATGCACTACTGGAATTTTGGACGCAGCCTATGAATTTGTACTTAAGGGGTCAATCAAAACAAGTTCTGGTCACATGACAAGGGCTGTTAAATGAGAGGAAACATTTTCCTCACATTAATATGGAAAAGCACAAATCAATCAATTGATCCATCAATGAAATGCTGAAATCGTTTTTCTTTTATCACCTTGCTTACACTATTTTCCAACCCATAACAGAACATCTATGTAGGACATGTGCAGAAGACTCACCCGTCTCTCGTGCCGTCCATAGCAGCCAGCGGTGACAGGTGATGAGGGCTGCCGAGGTCCCGGTCCAGTCTGTGCTGTCTGGAGGGCAGCTCAGCGGTGGAGGTGGGGTTAGGGTTGGGGGAGAGGAGCTCCACGGAGGCACTGTGATGTGGGGTGCTGGAGCCAGCGTACAGACCTGAAAGACAAACAAAGCTAATTTAGTAAATGTGTCAAACAAACTCAAGGGCCCTGCGCTCCATCTTTTCTTTGAGAAAATTAAAAGCCATTTCATGGCAACAGGATTTTGTTTTGACAACCTTCATCCAATTCTTGGTAAAAAAAAAAAAAAGAAAAGTTCTGTGTTTGCGCTGTTTGTAATTTAGTGTACATTGTTTGTGCTGCCACAGGGATTGGCCTTGCTTGTCCTTTCAGCTGCTTGTTCTTATTACACCATAATGAAGTAAAATGTTACATGTGTTTCAACAGTGACTTTGAACAGTAGGCTATTTAAAAGGGGGAATAAGGTCACTGAATAGCCTCTGTTTGTGTGCACATGCTGATACTCGTGATGGTGTTGAGTGTACATACATACAGTGTACATATATAACATTTCATATAAAGTGCTGTAACTTCAAAGACGGTGTATTTTTTGGGGTGGCTGGTGGGGGGTCTTAACTTCTAAATTTCAAAATAAAACACAAGGCCATGCAAATTTTTTGTTTGTTTGATTTCTTATAATTTTTAACACACTTTCGGAAACTTGAGGCCAAAAATGTGTTATTATTTCCTGACTCTTTTCCAGTACATCGAGAATGTCTCCCTCTATTCAATTATTGAGCTTTTCTGATTATTTGATTTGCATTTTGTTGACACAGTGGTTTGTGGGGGTGTAAATATTTTCTTCTTATACTGGCTGTATGTTGCCAACTTTTTCTAATGTTTCAAGCTGTGAATTATGATGGATCTGTTTTTCCTTTTTTGGATACAAAAAACCCACCTAAAGCTGCAACTAATGATTTTTACAAAAATCCCCGGTAGTTCTCATCATAATGTGCCTTTGTCTTTGAAGCTACATTTAATCATAATTAGTAAAAAACACCTCGTGTTATTAGGAGCAACTGAACTGAACTCTCAGTAAATCTATTTATCTTCTGCTCCATTTATTGGCTGATTTCTTTCCCAGCATCCAAGAGGAGACCTGTGCACAAACTGTCTGGGGCAGTTACCAGCGACGGGTGGAGAAGATGGGTTGAGATGAAAGGAAGGGAGAAGATCGGTGCTCCTGGTTTTGCCGTTTCCAGACACAGCTGTTCTCAAGTGGAAGCATGCCAAAGCCTGATCTGACAGCGCTCTGAAATGGTTACAAGCTTGATTCATTACCCGCAAATCATCAATCACAGCCTTAAATGTTTTCCCCTTTAGCCCCAACATCTGCTACCAGACCGGCAAAACAGTCGACAAATAATGGCTGTGATTGCCTCAATTTCATCGCTGGTTCCTTGCGGAGGGAGAGAGCGCAGATCTGATGGCGCTCTTGTAAGAGTTAGTGGAGGATTATGTTTTGAGGATGTTGTGGATTGGCTCTGAAAGGCTTCTGGTCGAGTTCAGGAAGAAAGCACCATGTGAGGAGAAGATGGAGAGGAATATGAAGTACTCGGCATAACAGCAGGAGCATGTAAACCTCTGCACTAAAAGTCAGATGAGTCCTTCCTCTGGTTAATCAGAGAATGCTCTAATTATGCTCTATAAAACAGAGGGGCTTCTCGTAAGTCTCACTGCAGCCATGTGAATGAGAGCAGACGAACAACAGGAAAACAAGTTTACTCTGACTGGAAGTATGACTCACTTTCTGCTCCACAAGTGTTAATAATGCCCCACCTCTTCCATGCATCCCATTGGCCCGAGCACAAAGTGAGATTCATGCAAATGGAGGTCTTGAATGCCAACCTGCTACATCTCCCTGCTGGTGTGGGCCTTGAATAACACTGCATCCTTAAACGCTTTGGCAACGGCTCAGGAGGAGCAAGTTCCTCAGGGCTTTAAACCATTTACAACAAGAGAGCAAGCAACATCCACTCAGAAACAGAAAGAGGCCGAGGGTGAAAAGCCAAAAACTCAGAGGTCTGGTCCGGCATTCAAAGACAAGCTCAGCGTTCACAGTCATCTGAGTTCCAGCAACAATAACAGAGAGCAACGGGGAGCTTGGAAATGGTACAGGCAAAGAAACAAGGGCAGATGTGTCCATAAGCTAAGGACACCATGGGGCATCTGCTTTGTCTTTAAGATTGTTATTGTCCATTTATCTCTCTCTGGTTTATATTCCAGTGTTGGTGCTGACACTCTGTGAAGGTCAAATTCATCAATTAGAGAAATGTAAGTTTAAAGGCCACACGTGATGAATAAAGGTTTCCAGATTATTGCAGTAGCTAATGGGTTTTGCAGTCTTTGCATGACATGATGACGGGTTAACATGAAATGGCCATGAAATTCAAACCAAACAAACAAAAGTGCAAGTACAATTCTTCATAAATATAAATAAATCGGTACAGTCCAACTTAAATGTGTATAAGCTGTACAAAACAAATTACAGCGGCATTATTTGTTTATGTTTGAACAAAAGTATGATTTTTTTTTACTGCCTGAAAGCACAAAATTACTATAATACATCTGCGGGAATGTTGACATGGTTGTTGATTACCACCAGTGACTGGTGATTGCTTTGCCAGGTGTGGGGATTTCTGGCGGTCAGACCTCACTTGCTGGCCTGTTCTTCTGTTGTGGAAGAAATGCTCCCCGGCCATTGATATTTTGGGACATGGCCAGTCTCCTGCGTTTATATTTTCATCTGCTCCATCATGGAAGACAGTGCTACCAACGGTGTCACATGACATTCTATAATCAAGCCAAATGATTATGTTGCATTAACTGTTTTCGCCGCCCCCAGTATAACTACAGAGAGCCCAAGTGAAACAAAAAAGTAACAAAACCCTATTCGCATTTTTATGAAGCAAATTGTTAAAAATCCAGCCATGGAACATTAACTTTATTTGCTGTTGATTCAATATTTATGAACATAATTTCCCACAAACCCGACATAATCGTACATAAAACAAAAGCAGTTTATAGATCGAAGCCAGTTGAGTGACAGGAGGGTCAATTTGTTGATTTATGCCTCATCTAGACACGGCTATATCTGTAATCATTTGCAGTCAGCAGAAATTGCTTGTAGCACAAACTTTACAATAACTTGGAATATGATGGCAACTGAAACTACACTGTTAAAGGGTTTCAAAGATGTAGGATATGTCTGTGGGCTGGCTGCTAAATAAGATCTTGTTTAACTGTTTTAAAAGCTGTAGTTGGTGTCAGAATAGGGGCAGTAAAAACCAGTGTTTTTACTGTTGTTTAGAAGAAAAGTCATAAAAAATGCCAGTGAGAGACTGCACTATGTAGTAGAAACTTGTGAAGCAGGATATCTTTTCATTAGCTGGCTTCACTTAACCTAACAAGCACAATTACGCATAAGCATCGTCACGATGGTGGTTATGAACGTGTTAAGACAACCCCGGTTTTCCAAGTCTATTATAATTGCCACCAGATGACCAGTCGCATACATGGACAAGTCTAGAGCTGCATATTTCTCACAATAAAATCTAACTATAATCCTGAAGCCAAAGCATTTAGAGGTCTCTTGCTCTTGCCTTCTTGAATAAATCAATGAAATAAATAAATCAAACTAAACTAAACTAAACTAAACATCGTACTAACTGTCAAAAATCTAGGTGAGTCTAGGTGCGATTTTTTATGTTTTCAGCCATTATTTTCTGTCAAAGTCAGTAATTCCAGGTTAGAAGTCTAATATTAATTATCAGCCACGGGTCAGGACGGTCTCTCTCTCTCTCACCTTCCTGACAGACACACTCACTATCCACTATAATTATCTCTTCTGTTAACCTTATGCCACTACTGTAGAATAAGTCTAATAATAGTTTCATTATACACCTTATGAAGAGCCATGTATTGACACAGAATTTTGAAACATATAAAATGAATTATATATCTTTTTGTGTTGCTAGTTCTCCACAGCAGAAGAAGAATGACATGCAACGAGATGATGTCATTAAAAGAGCATCGGTTAAATGGTAAACAAAGTGGAAATAATGAAAATATGTTATTTCTGTTCTTATACAGGTTAATGGAGATGATTATCATGAAATAATCATGGTTATTTCAAATAACTGTGACATGGTTCTCATGTAATAATTGTGACAGGCCTTCTAATATCCCCAGATCCTGCCCAGGATTTGGCTCTCTATAGTAAACATAACCACTTCTTAGTCAGATTAGATTAGGGGATTATAGTTTTCACACGGGGAAACTGGTGTGTTTGGTGAAAGAGCTGCATCCTTTGAGCACCTGTGAAGATGTCTTGGCCCAGTCCAGGTGAACGCCCATCTTTTCCGTTGTAGAGGTGCTGTGAGGGCGTGGAGCTCTGGAGGTGCTGCATGGACAGACAGTCACTTAGGACGTCCTGCTCCAGGTGAGGGCACGGCCGAAGCTGTCCATCACAAAGACAGAAATAAACAGAAAATGTTAAAAGAAACAATGTTTCGTCATTTAAAGAAAGCACCATCTGGTTTGCAAGATTACGCAACCTAAGAACAGAGTACAGTTTCAGTTTTGTCTATTTGTAGGCAGCCCCCGATGTGGGGTGTATTTTTTGTTTTCTCCTTTTGCAATAATGTGACTGTAATTTGAAACAGTAACTCGGCAAATGAGTGTACACTGTCAGTCAGGGGGAACCAAAGAAAAGATCATATGCTCCTTTTTGAGTCATTCTTTGGCCTTGGACATGTTGGATGAGTGATCGCTGTGCCAACTCCGAGCCAGTGTGTGAGGCTGCTTCTGTTTCTCTCGCTGCCAACAGCAGTAATGGGGGCAAGTAAAGACACATTTCAGATGGAGAGTCAATCATACGGCACGAAGAAACCTAAACCTAAAAGAAACCTGTGTCAGATGGAGAAATGGGACATCTGTGCTACGGATCAGTGGAACAGCTGACCTCTGCTGTATACATCAGTGGATTTCTTTGTAATAAAAGGTTACAGTTGCTGGGGTGCACACCAGGACTGCACTAACAACCACGTCTTCGATTTTCTCAGGAGATTTACCTTTAAGATCCTGCAAAGTTAAAACAGGGATGACGTGTGCACTGGAGTGGGATCTTACTCCAGGATCGAGATACTGACTGGAAAAAGGTTATCTACCAAAAATGTTATTGACTTCCACTTTTATTACAATATTAGATGAGACTTCATCAGAGGTGGCAAAAGCAGACTCTTTACCCAAGTTGGCGTTAAGTAGGAGGAGGTGTAAGAAATACTTGTGTAAGACTCGAGGTAAGATAAAAGTACCTCAGCCCAAACAATAAAAGGATTATTAAACTATTCTAACTTCAAATAAAATAAAAAAAACAATATACTGACAATAATGACAATTAACTTTGTTCCAAAGTGCGAATCAGTTTTCAATGTGAGCAACAGGACTCAAAACATTATACCTCCCTCTCTCCATGGTCCAGGCTGCCTTTCTCGTCATTCTTGTTACGTTTTGTGTCTTTTCTATGTTATTGTTTCATCCATTTAGGATGAAGTTGGTCTTGATTTTATGAAGCCGTGCAGTTATACAAAATAAAAAATAATCAATTATTCTCGTAAAATGCACTAAAACTAAAGTAATGAACCTGTTTTGAAAATGTAAGGAGTAGAAAGTATCGATATTTGTGTTAAAATGTAGGGCCTGAAAGCAAAAAGTTTTCAGAAAATTTAATACTCAAGTAAAGTACACTCCAGAGTATTTGTACCACCAATAAGAGTGGACTTTGTGGGGTGAACTACAGAGGAAACGGAGAAACAAATGCACTCATCTCCAGATAATTTCCATCCGAATTATGAATGTTAATCAGAAATTAAAATATAAACTCAAAGTAAATCATTTTTGTATTCCTTTCATCAAGCTGTCACCTTAACTATTTTGACTAATACATACTTCTCAGTGAAGTGTATAGTGGTGAAAAGTGATAACTTTACGATGCCAAGAGAAACTGGCGCAGCTGCTGTGAGTCATTTGGACCAGTTTAAGTCAAGTGTAAGAAAAGTGCTCCAGTTGCATCTGACAAGGCTCATGTCCTCCACCAAGTATATTTTTTCCAATGTCTTTCCAAAACTTTCAATCAGTCCATTTGTCTGTGTAGCTGCATTTCTGTCTGTCCGTCCATAAATCCAGCCGAAAATCAATTCCACATTTTAATTATTGTGGTTGGACTGTGGTTTGAGTCACATTCTTCCGCATTATTACCATAATCTTCTCTATTGTCCGTTTACTTTTCTGCTTATCCACAGCGTTGGGTCAAGTGGACAGACAACTTTATCTGTCCATGACTTCCATCTTTATAGGCCTTCTGCCCTTCTCGCCACCAAAATGAGAAACGATTGAACTTTTCAACATGTTTATGTGTAACACGTTTTACAGCTGGCATCACCCACGTCATGATTTCACACTTAGATGCTGTATGTCAGTAAATGTGTGCGCGTGTCCTCCTGGGGATCCTTATGAGTACCCTGCAAAACATTCATCACATGTAATTGGGGCTCTGTTTTCCCCACAGTGACACTCCTAACGGTTTTTCTCCAGCTCTGCTCCAAGAGTGGAGTAAGAGCGTTTGTTTGACATTTGTCCATAACATCTGGCCACTGGGGTATTCAGCACTACAGCTTATTAACAATGCTACAAGCACACATGTGTTTCCCTTTACGACTCTAAGCAAAGGAACACATCATCCAGCCTGCCACTATCCAGCCCCTTCCACAACAATGAGCCCTTTCTCTCTCTTATTTACCCTCTTCCAGTGAGGGAAAGAACGGGCTTTTGACCATGAACACGATGAAATGTGGTCAAACCTGATCTATTGTCGGGGGAAACAATTCTCAAAACCACCCCACCCCACCTCACCCACAGCCTCTAAACCTCTAAATTAAACCAACAAGATGAATCTGTGGATAATGTGCATCAGAGCTGGTCTGTTTTACTTTCTTTCTTTTTTTTTGTACCAAACAGATCGGTTTGAAACTGTATTTAAAACTGTACTGTGGGTCACGGTGGAATTGGACGAAGATGCACAGTGGCTCTAGAGCAGATTAGAGCAGAGGTGATGTAGTTTACAATGTCACACCTGCTGATGTCTCTTTTTTAATTCTCAATGCAGACAAACACTGTTTCTTTCTGTATATACACATCTTTATCAATGTACTGTGTGCTTCGAACTTTAAAGCTGTAATATGTTGTAACATTTCAGCATTAAAATATCTAAAATTCACTATCCCTGTGTAACTATTTTATTGACTTGTGCACTTAATTAATCAACTTAATTATATCAAACGTTTCCAACATTCAAATGCAGAAAAATCTGTAATTTTATTCAATGTAACCCCTTTTCATTTATTTACCCGTCAGTGGCGTCATATCCCCTTTACTAACGTTAACATTTAACGTTTACTTGCAGCTACTTCATTACAATGAAATGACATAATGGGAATATACGTCAGTAAAAGTAAGTGGATAAAACTTTAATACATTAACTCGTCTGTAAACATGATTTATGAGTTACGTCAGATCTCATGGTTGCTTGCTACTTCACAACATCATCTACTCTTTTATTACTGTTTTGACTGAGAGACTCCAGCAGCAGAAACTACATACTGTGCATTTAAGTAACTCATTCAATAACTCATTTCATGTTATTGCTCATCTTTCGCTCTCCTGTTGTACCCGCTGTGCACAGTCTATCTATTTAAAAATAATTGTTAAACACACGGTATGTAATTTTGGCCACTAGGGGTCTCTCAATCAAAACAATAACATGGGATCATGGGAGTTGTTGTCCACCACTGGTGATGAAAATCTATCTGACATTAATCAGGTAGAGATCGTGTTTAATTAATAAGAGTTAAGAGTTAATGTTCTAAAGTTTAATTACATTTAGTGACATATATTCACGTTATGCCATTTCATTCTAACGAAATAACAACAAACATTAGCTAATGTGACGTTAAATGCTAACTTAATTGTAACTAGCTTAATGTAAACGACGCCTTTGACAGTAGGGTTAAACAATAAATCACATTTTCATTGTCATCACAATTTGAACATGCACAATAAACACATCGCAAAAGACTACCTGAATCACAAGGAATAAGAACAATTATTTTATTTACACATGTCATAGGTTCACACCATTTGGCCAATCAGAAGAAGCCACAGCTGGCCATCAGCGATCCTCAGATTAGATGAGAGTTTAATTTGTTTATTGTTGTTACATTGAGTAAAATGACATTTCTCTGAATTTGAACATTGTTGGAAACACAAAATATATAACACAGGCCTAGTCGTTTTTAGATATTTTAATGCACATATGTTACATATTAAACCTTTAACATTAACAGTTTGTTTCTGTTTTGGTTTTGGTTTGGTTTTTTAGTTTCCTTATAAATGGACATCATCGGGTGTGTATAATAGTATGTATGATTTTTTTAACAGTTTGATCCCTCCCCTCTTGCACAGAGTATCTTACCTTTCTACGCACCTGTTGCTCTTTGGCCGAGTGGATCTTGACATGCTTGCGTAGGGAGCTGGGATCCGTGTAGCGCTTGGTGCAGCCGGGAATCTGACATGCATAGGGTTTCTACAAAGAGACAGGAGAGTATTTACTATCATCATGTCATCACTTTAAAGGGTTACAACACTGTACATTTACTTTATAGCAAAATAAACAGGGCACTTATAAAAGAAGATAGCAGAATCAAGAAAAAGTTTGAGTGAGCACACAGTAGGTTTGGAATTTGTTGAAGTAAAGAAAAAGTCCTACCTCTCAGCTGAAAAAGGCACAGAAAACGAAGTAAGAGAAAGGGCAGAAAAAGGATGAAAAGAAAAGACAATCGATCAATTTTAATACTAAATCTTAAAATTGAAGAAAGTAATTATGAATAAAAGGATTTCTTTACATACACTAACGCATAAAGACTGGATCAACAAGGCAACAGAAATTATTAAGCTGGAAAAGGTATCATTTAGACGACAAGATAATGAGACAGAATA
>JAPQRN010000019.1:20164032-20191498 GCA_037367275.1 Coranthus polyacanthus | reverse complement strand
ATGAGACCTTGTGAAACAAAATAAAGTTCCTCTGTTTATTTCGTGTTTTTACTGGGGGGACAAACACACATGTTCTAAATATTGCATCGCCCCCGAAACCTACACCTACAACTGCTCAGTTCTTCATGAAACTTGGTGGAAGGGAAGGGAATGGGCCAAGGACGGACACCTTCAATTTTAGAGAAGATCCATAAAAAGGAGCCGAGCTGGCATTTTTAGATGCAGTAGTTTTTTTCTTTAATCCTACGATCAAACCAACAAACAAAGCAACAGACACCACATGACGATTACATTATTTCCTTGGCAGAGATAAAAAAATAAAATGAAAAATATTCAATTAAAAATAAATAAAGCTATGCAAACAAGTACAATAACATATGTGTAAAAAAAATTTTTTTAAAGTATTTAAAATCACATGTTTTTTTCCGGGTTATTTATCCTCATAAAACTTCCATTTTCTGTCTGATCGACCAAAAACATATCAGCCAGCGTCTTTGTGCCATTCATGTCAGTTTTGTACATTTGTTTGTACTCATCTGAGTCCTATCCTGTCTTATCCCACTAGGAATGTGTGCAAAACAAACAACTGGAGGGAACTTATAACTCCAGAGTTTCTTTCTAAATGTCAGACACTCCTAAAGCAACCACAATACTTCCCCACCCTCAAATCCAACCCAAAACCAATTTCCTGTAAATAGCTAAGACGACTTCGGTTCAAATATAACTTTATCCATTAAATGTTAGAGCGGTGCTGCGGTCTCTACTGTCCATTGTACAGTGACCTTTAGTGAAGCCTGCTGACAACAGGTCGGGTTACGGCTAAGGAGAGAGTGACACCATTCTTCTAATGGGCCTTCAGCTTCATCTGGGCTCAATGCTCATCCGTGGCCTCCTTCATTCACTCACGCAGCACAGGCAGGGCCTTCTATTCACAGAGGCTCCATTTAATATAGACGAAACCTAAGCCTGTCATGGTAGAGCCGTGTTCGGTGACCGGGCTGATCTGTGCGTGTGTGTATGTGTCTGTTTGAGAGAGTCTTAATCTGCCCAGTTATAGCTACACAACACACAGGTCCTCATGAAGTTTGCAAGACCTTTGAAGCGGGTCGTTGTCGCAATCAGGCAGATGCTTTTTTAGCAAAATAATCGTACGTCTTCTTTACTTGAATATTTCTATTTTATGCAAAATTATGGCAAATGCGCTTTTTGTACGTGTACTTTTTACTCCACTACATTTGTCTGACAGCTTTAGTTATGATTCAGATTACAGTTTTGTATCTGCTTCCTTAAAATGAGCTGATTTTGAAAGTTTGGGATAAACTGAAGGATTAAACAGGTTTAAACGGGCTGAGAAAATTCTCCAAATTCTAAATAAACTCTTTAAAAGCTCTTGGATTAGCTGGAAAATGCACTGTCACAAAGCTGAAGCCAGGGCTGAGATACGTGGTTCTCACAGGTCA
The DNA here is from genome assembly GCA_037367275.1 of Coranthus polyacanthus. NCBI lineage: Eukaryota > Metazoa > Chordata > Actinopteri > Kurtiformes > Apogonidae > Coranthus > Coranthus polyacanthus. The sequence continues at coordinate 20,190,038 of JAPQRN010000019.1, read as the reverse complement.
GCGACAAAGATTAATAGATTAACTGTCTACTGTTAAATTAATCACCAACTATTTTGATAACTGATTCATCGGGAAACTGTTTTTTGAAGAAAAAAGACAAAATTCTCTGAGCTCTAAACTGTTTTCTGGTTTCTTCACTTGTCTGTTACAGTAAAATATATTTCTTTGGGTTCTGGACGATACGCTACATTTGAGGACATTTTCTAGTCCAACAGATGAAATAATAATCAACAGTGGAAATAATAGTTAGTCGCAGCCCTAAGCAACATTACAAACATATGACGATCTTAGAGAATATGATGCATTGCTGTAGATTAAGCTACCAACAGTTTATAAAGTAGTTCAAATGAGCTCAACCTTAAACCTGAACAGTAGTGAAATGAATCCAAAAACATCATATATAATAGTAAAACACTGACAAAGACCATTTTACTACACAATGGCTACCTGACTGCTAATAGTTTTATTTAAGGAGCGTTCTGAAGGCTGAACTTTTCCTTGCGGTGGAGTATTTTCACAGTGTGCTGCTAAGTAAAGGCTCTGAATACTTCTTCCAACCCTGCAATTTGTCTAAGAGCTCAGCATCTAATCAGTTATGTTTGGACTGAAGATGAGACATAATAAAGAGAAAGCATAAAAAATGTTTAATGTGACCTCTTGACTGCAGAGAAATACACAAACTCGCGATGAGGTAGAGTACTGGAATGTGGTGTGAGAAAAAATATCACCCAGGTTTCATCAGTGCACTCAAACACAGACACACACACACAATATGCACATAAACTGTCCAGGGTTGAGCATGCAGTCATGGAAAACATCTTAAAATGTCACACAATGTTATACAGCGGAAATATAATTTTCTTGAGTCATGCCAATCAAATGTTTCACGTAGAAATGAGAGAAGCAGCGAGGGTGGGAAAGTTTAATAAAAATCTCAGGAACATCCACACTGCCGTAGCAGTCATGACAGACACGGACCATGCTGACCGCTGAAACACGGCGCCGAGCGTTTCAGTTTGGAAAACAAACACGCCTATTATTGATGTGCCAAATGTGTGTATTTATGTATAAGGGAATAATCACTCTTTCATTGCTTTCTTTTCCGCAATACAAATTTGAGGCTAAATTTTAGTTAGGGGTCCGCGGAGGGAAGCGTGTTAATCGTGTAGAGCATGTTATTACTCTGGGATCTGGACTCGCAGGCGGCTGAGTATGAGGTTTTCCTGCCTGCTGGGAAACCAATAGTCAGTGTGCTCCCTAACCATGGACATTACCCAGAACCCTGCATGAAAACTTTTATGTTACAGTAGGATATTTTAGAGCTTCTGGTTAAAACGACAACTTCTAGTGAGTCCAGTGAATGGTGAAAACGTGCTCATGTTTGAATATTTGGGGCTTGCAGTGCTATTTATCCATTTTCTTGAGTGAATGTATGTGTGTACTTTTCTTTATGTTTATTTTTCTGTATTGGCATAATGTACACTGTGGCTGAGACATATTAGTTTATTTTATCATGTATCACGATGTAATGAAAATGTAATCAATGAACTTATCTATGTATATCATTTTTCTCTTCTGGGTTTTTTTTCTTTACTTTTTTTGCTATCAAATGATATTATAGAGCAGCTAATGTTCTGGTTAAAATTAAATATTCTTGTGAGTTTGGGCAATGTCAGAAACATACTTAAATATTTGGGGCATGCGGTTCTATTCATCCAGTACTACTTTTGTTAGAGTGAAGTGTGGACTCGGCAGAAACTAAAAATAGTATTGATGAGTCTGGATATTATTTTGCAGATTAAGCAGTTTACACTATAAAATATCATTTAAAAATACCCCCAAAAACTATAATTTCCTACAGCCCACGGTGACGTACTTAACCCATTAAGCCTGGATATAACATGTGTTTCTGACCAGGTGCAATGTTTGCTTCTCATTCGATGTGTGCACATTTTCAAGACACATGACTGATGAAATGTATTGTGATTTGCTGAAATACAATCAGGAACGTGAAATTCACACTCCCCTCACTCAGGTCATCACCCATTCAACTTTAAAAACTTCTCTGAGGGCTAAGAGCTCTAAAAAACCCCAATGAAACCCATTTTCAATAATGCATTTTGCCTTTTCACTGTGTTTCAGCGAATGACGATGCATTTCAAAGGTCACATGTATTGAAACAACTCTGGGCTTCCTTGCATTTGGCTCTAAAGAGAGAAGCATGCAATCGTAACACTTGAACGATTAAATACCAACAAACGGAAACTAAGATATATCAAAAGTGTAAGTTCATTTGAGAGGCTGCAGCCAGTGAAAGTTTAGTATTTTTCTCTCCATCAATTAATCGTTGTAACCTCAGGTGTAATTTCCTACTGGACTAACTAACTATTTAAAGTTTGACATATGTCATATGTTCCCTATGAGGTTTATGTGAGGTGGCTAAAAATAGGAAAACTATTTAGAAAGTAATGAACACACAGGTTAAAGTGGTATAAACAGATAGTTGTGGTGGCTTCTGACACCACACGGGATTGATTTTACCTTTGATATTATCTATGAAAACAGTTTAGATGACGCTAATCATATTAAACATGTTTAGTTTTCCTCTCTGAAATCTGAGGTAAACCGGTAGATCACCACACGAAGGGAGAGGCACCGGCAGCGCGGAGGGATTTGAGCCCCGTTTGACACCATCTCACTCTTGAGTGGGGGGGGGGGGGGCTGAGTAGCTCGGTAAACATTGGGGATGACAGCGGGGTCTTGACATGGCTGAAGGGGGCGAGAGTGGGTTGAAAGGGTGGACAGGCAGCTGATCACAACAGACAGATTATGGGCCCAGCATGCAGGCTAGTGGAGGTGCTGCCTGGCCTGAGCCCTTCATGGGAAATGACTCCTGACTGGCAGCGAAAAGGCTAAACAGTGTCGGGGCTAAAAGGCGGCAGTGTATGGCTCTCCTCACATGCAGCGGCTCATTAGCAACCTGCAGGAGCTACAGATGATGGGAACAAACCAGCCGTTATGGAGGGGTGTTGGAGGAAAATACGGCTGCTGACATGCAGGACAGGAATCTGATTAAAAGCTTTAATAAGAGGAGAGATGGAGGAGGAGAGAATCAGAGGTAAGGTAAGCATTTTCTGAAGAGGTTCTTTTCAAGGAAAAAAAAAGTGACATGATCTTCACAGCCACAGGTCATCACCTACTGGAGTAATTTGTTCCCCAATAATAAGTGCCAAGATTTTATCTCGACAGTTCTAGGGCTCCTACATATGTGAGTAAGATAACGACAGTATGACATTTTATCACCTGTCATTTATTATACAATTATTATTAGCAATTATAATGTCGCTTAAATAGTTCAATGTAAGATTAGTGCATGCTTGAAATGTGTTAGCCGATTCCATCTCTAAGCTAGCAATTGCTAGTGCTAGTAACTAGTGCTGCACACAGTCAAGGAACAGAAGAAACTGTGTCCTCTTCATAGAAATCAGTGTGCAGGCTGTTATCATGGATGTAGGCAAACAAGACAGTCGTTAGCTTAGAAATGGAGTTAGCTAAAGTAAATAAATGATCAGCACAAAATGGATGGCAACCATGTAAGCACACAAGCATATCAAGCACAAATCTTACATATTTAACCTTTAGGGTAATGAAAGCAGAAAGGCTTTTTTCTGTTTTCTGTTCAGTGAATAAAAAGTTTTTTCTTCCTGACAGATTGGCTGTAGTTGTGGTTCATAATACACCAACAAAATCATAAAATAATCTTGTTACGCAAATATTTGATGAAGTTCACCATTTTACTGTTTTCTGTAAGCTAGCGTTTAGCATTAGCTCACCCGTCAGCCCTCACACTCCCCCAGCTCCGCCCTTTTGTCCAAATGTGGTCACTTCTGGCTCCAAGATGGCGGCCACAATGCTAACTCCTGACTTCACAGGGTGAGTCCAAAAACCAATGGGTAACGCCAGAGTGGCTCCGTCCACTTCTTATATACAGTCTATGCTCTGGTTCTGTTCAGTAATTGTAGATCAGACCTCTGACTAATGATGTGGGGACGAGATTCAACTGTGTGGCTGCTAACTAGCATGAAATTCACTATTACTCATGTTGAGAGGCCCCCCATAAAAGAAAAAAGGTCCTCAGTGCTTTACAGCCTCCACTGGTTTTCTGCTGTGATTAGTTTTACCTAATACATCCAGGCTCCTTCACTGCCAAGCTTGACAGACACGATGAAGGGCCAAGTTTTGGTGGCAAAAGAAAACACATGTAATAAAGCGCCAATGCTCAAAAGCAGCCTGTATAACTTCATGCGTATATAAAAAAAGGGCTTGGAATAAGTTGGTTTATCACAAGGTGTCTTTCTCTGCTCTGACCAACGAGGAAAACCACCAACACTTCAGGATCTGTTCGGAGGGGAGGCTGCGGAGCGGAGTGCCCCGGCTGCGGATGGGAGGAACATGTGCATTTAATCTGCCTGCTTCCAAATGCCCTGTGGCAACCACAGCAAAGAGCAGAAAAACGTAAATGGATGAAATTATATCCATATGATTCAACGAGACAGCTAAGGAGAGGCAGGTTTCTCATGCGCTTCGTCAGGATACAAAATTAAACACAGCTTGGCTGAAACATTCGCATTACATAGTTTACACATATCATTTCCACTGTGAAGCGAGACCCTTTTAGCAGCCAACCTCATCTGTTGTGAATAGGGTTTTAATTTGAATCAAAGATAACGGTGGACGTTTTTTCTTAGAGCAGGACAGAGATAAATTCACACACTTTTAATTAGTTTTTTTATTGAAGCATCTTTTCTCCCCCTTGCCTAATTTTTTGGGAAGCCTTGATTTTCGAATGGTGAGATATGAGTACACACAGCAAATGACTAAAACCGAAGGAGTGTTGTCCAGATGCGAGTGAACAAGCGAGCAGAGCGAGAGCTCAGCCGATAAATTGGTGGGAGGAAGTAGTCATGTAAATGACTAAAGAAATTGTTCTTAACAGCCATTTTGCACTCATGCCTGAATAGTTTTGGGGCCAGATTAAAAACTACGTGGATGGCACAACAGGAAGCATTCCTATGATGACTAAATGAGGCTGCTCACATAATGAGCCCGTCCAGCTGTTTTGTTCCTCTCACAGACTGTTTGGTGGAGATTGAGGAGGAAGTGCAGTGATGGATCTGAACCCCTGCTCCTGCGGTGGAGGCCTGGCACAGCGCAGACCTGGCTGCACAACAACACGGTGAGGCTTCATGGAAGCACTTAACCTGCTGTGATTCAGAGGCCTTCATTCAAATGTCGACCAGCTTTGCAGCCCTGCATCAGATTAGAGAGCTAAGATGTGATTTCCTCTTAAACCGGGCTGCCTGGGGTTTACCAGTTCACCAGGTTGAAGGAAAAAGAAAAATAGGGTCACGTTCTCAAAGAGAAGGAGCCCTAACTGCAAAATGATATGTCTTGTGTGTTATCATAGAGGGATAGTAGAGACTCTTATCTACCTGCAGTCTAATTCCTCTGCTGCTGCAGGATAATAATTACTCTTCTTCTCAGGGTGTCAAGAGACCATATTCATAGACACACTTTACACTTGTAGAGCTCCAGTTTCTTTTGAAATATAGTCTATTGTGAATGTTTCAAGTGGAAAAAGTCTGTACATTTCATTGCACTCGTACTGTAGGTTTGAACACTCTCAGATGTTTTTATATAGCCCTTTTTTAACGTTGGACAAGAGTATGTGTGATAAAATGTCAGTCAGTCTACATGTTACACAGTCTAATTTATAGTATGTATTGTACATAGTTGGAGCATGATCAGAGGTGTGGCAGAAGTTTGCAGACTTACTAGTTCAGGATTTCCACAACAATACTGGATGATCCAATCAATCTTTAAAACCCGTCAAAATCATATATAAGGTTTTTATTAAGGTCTGAACTTCAGATTATTGGATTTTAGACTTTTCAAGACAGGACTGGATACAGAACAACTTCCATACTTTTATGTCACCAACTGAATTTAGATGCAGTAGTTTTCAACATCTAAGGAGTAAATCTCATCAGTATCAGTGGAGGGAGCACAGACGCAGGGCTTTTATACATTTTTATTCATGACATTATGTTTTTTTTATGTTGTAAAACTGGTTTGAGTGGTAACGTGCCAGAGCGTTGACAAATAAGAGAGAAAAGAGGGGAAAAAGGTATTGAAAAAAGTATTGTTTAGGAACCAGTATTGAAGCCAATGTATCCGTATCAGACCTGGTATTGGACATATTTTTTTAAATATCCAGCTATACCTGAGAAACACTGTTAATATCCCTGAGCAAAGGTTTATAAATAAATAAATGTGCTAATATTTTATATGACTGATATTTATGTCAAAAGAATAATCGTACTGGTATTAATTAGAAATGCAAAACTCATGTTCTTTCATTTTTTCCTCATTTTAGATTATATATTTAATATATTTTAAGTTAAGTTTAAAGTTATTTCAACAATTTTCTCAAATGACATTACAGTAAAGTACAATAGCAATAATATTGATGCCAGTCTCTAGATTATTTAATATTTTTGATAAAAACAGTAAGATTGAAGGATTGTACATTCAACAATAACTGGATAATAAAATATAAATTACTGAAAATATAATATATGGCTCCTCATGTTATTGAGTAAACATGATCCTGTGACCTCCTCTTGAAACACTTTGTTCCGTGACGGTGTGTTTATACTCAGTAGCGATCGTAACTGTTTATAATGGCTAATTGGAGAGCAATACAAAGCTTCCAGTGCTGCAGCCATTAGTAACCATCAAGGCATTAATTTTAAACCCATTCAAGTAATCCGAACCTGCCATGAAAAGGACAGATGGGGGGGGGTTACGCAATGAAAATCCTAAACATGATCTGTGTTCCGAGCCGGCGCCTGGACTGATGTTACTGGCAGTCAATACAGGATCCAGTTTGACGGGCTCATGAGCTACGGCGTCCACTGACACTCGGGCTTCAATCTGTCCAGCACCTTTCACTCTCACCTGCCTGCGCTCACTCTGTCTCTTCTCTCTTTTACCCCCCTTTGGCAATAAGCTCCTCTTCCTCTCTCCACACAATGGGGTGTTATATACCTCAACATGCATTTGATATTGGCGCTATTGAGGGATGATAGATCCAGTAATGACAATAACACTACATTTGACTGAGCCATTTTATTGCTCTTTTGTTGGACCATTAGGCTAATAATGTGAAATACAATGTGATCATTGGCTTGTGCTCTAATGTGATCTTTTTATTGGATCTTTAGTATCATCCATCAGTTTCTTCTTCCTCTGTGAACTCATCTCTAAGTCTGACTAAAGATATTTATAATTAGGCACATTATTTAACATTCAACCTTCCTCCATAGCAATTCTTCTTTCACATAGAATACAAATTTAAATAAGCAGTGTCTAGCTATTCAAGTCTTCTTTTACAGTAACGTGCCTTTATATACTTCTTCTGAAATTTCTTTGAATGCACCAGTCTGAAAACTGTGAGTGTAAGAAGAAACTGTGTCACATTACTCAAAATGCAACATATCTTCTGACTGCATTTTATTTTGGTCTATTGAGGCTGCCTGTAATGGAGAAATTGGCATCTTTAGTTGTTGCCACAGGTCTGGAAAGATGCCCTCGCTCCGACAGCAAATACTGACATTAACCATTCATGCTCTAGACAGAAAAAAACCCACCACTAAACCTCAGCATCACTCCAGAAAGCCAAAGTACATGGCCAGTAGCTGTTTTCTACTAGTGTAAAAGTGTTTTAGTGTGTACTGTTTTAAGTGTGGATTCATGCTGTGGTCAGGCGAATATTTCATGCTGATGTACAAACACAACGGTACAATTTTATGTGAGCACAGAGTCTCACATAAAATTATTAAAGCAACTCTGCTTTAATAAGGTCTATGTGTGTTTTTGAATCTAGCTTTAGCTTCAAATCCCTGTTCAGGAATAATGAATGCATTAAAGGTGTAGGAAAATACAGGTACACTTGAGCAAGAGTAGAAATCACAGAGTGCCTCATGATACAATACTGTCAGCAGACTGATGATAATGATGGTATCAAGATACAGCGATTCTGTGATACATTGCAAGACAATCATGTATAATACATCATGATGTCTGAGTAAAGAAGAAAAACTAGTCCCCAAAAGACAAAAAGCAAGAATTATATTATTCACAGCACTGTGGTGTCAGTTTCTCAGAATTTGTCAAGATGAAAAGAAGAGTGTTTGATTATTGCCTCTTAACACACACACTGACTGCAAAAGAAGTAGTGACTCTGGTAAGTGTAATTGGCAGGAAAATCTGTTCAGAGTGCTTATGTACGTAAATCCAGTCCAGTCTCAAAATGTGTAGTTGATGGTAAGGCATCTTAACGTTGGATGCCACCTGCCCTAAAATGTAAAGAAAGGAGAAGAGAAACATGGCAATGCAAGATGACGGACTCTGTGAACAGCGACCTGCTTCCTCTGTAGATATAAATGGCTCATACTAAGGAAACGAAAACACAACCATTCTTCTTTTCAGTTGATGATACACTATTGAAAACACAATTATGATTATTCTTTTCTTTTTTTTCGTTTCTGCAATTAGATCCTCCTAAATCTTACACACTGGACCTTTACAGTCACAGTGTTCCTGCGTTAAAGAACAGTCTTGTATCACTGAGTGTTGTAAGGAAAAAATAAGAGCCTTTCTCCCTTTTTGGCATTGTCTCCGTTGTCCACACAAAGCAAGAGTTGACACAGCTGTCTAAAGACTCAGGCCTACTATAGCGTACACTGACAACTCTATAACTCTGACATGACAACAAATAAACACTGCAGAAGCCCAGCGAGTTGCCAAGCCAAATACCTTGATGCCAGAAGCACTATAGCATTCAGACAGAAAACATGCCAGTAAAATTAAACAATAGGTCAAGATGGCATCGTGATCAACACACAAGCCCAAGGACTTGAGCAGGGCGAAGGGGAAGAGAGTGCGTTTATGCAACTGTCTGGAGCAGAACCAGACCACAAAGCCTTCTGGGTAAAAAAGCAGCTGCCCGAGAAATGTGGTGCAACTGAGGTGCCACGGTGCCCCACGATTTGTTCACTCCTCTGCGTGCCAATGTTGTGTTCTTTTCTGCTCTCTGTGGGTTTCAGGGTCCAGTTTCCAGTTATGTGGATATGGCTGGTTGCAATAAATCAGGCTGTGCGAGACATTCACTGTGTCAAGTCCAATCACAGTCCAGGCATTCACAGCAAGCACATCACCATTCATTCACATTTCAATAAATCACATTTCAGTGTATCGATCTGTCTGTCACGTCAAATCATTCAACCTGCACTAACATGTCTGTGTCTACTGTCATATACATTTCATTTAGCCCAAAACTACTCCTCATTCCTGTGAAATTACAATGGACTCGAGCCGCTGATGGCAAAAATCCTGATGTTCAAACATTCACTGGTATTTTTCGGTAAATGTCTTCATATTTATGGAATATTTCCCTCAAATTTCTCATCAGACATATGTTTATTTAAGCAGTAATTTGAGTCCGAGCCTGGTACTCGCTTGGCCTCAAACAATTTGCCAGTTAGAGCCCAGGCTGAGTTACAACACAACATTTTTCCCATATACAATAGTTATTTCCTGGCTGCACTTTCAATCATGCATGACCTAATCTAAATGTCTTGGCTTTATTCCTTAAAAATTAGAATTTTGACATAGTGGCAATGCTGATGTTTTGTTTGTCTCTGACAAGGATGCAGTGTGATTAAATGACAGCTGCTACGTGACACAGCCAAGTTTGCTGTTATGAGAAGCTGGAAGAACAAAGAAAAACAAAGGGATATGCTGTGACTTAAAGGCTTCTTACTTCTACTGTAATTCTGCCTGAATAACGAAAGCAATCTGCTTCTAAACCCAGCATAAACCTTTTTACATCGATGTTAAACTAATTCCGAAGCTGAACAGATTGAATGTGAAACAGATGTTTTGAAGGGAACAGAAAGCGAGAGGGCTTCTTTCTGGAGACAGTTAGAGATCACTGGGGTGTAAAACTCTACGGGGGAGAGGTAAATCCCAGCATAAATATCAGTCCCTGTAGTGCCAGTTCTGCTGGGTCACACAATCATAAAATATGGTAATAAGACAATGGATGGTGGTGTGCAATGTGTCCTTATGTGTCCTTATATGAGAAGACTTTTGCTCCTCTCTGTGCACGTCTCCATTTTACCTCATCTCTCTCATTATCAATCATTACAGTAGATGCGGTTTTGGTCAAGTCTCACTGTTTTGATAAATGTGCCATTTAACACCACAAAGCCACGCCTCAATATTCAACTTGGACCATTTCATTTGGATCACTCTTCACTCTCTCACTTTGTGTTGGGCATTTGAAAACACGCTGAAGGTCTTGACAGTATAAACACACACAAGTCACTGGGTTGGAAAGCTTTGGCCGACCTGTAACAAACACTGGAGTTGTGTGTGTGCAAGGACTCTACTAATGCTTCAAAAATGCTCTCTGTATTTAGCGCATACCGAATCACTTGTCATGCATAATGCCTTGTGATGAATTCAGGGCAAAAATGCCGCCTTTTGGGATGACATCAGTGGAGCTAAACTGCCTATCTGGCTCCGTTTCTTCCAGCCTTCACTTCTTTTCTCAAACATTCAAATTAAACCCGGCACTCTAACCACAGAACACCGCGGTGCATAATTTAAACTTGACACCCCAAACGTAAACATGTCTTTCGCTACATAATTTATCCATACTTCTCTTAGTGTTTATTTTGCACAGTAGCAGCTCAGTTTCTCATATATATTAGCTGCAGATCTGCTCTGGTGCAGTGTGGGTCTGGCTGGGTGGAGGGATACTGTCTTCCTGGGGTTGTGGTGTGGCCCTGAGGTACAAGTGGTCCCGGTGTGGATAAATGTCCTTCTTGTTTGCTTGTTTGGTGCGAGATGTGAAGGTGGGCAGCTGTAGACGGTGCTCTGGATTCAGTTCTTTGCCATGCCTGATGCCACACTGACAAGTCAGCAAAACACATAAATAAACATCTGGATGCTCTCAGAAATTTACCTCTGCTCAACACACACAGCGCACACACTACCCACTGAACTGTGTGTGTGGATATGTTTGCAGAGTGGCTGCTGTGGCACAAATTGTGACTGGGCACAAAACGACGCCAGTGTTTAAATACGAGGAGTGGGACAGGACGGTAGTCTCAGAGGAGAAAGGGCCTGTTATGTGTTTGCGTCGTAAAATGCCACAAACATACTTTGGCTATATTTGTAGCAAAGAAAAGGTTAAGTACGCCTCCACAATGCACATGATCCGTGACAGTATACTGCCAAAAAGCTACTACTATTGAGCACAGAAAACCAGGGAAGGATTTATGAGTCTAGCAGAAAGTCTAAAAAGGACCCAGGGAGGAGTTCACCATCCATCCTCGCTCCATCTGCTGCATGAACCAGGTTTGCATCCCCTGCAACAGCCCCCCGAACATGACAGAGACCCCCGAACACACACCCAAACTTCATCTCTCCCATGTATTTGTAAACTGATCTGGCTCAGTAGAAAGGTTAAACTGATTAAGGTTTTTGGATGGGACACAATTATGACACAATCTCTGTGCAATGTATAACCGGCCGCAGCCCTCGGTCGTCAGGTTTCCGATACCAGAGCGTGATTAAATGTTGAGGAAATGGGGAAACTCAAAATACTGCATTCCAGACAAATGCAATTAGAGTGTATCACATGTAGAAAATCCTGCATGCTTTGATACCTGGTTATGAGGTTGAAAGTAAGTTAGCTGTAGCCGTTTGACCTTGTGTTCGTTTTCGCAGTGATGTTCACTGTTGCCTAGGACCCAGTACACCATATTTTATATGTTCAAAGATTCAAACCATGGATTTAAAGACAGTTTTAATTAAATCCTTCATCCTATGTCAACAAGTGCATAGGCTGAACACATTTCTGTTGCTTCCTGACCTTCAGTACGTGCACATAACATCTTTCTCTAGAGCTACAGCAGCAGCAGATCCAATCCTGCACTTGTAGACAAGCTGACGTGCCAATTTTGGACCGTTAATGAAAAAGAAATGAACATACCACTTTGTAATAACCTGAACCAGTGAAAATATACTGGATCCAAGTTAAAATACAGCAGTGTGTAAAGAACTGGTTGTCGTTGACATCCTGAAGGCATCGCACAAGTAGGATCGGCTAAATTTTATCACTAAGGTAAAAATGTCAACATTACAAAGATTTCAAATCTTGAATCATAAAAATAAGTAAACCAGGAGACTAAAATCTAGAATATTTTACCACAACAAGAATTAATTTGTTAGAAAAAACAAACAAAAATTAATTTAGGAATTATATTGAATTTCCAACTAAAAGACAAGACTTTTCAAACAATTGTTAATCAGACATCTAACAACATTTTTAATCATCTATTAACTATCATCAAATATTATTTTGTCTGCAGTAAGATGGCTCATATTCACGTACGTACATAGAAAATTGTACCTGACTTTATTATTTAAATATCTCCCAAGAGAGATTGCCAGTATAAGCAACACTGCATTTTTTTAATTTTGTGTCCCTTTTTGGGCTCTGCATCCTATTCTACCTAATTTTAAATCAAAGATAAAGGCATTTAAACCTAATTAAAAACATCCAAAAATATTTGACATTTAAATCATTTAATTAAAATGTAAGTATTGTTTAGAATGATGATTCTGTAGGTATAATCATTCCAAATTTTCTGATCTCAAAGACTACAAATTTAGGTTAAAAATGACTCTGAGACAGTAAAAATATTACTCTATATCTATATATGATCCTTATGAAATGCGCAAAATAATTAAGTGTTACACCAGTCGTTACCTTGGCTTATGTTGTGTAAAAGCCCATCTTAACACTAACTTTATTTACCTCTATATACAAATTGAGAAAACAACAGTAAATACAAAAGAAGGTAAGCTGTTTTTAAAACAAGGCTAAAGTATGTTGTGGTTTTGTAGATGCAGTAAGTGTCGACTGAAAAGCAGATCTGAATGACAGATAGTAAGAGACAGGAGGACAGAGTGAGAGAGGGGAGAAGGGGTCTTGTTTAGGGGCTGGAGAGTACTGGACTACATTACTGCAAAAGATTGACTGGAAAACTTTAACGTCCTGACAAGAAGTTGGCCTGGCCTGCTCGACAAGGAAAACAAGCAAGATCCATCTATCCAGGGCTTTCATTCCGATGCCAAAACATCAGTCGCGGAGCCCGTCCGCCAGCAGTTTCATCATACAAATATCACATATGGACAGTGTTGTGTTACTATTAGCATGACGACCGCACTGCCAAGCAGCACAGCAGACCTGACAGGAAGACAGAGGACGACCACAGGATGGGATTATGGGTTTGTAGAGAGAAATTAGACTATCTAGCTACCTGATGGTCCCGCTTTCCCTGGGAATGACTGACAAAGTTAATTCCGGAGATTATTTAATGGGTACCAGAGTCTGCTTTAGACCTTTAGATAATGGGCTATAAGTTGAATCTAAATCCCTATTTAGGCCTGATTAAGTCTTTGCTTTTGTGCCAACTTTACAGACTCCGATTCTAAGCATGCAGTTACTCCTGACATGCTGAATCAATGCCCTTTCTCGCCTATTGACCCTGATTACTTTAAATGAGCCATATAGCTCTCCTCTCCCACGACACTGGAGGGAATACAGTATGTGTGCAAAGCAACCGGCTGGCCTAGCTGCTACATAATATTTTATGTTGGTAATTTGGTTTTCCATGCATGTAAGAGATGCTTTGATCAGTTTGTTGTTGTTGGATGCCAATAATTATTACTCCAATTCTGGGCGTTTTTATTGTTTTATTAACATGCTCTTCGAAACGATGAGAAAAAACAACTCAACTCATTAATTCATCAAACATTTGTTTTGTTTTTGAAAAGCAGAAACTTTGGAGCAATAACCTGACAGCAGTAATATATGGGTAATTGTGCGTGTCTGGGCCTTTAAATTTGTGTCACGGTATGTTTTAAGATTCTACTGGTTTCACGGTGTATCTCTGTTGTTTTTTTAAAATCTTTTTATTTATATGCCTCTTATTTTGCACGACTGGGTCTTTATATAGTTTTGTGACGTCTGCGGTCAGGAGTACATAGAATATATCTAGATGTATATAATGAAAGTTTTGATGTATATGGTTTGCTTGGTTTCACAAAATAAAGTAACCAGTATATGAAGTAACCAGTATGCATGAAACAGCTGCAGAATGTAAACGATTGTAGGTGTGCAAACTGCAACTTAGTTAAAACAGAATTTAACAGCAACAACTTTATCATTGCTTCTTGATCATAAAAAAAGCTTGACTTTCTGTAGTGGGACCATGCACCTGCAGCTGGATTGTTACAGCGTTCATAGCGTCGCAAAGAAAGTAAGTTGTGGGCAATGTTGTGTTATGAAGTAAAAACTGTTAGTAAGAAGGGTACGCACACTAATAGATGTATCCACTCAGTACACTCTGCACAGCGCTCCATAGCACATTGAGTGATGATATCTAATCTTTATAAATCTTCACCACAGGTAGTTTTGGACCCGAGTGGTCCAGCTTCTGGTTGTGGCCTCTAAACGGTCCAGACAGGCCAGCGTGTCAGAGGCTCATACGGGTACTAACGCATTAATATCAACGTCACTCGCCGCCCGCACCCAGTGCCCAGACAGCTCCAGTTTCAGGCGGCATTCAGAGGAAAAGTCGGGTCATGTGCAGAACCTCAGTTTTAATTAGCTAATGGCACTCCCTGTTTCATCTCCTGCGTCTGAGCTGATTGCTCACAAAAGACTCCATTTACTCCTGAAAACACACGCCATCTTGGCACCGGTCTGCGCGCTATGTCTCAACGTCTGCTGCTGAGGGATTTCGCCACTCTCTTCCAAAAATCAGTCTAGTAAATCTAAATATATATGTTTGCTGGTTTCACACCGGTGAAAAAAGAGGAAATTCCATGATCTACGCTTTTTTCCAGCAGGCCTCAACATCCAACTTTCCTTCAACAAGTGGTTTGACTGAGTGTGTCAGCGACTGTGTGTGTTTTGGTGTTGTCTGTTTGCTGCACATGTGTTTGGACAGGGCTCCATTAAGCACCTAATGCTGGCTGTGTTTTATCATTGTGAAATGGGCAGCAGGCTCTCCGTCTTGCCTTTGGCTCTAATATACGAGTAACATAAAAATATGTGAATCTACCTTTTTATGGAGGAATTTTCCTTTTCTTTTTAAACAATTTGACAATTACATCACCTTAAAGGAAATCAAATCATGAAAAAAAGACGACATTTAATGGGTGAAAAAGCCCATGCTGCCTAGTGGAAGCACATTTATCTACCTACTTAATGAGATATAAATCACCATTAAGATAACCTTATTATACTTGCATAAAACTTAACAAGCATGGCTTAATAAATTCAAAAATATAGCCAGGTGCAAAAATAAAAATTGTAACAAAGCCTTAATGTTGTATCTAAGCCAAAACGGTCTTAATAAAATATGAAAAATGGCCATTTACAGCATATTATCCCTCTAAACTGTGTTTTATTTTTTTCTTTAAATGACTGCATTTTTCTCAAAGATTTCTGCCATGACATTTTTCATGTAAATACAGAAGCGTTACAAAACTTAGTTTTCATGCCTTTAACCACTGCCCCAATCATCATTCTGCTACAACATAATAACGTTTAAAGCATACTATTGTTTTGAAAATCTTATTTTATGGTTTGGGTTTTCTCCAACATCTGACCAGGACAGCTATGCCAACAATAACTCATTTTATAAAGAACCAAATAAACAAACCAAATAAAGTGCACAGGGCTCTTCTGCTGCCTGAAGTCACTGCACCGTGTAAACCTTTCCACAGAGAGCCTACGTACACGGTTTACACAGAGCTTTTCTGACCTTCATAGCTCACATAGTCCAGCCCTCAGACACTTCAAATCCACTGGACCGACCTCTGAGAAAGCAGAACAATATCAAAGTCTGGGACCATGTCAGGGACTCTCACTGGATATATTTTTAATATTTATGCAGACACAAGAAAAAAATGTAATAAACTAAAACAACAAGTGAATTAGGCATGAAACACAACAGGATATTGCAGAGAGATTATGTTGTTTCCTTTTCGCCTGTGTCCCTCAGCGCTTGCCTGCCCTACACAACAGCCCAGGGCTGCTTTTAATTGGAGGAGGAAAGGGAACCGAGCGTACTTCATAAAAACTAGAATTTTTAAGGAGCCTCAAACTGAGACGTTCACATGTGGAAGGAACTGACTTTTTTTTTTTTTAAGTGTGGAATTTCTTAAAATATTAGCCAGGTACAGACGGTGACAGGCCCACGCAGGGGTCGGGGTACAACTTGTGTGTTGTGATAATGACTTTTTCCTGCCAAGAAGCAGCGTGAAGCAAATGCTGTGCAGCTGTATGAAGAAAGAGAGATACAGTGTATATGTACACAGAGAGAGAGAGAGAGAGGGGAGTGAGATGTGTTATGTTTGGACGTGAGGAGAGCCCTGCTTCATGAGCGCCCGCTGGAATCTGCCGCTGGAAAGATAATAAAGGGATTAGCCCTGGTTTTTGCTACAGCATTTGGGCCTAAAACAGAATGTCTCATCTGTTTCCTCTATACGAATTGCTCAAATTCTTGAATGCCTTTGTCTATTGCATGAGCACAACAAACACAAGCGGCATCAGCGCTAGTGGCCAAAAAGTACAGAAGCTCAGATCTGAAAAAAAAGAGAAGAGACTTGGGACGGACGCATGAGCACGCACACCCTCGGATGGGGCTGCGTACCGATACTGATACCATGGCTTCGATACCGATTCCTAAAATGATCATTTAAAAAAAAAAAAAAAATTACATTACACATTACGGTACAAATCTTTTGCTTAGCTCATCTGCATTTTTACAAACTCAAAGCAGTTTCATAACAAAAAAATATGAAACAGTTTGTGTTATCATTCAAACCAGTTTTATAACATAAAAAAGCCTATAAGTCAGTTGTCTGTTAACATGATGTCATTACTAAAAATGTATAAAAGTCGTGTGTGTGGTGCATGACACTGATGAAATTTACTCCTTAGGTACTGGTATAACACGACGATAACCCCTTTTTAATACTTTTTAATACTTAGTAGTATCTGAGCAATTTGTTTGATCCCATAAAAGTATCAAAGTTCAGGACCCAGCCGTCCCCTCGGACGCACAGATACAAGGTTTTAAGTAAGCACTTAGTACCTACCATATAGATTATGCACAAACACAAACAGAGTTAGAAATACACACAGAGAGTGTGTTTATTTTCTCTGGCCCTCCAAGTTTATCTTCTGAATTCCCACATCAACATACATTCAATCCCTGCTGATTGGACGTGTTGATTCAAGCCTGAAAACATTTCACATTTCTGTTTATGTTCTGTCGGAAGAGCAGGAGTGGTACAACCCAACGTACAGTACTCTGAATCAATACTTCCTATTGTGAGAGTCAATGGAAACAATATTCCTATTTTCACATTACTGCATAGCTGTGAATGCATGTTTTGGTGTGTGTGTGTGTGGGTGTGCGTGTGTGCGTGTGTGGCTGAAATCAGGGTGATCAGGAGGTTAGGGTGTGTAGCAGAGTTGCACAGTGTCTCATGTCCGCAGACAGAGTCCAGTGGTTCGTCCACACTGAGCCGAATTGTTCTCGTGCTCACATATGGTAAACATCTCCAAACACACACACACACATAAGACACACACACCTTCACAGTGACACATTCATACATGGAAACATCCACCGAGTGTCCTTCTGCTGATCATTATTATTATTACTTCGCTGTTCGTGAGAGGGCTCACCAGCATTGACACTGCAACCACCATCAACAACAACAAATAAAGACAAATGAAAGCCTTTAATACAACACACTCCTACAGCAGGATTAGCAGTTGGTGCACGCACAACACAGAAAATTACTTCCAAATTTCTACTTCAAGCTGAGCCAAGAAAGCAGAAACACTAATATCCTGAAGTGATGTAAAGCAGGTAGAACAGCAGCAACAGTTGAGTTAGTGTCTTTCTGGCTTCAGTCTGCGTTCACCTCAGATGTGCAGTAACAAGGATCAGAAACAACCTGAACATCTCACCCAGCGCCACAGACATCTGCCACAAAACAATGCTTTCTATTAAAAGTTTGTCACCTTTGCTAATTTTATTAGTGTTAGTCTTTTTATTTAGAAAATAAACAAGTATCAGATCGGTTTCTTTAAAAAAACAAAAACAAGAGTTGAGATAAAACAGGTGTTGCAGGAATATTGCAGACTCAGCGTTTCAATAATTAGGATTTGGACGGATTCCTACACTTGAAGAAGACCGCTTCTGACAGGGGCTTTTGGTAAAACCGTGAATTGAGCAAGACTAGCAAATGTTGCAGACTATCCCTCTGTGGCTCCCTTCTCCAGACTACTACATTTCTCCTCATGTTTGGCTTGGATATGAAGCCAATTCACTTAATACTTGTGGGACAGCTAAACATTTAAAGCTCCCATTTAAAAGGATCAAGTGTAGGCATTGTTTGGTTATGTTAACCATATGTGTTGGCTTTTCATGATCTGAATCCCTTCTCAAAAAACAGAGTGCTCGTGAAAATAAACATGGCTTCGCCCTACACAAATTGTGGACTAATTGTGTATTTGGACTAAATCATTCTTAGGGTTAGAGGGCTTTTTCCATTTGCTAAGGGACGCGGGGGAGTGACAGCTTGACATTGATTAGTGTGTTGACTTGTGGAATTGGAGCCTATACCTGTAAAGAATACAACCACAAATCTATTTATACTGACGAGGTAGTGCTACTCTAACAGCAGCTCACATCTTCAGTGGGGAAAAAAAAGGCTTTTTTACATGTTCCACTAAAAATACAAGAATTACAATCATAACGGTTTCTCAAGCAAAACAAAATAAAAGATTCTGTTGAAAAGTAATCAGCAGTGAAGCATGGCCAGTCTCGTTTTTGGACATGATGGATATGTATCTCGTTGAGGGAAAATCCTCTTGAGTGACTGCATTGCTGTATGAAATGTGCTTATGTTTAATTCAAACCAAAAAAACTATTTTTTAACAGATGTTTGTAATTATGCAACAAACTAGACCCATATTAAACCAATAAATACTGTTTACATTTTTAAGAAAAGAACAAAAGGACTAGGGCTGGGTCTCCCCACTGATTTCCTCAATCGATTCAATTCCAATTCACAGGGTCCCAATTCAATTTGACTCAATTCAGTTCGGGATAAGTTCAGTTACAATACCATTTTTGCTTGGATATGAAACAGATTTTCAGAGAAATAATGCCATAAATTGGTCAGGGCTGTCACAAGAATTACATTTTAGTTGACGATTAACCACCATGCAAATAATTGTGATTAATGATGTAATTGTCTTTTCCTGTACATTTTAGACCACTAGCATAAGTATAAGCCTAGTAATAGTCTTATAGTTTATACACATATAGTACACCTAACGACGAAGAACAGCCATTTATTGGTATTGAACACTGGAAAACAGATACAAATTTTGGCTTTGTAAACAAAAATTGCACAGGTCAGATCTGGCATAAATAAGTTAAATATACAAGGCCTATTAGTGAATGTTACAAAGACATTACTAAGCTTTACTCATCCATGGGAAAAGGTATATATTAAAAAATCGTTCTTGGGAAATGAAGATTGATTTGATCAAAAAATAGATTTTTTAAACCCAGCCCTAAAAATATATGTATGAAAGAATAAAAATGTGGCAGCTTATTATGTGAGAAATGTATGGGATGTGAATTGATAATGGGATAACTGGTGTTTATTGTGAGCTTATTGGACAGTTATTTTAAGCTTGTGGTGACTTACCATACACTTGTTAGGTTTCTCTCCGGAGTGGACCCTCATATGAATGAGCAGCTTGTAGCGGGCGTTAAAGGGTTTGTAGCGGCGAATGCAGCCGGCCCAGAAACAGGTGAAGTCCTCACCTTTCCTCTGATCGATGTGAACCTTCTCAATGTGCCTCACAAGCTCCTCCTGCTGCTCGTATGCAGCGCTGCAGTCAATCCAGCGACACACCTGCTTATCGCCGAGCGATCCTGTTCCTATTTCTTCACGCTCTGGGGCTGTGTGGGACCCAGGAGGGCCTCCAGAGGACGGTTTGAGTCCCAGGGAAGAGGCTGGTGCTGTCTGCTGGCTCTGGTGGTGCAGGAGGCCCCCCGTGCTTGGCCCCACGTATTGGTGCAGGTGGTAGGGCGGAGGCATCGCAGGTCGAGGGGGGTGGTGAGGGTGATGAAGGTGCCCGCTGCGACCACTCAAATGATGGTGATGATGATAGTGGTGCTGAAAGAGTTCGTCTTCACTGGGGGAGAATTCATCCAGGGGCTCCTGCTTTAGGGCAGCCCCCGGTCTTTGGCCCCCTTCCAGGAGAGCCCCGGGTTCAGGCCCTGAATGTAACGTCCCAGACATCAGGGCCCCACTCATCAGCAGCCCCAACCCATCCGAACCCCCTCCTCCTCCTCCTCCTCCTCCTCCTCCCCCGACACCCCCACGCCCCAGCTGCATGGAGCCCTGCTCGTCACACAGCCCCTGGCTCTGCTCTGGCTCCACCGACGACACTGACGAGGAGGACGAGGAGGAGGAAAGGGACAGCAGGCAGGTGGCAGGTGAGGATAGCTGACAACTCTCCTGTAACTGTTGGGGGCTTCTGTGCGGTGGGGGCTTGTGGGGGGCTTCCCGTGAGCAGGAGGTAGAGGGTGGGGACGTAGAAGAGGAGGAGGAAGAGGAGGAGAAGCCGGCGCTGCTGGTGTGGCTGGGCGAGAGGTTGGTCCGGAACCCGTTGACGCAGGCGACCATCGACATTTGGGAGGAGGAGCAGATGATGGCGGTGATATTGATTTCCTCTGAAGTAGCGCCTGCGGCTGACGGAGACCCTGTGATAGTAGCGCTGCCGTTGCCAGCAGCGGTGGTGGACTGCGAGGCCAGGGACAGGCAGTGTCTCTTCAGACTGCTAGTACTGAGCAGCCGCGCTGAATGACGGGAGCCTGATGGGGACAAAGCCAGCGGGGAGGAGCCATCTTCATTATTAAACGCCTGCGTTGCGTCCGCTGACACAGCATTGCCTACGCCGCTTACTGTACATATGCTGCTACCACTGTTGCTAACTTGTGGGGCTCCGACCATCTTGTCCCTTGGAACCCCCAGACCTATGCCTTCCCTTGAGTTCTGATACCCAGCCTGAGACGTGTTTTGGACCCCATGACCTGTGCTGGAGATCTTGTACCCCACTGAGCTCTCCTGCTTGATTTGGTAAGGGAGGGAGGAGTGAACCCCATTGGCGCTGCCGCAACCCAGGCCAGGTGTGGCCCCCGGCAAAGTCCTCTGGAAGGTAGAGGAGGATCTGCTGGGGAAAAAAACACAGAGAGGAATATGAGCGCTATTAGCTCAGTGGCTGTTGACAGACACAGGCTCGTACATCCTTCCCACCAGTAGCACTGTCAGAGTTTAGTCTCCTGATCCTCCCTCCCTTTGTCCATTCTCTCAGTTTACATAAAAGTCATTCTACATGAGTACCACTAACCTAAAATAGTTGATCTGTTGCTCATTCAAAATATTAGACCCAAACATGAACACTAAGAAGGCGGTGGACTGAAGTACTTTTACTCAAGGCCAGTACTTAAGTATAAATTTGAGGTACTTGTATTTTGTAATATGTATTATTGTATTTTCATTATGTGCAACTTTATGCCTCTACACTACATTTGTCTGACAGCTCTTTGACAGTTTTTTCATCCCATTCCTGTCCAGTCAAAACCACATATCTCCAAATGTGTTGATATTGAAGGTTTGTGATAAACTGAAGAATGAAGGATTCAAAATTACATTTTGCTTAAAATACTTACGTACATTTTCTTAAGTAAGGTTTTCAGTGCAGAACCTTTACTTCTATTAGAATATTTTCACAGTGCAGTATTAGTACTTATAGTAGTAGTACTTAGTACTACTTATAGGCCCTGTTTAGAGCACAACCCAAAGGTGCATGTAGGATATGTGATGATAGTATCCACCTCCGATGATCCAAACTGTTTTCATGAATAAATGAAATATGATCTTCTGGTGTAGTGAGCAGATATGAATGGGCATTTATGACTAAGAATACGGAGAGGGGGAGGGAAGGATGGCAACTGAGACCAAGAGGCCAGTGGCTAGTGTGTCCATCTGACAGGCTTTGATGACACAAAGGGGTTAAACCCAACCCAACGTTGGGGATAAATAGGGAGTCACCTGTTTTGGTGGCATAATTGCAGCCTATGAAGGGGTCACCATTTACAATACTGTGTATTATGGTGGGAATCTTTGCCCTGCTGAATGGAGAACCCGGGTCGGATTTCTCCATGCGTTGCTGTGATCTCCTACATAATCATTCCTGTCAGTTGGCTCATTATGGATTTTGTCCAAAGCCCCTGAGTGATGTGAGAAGAGCTCTCTTTTCTCCGGTCTGTCTCATGAAGGAATCGTCTTTGTCCCTTCCCCCAAGCACACCGGGGGAAATACAGAGCTAACACTAGCTAGGATTGGAGACTTTGTCATCGTTGTTGTTAATAAAGACTTGAGCCTCCCCCCCTTTTCCTATTCAGGAGC
Source organism: Coranthus polyacanthus (assembly GCA_037367275.1). Lineage (NCBI taxonomy): Eukaryota > Metazoa > Chordata > Actinopteri > Kurtiformes > Apogonidae > Coranthus > Coranthus polyacanthus. The sequence continues at coordinate 20,167,316 of JAPQRN010000019.1, read as the reverse complement.
GCCATTTCCTGTTTGGCTGTAGTGAAAATATTGAGAGACAATATGAGAGAAGTGAATGTCTGTCCAGAAGCGCTTTCGGTCGGATGACTGAAGACAGAGGGATAAGAAGGAGGAGGGAAAAGAAGGAGAAAACCTTGACAGGAAATTCTTTCTGACTCGACCAACAGTAGTCAAAGATTGCACAACAGAAGAATCGCATTAGTGTAACATAAATGTTGTCCTCTGGACTCTTTTGGTGTGTTTTATGAGAGTGGCTAAAGCTTTCCAGCTACATACTGTATGTGTGCATCTGTTTCACAATAGCAAAGATAATGGAAAACACATTACACCTGCATACTGTTTGTAACACTATACCCAACAGAAAACTTAAAAGTGAAACAGGAACTAAATAATAATAAAACAGCGCTGAAAGTGACAGTTTACCTAGTGTCCTGGTGGGGGCTGTCCTGCAGAAGGAGGTCGGATGAGGGTCTGTCGCAGTGGAGGCTCTGGGGGTAAAGCCCCCCTGAATGACCCCCCACTGGCAGTGACAAGCTCTGCCCACATCGCATCAAGATGCCGTCAGTGTCACCCAATGCACTGTCAACGTCCTTCTCCGAGCAGTAGGCACCATTAACTGAAAAAGAGAAGGAGAAATACCATCGAATGATCTCCTTCACAAATCAAAACACACTTATTACACTGTTTGTGTACATTTAAACCTACTTTGTTTTACACAAGAGCATATGAAAAGACCATCTTTGACATTTGTGGACCAGGGTGTACGATACTGGACAAATCTGACATTGCAATATTTGTTTTCAGCAATATATCAAGCTGCAACAGTTATTCAATTAATCAATCAGTTGTCAACTATTTTGATAATCAATTAAATGTTTGTGAGTAAAAAAGGCAAATATTTCTAATTCCATCGTCTTCAATGTGAATATTTTCTGATTTCTTTCCTCCACTATGGCAGCAAACTGAATTTTTGGGCTGTGGACCAAACAAGACATTTGATGTCACCTTTGGCTTGATCACCATTTTTCACAATTTTCTGACATTTTATTGACCAAACAAGAACCATCAGAGGTTGGTATATTCCCCGGACTCCACTAAATCAAAAAGTGGTACTTGTTGCTGATGTTAGCTTAGTTTCATTGACTTAGTCCACTGAACGGAAGAGGAGTCGAGTAGTTTCAGAAAAACTGAATCAGTCAACAACACACAGAGTTGTTGTACACGGTTGGAGCAGTAGCAGAAGCAAGGTAATGAAGAGAGCAAGCATGAAGTCCTCTGCATAGAAACCAGTGTACAGGCTGTTTTCATGGATGTAGGTAACGGAGTCAACAAACAAATAGCTCCCAGCACAAAAGAGACAATCTTCACGTAAGTACATGAGCAAATCTTCCATAAAAAACCTGATTGATTAGGGTGATTTTGTAAGGAAGTGTGTCTGCATAGGAAATAATAATAAATAATAAAAATAAAATAAAAATAATAAAGTTGAAAAACAACCAAACACAAAAGCAGGTGAGTGCTGTGACGACTCCTCTGAAGTGATTTTGGAGAGAAGTGCTTGATGAATTCACTGTGCACAAAGTACCTGTTTCTGGTCAACATCATCATTTTTGGAGTCAAAGCTTGACATTGCACGTCCAGAAATGTGACTGTTGCACATGTGCACATTGTGATGGCGATGCTAAATAAACCATATATTATGCAGCACTAATGTGGACATTTGAATTATTACAAACTGGTTCAACAGACTGGACAGCCCTGGAAGAATAATCAGTTTACAATGGGAACCGTGCCATCAGTGACATGTTGAAATCCTATTAGATTATGAATATTCTCTTGAGGAATAATCGCTGGCTGCCACAGCGGGACGTGGTGATATATGGAGAGCACTTTGGCAAAGTTCAGCTGGTGACAGCAAGAAAAATGCCAGAGAGATTTATTACCAAATATTATTGCTGGAGTAATTGAGAATTTGTATTCCAAATGGAAACGGGTCCATTTTGGAAAAATAAACCAGCTCAAATTAATGTGTCCGGTAGATCCAGCCAGCAAAAGTGTCACAGTTGTATCAATTCAGAATTTAAATTAGACACAGTTATCATCATTTGTTGTAATTTTTTGCAATCAGAGTATTACTGGTATTAATGACCTCATTCATTCATTGGCAAACTATTCCTTTACGAGGACTATAGCTTTTAATTAATGTGCCTGTGCAAATGTTTTTTATTCACAAACACAAAAACCAAAAGTATGTGATTAAGGAATTATTAATAACATGCTCATGTTTCGCTGTTGCATAACATCTGCAAATGACCCGTTAGATGAAGTAAATGCATGTTATTGTGGGAACATAACCTTTGTATTTATTATAAGTATTTCTTTTTCAGCTGGAGTATGTGTCTTGCCTCTGGTACTGGCCCCATAAAACTAAGCATATTTTTAAGATTTTTATTTGTTTTTCTCATTCAAACATGAGCATTTGATCAGGAGTGGAGACTGCATAAATGTGACCAAAAATATAATCAAAATAGGAAAGAGAGAGATGAAAATGACCAAAATGGGGGCCTCTGTGTATGAGGAAATATTTGCTAAGGGTAAGATGATATCCCCACACACGTCCCCTGTTCCAACTTTAACTCAATTTCTTAAATTCAATTTTCTCCTAACGATGTTATTGACAATGTTATCGCACACCATGAGTTATTATTAATAAAGTCACCCAAACACACTGTATGAGAGAAAGAAAGCATAAAAAGGAGAGGATGGATGGATATGAAGAAGAATTAAAAGATACAAGGTAAAAAAAAAAAAAGGAAAAATAAAGAAAGACAAAGAAATAAAGAAATAAAGAATACAAAAAAGAAATTGCAACATGAATAACAGATGGAGAGGGAGAGTAAACACAGAGGGCAAAAAAGAGGAAGTGTTTCTGGATATGGGAAAAAGGTTACAAGAATGAACAAAAGACAAGAGAAAACAAGAGAACTTTGTGAGCCATGTTATCCAAAGTTTAAGAAACATCTTTTCAGATATCCTTCCTTCAGCTGATGTGTCCGCAGTTGTCTTGTTGTGGGTCACGGCAGAAACACAAAGAGGCAGAGAGACGTGGAGAGAAGCAAAGAGAGCAATGCAAACAGTGCAGAGTCGCCAGGGGACCAGAGGAACAACGCTGGTTTCACTCAAAGCTGTTAACAGAGGGCAAGATGTACTTCAGCTCCAGTCTGTTTTCAAGCAATACAAATCACTCTGTTTATCAAATCTGGATTGTTCTGTCTTTTTTGTTT
>JAPQRN010000019.1:20142874-20157572 GCA_037367275.1 Coranthus polyacanthus | reverse complement strand
TTAACCCCCCCCCCCCCCAAAAAAACAAAAAAAAACTGTAGGCAACAAACAGCCCCTGTTGATAACACGGTGTCTAGTAATACTCTGTTACCTCTAAAGTGGCATCTTCCCTTCTGTAAATGTCATCACATGGTATCTATTGCTCATCCTGTCTCTTCTCCTGAATAATTAAAGTAGCACATTCCTTTCAGTAAGCATCACTACAGGACGACGGTAAATTAAGAAGCTCACTCAGACGTATAAGAGAGTGAGATTAAAGGGGCAGTATGTCAGTTTGTGTGCTCTACTGCGCATGAGTGCATAAACTAATGCATCAAACAAGAGTGCAATTATAAAGGGATAAACGTGGTTATTTGAGAACTTGTTTTGGGACATGTATGATTATTTTTTGGCTGAGGTTGTGGAGGGAAACGAGGTTCCAATCACCCTGCAATATGCCTGCTCTGATGTCATCCATTTGTCATACTTTCTTCTCGTTTAAATCCTTGGGGAGAGCAGCGCACAGAGCCGTAAAAACACAGATGCATCATGATCGTGAGCGGAAAGTGCTTTCTAATCCTTTTCCCGCTGATTAATGCGGCCACTGTGACCACGGAGGCTGAAAAATAAGACAATAGACAGGAACAATGAACAAATGCAGACTCGATAATTCTGATAATTAGGACACGACTGACTCTTTAGTGGAAGGTTGCGGTCACTGTGACGGTGATTACATTGATTGTCGAACACGCTTCACATACTGGATGAATTTCACATCGGGGATCGTGGCCAGTTAGGGTGCACTGTAATCGTACACCTATTCAGGCTGCCTCAGGGGCTGATGATCAGAGTCATGTTCGAGTTCAGCAGCGTTGTGCCTTGGCTAAAAACTCTCTGCCGACTTCAGTGACTAATAAATGACTAATAAAGCTGAGCGGACACATGTCTCCAATCTAGCAGAACGTAACCCCTCTGAAACAACATGGCTATTATCCCAAGATACGCAGTTATGACTGCATTACCATACAAAGCATTCCAGTCTATACAGTACAAAAAAGATCAAACCACATCATCACATAGCTGAAAGTCTATGTCTCTGTCTCTCTCAATGAATCTCACTCCTTCTTGCTCTCTGTGGTATCATTATTTCTGCACAGACAATACCAGCCCTCCATCTGATCAGCAGATGGTCTGGATAGCATTATTAAGTGTAATTGGTGGTAATCTGGGGCGATTTTTTATTTCTGTGACACTTCATTTTCTATAATTCTCGCCTCTCCCTTTTAAGTCACCTAAGCGTTGTGTTAAGTGCCAGAGTGAGACTGTGCTTGTGCCAGCGTTTAATGCGTTCAAGTCTTCGGAGACATGCAGGCCTCAATGAAAAGCAGATGTGCAGATGGATAGATGGTTTAAGGAGAGGAAAGGGGAGCGATCAGAGGTGTACTGTACTTAAAGTGGGGCTGTGGAGGAGGGAGGAGAGGGGAGGGGGGGTGGCGGAGGGAAGCGAGATGTCAGGAGTGTGATGCAAACATCTGAACCCAAGGTACAACAAGCTGCCAAAACCACAAGACAGATGCCTCTGGAAATCCAATGTGACACCTCAACCGGCCTCACTTTGGCTCCATAAATCTTAACACTCAGCACTTAAACAGTTAATAATGATCATTTTATTCCTGTCTGCCCCCGCACACCCCCACCTGCCGTGGTTTTTCCCCCTCTCGTTCCTCTCCTTTAACATGAGACAGGTCAGCAGATACAAGTGTGCGACAGCAGCAGGCTACGGGACTTTGCAGAGGGATACTCTGGTTGTGCATCTTGTCTGGTGCAGATGTTGTGTATTAAGGTCCAAAGCCTTTCCCGGCTTCTCTGAATCTCATAACTCGTGTCTATATTTGTGTCTGCTGCATAGGTCCGGAACTTATTTGTTTGCTTAGTAATGGATGTATGATTGAAAAACCTGGGGGCACAAGTAAATGAAAAATAACAATGTCTAGGGAGAAAGCTCGTCTTAAAGCAGGTGCGGAGCGAGGGAAGAAAAAAAAGACTATTAAATTACTGCAGGAGCAGAGAAATGTCAGTGTTTTTGTATCAGGATTACTAGTACCAGCAGACATGAGAACTTTCATGGGGATAAAATCAATTTGATTTGGATGATTTTAGCTGCTCTTAGCTGCTCTCAACCAGGTATCTTTGTGTTTCTCATGGTCAGGATGGTCACACAATAACCTTAGATTAGCTGTCAGAAAGTGGAATACGATGGATAAAGCTCACAGTGAAGAAGGACTTATGTGGCCCCAGAGGCTTCAAGCTGCAGGCCTCTGTGTTACTTTGCACAGCACAAATTTATCTTACCTCATTGCCAAAAGAATCGTAACTTTTAAACAACATTAATCACGGTTTCTGCAGGTTTCAACAAGTTTCAACAAGTTCTGTTTGAGACCTTTTTAAGACTCTCATGAAGGGAATTTAAGCCCAATTTCACACCCATACTGGCAAAAAAGTATGAAGTATATAAATTTTAGTCACATTCAACATGAAAAACTTACTTCTGGACGTAGATATTTTTTGATGTGAAGACACACCACATTAGTCTTCATACCACGTCGCAACACATGATAAATTCTGACTGACAGACGAACAGTCTGCATTAAAAGTTATTGGTTCCACATTGGTTTCTTTTTGTGTGATCAATATTTTTTTCCCACAAACACATCTAAATGCCAGAGCAAGACTGAACTTAATGCAACCTGTCCTGACCTGTCTAAATCATATTTAGGACATTTTCTGACCTTTTATGGACTGATTGATATGGTGTTATCAGGGCCGATATCGGTACAGATTATTAGTAATGGAGAAAACAGATATTTGGAACCAATATACATTTACACAAAAAAAAAATTCTGGTGTCAAATTTTGAGAATAACTCCAACACAAAACTTTGTTGAAATGCTTTTAAGCTGACTGTCTAATGACTTAAATTCAATAGTACAATGCTTGGGACCAACAAGACCAAACCAGTTATTTAATTTCATATCAGCTTTTTAAAAATACAGATACCGATAAAAATGTTCATTTCAGATCCTATAATTGCCATGGCCGATAAGTCGTCTATCCCTAGCAGAAACCCTGTTAATACATATAGAAACTGAGAAAAGCTGCGAGTTCAGCAATAGAAAACAAACCTCTTAGAGTAAAACGTCTGTCTGGTTGTTCATGCGTTTAAGTCATACTGATGAATGTGGCGGTCAGAAAGTGATTAGCTCTCTGCTTGTTAGAGAAAAGGGCACATGTTGTGGGAAGCAGGCATCCTCATAATACCAGGCTCTACAAATGGAGCAGCACTAACCGCAGTCATGAACACAAACAAATAGTTGGCAGCCAACAACCCTACCCTCCTCAACCCCGCCCCATCTCATCCCATCCAGTCCCGGGCCGAGGCATAAGTCCCACAGACCGACCGCTGCACCGCGAGGCTGGAAGATGAGGTGCTATCACTCAAAACCCAAACACAGGAGAGAAACTGTGGCCTACGTGAGACCACACACACCTCTCTCTCTCTCTTTCTCATATGTCTTTTCACTCTCTCTCTCTCTCGCTCTCTCTCTCTCTAATCCTAAATGAGTACACACTTGAGTTTAACAGGAGAAGATCCACAGAAACAGCTGCGGTTGCTCATAAACACATCCCACAACCTCCAAACCAACCCTCAGAGCCAATCATCTTCTCCGCTGTCCTCCCTGATTAGCATAATTAAAACTTTACACTTGTGCATGTCACCACCTGGTGGTAGTACCATGTCACTGGTACTGCCTCACAGGCCGTCCTTTGTGACAACACATCTGTCAACATGTGACACACAACATAGCACCAACATCTTAAATTTCAAAAAGCCCATTAATGTGTCTTATTATGAGCTTTGTTTACAAGTAAGTTGCTGAACTGCAGAAAGTGTCTGACATTTCACTGCAACTTCAGATAAATATATTGTCGATTGTACGTAGTAAAGTTTTAATGCAACAATATTAGTTTGACCAAGGCAATTAGCAAATGAATATACAGAAAAACAAATCAAAATGTACCAAAACAAATGTGCTGGGTAGGGAACAGTAAGACTATCCTTATAAAGGATTTATGAATGGTTATAATTAGGTTATTAACGAGGTCATAAACAAGCCATTATTAAATATTTATATAGAATTTATAACAGTTTTCATACATCAATTTAATATTTGGCAAGATGAAGTTACTGCTGCACTTTTTATCCATCTATTCTCTTAAATATCAGCTCTTGCAGATTGTTTAGCTTGCTTTATCTAATCCCTTTATCAATCAGCATGTTTAACCATTTACTAATGAGTCATTACCATTTATAACAGACAAAGGAGATTGTATAACCCAATTTATTAATGAGTTAAAGAAAATGCTTTTTCGATGCTTTTATATACACTGGAGGAAAAAAGCACCTATAATTTATAGCTCTAAAGGGTTTAAGTATAATTTGCACACATTAATACAATGCCAGTTTGCTCTGTTGCTGACATCAAGACGAATGATTCAAAGCTTTCACACTTCATAAACCTCTTTTCTAAAGCAGGTCTTTAAATGATTATCCAACGCTCAGAAAGTGATGCCTTTACATTTTTACAACTACAAGAGGGATGTTCAAAATCAAAAGAGCACAGTATAAAATAAAAAAAGATGTGGAATTGGCCTCATAGTATTTGAAGATACTCTATTGTTTCCAAAGTGAAGTTTACAAAGGGCAGTAAAAAAAACCTCAGTAATGATTGATTATCGCAGTAATAAGCATATCTTCTATCGTCAAGTCAAACCCTTTTATAACATTTGTTAATAAAACAAAAATGTGCACAGTCAACAAACCACTATAAAGCCACTAGTAGCCACAACTCGATCCTGACAATCACTATCATAACAAGACCATGCCCACAAATCTGTACGCTGCCAGGATTAATCACAGACAATCACAAAGTTTAACAAGGGCTCCTCAGCCAAACCACATCCTACAATTTGACGGAAAAGCCACATAATTGTAAAGGCCGATCGGAGCACATAGCTTCAGTCAGGCCCGGCAGACTGACAAGACACCACTCGGCTGGCAGTGGAAGAGGGACGTCTGTCTGGCTCTGTGACAGACACCTTTATAGGGCAGGTGAACGAGCCAAGCCAGGGGCACTGAAACCTCGGCATGGGATCAGGAGGCGCTTCAAAGCCAGACAAGAGGCTGCTCTGTTTGGTGAGACGGCAGTAAATACTGGTAGAGTGATGTAGCCGCTGCAGAGTTTTTTTGGGAAGCACCACACCCTCGGGGAAAGTGTTAAACGTGAGACCGGTACACTTCTTAACAGAATCCAGTAATTTCCTGCAACAGCTGAAAATAAAGTGTTATAAAACACTTCAAGACTTGTTAAATTAGTGTATTTTTCAAAGGATTTGGATCCTGAATGTGTGTGTGCATGTGTTAATTTGAGTTCCTGTGTTTTTTCACTGTAGAAACAATCTTGTGTGTACCTATGTATGCGTGTTCACTCATGAGAATAACCAGTGTATATAAATCTGCTGTAAAAAATAAACATGGCGATTCAGAGCAGAAGCAGTGGGTTTTTTTCCTTCTGAACAATAGGCCTCAGTTTGTCCGTGTGCCCGCTCATGTCGTATCAAAACACAGCAGACGTCCCTCTGAAACCGAAGTGAAATCAGACCCGTTTGTCAAACATCAGCTTCAGCTCCATTTGTCAAGAACAACTGTGTTACAAAAATAACTTCTGTCAAACAATTATTTGTAAGGATGGCTTTATTGTCGTATTGAATCTGATCTTATTAAATCTAATAATAGGAGCTTAACTCATAACAGTACCATTCATTCATTTCCACACAAGATGACTGCTCTGATCATTATTTAGGGAACTGCATATTTATATAATGCATGTTTGTTTTAAAAGGTATAAGTAACATTTCCACATTAAAACATATAAAAATGACTAGATCTGTGTTATATATTTGTTGACTTGTGCACTTAAAATATTTTATGCATCTGTGAGGTGTAGTATTATTTTGCCTTTTACACATTTAAAGGTTTAGTGTGTGATATTTCCAACTTATAACTTCCTAACTAACTGGTGGACAGAGAAAAACGTGTTAGTCCCTCGTTTGTTCCGTCCATTCTGGCTTTTTGTTTTGTATTAACTCTGGTCCACACTCACAAACATAGTCGGAGACAGTAAAGCACCGTAACACTGGATGCCCCCACTAAAGAATGCAAAAAAGAAGAAGAGAAAGTCCATTCGGAGCTACTGCAGAAACATGGCTGACCACCATGGTGGACTCTGTGAACACTGACCCACTCCCTCTGTAGATATAAAGGGTTAATTCTAAATGAACAAAAACACAACGATTCTCATTTTTGTGTGATTATACATGTGTGATATGACCCCCCTCCTAACTCCCCTTAACTCTTACACACTGCACCTTTAAATGTTGTTTACATCAGTGTGGACTTGCTTGCAGTCTACATTTCTCTCACTATATTGTCACATTGCTAAGTTTCACCACATGTTGATTAGCAGTACAGCCAATGGTAGAAATGTGTACGGTGGGCTTTAATTTGTTGGATAAGTAGCTGTACACTAAAACATAAAAGCCTTTCTTAATAGAGAAATACAGACAAGTTGACGAGCAAATGTTCATTTCTGAGAACAACTCAAGCGGATTATCTTTACCTGCCTCTAACAGTCTACCTGACTGACGTGCTGTCTCTTTAACCATCAGTTTATGTGCTTTAACATAGGCAGGACAAAGGCCGATACTCAGCCATGCGAGTTGCCTCATATATGGAAGCACAGATCTCTTCAGCGCAGCCTGATACGCTGCTGTCTGACTCTATCTCCTGTTAAGGAGGCTCCATTAGCCTGTGGCCTTTTCACAGTTTAGTCCACGAGGCTATTGGTACACAGTACTCCTTTAGTCCTCCTCAGCCAGCACCCAATATTTACAAGCAAGCCCAAATCTGTGAGAGAATTCGATTGAACACAGATGGCAGGAAATTCCTCGGAAATGACAGTGGCCAAACTCAACCACAGAACATGAGAGTATCTCCATGTAGCAGATGCACTGAGGCCCGTCTGACAGATACTCTCTCTTCTTCTCGCCCAGCACCGCCTCCCGCCATCGATTATGATTTGACAACAGCAGAGATTTATATGACTTCTGTAAAACAAATGATCAATTTGCAGCAATTACTGTATATTTTTAATGGTTAGAGGCAACAGTGGGGGAGAAATAAATGATAGTTAGGAAAACGTCTGGAGGAAAATTCCCTTGATGGTCGGTGGTCCAACTGAGAGGCTGAATTTAAGTGTTAGTAATTAGATCACATTTGAACAGAGCAACATTTGAAAATGATTATTTTGTTACCTACACACAGTACACATAACCTTCTGTTATTCTCAGAGGGGATGCTAGTTGTTTGAAACGAGGGCCAAACCAGATGTTTTGGGAACCAAAAGAGGAGTCCAATTTCACTTCCTACTTCTTTGTTACTTTTGTTGTTTTAGTGCAGGAAGAATAAAAGAATGTTACTCTGTGAAAAGGATATGTTCAAAGCATGCATAGTAATTGCTTGGCTTTTGAAGTTTCCGGTTAAAGTTGAAGCCAATGTTTCAACACCAGTGTCCACAATGAATATTAGCCAGTCAGGATGATTAGGGGTTAAGTCAGCCCCAAAATGCAGCTCTTTGACAAAAATGACTTTTTCAAAAGCCCACAATTTGCTTTGACAGCGGAAGCAGAGGGGGGAAGCTTTTATTTTGATTCGATTATTGGCGTCGTTTCATGTCACCGGTTTCTAAATGCTCACATTTCAGTGCACAAAGTAAGGCGATCTGCTTAAACACAAGGGAATAAATCTTTCTGCATAACTTCCAAACAAATGTTATCTCACAACAGGACACATGACACGAGAAACAGTAACTTCAACAATGACTTGATACAATCATTATCTGATGTTGCGCTGTAAAAAAATGCCTTACTTGTTTTTAGAGTCTGTCCATGTTGTGAGATACTTCACGGGGCTTCTGCACATTTCAGCAAGTTAAATTTAAGACCTTTAAACCATTACTTACAAAAGCAATTTAAGACCTATTTCACATCGTACAGCAGCTCAAACATGGTCTTACTTTGTAAAATGAGGTCTAATGAAATCTGTCCATTCAAATCACGTCATGTAAGAGGTCCTGTCCTTTACACACTTGAGGGTTTTAATGATGTCAGAATCAGGGAACATGGTTTGAAACAGCTCATCTGTCTTCATTGCTTTTTAATGACTGATATTTAACAACCGTGTGTCAAGAGCAACTTCAAACGCAGTCCGGGGATCAACACACAGTTTAATGCATAGACATTTTGAAGCTGCAGGAGCTAAAATCAGGATTCAGAATTGGAAAATACACATCTTCTTTCTGCAGCTTTCTCCTCTCAGTCCTAATCAAAAGATCAAGCCACTTTCCTCTGTGGCTCGAGTCAGAAGCTTGTAAGAGTCACATCTGACTGAATCTTATCAACGATCAGTAATTACAGCTGTCAATCATGTATTTAATCCCCCTACCCGTCTGAAAACACCTATGAGCAGCCAAATCTACCCCAAAAAATCATGGGGTGGATATTCTACCGCCTGAAAACAGGGTCCAGAGAACGGTGTAGAATACTTGTTTCCTCTCAGACTACTTAAATTACAATACACTGAAAGCGAACAATGGAAGTTTTCCCCAATGATGCTAAAAAAACTCAAGCACTGCAGCTTTAACACCTAACAATCAGATTATTGGATTTTAGACTTTTTAATGACCCACATAAACCTTGCTTTGCTTGGTGACAAAGTATTAAAAAATAACTTTAGAATAATATGGCATCATTTCAGTGTTCATACAGCATTGGGAAGCCTGACTGCAACACTCATGTCACAGGCTAATCGAGGGCGGCAATATGTCAGTGTAGCCTCTAGTCAGCTTAACCCACAAAGAAGAAGAATGTTGTTGTATGGTTTACAGGCGCAGTGGATGAGTGGCTTGCTTGACCTCAAATTTATGAAATGCTCTAGTGTTTGGTAAGTGTTTCATGTTCTGACAATAAAGAATAGTTTGAAACTACATCTGGTTTCTTAATCTTTCACCAAATAACCAGAATCAACCTTTAAACAAGAAAGAAACAATGATTTGACATTTATCATGGTAATTATCGATATCAACAGATCTAAAAAATTGCCATGGTAACATTTTTGGCCATATCGCCGGTCCCTACTTATGTCTTTTTTAAAATAAACATTTTGCAGTTGTGGTCTCTCCTGGCACACAAACTGGTTAATATTCTGTAACTGTTTCAAACCAACAATAAGGAACTGCACATAAGATCTGCTATTGCACAGCAGTCAACGTCTGCCACCAAAACGCATTAACACGACTGAAAAATGACCATAACCCGGGCCAGAGAGGGACCTCCGCATTGACTCCGAAGGCACCACAGTATTGGGGGTTTTCATAAATATACAGAATAAATAGGAGAGGGCCCCAGGTTTTCCACTGAGCAAACCTGTGTTGAGTTTCAAACCACACATACCTAAGGAAGTCAGCAATACCATTCTTTTATTGTGTGGGGAGTCCTCATTCACCAAAGGCTTGGGCTCAGAGGACCACCCCCGTCACAACCACACACACACGCAGACTCACAAACACAGAGCGTACACAGAGACAGGAACACACTGGGTAACATGAGATGGACAGTCCAGCAGACATTATATATCACTTCACATCAAACAGGGCTTCACAATGCTGCTGTGAGGAGAATGAGGAGGAGGGAGCAGCAGTTTATAGTCGACCCTTCGTCTCTCTACAGCCTCAGGAAGAGCTCACTGTTGGCCTGATGGCATGACTCCTGAGCCCACGCGGTTACAGGGACTAAAGCACAGTGGGGCCTGTAAAAACCCAAAAATGGTACCCAATGACACCTATGGAAACACATTCAATCTTGTGCGGTGGGAGGTCAATATGCAGTTATTTACACAGACAGCAGCCCTGTGTGTTGGAACGGACAGGGCCACCATCAAAGAGCTTTATGAGCAAATATATTCTCACAGCGTAAGCATTTTAGATGTCCCAGCATTAAAGGCCTCCTGTGTTTTTCCTCCTGTTATTTAATGGATGTAATAAGATTCCTTTTATTATGATTTCTGCTCTCGCTGCATCGCTTCGCCATGTAAGTCAGTAGATAGTTATGGCCGACGCGAGACACGAGTTTTGTCTTAGTAGTGAAACTATTTCGAAGTTGGACCTTGTCACGCTGACTCTGCGTAACTGGACTGCAATAAATAAGAACAACACATATAATTTAAAAATTGTCCTGTAGTGTAGAGGCTTTCAAGGAGAAAAGTCCAAAAAATGCTGCAAAAGGGCATGTGGGCATTATCAATAATAAACAAATGCCTTACCTGCATTACCTGTACACAATGTCATGTGAGGTGAGCTTGCATTGAAAGTACTTTGCAACATTTTATAGACCAAACAACTAATGGATTAATCGAAAAAAATAATCGACAGATTAATCGACAATGAAAATAATCATTAGTTGAAGCCCTACTACCTTATATGTATCATTTCTTTGTAAAGTGAGACAGAAAATACATACATTTACATTTACAACACATTTACAGTATGTGACATTTATCACATTGACTTGACATGTAATTTTGCTTTCTTCTCTCTACTGCCCATCTTTCAATGAAGTCTAAAATGCCAAAAAAAAGTACTAAGACAGTGTTTCCTCTGTATTCATTTAACAGTAGAGCATCATCCCAGCAAGAAAATTACCACCACTGTAAACATAAATATTGTAATTTAGCTTCTTATCTGTAACTAAACTAAGTGGAATCCAGTGATTTTATAAAATAATTAAATAGATTTTTAACCTTATAACTTTCAACTTTAAACATAACTAAGACCTAGAGATATGAGACAAAAGTAGAAGTATTGTCCAAAGTACCGCAGCTGTATTGAAATTACTGCAGAGAGACTGAACAAGAAAGGAAACGGCCAAAAGTAGGCAAATAGGAATTGACTAAGCATCAACATGAGTATGATAAGAGAAAAAGTGAAAGTTGTTACTTGATAGATCTTTGGATCGCTGTGAACGTGGTGAGATGGAGCCTAATCAGACGATAACATGCAGAAATAAAGAAATCATTCTTTATTTGGATCGCTTGGCCTCTGAAATGTGTGTTTGGCTGCTCTTGGACACAGAGTGTAAGAGCTGAATAAAACGGGAATCTCAAAGGGCTCTGGTCTGTACCATGTGTCAAGTCTTTCACATAACCTGGCATTCATTGTGAAGCTCTTTGACGAACCATAAAAAATATTCATTTCGCCCTTGACCTGTTTTCCAATATAGTCTCCAAACCCATAAAAGGGTTTGCTTTTCATTTATTTTTATTTGAAGAACTTTGAAATGCAAATGTTTGTTTCCTTGCACGTTAAAATTGAGAGAAGCCATCTTAAAAGAAAAATTTGATGTGAAATATGAATTCTGGCCATTTTACATCATCCCTAACATAAACATGCGGGTTCTCAGTGCAAGCCTTTTTGTGCTGTTAAATGAGTGTACTTTGGCACGCTGCAGTGTACATATACTGATGCTTTGCCTCTCTCGCTGGACTCCTTCATGGCTCAGAGCTCTTGAGGCTTGTAGACGACTGGCATCTTTACAGTGGCCCAGATTGGTCATATTTTCGTGTCAAATGACAGGTCTGGCCCTGTAAAAGTGGGCACTGCGGTAAACTGTGCATTTACATTTACAGCTAAAGCTATCAAGGACATGCTAACAAGTCCTGTTGACTTTTGTTGAATTGCGGTTTTTGGGGCTATACATTAAATATTTCTCTAACTACAGCCTTTTCCAGGCCTCAGTACAGCCTTGCTAAGCTTTTTTTTTTTTTTATTTCATCCTATTCGGTTTTATAGTTGCTGTTGAACTTCCAATCTTTTTTAAAGTTGGAAAAAGAAGCAGCATTCTTTAGAACAATAATGACTGTGTGTTATTGCAGAAATTGTGGAAGATTTATTGTTCCCAGCGTATCAAATCATTCTCAAACATTTATAAATAATGAAAAAACACACACACTGGCAGTTTACGCTGGATGCCTGTGTTCTATGCCATTTCTGTGCAATCAGATATGAGCAGCAAGACAATGAAAGCACCACATGTGCATAAAAATGAAATAAACCTGAATTATTCATCACATAAAGTAACTGCCTGCACCAGCTGAACGGTTTACACGTAGCATGAATATATTCAGACATTGACAGGTTTTCGGCATTTCCTCGCAGAGTAAACTTTAAGACACTTCAACTGCATGGTGTCTGTTCGATACCAAAATGTGTCGAACACATGAGAACAGTGGCAGCGTGTGAGAAGACTGTAGTGACCAAGTTGAACAGGAAATATGGCAAGTGGGGAAGTGAGAGGGTTTGGGGGTGAGTGACAATGGACAAAATGGGACAAAAAGTCTGTGATTTACCTGTACTGACTACAACAAATATTTGTTTTGCTTCAGTGGTCGAGCTACTTGCCAAGAGACGCTGTTATGACGTGCCTCCAGCTATTAAAACCAGCTATTATCTTTATCGCAAAATTGTTCAACCAGACTCAAGCCAGACTGTTAAAATCTTGGCTGTCTGGATTATGGTTGTCAGTGTGAATTGTTGCTCACTGATTTATTTTCACAGCAAGTTTAATTCAGATTGAAAGTTACACTTGCTCACAAGGAGAAAACATGTTGATTTGTTGTACAATCTCTTCATTGTGTTTGTATGTCACTAAAATACAACTGGATTTCACAATGCAGCAGAGGATCATTGTTAAATCTTTATTTATACAGCTCTTTTCCATCTTAAAACAAAGCATTTCCCTTGAAAGACATAATGAAAGATTGAACAATAAACCTCTCTTCAAACGGTGCAGTATTTTCTCTTCTTGTGCACACTTAATGTGTTCTGTATCATCTTACCAACAAATCCTGAAAAGCCTGTAACACAGTAGGCCTGTGTGTTCCTCTACAAAACAGCAAACACTCTGTCAAACTTCATGGAGCGCAGCAGAACGCACCGGTCTGTGTAATGCTGTGGAACAAGCAGCAGGTATTTGTTAGTTAATCAGCGTTTGAATTAAGCTGGAGGCTGAGGTTGTGTTCAGGAGCAGCAGGGCTGTTTTGACTAAGCCATCTCAGCGAGGGCCCGGTCATGGAGACTCCCAGCATTTGTAAAAGATTAGCAGCCCAAGTCCTGATGTACTGAGCTCAGGTCAGGCAGAGTGCAGAGCTCGGACGCAATGCGAGTCTCACCCTATCTCTCCAATCTGCAGCGCTCACCCAGCATCTCTGCGAGTCCGGGTACATGAGACACACTGAATAATGTGATTAAAGGTTTAGGAGTGGGGTTTGGAGTTCACTGAGGGGAGATTGTACAGAAGTTGTTCGTACAGGAAGCTGCAGTTTGACAGACAGTCACTGAGGTCATGTCACAGAGGCATTTGGAGTATCCGTAGAAGGGCTGAGCAATCTGACCATCTTATATCGTGGATGATCTTAATTTGGTATATGATCTGATTGTCAGGGGAATCATACAGATCGCGTCATTAAATAAATGAATAAAGCGCCGTCCAAGTGCACTCAGGGAGCGCAGACCTCCATCAAGGCCAATAGTCCACTCTTCTTCTCATTCCACAGCATTATTAAACCACAGACAAACCACATAATGACCTATGTTTTCCTCCTTTTTGTCAGTTGGTGCCAGTGGATAATTTATTTATTTTAACAATGTAACTGTCTAACATGTACTATTCTAACAGAGATATTCTGATTAAAGGCATAGATTCCAATCTTAGCCATTTTCCTATTGATAAGAATGTAACAGCTAATTAGCTTAAGCTTCATGTGTATCACTGTGCTCTAACGTCATGTTTAAGACAGTCAGACTCTCGATACAGCAGAGCATATTTTTTTAGTCCTTTAGATTCCTGATGGGCTTAGTGAGTTTGGATGTCTTAACATTTGATTTTGACAGTAGAAGAAAAGAAGAAAGAAGAAAAGAGACATAAGAAAGGACATGTGGTTGGCTACACAACAGAGTGTAGAGCCACCATAAACTGACACTTGTCTCTGGTCTCCCTTTGAAGATGTGTTTATACCCAAAGATTGGAATCTCTTCCTTTAATCAGAACAAAGTGTAAGGGGTTCATCCTTGGAACATTTCCTTACCCTTCCACCAAGTTTCATGAAAATCAGTGCAGTAGTTTTTTATGTAATCCTGTTGACAGACAGATGGACAAACAAACGAGAGTGATCCCATAACCTCCTTGGCAGAGGTAATAATCATTTTAAATGGGCTGAGTACCAGTGTATTTATATATTTACAGAGCTTTACATCGTAGTGTTACACATTTTTTGTAGCATTAACGTTACTAACCTTGCAAGTGTCCTTAAATCCTTTTACAGTGATTGTTTAGAGTTTGTCTGCACGAAACGTGTTTGCTTATTCTTACTTAAACTTGCAAGAATTTGTGTTGCACGATTTTCCAGTGAACCTGTCCGTTTTTGTCATCTGAAAATATTTTTACACTTCTCTAATATTGCCTCTGATGTCAGCTGCTGGTGGCAGCTGAC
>JAPQRN010000019.1:20104064-20120417 GCA_037367275.1 Coranthus polyacanthus | reverse complement strand
CAACCTTAAACATGTAGAGTAGTAAAATTAATCCAAAATATCACAGTAAAACACTGACAAGGACCATTTAACTGTACTTGTAGTGGTAGTTAGCTATATTTTCACTTAGCTACTGTGAACCTATGTAATTAACTGTGTGTTCTCAGTGTGAAGATAAATAACCTGTCACATTATCAGCATTTTTCTCAGTAAATTAGAGATGAACGATAAGCAGGTGCAGCAGCTCCTCACTGTCGAAACTGCACAACGCCGAATGACAAAAAATTAGCTAACAGCGAAGAAATAAAACATTTGACATTTACACCATTTTTTTTTTTAAATAGTGGAAGGTTAGTCATTTAAATTACATGCACTTACGCTCTGCATATGGTAAGAAGAAAAGCTGCAATGTTTGTTTGTTTGCCAATTTTGTTACCCATGTCACGGCGCACTTGTTAGCTAATAATGAAGCTAGCGAACTATAACAAACTAACCGTAAACAGCGTCCGCGGGTCAACTTAAAAACTGACCAATGGCTGCGCTAATTTGTTCGTTCTATTGGTGACGGCATCTGATTGGTGGAGGTGATTTGACGGCTGACGGCCATTCGCTGGGGATCACAGCGCCATCTAGCGGGCCTCGGAGGAAGTAGCGCCAAATTTCGGTTACGGTTTCTTTTTGTAATTTACATAGCAGGTTATTTCATATATAAATGTGCTCACGCATTTGCGGAAATAAAAGACGTCGAACTAAAAAAAAAAAAAAAAAAAAAAAAAAAAGCCACAATTTCAACGACCGGAGACGTTTGAATATGGGCATTAAAGAGGAGGCTTGTTTGTTGAATCAAAGGGAACATCACTTTTCTAGTGGCTCGACTATTACGGGCTGTATTTGAGCTGGGATTTACGAGCTCTGAAAAGAGGCCGTGAAGGCACCTATTACCAAACTTGAGCGGAGTGGGCGGTAGCCGACATGTTTTTCTTGAACCAGATGACACTTCGGTGAAAGACGCTGAGAGGACGGGAGCTCGCCACCAAGGAGCAAGCATGTTTTTGCAAAAACTGGTGGTTTATTTATCGACAGCATGTTTGCTTTGCTATATGATGACTTTCAGTGTCATTCTCAGGATTATGCATTTCATTTCACCAAGCCTTACTAAGAAGCTCATCCTCAGAACTGGCGAAAAGACCACCATGACCCAGAATCCAAAGTTTAGATATGAAGACTGGGGTTTGACATTTAAATCATCCAACTTCATCAAAGCGGCTTCGAGCCACATGTGGCTGTCCCTGGGCCAAGAGGCGTTTGAAGGAGGACGAGCCCCGGACACACCTGTGGTCACTATGGACGGAGAAAAGTCCAGTATTTACAAGTACCTGAAAGGTCCGTCACGGACAATACGAAGCGCCCCCGCTTTTGATTCAGTTGCATTTCTATTCGTAAATGATGCATTTTTCTCTGTGCAGACAGCAGACCGCTGGTGTTGAGCTTTGGCAGTTGCACCTGACCCCCGTTTATGTACAAACTTGAGGAGTTCAAACAACTCGTCAAGGACTTCGGCGATGTGGCCGACTTTCTGGTGGTCTACCTCGCCGAGGCACATTCATCAGGTGAGTGAAAGTCATCAGGAGCTTCACTGTCTAATGTACCGTGTGGTGATGCGGATACTATGCCGGGAACATAGTCAAGCTATATAAACAGGTCAGCCTTATTTGTGGCACCTTGTGTAGAAACCCTTAAAAGTGGACGTTAGATATCAATCAGTATCACTTCAGTGTCGCACAACTTTTCATATCTGAGGGCAATTAAGTAACAATTCATGAAACGAGATGTAATTTGTACTTCTTAACTACTGTTGCCTTCAGTGTGTAACAATGACATTGCACACTTTTCTTCTGTTCCAGATGGTTGGGCCTTTACCAACAACTATGATATAAACCAGCACCGGAGTCTGGAGGACAGGCTGTCTGCAGCACAGATCCTGGTTCAGGAGGAACCCCTGTGTCCAGTGGTTGTGGATGAAATGTCAGATATCACCGCCATTAAGTATGGCGCTTTGCCTGAGAGGCTTTATGTGCTGCAGGCTGGGAAAGTCGTGTACAAGGTGAAAAGATCTGCGCTCGCCTGACACTTTGCAATTGAAAGTGAACATTTGTTTCCCACATGCACGCGCCATCGCAGTGTACCACTGGTGCAATAGCGTGACTAGAAGTAATAAACCATTTTGGCTGTAAATATCGCGTGCATCTCTACTCACGCAATTGTGTGTTGTTGAAGCAGTGCAATTCCTGGCTTGGAGCCAGACCCACTAGTTATGCCAGAAACATGGAAGTACTCTTTTTTTTTTTTTTAAGCCTGACACGTCTCTGAAATCACATGTTGGCCTGTTCTTTCTGATTTGCATCCAAATAAAAGTGTCCCTTGTTATGCACGTTTAACATTCCTCACTTTGTGTCTCCTAGGGGCAGATGGGACCTTGGGGCTATGATCCACTGGAGGTGCGTTCATTCCTGGAGAAGATGAAATAAGATTGTTCACATCAAGCCATGTAATAACTGTCCAATGTGTCTTATATGAAAGGATCTTTATGTGAGGTGGGGGAACAGGCTTGTCTATAATGTAACCAACATATATTACTAATACAATACTTTCACCAACAGTCACACAACAGTCACTAAACTAAACATTTTGCTGTTGCAGCTGATGCACACCGCATCATATATTCACCATTACATGAGTAGAAATGTTGTAAATAATTGCACTCCTTTGCAATTTGAAAAACTGGCAAAATCAGGCTCAGACTCACCTCTGTGTGCTTCTTAGTGACGGCTACAGATTAAACCGCTGGCCTTTGTAACCCGATGAAGTGAAACACAGAGAGAGTGAGTCCGGCCAGAGTTTGTGTTCTTTAGGACTCAAACATTGTACAGACATGTTGTGTGCAGCCGTGTGCTTGTGTTTTTACGCCAAGTTGTCTTAACTTAAAGATTAGAAGACAATTTCTTGCATCTGGAATTATCAGTATAGTACCATATTAATCACTACAGCTCTGTATTGTAAATGAATGCTCTAAGGTAGTTTGACAGGAGATTACTTTTTACATGATGATTACAATGCAAACCTCTGGTAACTGTAATTTGACAGACGACCTAAAAGTATTCTCTTCTCTGCATTATGTTAGAGCATTCATGACTTGACACTTTTGTATAATAACCACTTTGTAAAACTATCAGCATTCTCTTTGAATATCTTTGTATTAGAATAAATGAACTTTTATGATGAATTAGCTGTTGTGGTCATCGATGACTGCTGCAGGTTCATTAAAGTAGCCTATATAATGTGAGGAGATGCATGAAATATGTTTCCTATTTGGGTTATTTTGGTTATTATTACAACACTGGTTCCTTAATACTGCGACAATTTGACTTTTTTTTTTTTTGATGACCGGCTGCAAGCTAAATCAGCAACGTGGAAATTACAGCGGAAAATACATAGATGTTAGATGTTTAGAAAGTCATGGCTTCTACTGAGTACAGTAAGATCGCATCACATGCACACCAGAAGTGTGTATGAGGCCATTGCCACACATCTGCAGCTGTATTGTCTATTGTAATCTCATAAATCCTCTCTCCATTTAGACAGAATGAGATTGTCTGCAAAGCCACAGAGGATCTTCTTTTTTTTTTCTCCCCCATCATGTGTCTTCAGACAAGATGGCCGCACGCCTTTTAATGTTGACATACACAGCAGATTTTCTACCACATGAGAGTCTGGCAGTTGTTTGCTGTCTTGTCTGGAAGTGATAAATGTTGACTGCGCTGTTCTGTGTGCTGGTTATGCAAGCTCTACAAATCGGCTGCTAACACATGCATTCATGCCCTGATGTGAGTTAATATCTAACTGTCTTATCTCTGCACATTGATTCCAGTCTTACTATTAAGGTAAGGCCTTCATAACATCGTTGTGTTATATGACAATTTATCAATGGTGAGTTTTATGGACTTTCGACGTGCCTGTTTTTAATGAAAGTTGGAGGGGAATGAATATTAGAACACTAGATGCTACAGATACCAGGTATTAGTGCAGATGCCATTTTATATTCTTCCCTCTTTGTTGTAACTTTTGGTTCTTCTTATCTGCACTTACACTCTGGCACTAATGTAATAAGCTCCTCAAGTAAAACCCAAATCAATTCTAGTATGGGCTGTGACTTGTCAAAGCGATTGTAAAACACTGCAACCACTGTCATTTCTTCATATATATATAATACACAAAGGCCCCTAGGGTTAAACGAAATCCTCATCATAACTCATGGTAATAAGCCTAATAGTAGGGTGCAGTCATGAACAAAGCAATTTTGTGCTGCCACAGCTTTCGTAACACAATTTACACACACGCAAGAGGACAAAGAGACATCTTGGGGTATGGGTATGCTGTTTTGTTACTTCTTAAGGTTGATGCACCAAAAATCTATTCGCTAACAGATATCAACTCAGTCAATGAGCCTACCAAGTCTCATAAAGATCAGTGCATCTATTTATGCTGGTCACACGCACACAGGCATGAACAAAAACAATACCCTGCGGAGTAACTATGAATCTAAAGTGAAGGTTTGGCTCCTGCCCAGCCAGGCCACATCCTGTGGAGAGCAGAAAGCAGCCAGCAGCCAGCAGCCTCGTTTCCTATTGTTAGACAGGAACCAGCGCACTGTGGGATCCTCCCAAATCATGTATTCTGTCAAGATCCACATCTGAATCTGAGAAAAAGCAGCAGGTTCAACAGGTACTGTGTGTTCGGTAACTTGCAGGGTGTGGTAAATAATGCAAATAGGCCAGAGGTGCCTGCGAAGCGTCAAAGCCCGCTGAAGCCCAGCAGAGGGCGACGTGGAGTCATTTTCCTCCATCAGGACAGCAACAGCCTTGTAAACATTGCTCCTTCCCATGTCTTAATGCTGTAAAGCGAATTGGGCATTTTAGGTAATGTCTGAAACCCACTTTCAAATGTGTATAACCTTTATATGGCAAAAAAGGGAGACCATATCCAGATCAGACCGGATCCATGTCAGAAATTACTCAAAGTAGTGGACTAAATTATCCTAAAATTCCAAAAAAAAGGAAGAATTCATTGCTTTTTCTTTTTTAAATATCTTGACCACATCAGACCAGGTCCGAATCAAAAAACACTATATCTATCCTTGTCGAACCTGGACTAAATTATCCTAAAGAGGCTCAAGGTTATTTAAAGCAGGATTTCATTGTTGTTGTTTTTTACATCTAGACCATATCAATGAGAGATACACCATCCAAGAAGGTAAGGTGATGGACATTTCTATGTGAAAATAAGTTCGTCAAAGCGGCTTACACATGCTAAACTGCTGCTCGAAAGTCCTTTTTTTTTTTACATTTAAGAATCACAAATCTAGACGTGATTAGACAAAAGGCGGAAAAAAAGCAAAAAGGGAATTTGAAATATCACTAATAACCCTATAACTTTTCAGGTAAATCTAAAGACAGGCAGAAAAGAGTTTCAGTTTTTTTCTGTGGGAATAGATTTGAACTAAACAAAGCATGGACTGTTTTAAATAAATCTACCTAAGACCCACTTACAACAGGAGACTTGGCTAAGGTGGTTCGTGTAGTAAGGAGAAAAAAAAAAAAAAATCATGCCGCCCACTCAGCTAGGTGGTCGAGTGTTGGATGAGTCATGAGTCACACCATCTCCACAGTGACACTGTTGAAGGTGTGAAAAAAACCCCTTCACAGGAGGGGGTAGTGTAGGTGTGAACTCGTAGGACTGTGAATTCTAAAGATTTAAATTGTCAAAGTCTATGTTAAATCCTAATCTCGTACGGTTAGACAGTAGTTTGTAATGATACTAACGCCATAAAAATTCAGTGAAGGAACACATTTCTTCTGTATAAATGTTAATGGTACTGATAGTGTTCATGTGGATAAAGGCCCTATAGGATTTTATGTAACAATACGGAGGAGGTGCTTTTATTGTTCAGAAGCCTGTAGAGAAACTGGCTGTTGAAAGGTCAACAGACTCATCAACGAGGACTCAAAACCTCATTGATTTTTTTTTTTTTTTTTTTTTAAGCCGTCTCAAACCAGGCTTAATCCATGTCTGGAGAACGTATTTGTCTTACAATGGTTCCCACATATTTTTACCGACAAAATTTTGATTCTTAAATAAAATGGGCTCAACAACATGTTTTTTTTCTGTTGTTTTGTGAATTGAGCGGCATGCTCCCCTGTGAAGGAAATGTTTGTAACATTAGCTTTAAAATGTGAATTTACAATCAATTTTTGCATCAGGATAGGAAAATGAAACCATATTTGTTTTTGGTGTATTTTTGCTGCATCCCCTGATAAGGAGTGACACGTTGTCTTTAAAGAAGTGGCAGTTATTAAAGTACTACAGGATAAACGGAGCAGGGAGCAGCTGGTGTACACATCTGAAACAGTCAGATTCAGTCCAACCGCAGAGCAGTTCTCCGGTTACAAATTCTCCTTCATGGTCGAGGAGTTCCCGTTGTTGGTGTTCGTGTCTGATCTCTACAGAATCCTGCGGCTCCACTGCAAGCACGAGTGACTGAAGAGGTGATCTGCTGTAAATGGTTTGTTAGGCACTAGTTGTGGAGCTGTTGTAATTACACCCGTTTCCCCCATACTGTACCTGGTAAAACAAGGTGTTATTCTTTGCGCCAAGCAAAAGGAGAAGATAAATGCCTTGTGTTTCACATTACAAAACTAGGAGAGCAGTAGGAGAGCGCAGACATCCGCCAAGGCCAAGAGTCCACTCTTCTTCTCGATCCACAATATTATAACACCACAAACAAATCACAAATTATGACATATCTTTCCCTGCTTTCTGTCAGTTGATGTAAATGGTTTATTTTTTAACTCTGCCGTGAAGGTTATGTTATGTCTTAAATTTTGGAGCAGATCCATAAAAATGGATGGAGTCTGGAATTGTTTTTTACTTTCTTGAGGACTGGATAGCACATTAGACATCAAATGGGATTGGTTCCTGATCATCATCTGCCCCCACTGGCTCTTTTATACGCATTGTATGGGAACGTCCTGTGTTTTTTTTTTTGGTTTGTGGGGGGAACGTCATCAGTACTCTTGCAGAACACGGTGCAATTTCCAATGAACTCTGCTGTACATCCTCTGAATGGCGATTCCCACCTGGCTCTTACAAATAAACCACAAAATATGTCTGGCAGGCCAGGCTGCAGTTAAGAAGATTGTACTCCAGTGGGGTACAGGGAGATGGGTATGGGTTGGGGGCATCACTGAGTGCTGACTGCATCATTATTCATTGCGGGGCTCAGATGGAGCTGGAGCACAGCGTGTTCAGCACTGTGGATGCTCACAACATTATTGTTATAGTTATCGGTCTTGGCGTGGACGGCCCTTAACACCTTTGGTACCATGACAACAATCAGTTAAAATAACCAGTGGCACCAACTGACAAAAAGGAGGAAAACATAGGCCATAGTTGGAGCTTTATTTGTAGTTTAACATGTTAAAGAAAGTCTTAAACAATTCCAGCCTCCACCCCTTTTAATGGATCTCCAAGATTTAAGGGGTTGGTCCTCGTCTCATGCCCTACCCTTCCACCAAGCTTCAAGAAAATCAGGGCAGTAGGTTTTTGCATGTAATACTGCTGACAAGAGCGATCACATATTAAATATTAACATTTCCATGCGTTACTTGAACGGTTTCCGTTGCTGTTGTTGTAATATTACCCGTCACGTCCACGGCTGCTGTAGCATATTCTCACTTTCTTTCAAGTGTCATGACTCAACATGCAGACAAAACAAAAAAAGAGACCACGCAATTGGTTAAGTTATTGTAAAATTATATTAACAAGCAATCTTTCCTCAATTTGAAATAAAAAAATATCAGCAAATAAAGGCAACATAGATGTGTATAATGCGTAATGTTCACAGGAGAAAAAAAAAAAAAAAAAAAAATGAAACAAAAATTCTCATCACATTTACAAGACTGCTGCTAAGTTTATAATGATGCCTACTAGAATCAGTTTAGAAAGCTTTGACTAACTCTGAATAACTGGGGCAATATACGTAGTCAAAGATTGTATCAAAATATAAAAAAATGTGTGGGTGGGCAAGAAAGGGCAGGGCCTAGGGGACGACCGATGATGCAGGAGGGAAAAGGTGAACAACCAATATGCAGGAGGGATTAAAATGGGCAGCTCATTCATAGCCATTTGAACATAATCGACCAGACTGGAAATAACACAGAAGGCTACGACGATGAAGAGCACAGAGTGTTAAGCACAGGCAGGTAAAGAGATAATACACCACATCTTAAAGCAGGTGCCCACACAGAAAAGAGCAGCACTAGGTAGTATGTTGTACACAGATTCTCAGCATTCATGCACTCGCTTCTTAACGCCGAAGTCTGGTTTCCCTTGACAGCGTGCAACAGCATTCCAGCTGTTAATATGAAACAGCAGAGAGTGCAGCATCGCGTCGCTGTCAACAATAAAGAGACTGGAATTGATCAAAACGGGATCAATTAGACAGTGTAAGAACGATCTGAGCACTTACATACTGTGAAAGGTCGTCACAATAAAAGCAGTATTCTTTCACATCTTTTTCCCCCTTAAAAACCTCTTTAAATAGAAGGGCGGATGTTAGGAAGAATACGTTATTCATAACGGTGGCCACAGAGTAAAAGGCAAATTCTGAGTCCTATGTCAACTGACTTTTGTCGTGGTGAGAAGTAAAATGACAAGACAAAGACTTTCCAAGCTCACAATGCGTATGCACACTCTCCAGTGTTTTAAGTGACAAAAAGCGGAGACATTTCCTGCACATCTTGCACCACAAAGCAATAATTAAAAAGTACAAGAGGTAAACTTCAACCTTTTTTTTCCTCTCTTCAGTCTGGGGCTGAGGAGGTTGGATGGGCAGGGAGTGGGGCGGGGGCCCTGCGAACAACATAAAACGTGTCATGTATGCATTTCAGTAGCTGGTTTCGTCACACTTTGGGGGTTGTGGATAATGGAGAAAATTGTCCTTCATTTTGAGCAAGGAGCAGTAGTCACCAGCCATTTTGGTTTCCCCCCCACCCCCGATCAGCATTCTGGCATTAGTGTGGAACCAAAATGGCGCCCGTCTGTCCCTGATTCGGTGCTGATGTGTTTGGCTGTGTCCTGTTGTGAGTTCAGATCCTCGGAATGATGGCAAATAATGTCGGGTGGGGTAGAGGAGGGGGGGGTCACACACTCATCGTCATGGTTGGAGAGTACTGGAGAGGCAGAGAGAAGACGGTTAACACACACCTTCCCCCCCCCCCATCACAGGGCCACTGACGTCAGTGATTCTAAAATGCTGTGACTGCGACTTTACTGTGAGGTCAACAATCCTCTTCCACTGGATTCATCAAAGTCCTGTAATAGCGTTTCTCCACTGCACGATACTGGCTCAGCTGGGCCCGACTCGACTCGATATACCGGATGAACCAGTATACTGGATTTAATTTCCTGTACTGTATGAATTTTTCATGTAGCTTAAGCATCAGCTGTAACACTTAATATACTTTTATTATACTGCTTTTAGAGCTGTGCAATTAATTGAAATACAATATCAACCTATGCATTTTTTGCATAGGCTGCATACAGTTTTTGCATTTTTTTTTGTTTTAGTCCTCGATAACCAAGCCACTAGATTCAAATTGCAATATTGTTCAGAATAACTGTAATATGACTTTTCACCAAATTATGCAGCCCTAATATTTTTGCCACTAAAAGCACTACAGAGTGCTGTGTAGAGTGTATTGAGAGCGAAGCAGTCATACTAATGGTTATGACTTTATAACGCAAAAATTAATGTCAAAAATATTTACTTTAATTGTTTATCCAGAACTTTTTCATAACAGTCTCCAGTGGTGCAGTGATACGAGCTGAACAGAGAAACTGACTAGAAGGGACACTTACATTCTCACTCTGAAAGGAGTGGAGGAAGTTTCCACTAAGCTCCCCGTCATCCCTTGGGGTCCCAGGAGGATTGCTAATGCCACTTAAATTGTTTGGGGAATTCTGGAAACAAAGAGAACAAAGTTTTTATTTCATCGTTCCATGCATTACATTTCTCTTTGTGCAGATATAGGCGCACTATATAGTTACAACACTTACTTTGTTCATTCCATCCATATCACCAGAGCCTAAGAATGGGGGGAAAAAGTATTTAATCATTGTTTGGAAGGTTATTTTTGTATATTTCTGTGTAAAATGTGGTATTGTTCTCAAACAATCACCATGTGACTAAAGTATACTCAAAAGGTGCAAAAATGCAACTAAAACATTCGTGTTGTGTTCGTGTCACCGAGTGGTGTTACCTAGTGACCCGTTTATGTGATGTGGTTCCATCCCAGCCATGGCTCCCAGGGGTCCGTCAGAGCCGGGGCCCATAGGGAACTGAGGGAGAAACAAAAGAGCATGGACTCTCTTCCCATATCTCCACAGTACATCTCAAAGACCTCAACAACAAGACTAGCAGCTTCCAAGTCAACATAGTTCATACAAATTCAAATAAATCATAAAGCAGCATGCGGAGTTGGACAGATACATGTCGTGAGGACCATCCCACAAAATGTAAGCACAGACTAAACAGGTTAATGTATACAGGCGGTAAAAAGGGATAGAGTAGGGCTTTACTGAACAAGACAGCGTTTATATTTTTCACATCACAGTGATTTCCAGTTCCTGTGCAGCAGACAGCTGAAAAGAAAAATGCTGTCAACGGCAACAATTACGGCTTTTAGCAGCAGGTATTAACCTTGTACACGCTGTCTGAAGGAAATAATGAAGCAACACTTACATTATTTCGGTTGCCAGGTCCAGTGTTGATCATGGTGTACAAATTGTCACCGGAGTTGTTTGAGTCTGTAAAGGACACAATTGCACTGTAAATTAGCGACATATATGAAAAGGCTGGTGATGATGAATAGCATAGATGAAAGAGGTGCTAACCTGCAGGGCTGGGCATGATGGGAGTGCCGGGCGGCCCGCCTCCTCCGGATGCCCCCTTTGAAGAAGCACAAAGTAAAGGCTTACTACAAGTGGTGAAAGTGTCAATGTAAATATTTCTTCCTGCACTAAAATTCATATCGAGTGACTAAATTTAGCTGTCAGGATGTGTTCTCACCCCGTACGCGCCAGGAGAAGGTGATGAGTAAGGCATCTGCAGGCAGAAACACAAACATTACTGAGCAGAAAAGGGAATATAAACCCTTTCTATACCTCAAAATGTCATCATTCATCATTTGATCATCCTAACACCATTACAGCTGTCTGTGGAAACCATGACACATAATACTACAATTACATCCCGGGCCAGGACCTGGGAGCACATTAAACCTCCACAGCTTTGAGAGGAGATCTGGCTGCAATCTGAACCAGCATTTCACAGACCTGAGACTGTGAGTGAGTGTGAGTGTGTGTGTGTCAGTACTTACAGAGTTGGCATTGTTGGGATTGGGCCATGGCCGACCAGTCCCTGGGCCCCTGCATTGTAAGGCCAAGAGAAATCTTAAGATATTGCATTTGGGTTTCAATGAGCTAAGTGTATGGAAATGTACACACAAAAAAGGCTCACATGTTCACTCCTGGCATACCAGGACCCATGGTGTTATGTGGAGGCCTCATCCCACCACCGAAGTTCTGAAATGACAGTCAAGAGTCAACCACTCCACTTTTAAGAACCAGTGTGTAGGATTTAGTGGCATCTAGTGGTGACGTTGCAGTCTGTAACGTCAACACTAGATGCCATCACCCCTCCCTCGTAGAGAGCCTACGGTGGCCATCAATAAAACATAAAAATGCAAGGTAGTCCTCTTCACAGCCAGTGTTTGGTTTGTCTGTTCTGAGCTACTGTAGAAACACGACAGCATAATATGGAGGACTCCATTTAAGACAACCTGCAGACCTATGTAGATATAAATGTCTCATTCTCATTCTAAGGGAACAAAAACACAACAATTCTTACTTTCAGGTGATTACACACTAATGAAAACACATTTCTGCTAATAAATCCCCCTATACAAGCACCACGGTTTTCAGGTGGGCACCCAAGATTAGTGTCAGTAATTCAGTATCCGACCAAATGTGAAATGTGGTCACAACCACCTCTTCTGTTCCTGAGTCACGGTGTTGAATAAAGGTCAGGAAAGTGTTTTTGCAGAACACTATGATGTAACAGTGAAGTTGACCCTTGATCGACAGGATATAAAATGTCATAACTCCATTCTTTTATCCTATTAGACATTTTTGTGAAATTACGTCATAACTAGAAAGCACTCAGAGGCACAAACCTCCGCCAAGGCAGCTTCATCACAGCGTGATTATGCAAATGTGTGTAAATGCATTCCAGACTTTATTTTGCATTTGTGAAAACAATAGTTTCAAGGTGAAACTTTTTTGGGCCCTAGATCCTGACACTATAAATCTATGTGATAAATTAGAATCAAATTCGAATCGAATTTCACCCCATGTTAACGAATGGGATTTTTTCCTGAGCTTGACCTGTGACCCAGAACAGCCAAAACGTAGTCATCTGCAGTCACCCAGGAACTCACAAAAAATCTGAATGATCTGTCCAAAATGGACGCTAGACATAATCTCCATGGCAGAAGTCAAAATAAGTGAATGAATTCTAGAGTTATGGCCAAGATAAGTTTTGTGAAGTCACAGTCCAAGTCAACAATTGTCGTTACGTCGTTCCTAAGATATCGCATTAATAAGAATGAGATGAAGGACGGACAACCTGAAAACATAATGCCTCCGGCCACAGCTGTCATCGGCATGGACAAATAAAACCAGTGATTTTTAGGAATTAGCCTTCAGTGACAACGTAGGCAAAATCCCAATGGCTTCTAACTTGGCTGTTAAAATATTTTTTAAACAGTAGCTTACCTGAGGGCCGGGTCCCATGGGCCCCATGCCTCGAGGACCACTCATTCGCTGCATTGGCCCCAAGTTAGGATGGCCTGAAAAGATAAAGTCAGTTTATACAAAGAAGAAAAGAAGAAATAATTTCTCTACTACAGGTTGTGCCGTTTACTACTGACTCCCACCTTGTGGTCGTGTGGGGTCCATATTGGGCAGCATGGGATGAGGACCGGGTCCTCCACCTGGTGGCTACAGGGGATAAAATAAATAAGTTCAACACAAAGACCCAGTGACTCTGCAGTTTAAAATAATTGCTGTGTACTTCACATAAATGGTGCTTGTGAACTCTACCTGGTTGCCAATCCTGATGGGAGGACCTCTCGGGCCTCCAGCGAAGCGAGGGGACATGAAGGACTACAGCAGAAACACAGAGGCCTCATTAGATTAAATGAATGATATTTATACAAAATGTAAATTAAGAGCATAGTTTTTATTTGCATGTTTGTGTGAATACTGGAAGCAGCGTCAAGCACTGAGCTGAGACGTATGCCAAAGCATGAAGCATCAGCACTGAGAACTACAGTTCCCAAATGACTGCAGGTAGCAAAACAGAGAAAAAAGAGAGACAAAGAGGGAGAGGGAGTGTTACCTGACTGTGAGGTCCCATCATACTGTTAGGGGGAGGAGGCTGAGGGTGAGGAGAGCCCTGGGGACCAGGAGGACCCTACGGCATTGCAAAAATGAAGAAGCAAGGAGAAAGATTTAGGAGGGAGAGAGGGGAGGTAGAGACAAAGAGGGAGGGAGCAAGAAACATGTTGACAAAAGAGGGGCAGAGAGAGAAGCAGGGTTACTGCAGGGCAGAGGACAGTCGGAGTGCAAGAACCAAAGTGTGGCGCAAAAAATGTACAAAATTAAGATGCTCATTTTCATGTACCAAACACGGTGAGAGACTGAGCAGAGAAGAGCAAGCGAATGACTTAGCCTTGAATGAGAGAAAAGAGGCCAGGAGATGGAGAGGATGTGTGCTCTTTCGCCTGTCAGTCAAGACATTAAGAAGCCTGCTGCATGCAGCATGTTATCAGTGCTAATTTTCACTGAATTAACAGCATCAATTAAGCTCTATGCAATTAGCTTTATAACAACACTAAACACCGGCACTGTGTTGCTAATGTTGCTGATCTGACAGAGAGAGGGGTCTAATTGAGCCTCCTCCAATGGATGCTGGTATGGAAAGTGTGTTATCAATGTCAAAATGTCTTTCCTGATATTAACATGATGTTCTAATGAGTCACAGCTTTGTAGTTTCTACTTCATAATGAGCTGGTGGATTTAGAGTAAATCGTTCATTCTAGAGGAGGCAGAGCACCACTGAAATTTGTCACCTCTTGGAGGCAGTTCCACACAGCAGCCTGCCAAGTGTTTATCCTCATGAGATATTGATTTACAGTAGGTGCTGCACCTTTCGATTTCTCCATTAGGGAAAATGGCCAGGCCACGCCTGCCTGTTTACAGCACTGGAGGAGCCCAGGCAGACAGAACGTCTATGATGTTTACTACAAACTCACTGAGCAGAGTCGAGCAAAACAAAAGAGAAAAGCAGCACAGCCACCAATGTGGAGATCTACAGCTCAATAATATGTACAAGTCTACAACACAGGAACCTGCAAAGTGCAGATTAATCAGTCCGTTAATCAATTTGTACATCCACAGAAACTTAGTTTACAATTCTGATAAGTGACCTACCAAGAGAAAACACTAAAGCTTTGGGTTGGGTCATATTTATAAGCAGTACCAGTGTGGTGACAGACTGACCTGGAAAAAGCCAGGTGGCATGGGTCCTCCTGGCATCCCCTCACCAGGGGGCATCCCTCCCATTACAGGACTCGGGGCTGCTGCTGCACTCTAAAAAAAAAGAGAAGAGACAAAACATACACATTAATATTTGTAACTGTGCAAACTGACAGTAAAATATTACCTTTTTCGAAACACAACTGCAATCTCTAAACATGCATAGAACTTCAACATGTAGGAAAGCCATCATGAGTGAACTTTAAAAATGTTTTCTGGAAAAAGAGAAGAGAAAGTGAGAACAATTTTTAGACAAATACATTGACAGGGGTTCAACCTGGATTGGTCGTACACTTTTAATCAGGGTGTTTACAAGTATCAGACACTCAAATTTAATGCTTTTAAAACCCGTTTTGAGATCATTTCAAACCAAATTAAAGACTGAGCTTTTTCTTATTCAAGCATTGCAGGTAAAGGTAAGTAGTATATATATACATATATGTGGTCTCATGCAGAGCTGTAACATCAGGAATCTAGACTTTTCACAGTGGAGCTTAACTCACACTGACAAAAAGAAATTAGATAAAAACATTTTATGGCAATTAACCTCGCCAATTCAAATCTTATTTTTAGGCAACCTTTTATAGACCTGCAGACATCCTGTTTAATGCGTTAACATAGCCTTGTGACCCCCATCAATACTAGAAATTTGAATTAAATGTTCGACTTTTGATGTCATTTTACTGACTCACTGATGCCTCTTAAGTGGGAAAAAAAAAAAAAAAAGAGAGCATGAACACTCATTCAACAGACTTTCATCACGCTGAATGTGGGTATGAAGAGGGCAATAATGGGGTTCCTATGAAGGTTTCTAAGCAGTGCTGATCCAGGATCCAGTGGATCAGATAAACATCAGTGGGATTCACTGAGTCAGTGGCTCCAAAGTGCTGCTGCACAGCAGGGGCTCGCTGGGCCGATTTCCTGCTCAAACCGCAGCCCTAATTCACTAATGTGCCATTTGCTTCGGTCACACGCTCCTAATTGACTGAGTTTTTCTTCCCTGTAGCTGGAGCGATCTGAGATGAGCTAATGTCTTCAGAGCTGTGGGGTTTAGCTTCCAAACAAAAGCTCCAGAACAGCACAAGCTCCCTCAGTCTCATTTGTTAATGCGTAGCTCACTACAGACGTATGCGAACCGGCAATAATTACCACCAGAATGGATAGACCAGCATCTGACACACACACACAACACTTCTCGTTTCTGTCTAGAACCGTACAGACATCACTGGTCAATAGCCAACACACTGGTATCGACTGCACCTTCCCTAATTATATCTGCTCCGACTGCCACTGCAGGGCCACTGTGAAATACCTCAGCAGGGAGAGAAGTGAGGCCGGAGGGAGAAGACACATTTCATCAGCCCCCACCACCACTGGGACATGAGCACAGACGGTCTGTAAAAATCCTGCATCTTTAGTAGGTGACCTCATAGGATGGTAAATCAGTGAAGAGCCAGAGAGAGAAATCCTCAAAAAAGGTACAATATGTAACATATGTGCACACATTTACAGGTTTTACTCTTTTTTTTTTTATTTCCAATGTGTAGGCAGATCGTAAAATACCTTAAAAAATTAGCACCTTCTCAGATTTTGTTGGTT
>JAPQRN010000019.1:20081489-20103964 GCA_037367275.1 Coranthus polyacanthus | reverse complement strand
TATGATAGCAGTTTTTTCTATGTAGAGGACTGGAGTCGGAATTTTCTGTGCCGCAATGCAAGACTGGCTACTGTTAGCTTAGAGTCCTCTAATGTCAACAAACAACTAGCAAAACATTATATACTGTACCTTCAAAGTGAGTGTAAAGCAGTAATAAATGTTCTGAGCTTGCCGTACCACAGATAAAAGGTGCCATTAACCACCCTGCAAAATTTGAATGATTAAAAAGAAAATCAAATATATAAAATGAAGTTTCAAAATCCTTGAAAAAAAAAAAAAAGAAAAGCATTGCTTATTCCCTGCTCTCAAACCCTGGAGGCATGTTCACTGAAGGTGCCAGTCAGGAGAAACACGCAGCCCCACACAAGCGTCAAAAACACTACAACAATGCTAAAAAAAAAAAACTTAACAAACTGATGGAATATCTACCATAGCACTGGACTGTATATAAATATGAATAACTTTCTATATATATATAAATGATCTGCCTTCACTGGAACAAAATGGATGCTCTGTATTTTTTTTTTTTTTATGCGAGTTAAAGTTCCCAGACAAAGACTTCCCAAAAAATATTTAGCAACTTTCATTATGCCTGAATAGTGTCTCTCTCTGCTTAGTGTCACTGAATCCAAAACCACACACAAAATGGAGCATTTTGCGATTATATAATTGCACAGACTGATTGCATTTCGATTAATCATGCGGCTCTAGTCTATATAATCGGATGTCAAAGCAGGCTGTAGCAGGCGTAGTCACTAACGCTAACACGCTCTAGTTAATATTAAGTTCTAGTGTTAGGGGAGGGGTCCTGCCAAGTAGTGGCTCCGGTACGTCATCAAACCATGATTTAGCCCCACAGTTTAAATGTCTACCTCCACAATTCAGTACTCCGTAGCTCAGTATTTTCACAGACTATTTTCTATCATGTATAATGTGTAGAAAAACAAATATCTGAATTTCCTTTACACAGACTTCAAACCTGCCTACATGTGTGTGCTTAAAAGTTTAACGACTAAAATGTAAAATACTCTACTGCTGTAAATGTAGAAGACTTGTGGAGCCCTAAATTAGTCTAAATTATACAGTCCATGAAGCAGACATGGCTGCTGTAGAATATGTAAAGAAGAGAGAGACTTACGAAGCGTCGCTCACATACGTGACTGTATGGTGATAAGCCCGAGACTCACTTTATCAGCATCCAAATAAAATCCTGCTGTTAACTGTATAAGCACATGAGTGTGCTTGTGTTTTTTTTTTCTCCTTTAAGTAGGTCACTCCGTTTCATTCTCACTCATCTGCATACTTTCCAGTAAGAGGTTACTGTCAGCAGTGACTCAGAAAGGTAACACAATTGAATATTAATTGTCAAAGGGATATTACCTTTGGCCTTGTTATTTTATTTGTTATTGTTTCAACTCCGTAGGTTGAAAAAAAATTGGGAAAATATCTTCATGGAGATTTTGTCTTTGTTCTTTTGGAAGTAATTCCACTGTAAACACATTTGGTAATTTACTTGGGAGAGCTATTAATTAAGGTACTGCGATAAGATTGATAAAAGGTATGACTCACACTCAAGACAGAGACAAAGAATAAAATAAGGCATCTTGAATTAAACGTGTGAGCTTCACACACAGTGAAAGGGATAAGCATGTCGAAGGATTCACCAGTTCATCAATTATGCTGTTCTTTACCGTATTCAATCACACATCCAGTGCACATGCATTTATTCATTAGTTTTCTTATCTCTGTCTGACATGTGGGAATATTCACACCAGCAATCATGTGACTAGCACTATAATATCTAGGCACAACAGCATCGTCATTGGCTTTATTGTAATCGCCTTTAGGTCTCTGAATACTGCTCTTTTAATAAGCAGTAGCCAAGGGCACCCAGTGAGACCTTGAAATAAAAGATGAAATACATACAAGCATATTATGCAGAATTTACAAAAAAATGCATGGATGCGGTATTGAATTAAATTAAAACATTTCACCAGAATATTACGTATGAAGTAACTTAAAAAAGGTATTCCCGTGAAGAAACTCATAGAAACATTTCCTATCCTCCTTAAATGAAATTATAATTGATAACTGTTGGGACATTAAATCTGATTTCAAAGTTACTGTTGTAAAGGAAGCACGGAAACCATATCTGCATACACAAAACTACAACCTGTTTTACCAGAATTAAACCACCCGAAGAAGTTATTTGCATGCAAGTTGAACAAGAATGAAGACAAGATCGCGCCTTCCATTAATGATGGACTCACAGAGAAATGGCAAACACATTGATGCACCGAAATGATATTTAGACACTCGCAATCAGTCAAGTTCTATTTTGTTTTTACAATTGACTTGATAGGGTTAAGCATCATAACAATTGTGTTTCACCTTTTATAACAGGAACTAACACCGAGATCACAGTCAGACCCTGGGACAATACCATGAAGGGAGCCAGAAAAAGAAGGTGAAATAAGAGGAACAAGTGACGTTCACACAACTTCAGGTGCAGCAGACTTTTTGTTTGCATCCTATTTGACAAACAATACTTCTTCTGCCATAACCTACTGAATTTATAAGTTAATCTTACGCTGTCCACACCGATATGAGTTTTGTTTTTTCAAATTCTATCCACATGACATTTTACAAAATATCTCCACACACACACACACACACAAAAACGCAAGAACATCTAGAAACAATCAGACAAACAATCGTTTCTGGGGGGACTTTTAACTGCAGACGCTGCACATCAGGTCACATTGGGCTCAACAATGAATTTGAGCAGCAACGGCAAGTTAAGATGGAAACTTAAAAGCATTTGTTTGGGTTTTCTGAAGTGTTTTTTTTTTTTTTTAAATCATGTAGATTTTGGCAAAATACCAAATGTGTCTACATCAGGTTATAGACCGACTTAAAAAAATCCAAACCATCCTGTTTTAATTGCAAGGGCTGAACAAATGTAAAGAAACCTGCCGTTGTTGTTGTTTCAGGCGTAGACATGTACAGATGCATGTTCATTACACAAAGCAGCAAAGAGCATGTGTGACACTGTTTCTTAAGCTCTCCCCTGCTCCACATGTTCACACACAAAATACTTTTACAAATATGCACTTTGGAAGCCGTTTTTTTAAAAAATCTCAATTTTTAATTACCTAAAACACCATTTACATGTGGATGAGAGGCCCAAATGTAGAGCACAATATCTGCATTAGTGTGGACAGGGTATAAGAAAATAAGTGTTTTGTCACTAGTATTGACAGTTCAACTTGTTATCACTATCTGGCCCGTTGTAGCCTTCCTGCAGTAGATCTCCATTTTAACCACAAAAGCATGTGCATCAGATGAACAAATGCAGCAATGAAGCCTTGAACCAGGCATCACTTATATACAGTATGTGAAACAGGCAATCACATTTGATAGAAAACTATTTTCTTATGTTGTAAACATTAATTATAATTACAGATCTTTGTACTGACATCCCCTGGGACGTAACAACAAGCTGTGTTTTATCCTTAATGAGTGAGGTCAGAAAATCTAGTGTATTGTTATATTTTCCTCTTTCTGGTAGCATTCAGATGAAATGTAGAATTAGACTTAAGTATTATACTTTGGATTTAATTCTCCGACTTGATTTCTTTTTTTTTTTTGTAGTTGTTTCTTAATCTAAAGAAGACTTTCCTGGTTTAATGTACGCAGATGTCACTTTGTTTATCATCTTAGAGGAGATAAAACTTCTACAGTTTATTGCTGCTCTCATATGAAGAAGTATATGCTTATACAAACACGCTGTCTGGACTCCTCAGTGAAACAGCAGCTACAGTTTTTTTTTTTGCTCCTACCCTAATGTAGCCTGGAAACAGGCCTGCACTGAAATAATGAAGTAAAACAAAGTTAAAGTGGTGTCCACCAAGTTGTAAAACAATGTCAACACTCTACCTAGCCAGCTTTGTAGAACTCCCAAACCAGCTCGAGAGGCAGCGTGCATGGCGAGTTCACAGGCATGTTATGCAAGATCTTTATCATGTCTCACTAAAGCCCACAGCTGCGCTTAGTGGACTGTTCTGAACAGCCTGATGC
Source organism: Coranthus polyacanthus (assembly GCA_037367275.1). Classification (NCBI taxonomy): domain Eukaryota; kingdom Metazoa; phylum Chordata; class Actinopteri; order Kurtiformes; family Apogonidae; genus Coranthus; species Coranthus polyacanthus. Next base: position 20,099,884 of record JAPQRN010000019.1, on the reverse strand, counting down.
TGCTCTCGACTGAAGCGAGCCACGTCTGTCCACTTACTCTGGTACAGGAAAGGGGCAGATGTTTCAGTCCTGCCCCAGGCTATGAGCTTCTTGTCTGGGGACTTCCTTATACTTCCCAGGGGGCCTCTTCTAAGACAGACAACCCCCCCCCACACACGCACCATGATTCAGCGTATACGTATGTTTGTACATTTAAGAGCACATAAGCGATCCCAGCCAAACAAATTCCCCTTGAATCTTTGAATCACTGAAGGGGGTTACAAAAGGCCAGAGTGGTGGCGGATGTGCTCATGAGCCCTTTTAGAAAAACAAAAAGACGGAGAGAGTGGAACAGATGGGGGGTGTGGTGTGTGTGTGTGTGTGTGTGTGTGTGTGTCTGGGGGGGGGGGGGAGACACAAGGAGGGTGAAGATGGCCGAAAAGGTTGGCTTAGGTAACAGTAAAAACCAAGGAAGAGGCAAACAGAAACAAGAAAAAATCTAAGTGGATGAAGGAGAAATGATGTGAAGGGGGGGGTTGGGCTGCAACACAGACCACCCAACCACCGGCTCCTGACCTCGCCTGCTCTTAACAGCCTCACTTCTTCCACTGGAACCAACGCTCAAAAGAAAACTGGTCCCTATGTTTAGCTTGTAAATGTTTAACCATCAATCAACATCATAAAACCCTCTCTGGATCTCTGACTGGATGCTCTCCCTCTCTCGTTACTTCTCATCTCCCCCTCCTCCTCCTCTTTTTATCCCCTCAGCTCGTCCTCCGCGGTAGATGCTGGGCATATGCCACAGTGCCACTCCCCTTTCCTTTTTCCAATCTGCCCTTCAGCTCCATGACAGCCATCAATCAGCCGCAGACGCCATGGCGACGGGGGCCCCTTGGGGAGCGTTCGTCAGGCCCAGCGTGAATACGCGAGGGCTTTTTACGAGCGCTGCCGGCTAACAGAGCAGCTCTCACCTCCCCCACACCTAGACAAAGGCTAGGGTCCAAGAACTAGTACTGTCCACACACACACACACACATTTTCTTGACCCCATACACAAATGAACACAAGGAGAACCATCAGAGCGGAGGGCAACCACGAAACGATGGGGAAAGTCAACCGCACAGAACCTCTCGAAACCCCACACCACAGCAGCGCGCTGATGTTTCACTGTTCACTCATTTGCTTAACACTTTCCATGTTATGAAAATGGTCGCAAGGGGTGCAATTCAACACCTCGTTCAGTATTGTTTTTTCTGTCAAAACCAGTCTGGGGGTACGTCTCCTTTATAACACAGGGGAAAAAAACATTCATACACTTATAAAAACACAGACAACAAAGAAAACAAACTGTACTTCACAACTATAGGCTTGATGTATCACTATAAAATCTGACTTTTTATGTTAAACAAGACCAAGACAAGCAAAGATATTGTACTGAATTAATACAAAGTAGTTGCGGAATAAAGGGCAGTGTTCAAGCAAATGAAAAATGTCTGTCTCCTTATGAACCTGAATAATAATAATAAAATGATGAATGTAGTTATTGAAAGGGCAGAGCCACGCTGTAGTCTCTCTACTGGATCCCAGGTCACCTGCCAGATCAGGAGGCCTGTTACCCTGACAACCCTATCTGCCAAGAGCAGGACCAACGTCTCCGTATTAACCTCTTCCTGACGCATCACCAGCCAACCTACAAGTTTGGCATTGTGCTAGTGAGTGTATTTTTTGTGGCCATTCTCCATCAGCAAAAACTGTTATTTTTTATTTTATTAACATCAGCAACACAGTGCTTATCTAACGAGTCTTTTGAGGAAAAGGTCTGAGACATAACACTACAGCGAAAGACACTGACGAGCAGTTCGCACTTTCTTTGATCCACACGAGGATCTTTTTGATGTTGCCTTTGATTGCTGACTCAAAGGGGGCACATGAACACACCGCTATCTCCAAAATGGCATATTTGTCAAGTAGCAAAACAACTATGTCATGCAAATGTGAATGTTCTCATATATACTTGAGCGTCTCTACCGTAAGACCAGTTGGAGGCCTTTGTCAAAAAAAAAAGAAAAGAAAAAAATATCATCAGACGTGCAGAAAACACAGCAGGTCCTTTTTAATCTTTACTGCTAAGGCAGGGTGGCTAAAGGGGGAGAGCAGTGGTCTGACTCAGGACATGCTGACCTCAGCATCATTTTCCCAGAAGCCCATAAAGCTCGTAGTTGGGCGCATCATTCGACCCACCGACAGGCCGAGATGACCACTCGTTAATTCAGGAGGAGGGAAAGGGAGGGGGGAAAAAACTACATTTAGTAGCTGAATACAGCTACAAAAAAGGAGTTGAAGACATGTCAAGAACGAGAGACAAAAAACAGCACAGAAGCCCTGTAAAAATGAAGGAAATCAGACAGACATCCTTGAAAGTGAAATATACTAAACAGGAATCAAATATGGCAGCTGTTATCAATCTTGGAGGAGAATGTGGGAGATTTCTCAGTTCTTTGAGTGTTAACAGGCAGAGTTTATGAACACTTTGCTCTGATATCTCCGAGAAAGAAAGAAAAAAAAAAAAAAATCAGCACAACGCAAGATAGATGCACATTATTGACACCACTTCTTAGCCTTGATAGCAAAGTTTCTGTTTTCTTCAGCAGAAGACAGAGCAACAGTTCTCATGTAAGCACTACTCACGTAATCATGGAAGGCTTTCGCTTCGCTCGAGTGGTCACATGTCTCCCTCCTCTCTGGTGCAGCACAATATAAGTCCCAGAATACACTGTGGACAAGACAAGTCATGAAGCACACCAAAAAAAAAACAAAAAAAAAACAACAACAACAAAAAAAAAAACAAACGACACAAACAACCCCCGCACATGTTTACAGGGAGATGAAAACATCGCTTACCACCACCAGGAATGAAGGAATCCAGGGGGTTCTCCCAGTGTTATGTTTTTTTCCCATCGGATCTAGGAAAGAGGAATTTTCATAATTATATGTAGGTGGCAACAAAAAAAAAATGATATTACTAAAACAATACAATGTGAGCAGTTGTTATGCATTTGTCTTAAGTATAAAAAGACACCATCTTAAGGTTGAACTTATGCTTAATATTCCACATACCTCTGATAAAAAGGTCTGTGCAGACTTCTGTGCTCCTATGTGTAACAAATACTCATAGACGTATAGAGCCAACCTGCGGAAAAAATGATATTAGGTTAGATTTCATTTTTTAAAAATGACCAAGTGGCAGATAATAAACGTCAAAGAGCAGGTTAAATCGTCTTCTACGGGCACACTGAGTGACTGGAGTCGGGTACAGGCCCACTGAACAATGGCTGCCAAATAGCCTATGCCAAAAAAATTAAATGGGGATTGGGTAACCAAGCCAAAGCCTGGTGGAGATTCACTACAACGAAAATGTTTTTAAAAAGTGCAAAAAGTGAGAGTATAATTTAACGTCGCGATGTAAAATATCACAAACAGCCCAGCAGGCAGCTGTGCATTAGCTTAGGTACAGTATCCTGGTGGCACTGATGGGGCTGAGGGAAATAAAAACGCAGCCTATCCAGAGCGCAACAGAGAAAACAATGTACTGTGTGTTGCAAGGCGATGTTATTGTTTTCTTCTCGCCGTGCTCTCGACTGAATAAACGAAAAAAATATCAGGCAAAACACAGCCAAACTGCACTCGGAAACGGTCGGGAATGTGTAAAGAGGCAGCATTAAACCAAAGGTAGCAGAAATATGGCACAGAGGAGGAATGGCGAGCAGACAAGGCGGTTCATTCAATTCCATTCTCGGTAGGAGGAAATCGCCTCTTGCTAGCCTGTCCAGCAAACAACAGAGAACAGGAGGGAACAACTTACGATGAAGAAAATACACAATAATAAACGTTTCTGAGCTTACTTTTCACGTGCTTGGCCGTCCGACGGCACCGGGGTGCCTTTGCCTTTGGGGAACATTGTTTTGTGTGGGAGGACGCCCGCCTTCTCTTTCTCTTTTTCGCTATTTCATCTGTCAGATCATCGCGGCCGCGACCCTCTCGCACTCCAACCGCACTCCTTTTCAACCCAGCGACTCAACCGAGCCTCGTCCGGAGGGAAGAGGCGGGGCCAGCGCTGACGGATGCTCACGACATCCAATCAGCGGCCGCCATTCGCGTTAAGGTCTGCCTTTCTTTGCTTTCAGTTTGCTGTTTTGACGCGGATTGCCGCGACATTAAAGAGTGTAATTTAATAAAATAAGACAAACATTATCAATTTACAGTTTCCCTGTACTTGCCCGAGTTTCAGTGCGACCCCCTTTCTTTTAAAAAGAAAGTAATAAAACTAATTATTTGTAATGTAATAAATATTTATGATGTAACCATAGGCTGTTATGGCACATTTATGTATGTAGCACATTTCCATGTGCGCATTTCATACACAAAGGCAATTCAGTGTGCTTTACATAAATAAAAGGAAAAATAAAATGTTTAATAAATCAAATGTAACATGGAATTATTGAAAGAGAATTACAAGAGTGTTCAAAGTAGGCTACATAAAAGCACAAAAAAAGGAGAATACTATAAGGAATTATTAAACGATGAAGAAAGTACAAGTTATCCAGAATTATGCAGCAATAAGACTTAGAGTGCAATAGTTATACAATCTCCAAAACAGTTTGAATTAAAGGTTTATTTTTACTCTTCAGTTTAGTCATTTAACCAACAACACCGAACATCTTCATTACTGTCCCTCCGTATCTTTTTGAGCTTTTCATTACATCAATTATCAGCAGCATTAGACAAAAATATATAGGCCTATATAACAAGTTTTACTATTATTTATTTTTTTGTAGTTGTTTTCCCCACAGACATTTGATGAAGGTGTATGGACACGAAAGGCCTCAGACTTAAATACTGTGGTTAACCGTGTTTTCAAGAGGCACCTAAACATGAAGGTGTTTCCACCTTAAAAAAGTGTGGACGTAACAGGGGTCGGCGTCTCTCCTGCTCTCTCTCCCTCCAGTGGTGAACGGCTGAAGCACAAAGCCGTGTGTGTGTGTGTGTGTGTGTGTGTGTGTGTGTGTGTGTGTGTGTGTGTGTGTGTGTGTGTGTGTGTGTGTGTTGTGTGTGTGTGTGTTGTGTAGAGGAATGGGTGAAATGGAGAGAGAGACAGAGAGCTGCTCTTTCTCAGCTGACTTTAATGTGCTGTAGCCGACATTCATCGGGACTTGAGGGGGGCTTCGTCTCGATTTCGCCTTCAGCTGTAACTTTTACACCGGGTAAGCACTTTTACTTTGTTTGCTTGCAACGTCAAATGCGCGTTTGCTCTTGACGTGAGATAAATAACTTGCCTAAGTTCACGGTGAATGTTGTGGTGTGTCTGACTTCGCATCGAGTCCACGCGAAGGTCACTACACCTGTCATTCACAAACAGGAAAAACAGGTGACCACTGTCAAATAACCAATAGAGTCTCATGAACTCCATGCGCGCCCCTCTGGCGCACATGTTACGGTCAAACACTTGTATCCCAACAAATAGTTTCCACGAATATCCCGTGAAGCTTAAAATACTTTGTGCTTTGAGAAGTGTCCGCATGATTGAAACAGCTCTAAAAAAAAAAAAAAAAAAGAAGAGCCTGTCGAGTTACAAAATCCAATGTACATGTTTCTATAAATATGTGCTTCAGGTTTTTCCTAAACCTTGAGGTAGTGGAGAATGGTTGAGCAATTCCTCTACTACTGCCAGATTATTTCAAGCGTCTTATGTGGGAGCACTTCCACAAACTTACTGTGCAGTTTTCACATTGGTGTGTAAATAAATAGAGCTGTACCGTCTATGCTGTCACATTCATTATTTCACCAGTAATAAAAAGAAGTAGTTGAATGAAACCAGCATTTTAAAAGGATGTATGTTTTTCTTTCTTAAACTAGGGCTGCGACTAACGATTATTGTCACTGCTGATTCATTTCTTGACTAAGCGAATAATTGTTTGGTCTATAACCTATTAGAAAATTATGAAATAGTTTTCCAAAGCCCAAGACGGTGTCCTGTAATGTCTTGTTTGATCTACATTCAAACGATATTCAGTTTCCTGCCACAGAAAAGAATCCAGAAAATATTCACATTGAAGAAGCTGAAATCAGAGAATGTCAGAGAACCGTTTATTGATTATCAAAATAGTTGATTGGTTTAATAGTCGACAACTAATCAATTAATTTATTTATCGTTGCAGCTCTGTCGTGCTCCATGAAGCACATTCACCTACAGCAAATCAGAAAAGGGTGTTTTTGTATCAGTTACAGATTTGATGAAGTAAATGCAGAGGACTTAGTTAACATGCTTTTCTAACCGTGCTCCTTTTTTAACTTGCGTTTGTTAAACGTTGCTGATATAAATCGACCTCTGACAGCATCAGAAAACAACTTGCTGACCAGTTTGAATGACATTTTGTTGATTCGTTGTCCCTTGCGTTTGAAACTTGGGACTCAAGTAATACTTTTACCTTAAATTAGTACTTAGACAATAATTCAAGGTGGTTGTGCTGCTTCATTTCCCTGTATTTCCTGTCGTTTTTGTTAGTCACGATGTCGGACGGGAAGGATTCAGACGACGCGCCGGACACTCAGATGAATGGGGAAGCGTACCGAAACCCCACTGAAGTGAAGATGAGTCAGATCGTGCTGCCCTGCCACGCGAACCACTGCGGCGAGCTGAGTGTCGGACAGCTGCTCAAGTGGATGGACTCCACAGCCTGCCTATCTGGTCTGCACGGAATAGAAAACGTCTCTAATTTAAGCATTTTGGAAGAGTTTGTTTCAAGTTGTTAAATGAATTTCTTGTCTGCCAGCTGAAAGACATGCGGGTTGTTCCTGTATCACTGCTTCTGTAGATGACATCCACTTTGAACACACCATAGGGTAACGTATCACCTGTACTGGTTGCATATTTTCGTGCCTAAGGAACTAAAAGTGAACAAGTGTGTCTTGATGTAAACAACAGTGCGTGTCGCCGTAAAGGTTGTGAGACTGTGTTGCTACTATAGTCACTGCCCTTTGTTGATAGTAAAAACAAGCATCCGTGTCTGTCCATGTAGGGTGGGAAAAGTAGTCAACATCATAGCAAAGGTCAACAGGGCCTTCACGTCCAGTATGGAGGTTAGTTGATGTTTGTTTTGTTTGGCTAATAGCGACTATTCAAATGATTTCAGACATAAGTCATTGCGCTTTTGTTGTTTTGTTTAGGTGGGCATATTGGTGACCTGTGAAGACCTTTACACTGACAGGCAGTGGAAGGTTTGCCATGCCTTCGCCACCTTTGTTGCCAGGCGAACTGAAACTGGAAAGGTAGAAGGAAGAACAAGATATGGACAGAGACGCATTTAACTGAAGCCTTTTCAACATCTGCTATGTGTGTGTGTGTGTATGTCTGTATGTACAGGTACAACTGAAGCAGGTGATTCCACACACACAAATGGAGCAGATGGAGTACAGCCTGGCAGCAGAGCGGAGGAGGATGAGGCTCATACATGCTGAGATCATTACGGACCTACTGAGCAGCAGCACCGCTCAACTAGGTACAAAGTGTAGACATAAGGCTTTGTACTAACAAAGCAACCGGGCAAGCGTTTGCATCACTTAAAATCTGATTGATTAAAGCTCCTTGTTGTTGTTCTCTCACCAGGAGAATGCCAGGAGTATGAGGACGCTGTGCCAGCTGAGAGGACGCGGGTGGAGAGCGTTGAGCTGGTGCTGCCTCCTCACGCCAACCACCAAGTCAGCACCTTTGGGGGTCAGATCATGGCCTGGATGGAGAATGTGGCTACGATTGCAGCATGGTGTTCACCTTGTGATTCAGTGTTTCAAGCTTTATGTCTTTTTTGACCGTTTATTTTTGTTTTCTTACACATTTTTTCTTTAGCAAGAACCCCTTTTTTTCTGTATTTCTTGATGCAGTCGCTTGTGTAACGCTCACCCGACCCTGAGGACGATAGATATGTTCCATTTTCGTGGCCCGTCACACATCGGTGACCGACTGGTGCTAAAAGCCATTGTTAATAACGCCTTCAAGCACAGGTGAGTCTCTTCTACATTCGGGCAAGTTGTAAAATTTAAAACTAGGGACGTAAGAAAATCAATACATAATATATCACCTTGCTTACAGTATCACAACATACTGAATCATTACCCTCAGAATCATTACTCATCAGATTCTTACCAACATACGGCCCCATTCAAAACTGTAACACGATGAACAAAATATTATCAGCTCTTCTAATTCATGTTTAGAATATAACTTTGAATTTGCAGTGTATATGTCTATGAGCATGCATGGTTTTGTGTGACCCCACACGTCTGTATATGTGGTGTTTTCTAGCATGGAGGTGGGAGTATGTGCAGAGGCCTACCAGGGAGGTGAACCTCTGCGCCACATAAATAGTGCCTTTATGACCTTCGAGGTTCTGGACAGTGACAGGAAACCACGAACTCTGCCACGAATACGACCTGAGCCTGTGGTGAGTTTTCTGTTGCTGCCTCTTAGCCTGGAGTATATGGGATTAATATGGAATGATAACATGGAATTCATTGTAAGCAAAAAAGCGAATTATCTCATTCGCAATCGGCATTCTCGTCTGAGGACGTTTTATTTTCCCATGTTTCACAGGATGGAAAGAGACGTTATCAAGAAGCCATCGCCAGAAAGAAGATTCGTCTTGACAGGTTAGTATCTCCTAAAGTCAGGTTTGATGTTTTTTGATAGAAGCTGACTGACTCCTTCACGGCCTGGCATTGGGTTATTTCAGGCAATAATACCATGTATGTATTCTGTCAGCCAGTACATTCATTCATGTGAGTCCCTTACAGTTCCTCCTCAATTACAATAGATAAATACATGAACAAAGGCAGGTACGTACTTTACTATTGAAACAGAGAAATGAAACAGAGTCATATACTGTAAGTGTAGGTGCATTTCCATCCAGCTGTTTATATTCACATTTTTGGAATGTGCGCATAAAAAAACCCAAGTGGAAAAAATGTGAAAAACCTCTAAAGATTGCACAAATGTTTTTTACGCTTGGCAGATGTGGAATAGTTGGTACATTGAAATAAATAAATAAATAAATGCGCATAAGTGCAACTGAAACAGATTTAGTGAATAGTAATGCATGTGTGGACCAATAAGGAGACGTCAACGTTCACTGAATTAACACAAGAAACAAACAGAAATGCCACATTAGATGGAAAACAGCGACGATTTTTTTTGAAAATTCTGTTAAAATTTGCCCTACATTTGGATGGAAACCTGCCTACCGAAGAGTTTCTGTTCCATATGTTCACATCTGTATCCCTGACTCATACTAATGTAAAAGCAATAGTAGATCACAGAGCAATAATGCATTTAAAGAAAATCAAAACCCATTGCATGCAAAGTAAATACATTTAAAATGCAAACATAACACTTATGTGAAACTGTGGGTAATATTTAAACAGTTTTATCATTGCATCGTTTATTCACTGATGAGATACAAAATTCTTTGTTTACGACGCTCTGCAGCTGCACATGACTTGGCAGAGCAGCATAGCAGAGCTGAGCAGACTTTGGTGCGGAGTCTGTAAAACATAATACTTTCATTGTTCGACTGTAAAATGCCCTGCCCCCAGGATAATCGTTATTCAAATACTTGATAGTCAAACTTGACAGTTAAGGTCAGGAATTAAAGCGAGTTGTTGTTGTTGTTTCTTTTGACTGTAAATTTCTTTCACTGCCGTTCATGTTCCTTTTTTTTTTTTTTTTTTTTGTTTTTCAGGAAATATATCATCTCCTGCAAGCAAACTCAAGTGCCCCTGTCAGTCCCCTGGGATCAAAGTAACCAGGTATGTCTGTGATGCTTTTTTAGCAAATTGAAGAACACAAGGTTGTCAGACTTGGTTAGATTTTGCTGCTGTGTTCGAACTTATGAGCTCAGTCAGTCTCGTTTGTTCCCCAGATGTACCTGAGCTACAACAACGTATCGGCACTGAAACTAATGGATGCCAGAAACAACTGGGTATTAACCTCTGAGAAAAATAAGGTCAGTTGTGTTTGTAGAGACGATGCATTATTATCCAGGATCTACCGTAGCTTATATATATATATATATATATTTCACCGTGCATTCTGATCCGTTTTATTTAAAGCTGAAAAAAGCATGCTCACAGCTTGCTTTAATTATAATATGGAAGAATGCAGATTAAGACAGAAAATGATGCCCAAAGCTGATTCTCTAAACTTGCTCTTGCTTGCTTTTTTATGGCCTATTTTAGAGTTTAAGACAAGACTCAGCCACAGTCAAACTGTATAATTACCATATTTATAAGCGCTCATGCACCCACCAATTAATGTGCCAGTTTTGACCACAGTTGAACTATAAATACCTGAACCAAATGGGATTCATAGACACTGAACCCACCTCCTCTTTGTGGATGTTCTCCTAGGTGAGACTGTACACATCAGAGGAAAACCAGATGCTGTGTTTCAAGGTGGAGATGCATGTCAGCGTCCCAGCAGAGCAGACCTTTCACCTGCTGTCAGACCTGAGGAGGAGAAAGGAGTGGGATCAGCACTATGAGTATGTCATACATACAGTTTTGTAGAAAGGGGATTTTTTTAGTTAAGAGGACATTAACTCAAACATAATAGGTGATAGTAACGCACCTTAACGTGTACAACAGTACAATGCAGCATACACATGAATGCAGCAGTAATATGAATCCAAAAACACAGTAACCTTTATTTGTAGTGGAGTATTTTCACAGTGTGCTGGTAGAACTTTTACTGAGGAAATGATCTGAACGCTTCCAACTCCACTGCTTTTGTGCATGTGGGTCAGTTCAGGACTGTGACCAGTTCGCACTGGAATCTGACACTGGCCACATAAAAAAAAAAAAAAAACAACATGTGCACAGCCAAAAAAAAAAACAAAACAGATCTGATCAATAAATCTGAATTGAGCACTAAGGCTGGCAGTGTGAACGTAGCCATGGACAGACATGGATGCAAAATGCCATTTGACATAACTGTGAGGCTGTGATTCTACTTACTTTGTGTACTATACAGAAAAAAAAAACACTTCTGCCATTTGTCACCATCAGTGATTTTGCAGACTGCACACTACAAACAAGCTAAATTAGTGAGTTACTGGATTATGTACTTGCTCATTGATTTGTTGCCACTGCAGGGAGTGTGAGGTGATCAACCAGGCAAACGAAGAGGACACTCTCTATCGTGTAACTACACCGTCTGCCAGTAAGCGGGGCAAAGTCATGGAGTTTATCTTGCTGGCATCTAGGAGGAAGCCATGCGATGCCAGGTGTCGTATCATACTATACACTGAATACAAAACACTTGAGTGCATCATTCCACATTTTGTTTATTGCTGCTTTGCTTTCCAGGGGCTGTATTTTCTACATCTTGACAATGATCCTTATGTTTCTTGATTTCCTTTTCCACCATGTATTATCTTTTTTTTTTTTTGTTGTAACCAGAGTTATTACATTACTGCCTCCTACTTGCTCTTTCATAAAGTCTCATGATGCTATCCTCTTTTGTCCCTCTCAGGGACCCATATCTGATCGCTCTGCGTTCTGTCACTTTGCCCACTCACCCTCCCACTGAGGACTACACCAGGGGAGAGGTGCTCTGCGCTGGCTTCACAATCTGGGAAGAGTCCAGTTCTGTCACCAAGGTTGGCTAAATGAGAGGGACGTGGCACGCATGCTTTCTGCCATTTCTCTCACACATTGCAAATCACGACTGCAAAACAAAAGGAAAGTAATAACAAAGTGGACAGATTATCACCTCCTGTGTTTCGTTTCAGATCACCTACTACAACCAGGGCACACCAGGAGTCCTCCCCTACATCTCCACAGACATTGCCGGCCTCTCCTCCAGCTTTTACAGTGCTTTTTCTGCCTGTAGCCACTTCCTGGAAGCCAACAAGAACAGCCTGGCTGCTCTGCCGCCCTCCCCACCGCAACACGACAGTGCTGCCACGGCCTCCATACAAGAGGAATAATATGAAGAAGCAGTAGGAATGAACTTTATTCTTTTTGCCTCTGCTAGGGAAGCGCTGAGATTACAAACATCTTTGCAACTGAATTGTAGTTTCTTTCATCTCTTTAGACCTCGGTTTATATCATATATCCTTATCCGTTGAGAAAATGAAGAGAGATTCTCTTTAAAAACAAGAAATTGTACACAGTGGCACATACATTTTTTCTTTATGGACTTGCTTTTTGTTTTGCAAGAGTAAGAGGTATGAAGCAATAGTGAACCACGTGAAAGTCTCAAGCTTGTTAGGTTTTATTGCAACCGATATGCTATGCATAAACCTTTGTGCAATACTAATGTACACATCAGTGAATCATATGTTGGTACGTAGTTTGAAGAGGATGTGATGAATGAGCTTGAAAGTCCTGTTTTTCCTGTTTTTTTAATGGTAAGGCCAGTCTTTAAAAATAACATGAGCCTAAAACTAGTCTAAGCTGTTTCAATCCGTCTCTTAAAGTATGTAACATATAGTAATGAAGTATATTTTCTACCTCCTTTTAGAATTAAAGATAATTAAAGCTAAGACTAGATGTATATTTAAGTGTATGTTGATGCTGCTTTATCATGACACTGTAATGTACAGTTTCAGGAATGTTAAGATGTAACAGCCAAGCTGTCTTGATTTAACTGAAACAATAAACAACACAATAGACCCGTGGCTTATGTTCATTTGACCTGTTGTTGTGTCAGTGTTCACCCTCCCCTCTTTGCATTCCTACCATTCCTTAACCTTTTTTTTTTTTATGAGAAAAGACAAACACAGCTTGCAGTTGTACTTCACTATATCTTGTGATTTTTAGTGTTGTAACAGGTGCAGACCCATAGAGGGGTAGTATAATGAAGTCTTGAGTAAAACAGTCCGCTCTAAGCCTTTTCTGGCTGCCTCCGAGTCTCTTGGAGTCGGTAGCTCTGCTCGCTTTCCAGGTATTGTTTGTTCCACGGTCATCCTGTTGAGCTCACACTGCTTCCTGGGAGGCAAAAAATGGGAAAACAAGAACATAAGCTGGTGCATCTGCAGTGAAGAAAATAATTAATGTACAGTACACTGAGATTTCAGGTAAAAAAAAAAAAATTATTACATACAGACAATCTTTCATCTCATAAAATCATGTGGAAAATCTCTCCAAAGCTTCCTTGGATGGGTGTCTTGTGTGCTTTTGGCCCACAGTTTCACGCTCGCTGCCAGTTCCCACTGCTCTGCCGGTCACTGAACAGCGTCTGATGTGTGCTATTCTTGTTAAGGCTTCAGTCAGTGTGAGACAAGCTTCCCCCCCGAGGGCCTTCATCAGTGCCCACTCTCTCAAGCCGTCCACCTCCTTCTATCTCCACTACAAAATACAACATGCCTTTGCAATGGCTACGCTGCACCTGCCTGTCCCCACTGGCTCATAGCGCTTTCAGAGCAGCCTCCTCCATCTGCGGGTGCGCTTTTGCCTGCTGTCACACTGCCACACTGCCAATTTCTGCCATTTTCGATAGCTGCTCTGGCTTTACAGATTGGTTTACTGACTCATTTTTTTTTTTTACCCCGTGAACTAATGGACAGACTAGTTAATTTGGCATTTTGTTAATATTATTCAACTATCACATTTGTCACTAATGAATTAGAGGTTTGATTTGTCAGATAATGAGCCACAGAGGGACATAAATATGCTAAAATAAATAAGTTATGGATAACATATTGTACTGTGTAAGAGTCCCAGGCCACCTTTAGCTTTGTTGTTTTTGCAGGTTTGTAATGAGCAACATTTATTTCTCAGTCTCTTTATTAAGATGCAAGAAAACACAGGGAATATGTGCACAGCACAATATATGGCACAGTATTAAGTTCCGCCCTGAAATGACTCGATTTTGGTCTTGGTTTTATGACGCTGACAGTAGGTGCATTTCCTTGATGCACATTTTGAAGTTTCACATTAGAAAATGTTTATGGAAATGGCAACATTTGAAAAAACATCCCAAATTTCACAAGAATGTGAAATGGAAACACATTTTTTAAAATTAAATTCTGATGTAGTGAACATATATCGCATTTAACTTGATTCAAATTCACTTGACATTTTATGGAAACACATGTCAACACTGACACCATACACTGATAAACCTGTAACACTGAGTTGACTCACTGAGCGTTTGACTGATCTGATTCCAGCCATTTCTCTGTCATTTACAGCCAATATACACGTCCACCAACTGTTATGGAATAACATTGTAAACAAGGGCTTTGAAGGTGGTCACATGACAGAGGGTAAAGAGTGACATCAAACAATAGTGTGTGTGTGTGTGTGTGTGTGTGTGTGTTCATGTTTCTGTGTACCTTGTGTATGAAGACCATATGAAGGATGTAAATGTGTGACGTATAGTAGCATGTGTGCTCAAATTTTTTTATTTTGTTTTAGTACGTGTTTATCACAGAAAATAAGCTAAGGCCATTGAGTTTCAGGTAGAAAAAAATTCGAATTGTACCCTTTTTGTTTTTGTAAAAATTTGATACGGGTCAATTTGACCCATACCATACCATACAAGGGTTAAACAATAGAAACTTTCCCAAACTTAAGCCTAACTTTTTTCGAAGGCACGTTTACAAATCTGTCCACCTTGAAGCTAATGTTGTCACATGTCCCTGACGAGATCAAACTCACCACACGGGTTGAGAAGAAACTGTTGCGTGTTCATCGAGAAGGATATATGATCTCTGCAGGGGCACATTTGCTATTAGAACTCTGGATCTGTCTAGTCTATAGATGTGTGTTTCCTGCAACTCGCTGCGCTTTGGTGTAAAAACACACAAAGTGCAGTGTTACAGTATTACCGTTTGTTTCTCTTTGCTTAGGCCCTGAATGAGAAATGAGAAGATTCACTTTTTGATTCACTAATCAAAGAGACTGGGAGATGAAAAAGTCTACAGCAAGATTTGGACTCATGTTAGAAAACTTTCAGCACATTTTAGCAATATTGTAGCTGACGGAAAATTAATAACCCACCCCCATTTGACACATTGTTGTCTCCGTAAGTAACATAATAGCATTTTATTTCCCCAAATAAAGGTCCTTTCTTTCTTTCATATGTTTTTATCATGATATATATTTTTTTTTTCGCAGAATCTACCAGAGTTTTTGGTGCATAATCTGACTGGTTTGTGAACAAATGGAGGGAACACTTTTACTTGTTGCAGATGAAAGCAAAACAATTATTAGATTCAGTCGGAGCAGTGTTAAGATCCTTTACTTCAGTTAAAGCACTAATAGCACACTGTGAAAATGCTACAAGTAGAGGTTCTGCATTCAAAAACGTACTACAGTAAAAGTACGTAAGTATTATCAGCCAAACGTAGTTAAAGTGTGGAAAGTGTAACGAAATCACACTTTTATGCTCAAGCTTATTAGGTAATTCATGCAATACTTAGAATGCAACAGATTTAGTAAATATAAGGACAAAATAGCAGAAGCAAAACTTGTTGGTGTGTGACCTACTTTGTGAAGCAGGATGTCGTGTGTGCGCGAGTGTGCTTTGTGTCAAACAGATATTCCAGATCACAAGGCCGCACAGAATGTCCAGATAGTGGCCACAGCGACATGGATAACGGTTGTCGTGGGGCAGAAAACGTGGACCAACGGGAGAACGACATCACATCGGGCCACATCAAGAAACCAATGACAAAGAGACACCTAGCATGTTCTTGTCTATCATTACTGGGTTTAGGAAAAGCATAGTTTGTCAGACTTGTCAGACACACTCTGTTGATGTTGGGGGTCGAACTCTGACCCAGAGCTCTGTACAACGTTTCTTATTGCTTTTGCCTTCTCCTTGAAATTCATTATGACTTTGGAATGGCACGTTTGCGCGAATAAAGACGATTTGAGTAATACACAAAGGCTGTTATTTGAATCCACGAACATGCAGGAGGAGCCGGAGTCAGACAGAATGCTCTCTCCTCAACAAAAGACAAGTCGTTGTGGAGTGAAATGGTCATGTTTTACTACAAATAACAAATAAGAACAAGTTGGGACAGAAATGCAAATTAGAAAACGAAGCAGCGATATTAAAATGTACTTTGACTTGTATTTCTTTGGGTGAACACAACATATTTCATGTTCTGGTCAACTTCATTTAATTTGTAAATATACATCCATTCCATATGCATATGTAAATCTAATGTTGGCCTCAGACATTTGTACAGTACTGCACTGGATTCTTTCTGTCTTTACTGGCACTGGTGATGTGATACCAAGTGACTTATGTCGATGCATCGATGCTTTAATACTTACCTTCTCCCAGCATCAGCCTTTCCTAATAAACAGCACAGTATTATAAGTTATGTGAAGGAGAACACATCTTGTAATAAAAATGTACCACAGTCATGCAATTAAACATGCAGCTCATCCTATCAGTTGCCATGAAGAACAATAACAGACCCATCTTAAAATATAATTTCTGATCAATATAGCTAGTATTTTCAATTAAATATTAAAAAGGCAATATCCAAGGAGGAAAACACACTTTAAAACAAGACGTAGCTGGTCATCAGTAGATTAGCCGATGTATGCAGCAGGCAATTAGTCACACCCAGAAAAAATCCATGATTGATTGTACTCATCTGCTGACTAGAGCTGGGTTTTTGACATCAGAATATGAGGCTGTGAATAAGGCCAGATCAGTGGTCTGCAAATGATGTTTAAGGACGAAGCTGGGGAAAAACTACTTTGAAAGCAACCAATTACTTCGTCCTGGAAGAAGCTGAACTAAGGTATTGGGTCAGGTATTGTTAAAATACATTATATAATACAAAGAAACCAAACTGTTTTTCCATTTTTTATAAATACATATATGTATGTCCATAAATACTTATATGGACATTATGGGAGGTATATTCTCCCATTGTAATTAATTATATTATGTCTTTTTTGTGTTTAACTTCTTGACACTTGAATAAGGTACTTGCTTTATTTCTTGTAATTTCTTACTTCTACCTACAGCACTTGTTTGTTGACTTTGTTATGATTTTCTATGTTTATTTTATGCACTTATAAAACCTACACCGGGACAAATTCCTCGTATTGTGAAAATTTCACCCGGCAATAAACCTGTCTCTGTTTCTGCCTGATTGATTGATTTTTTGACATTATGTTTGTGTTTTTTCAGACTTGGTGTAACGCTCCAGTCAGTGGAGGAGGCCTCCCGGCGTCACCACGACGTGCTCCGACAACGTTGTAAACACAGCCGACCACGTGACGGCACCCGGAAGTAAAGGGCACCGTTCAAACGTCAAAAACAGAAAATATCTGCTCCAGCGGATAAACTTCTTTGACAGTTGTCGGACTTTGGAGAGGACACTATGAGTGAAGAATATACCATAAAGTTACGACATGCAACTCGAGAAAAGCTCCGAAAGTTTAACTTTCTGCGCGGTGAGTTTCATATTGAGCTAACTATATTGAGCTGCCTTCATTTTACTGTCTCTGCAACATGAGTTGGATGAGTTGGCTGGTTTATTACGGTCGGCTTGTTTCGTTCAGGTCGAGAGGTGCAGCCTGGTGACTTCTGGGACGTGGTGGTTGTAACCGCTGTGGATGAAAACCAGAGAGACGCGTATGAGCTGCAGATCAGTGAGAAAGTGGACAGAAAAGAGCTTCCTCTGGGAGTGAACTACCTGGTCTTTTCAGATCCGCCTGGATCTAAAATAGGTGAGAGTCGTAACCGTTTGACTGTCCTCTGGTTGCTGTCACACTTGACTGCGCTGTCGTGATGACTGTGTGTTTTGAAGGGAACGGCGGCTCCACTCTGTACGCACTGCAGCAGCTCAGTGACATCTACGAGAAGACTCTGAGCAGACTGAGAGTCGTCCTCATCCATGCAGGTTTGACATTTCAACAGCAAAACACTATTTCTTTATCCCTTTCTTACTTATTAGGTTAATAATTGTAACCTTAGTCATTACTTTTTGGGTTATTTTAATCTCACATTTACCATACTAACTTATGGTACATATTAAGTTGTGCAGTATTATTTTAGGGTAGAGATAGATCGATTAATCAATGCTGAAAGTGCATTTTACTAATGAGTGGCTCTGATAGTGGCTGGTGGCTAATATTCAAACTGAAATCACTGACTTTGACATAAGTAATAACTGAAAAACCTAAAAATCACACCTAGAATTACATAGATTTTTGACCGATGGTCGGTTCCAGGCATACTGCGCTTTGAGTTTGACATTCAGTGATCCAGATTTATTTACTTGATTTATTTACTTGAGATTTATTCATTTAGGTCAGGGGTGTCCAACTCCGGTCCTCGAGGGCCACAATCCAGCATGTTTTAGATGTTTCCCTCTTCCAACACACCTGAT
>JAPQRN010000019.1:20068533-20078691 GCA_037367275.1 Coranthus polyacanthus | reverse complement strand
CTACAGTGTTGAATTTTGTTTCAGGGTTCAGTGATATTGGCTGATTGATCGTCTGTCGGCTTTTTAATGGTAACGACCCTGTTTGGTCTTTAAAATGTATTTCATAAAAGGTATTTTAACTTCCAGAAATTGGAGATGACACAATCAGACTCCTTGTTTCTTGGTCTAAATATTTATCTTTTTACTCCCCACTTTGCCCTGGACACAGCTGCAATATTAATGTGCAAAGTTTTTACTTTCATCAGCTACAATAAATGGACAAACATCAACACATTATAATATTCAGTATATTATGTGAACATGCAAAACCCTTCCATCATCTTACAAATGTCTAAAGTTGACTTTTTACTTAGAATTTCTCATGCATTTTCCTTTGTACAGATTTCCCAAACTAATAAAGCTTATGTGCAAATGCTCAGTTATTTTTAATCGAGTCTTAATATCCCTGCGGGGCAATTTGGCTTACTGACAGCAGTCCATTATGAATGCAACAAACGATAATCCATACAATATAAACTGTACATACAGTGTACACTGTACATAACATTAGTCAACGGCAATGTCAAAGTTGTCAAATTCTCTATTGTTGCCAAACAATCTGAGAGATCAGTAGAAAAGTAGAATAAATAGTTAAATGTCAAATCCTGCAATATTGCACTGAATGTATATGATGTTTCCCACTTCTATGGTTCTTCTAGGTGGGTTGAGCCAGCGTTTGCCCAGTGCCAGCGCCTTGGGAAAGATCTTCACCGCTGTGCCTCTGGGCGACCCTCTGTACCAAATGCTAGAGCTCAAACTGGTCATGTATGTGGATTTCCCATTGCACATGAAGCCTGGAGTACTGGTGAGCTGTGCAGATGACATAGAGCTGTACAGTGTTGCAGAAGATGAGAGCGTTAGGTTTGACAAACCTGGTTTCACAGCTTTAGCCCACCCCTCTCCTCTGTCTATCGGAACTACACACGGGGTATTCGTGTTGGATTCGCATGAAAAGTCTCACCACTCGGAAATGGAGGTTTCCTGCCTGCGCTTTCTGCACAAGCCAACCGTCGATAAAATGCGAGACAGCGGAGCTGTTTGTCAGAGACAGAGCGGCTGTTTTTCTGTATCTGATACTGAGTTTGTCTACACGGACAGCACTTATTATGTCGACTTCAGTACTGCAAAGTCTCTCCTTAACCTGCTGAAAGAAGTAGGGCCTTTGGACTGTGAGATAGACGCATACGGGGACTTTCTGCAAGCGCTGGGTCCCAAAGCTACGATAGAGTACACCAGCAACACTGCTAATGTCACCAAAGAGGAGAGCAGTCTGGTGGACATCCGCCAGAAGATCTTCCACCTTCTCAGAGGAACTCCTTTAAATGTCATTCTCCTCAACAATTCCAAGTTTTATCACATCGGCACCACATCAGAATACCTCTTTCACCTCACCGAGGACGTGGGTCTGAGAAATGAGCTGGGCCTCTTGTCGTCTGCCTTTAGCCTTCATCACACTGAAAACCCAGAAGACTCCGTCGGCTGCTGCGTTATGTCCAGTGTCCTCGATCCCGGCTGCACTGTGGGATGTGGGTCAGTGGTGGAGTACTCCAGAGTGGGAGCGGGGGCGTCCGTTGGCAGGGGCTCGATCGTCAGCGGCTGCTGGGTCAGTCCAGGCCTCTCAGTGCCCGACCGAGTCTTCGTGCACTCTCTGTGTGTGAACCACCAGGACCAAACTGGGGTCGTAACCGTCATCTTTGGGATTAATGACAACCTGAAGCACAGTGTGGAAACCCCTGCTCATATAGACGCACTAAAGCTTTCTGGGGTCAGCCTGGTGGAGTGTCTGTCCCTCTGGAGGCTGGACAATGAAGCGCTGGAGTTTTCTGGCGACACGTCCTGCTGCAGTTTGTGGAACGCTTGTCTGTTTCCTGTTTGCACTGACCAAAGAAGGTCCTTCTCTATGTCTCTGGAGATGCTGCAAGCCGTCCTGAGTGGAACTGCAATGGCGTTACCCAAAGACATAAAGCTCATGTCTATGCAAGAGTCTTTACAGTTTAAGAATCTGAAGGAGATGTTGAAGCTCAGAAAGGGACTGTATGACGACATTAAACAGAGAAGAGTTAGCAAATAGAGGTGTTTGAGATCATGATCAAAGTTTTATTTTGTCTATTAGTATGTGATTGCATTGTGCAGTCATTGATGTGTGATTGTTGATGAATCAAACAATCAGTCAATCAGCATATGAAACGTATAGAGCACCTTTCAAACGGACTGGTGCAGCTCTAGGACGGAACGACTGTTAACTGTAAATAATGGAAAACAACACAAAAACAAAAAAGCACCACGTAAAATAAGCCAAATGAAAGTTGCGGGAAAAAAATACACATTTCAATATGATCATTGATCTGTGCATTTTCTTTGATGAGGTGTAATTCATTTAAATGAAGATCATGAGCTTTTGCATCAGTTGTACTGTACTAACCTTTTATGAAATATATCCATGAATGTCTTTTATTCATATATATATATGTGTGTGTGTGTGTGTAAGTAATTAAAATGTGACTTTTGTAATACTTTTAAAAAGTAATGAATCTTTCTAGTTTCCATTTTAACTTTCCAGTTTCAACATAGACACAGATTTTTTGATTTCAGGGATTGTTTTCCCAGGTGTGCTGTAGAGAAACAATTTTGGTCCATGGTGCTTTTATGGAGATACTAGGTTCCACGTTCTTGAAATACAACAAATAGGTTTTTTTTAACAATGTGAGGAAATGGCCACTCATTGAAAAATGCTACCCGATTGTCATTATTTTAAGATGAAAGTTTGACGTTTTGTGTGAAGATTTAGTTTTAATCTGACATGCAACAAAGCTCTGTAGCGAAAAAAAACCAACAACCTTTCCTACTTCTTCTTCTTCTGTACAAATTTCAGCACCTAACTCGTTCCACAGCTTTGAGGAAAAAAAGCACAAATCACACATCGAAACGTGTGAAAAAATTGGCAATGGTGTGCTATGATTTGTCTTCGTGATTCAAGTATCTTTGGAAATCAAAATCAAAACTGTGAAACATTTCCCATTACTTTCCAATCGGAAGGCATTGTTAAAATGAAAAAAAAACACACCTTCTTTAGAGCTACATTACTTCGTCAGGCTTTAATGTAGGAACATGGTTGAAACAGGTCACAAGACGTCAGACTTCACCGGGCTCGTTCGGTATCTCGATATCTAGTGCGATATTTACAAAATCCCGGTTTAAGTTTTGAGTTTTTTTTTCCTGATTTTGCACGGAATGTTCAGACTTAGAATGGAGAGAGGCGCGTGGAAATATTCCAAACTTTTCTATTAAAACTGCTGTTACACCATATTTACCTCAAATGTAGCCACATTTGTCCTCTTCCCCACCACGTGACTCCCAAAGCCCGGTGACAATTTGAACTATGAGCTTCAAAGTGACAGCCCGACTGCCTCATTAAACCCAATAATAAATCAGGACAGACATTTCTGTTCAAATCCAGAAAATGTCACTTGCGTACATCACTGTCTCGCCCACATTTTCCACTAAACCTATATGAAATTTACGTTAGCGTGTTCAGACTAAGTCTCCTCTCCTGCGTGGAGAAAAGATTTTGTTGGTATGAGGTACTGCCTACAACTGAGAAACCTCTGTTTGAGGACTACCACTGTCAAGACTTGGCTGGCTTGGCTGGAGTCCCAGGACTATGTGACCGTCTACCAGACTGTCCGAGCAGGCACCGGTCACCTGCTTTTCTTTACACAGTATGTCCGCACACACCCAGAGTCACACTAATGCACGCATTCAGTTCAGGGAGATCAGTTGTCATAGTTGTAAAGCATTCCACTCAAAGGTGTTTATTTTTAGCCCACAGTCATGATCCCCCCTTTATCTGGACCTGTGCGATTGTGGAAGAGTGAGAGATAGTATTACTGCTTTACTCTTGTTGACCAAACTACAGCGCACGTAAAAAGAGAAGGATTGTAATCAATGGGAAATTACAAATCAAGACCATCTCAGACGTGTACAGGTAATGGCTGTAATAATGACTCATTGTGTGTCTGACTATGCGAGGGTCTTAATTTCAGACCTATGCATAGTTGTGGATTTTAGTTGGTTCTCCTTCTGCATACTGATAATGCTTAGGAATGCTCATCGTGAAATATACAAGTGTTTGGGCTATAATCTGTCTTGAATCTTTCTTTTAGAAAACGTGCGAAGCAGCAATTCTGCTTAAATGTAGGAAGTAAGAAGTATGCCATGATAATTCCCTGATTGTTTATGATTATGTTGAACTCTGATGTGGCTGTGAAGATGAGTGGAAGAAGAAGGTCGGCGAGTCGTACTCCGTTATCATCGACAAGTTAGAAGACGACTTCCAGCTTCAGGACAGCAAGCTGCCGGAGCTTAAACTTGCTTTCAGGTGACAGAAACGTTTCATGGAATTTATTCTGAAAGGCTTTTTTTTTTTTCTCGCTGGACACACCACTGTATAAACATATAGATTAACAACTACTGCCCTTTGCCTGTTTTTCTGTGCAGTTTGCTTACTTTTCTGTGCCCCGTTGTCGGTTTTCAATTGTCACAAGCAGCTGATGTTGATTTTTCTTTGTCTCAGCTCTGATGAGGCTTTTCAGAAGGTGAACTTGAGCTACCGAACAGAAAAGGGGCTGTCCCTGCTCCATCTCTGCTGTGTTTGTGGAGGTATGCATGACCAGACTCTATTAATAACCACTCAACAAAATGTTTCGGTGGAAGAAAGGATTACAGCAAACTGACTGACATTATTGTCAGAGGATGACCTTTGGTGTAGTCCACAGACAAGTGAACAGTAGATTTTGATTTAAGAGTTTTAATTTAAGAAGTTAAATTAAATAGTTATATTTAAAAGTTTCAACTGCCTCAGTTTTGTGGCGACAGTTCTACAAATCCCATTTCCAGAAAAGTTGAGACATTTTCTAAAATACAAAAAAAATAAATAAATAAAAGCTGTGCCCAGCTGCTGTTTCCACCTTTTCTGGAAATGGGGTTTGTAATATTTTTTGCCTTTATTATTCACACAGAGAATTGCATTTGTTGGAGTAAATCTGATCCAAGCGACTGATATTACATCCTTGTGAACAGGGACCAAGACCCATATTCGCACCCTGATGCTCAAAGGCCTGCGTCCGTCCAGACTCACCAGGAATGGGTTCACTGCGCTCCACTTGGCTGCTTATAAGGTGAAAACAATTCTAAAACTATGAATAGATTTTTGTGTATTTTTTTCAGAACGCCGCTCTTTCGGTGCAGTGTTTGTCTTTGCCTGACTTGTGTTACACGTTATCTAATGAAAAGCTTTCTAAGTTTTACCACATGGTGGAGTGCAAGTACACACAAAGCCAACATGACTAGTTAGTTGCATAATTGAAGGGCTTAGTTGTGACTGAAGGTAGTGCAGTCATAGTGGACTTTTATGCTGAGCTGGTTATGAAAATGAAGTTTAAGCAAGTGCCTGTTGCTAGTCCATGTTTTTTGTTTGTTTCCACACCACACAGGATAACGCTGAGCTGGTGACTGCTCTGCTCCATGGAGGCTCAGATGTCCAGCAGGTGGGCTACGGTGCCCTCACTGCCCTGCACGTCGCCACATTAGCAGGACACCACGAGGTGGGGCGAACGGATCAAAGGAAAATCAACTGGTGTCATTTAAATACATTTATCCATTGACAATTTGTCTTGTTTTTTTTGGCTCCTAGGCAGCTGATATTCTCCTACAGCATGGAGCATTTGTGAATGTCCAAGATGCTGTGTTTTTCACTCCACTGCATATTGCTTCTTACAATGGCCATGAGCAGGTAAATTGCTTTGTTAGGAGTATTATCAACAAAATCAACTTAAAAGTATGAAAAGTTGAAGTGCTCAGCGTGCAGTAAAATGGTCCCTGTCAGTGTTTTACGATTATATAGGATGTTTTTGGATCCATTTTACTGCTGCTTTAATGTGTATGTCGTATTTTACTGCTGTACACGTTTAAGGTTGAGCTCATTTGATCTACTTTACATAAAGCAATGCATCATATTCTATAATATCATCATTTGTTTGTAGCGTCGCTGTCCTGAGTACACGTATCTCTAAAACGTCAACTTTTCATGAGCTCAGAAAAACAATGCATTTTCCATCTTAAGGAGAATTTTCTCAGCTCAAAAAGGAACATTTGTCCTTCAGTTTATGACAAAAATTTAACGAGTATGACTAAAAGTGTCAGACAAATGCAGTGCCGGAGAAACTACGTCATCTGAGATGTAGTGGTGTAGAAGTATAACGTTGCATAAAACAGAAATACTCAAAGTGCAATTACCTCTTTTTTTATTTATGCTCAAGTACAAGTATTTAGTTACATTCCAACACTGGGGACTACAGGGGTAAGTTTATCTAGGTCACCTTTTATGAGGTGGTATGACCACAACTGTTATTAAAGTACAATAGTTGCGAATAACCAGAGCTATTTTTAAATGATCTTAGCTCCCTGTAT
Source organism: Coranthus polyacanthus (assembly GCA_037367275.1). Taxonomy (NCBI): domain Eukaryota; kingdom Metazoa; phylum Chordata; class Actinopteri; order Kurtiformes; family Apogonidae; genus Coranthus; species Coranthus polyacanthus. The sequence continues at coordinate 20,072,184 of JAPQRN010000019.1, read as the reverse complement.
GTGGCTGAGACATGGGCAGAGTCGATTACATGACTACCTAAGGTACAATATGCAGCAGTTTCAGTTTCATGCAGTAAAATTAGTGCATTAATGATGCATTGTCCAACTAATCCAAGAGGGTGTTTGAAGACTGTGTTTAACACAGAGGGGGAACATTTTCTGAACCCGTTACGAAACAGAAAATCAACACATGTGGAGATGCATGGTTTTGACTAGACTGGAAAGGGATGAAAATTTGTAATTTGAAAAACTGAACTAAAGCTGTCAGACAAACGTATTGGAGTAAAAATGATTTGCCTCTTAGAAGCACAATGGAAACACTCAAGTAAATGACAAGTACCTCAAATTAGTACTTAAGTACTTTCCATAACTGCGGACAACTCGCGCAATCTTCTTACTTTGACCTCACTATTGGTTAGGTGATCAATTGTTATCTTTTCTTCTTGCTTCTTCAAGGTGGCAAAACTGCTGTTGAAGTTTGGGGCTGATGTGAATGCCAGTGGTGAGGTGGGTGACCGACCGCTGCATCTGGCTGCAGCTAAGGGTTTTCTCAGCATCATCAAACTCCTGATGGGGGAAGGAAGCAAAGCTAATGGTGAGACCTGAGACTGAAACCTGCAGCGCCTTCCCACGCTCAGTTAAAAACGTCCACCGTCTCGCTCAGCTTCGTTCATTCTGTGGGTTAGGATTTTTTTTGTTAATCTTACTCACGTGCCTCTAACTCTCGTGCTCCTTTACAGTTAACGCCCAGGACAACGAGGATCACGTTCCTCTCCACTTCTGTTCCAGATTTGGTCACCACGAGATTGTGCGTTTCCTTCTGCAGGGCAACTTTGACGTACAGCCTCACTCTGTCAACATCTACGGAGACACTCCATTACACTTGTAAATGTTGTAGATGTTCATGCCATCAAATGTTCAGCCTTACATCATTGTTTTTGTGTGTGTGTGTAGATGACCTGATATGAACAAGAACTGATGTATTAAATGTTGTGTTTCATCAGGGCTTGCTATAATGGAAAATTTGCAACAGTGAAGGAGATTATACAGCTTTCTGGCATGGACAGTTTGTCAAAGGAGAACATATTCAGCGAGACAGCACTTCACAGGCATGTCTAACATTCTGTCTTCATTTATTTATTTAAAGGTCCAGTGTGTTAAGATTTAGGAGGATCTGATTGAAGAAATGGATCAAAGGATAATCACACAAAAATGAGAAAATGAGAATTGTTTTTTTTGTTACCTTAGAATGAGGCGTTTATATCTACAGAGGGAGCGGGGCGCTGCCAAGGTTTGCTGTCGGGTTTTTACTCTGAGCAGCTTCCACTTCTAATTTTTTCCATTTTATAGCTGTCGGCATCTAGTGTTACAGTACATTACTGTTGACTACTATGTTTTAATGTGTTTTTTTGCGGCCACCGTAATTGTGGATGGGGGGTATTCAACTGATTGCAATCTACAACTTCACCACTAGATGTCACTAAATACCATATACTGAACCTTTAAAATGTACATCGTTTAAACTGCCTGCTTCTCTGCGATGACACTTTTTTGTCTTACAGTGCATGTACTTATGGTAAAGATCTGGAGATGGTCAAGTTCCTGCTGAGCCAAAACGCCATGACCATCAACCACCAGGGCAGAGATGGACACACAGGTACACCCTATGAAACTACTGTAGTATAATTGTTCGCCGATGCAATTAAATCAAATTAACTGCACATTTTCATTCTTGCTGTGTGTTTTCTACAAAAACTAAATGTCTTTGACTGCTGTCTAGCTCTGCACAGTGCCTGTTTCCACGGTCACATCCGTCTGGTGCAGTTCTTACTGGACAGCGGGGCTGACATGAACCTGGTGGCCTGCGACCCCAGCAGGTCCAGCGGGGAGAAGGACGAGCAGACCTGTCTGATGTGGGCTTATGAGAAAGGTGTGTGTGCATGATGGTGAGTTTGATTGTCAAGAAAGATCAAACGAGAACCTAATTTAACTGTTACTGAATATAATACTGTGCAGAAGTCTTGAGCCACCAATAGGTTTGTTGTTTCAGCAAAGTTAGAAGGACCATACATGTGCATTTCACAGCCTCTGTATTAAGATACAACTGGAATATACAGGAAATATATAAACAGCAATAAAAAGAAAAAAATCAGACCAAAGTGTCAAGTGTTTAGTGTGACCTCCTTTTACCCTGTCTTGAACTTCTTTGTCCAGACAATATGAGATTTCCTGCACTCCAACACCAGGTTTTATTCAAGACACATTTCTTATTGTTTGGGCTACTTTTTGCCATGCGAAGAGAGTTCACACAAATACTGACTTTTGCCTGTAGAAGCCATTTAGCTCTGATTTTTTTTGTGTGTGTGGTATTGATACTGTGCACCTAGTTCCTGTATTTTCTTTTTGTATCCGAATAAAGAAACAGAGAAAGAACCATTTCCTCCAGTAACCCTGCAAAAACAACAACGCTAAAGCTGGTCTAAGACTTCAGCTCAGCATCTTATAACCACTCTTGTGTTTTTCTGTCTCAGGTCACGATGCCATCGTCACCTTACTGAAACACTACAAACGTCCAGATGATTCCCCCTGCAATGAGTACTCCCAGCCAGGAGGGGGTGAGTGACAACATTCAAGTGAAATTACCTGGAATAAAAGCACAACGTGATGGCGTTAATCTGTGTGAGTATTTTGGCTTTCTTCCAGATGGCTCCTACGTTTCTGTCCCGTCTCCTCTGGGAAAGATCAAAAGCATGACTAAAGGTAGTGAGGTGGACTGAAGCGTGGCATCTTTCCCACACTTCACATCACTGTTAGATGACATGATGACACACTCGGCGTGTGTTGCCAAGTGAAGGGGCTTATAGTTGCTGACAATAACACTCGGCTGCTTTCCTTCTCTGTGAAATGTCGGCCAGTGTCTCCATCTGTGTGATGTTCACGTGTCATATCTCGGGAAGCCATTGCTTGATGTGAATATTTTATTAATATTTCTGTATCTCTGTTTTCTGGGTATTATCAAGCCTATTCAGTGCAGATTCAGCTGGAAAAGTGGCGCTGAATTGTGGAAAAGCAATTCACTGCATTACCACTTTGTGTGTCAGTGGTGATGCAATGATGCATGCAACCATTGTGAGCCATAAGAAAATGGTCAAAAATGTTCATCAGTGTTTCCTAAAGCTCAACACGATGTCGTCAAATGTCTATAAATATGAATATATTCAGTTTACTGTCATAGAGGAGGAAATAAACCCCAAACCCTAAGACACTAGAATCAGATAATTTTTTTTTCTTAAAAAATGACTCAAACCAATGATCAATTATCAGAATAGTTGCACATTAATTTAATAGTCGAGAACTAATTGGTTAATTGTTGCACCTCTACATTAAACCACTCTACAAAGAAGGAATTTCAAGCAAAAAAAGGCTTAAATAAAAATCTGAGCACACACGCTATACCCCCCATATGATACCACACACATTTACATCCTTCGCATGGTCTTCGGGTCAGTTTGACCTGCATACACAGACACACGGAAACATGAACACACACACACACACACACACACAGACATAAACACACACAGATAATGTTACATTGTTTTAATCTATTGTTTGATGTCACTCTTTACCCTCTGTCATGTGACCACCTTC
>JAPQRN010000019.1:20003818-20038726 GCA_037367275.1 Coranthus polyacanthus | reverse complement strand
TTGAGCTTGATGCTGGTCAAGAGGATTTCCTCCTAAAAATAAATGTCTTACTTGGTTAAAGCCTGCAAATAATAATTCAAATAAAAATGATTTTGACCCACGTTATTTAAATTCATTCAGGAGTTGGACCTCATTTAACATCGAAGTTCAGTTCGGTGTTTAGCTTCTCTCATTCATAAATGGATCGTATTTGTATTAAATACAAATTAAAACAACAATCTTTCAAGAATATATGTACATTGTAAACTTTATATTATAATAACATATGCACTACAAGCCAGAAACTGCAGACTGTGTGCTAGTCAAAAGTCTAAAATAAAAACAAATCAGGAGTTTATTGCATGCAACACCAAACTACCTTTCCCATAATTATGGCAATCCATTCACAAAAGTTTGGAAATGATTTGGCCCTAAATGCTCGTATGCAGCAACAATGTACGTGCAGAGTCCGTCTGAAGCTGCTGACACGAAGAGTAGCTGTCACTGAACGACGTGTATAACAAGAAGTGCTACTCGGTACAAAGTGTGCATTTTGAAGTGATCACCGCTGATTTTGACTGTGTAAACGACAGAAAGGAGTGAACAGTCAGTATGCAAAGATAAACACTCAACTGTTGCACTAAGAATAAATTCAACAGTTTTCTTCATGCTAACATGCTTATAGGTTATAACCATGCATTAAACATACATTTTAACTTGGCCTATATTAAAAACATGCAAAAATATTTTACTTTTACTTAATTTTTTCCCTTTTTCCTATTTTTTTTAAAGTGTTTTCTTGTTCTTAATGTCCATGGTAAAAAATAAAGATTAAACTAATTAAAAAAATGACTTGATAACAAAGAGTATTTTGCATCCATTTTCCATCGCAGCTTAATCCTTCGCAGGGTCCCGGGGTGATCGTGTTTAAAATGGGTTTAACCATTCCAGACCAAGGTCAGCAGACAGATATTTGATGTCATTTTAGGCTATAGGTATATTACAGTTATTTGACCCATTAATGAAAGACACACTCACTCCATCCTCTTATTTTGACCGATTGGTATTTAATCTTTGTACATCTGGAAGTACATTCAGAACCGGATTCATCAGTCTCTTGTACATCGAGCAATCTGTGTTCTCCGAGCTCATATTGCCAATAACTGCACCTCCAGAGAGTCCTCTGTGTGTTCCTCAGACGTCAGTGTCTTTCTACACCTCTTCACAGAAGAACGTCCATCATCCAGTTCATCACAGCTTTTGACACGTAGAGACACACAACCACATATAGAGGCAGTTCGTCTGCACGCCTTGTTGTTGTGAGACAACAGTGCGAGCCATGGCACCCAAGGAATACTTTACTAATTGAAAAATATTTGACATTGATTGATTTATTTAATTCTTTTTTGGTTGGCTGATTTTGTTAGGTGGACTTGTCGAGAAGCACCCAGACCCAGTGCGTTGCTTGGGGTAGACGTTGCTCATTTACACCACTGCTTCCCTTTCCTCTTGTTTCCCACCACACCTGTGAATGTTCGAGGCACCCAGCCCACACAGCTGACGAGAAAAGGAAAGAAGAAGGAAGGAAAGTGAAGGAGAGATCATAAAACAAAATCATGAACAATCTGTGTGAGAACATGAGGCGTCAGGGTGCGCTTACCAGTGTGTGTGTGTTTTCCTAGTTTTTCTGGGACTTTGATCTCAATCCATCCTCAACTGTGGGATACAGGTGCGGCCTGCTTTTTGAGAGTTAAGTTGTTATATAATATGTAACAAGGGCTCGAATGTTTTATATACATAGCATTACATATATGCTCTATGAGGCATTTCATCATCATTCATATCTCACCAGCGAGGGGTGAAACTCAACAAGCTAATGCTAACTAACTGAAAACACCAAGTCATTTCAGCTACTTAATAAATGTTAACACATGCAATCATGTTTGAGAACAGTAATATCAACTTCACATAATGTATAAACACACTAATTAGCACTAGCTGGCCTAATTAGCAGGCTAGCTGACATACCATATAATCCAGTACAAATCAATGCTGACGTTAGCTAACTACATTACATTAACAGGCCATTACCGGCGAACTTCATGGCAGAATCCTTTGAATAACAACTACAGTAGAGCTGCCTGTCAGGGAGGAGGGGGAGGGATGTTTTTGGCTACTGTGTGTGTTTCTTCAATGAACAGGAACTCCGAATGTCTTACTCAGAAGCCGCGCTAGTTGTCAGTTAAAGCTCGCATGGTAGATAGATGACGCTCACCTGTCAGCGGCCACACCTTTCATTATGAATGGCTTCAAGCCTTAATAGAATATAGTTATTTAAAAATTCACTTCCCGTACAGTTGTCACGAGGTGGGAAATGAACTGTCGAGACTGATGTCCTGGGCACAATAATACAGATATTTTGCAAAATGAACATTTTCGGGGGCCTCTCATCCATACTTAAACTGTTTTAGGTCACTACAATGGAGATTATTCAAAACGGTGGTTTGTGTGTATCTGTGTGCACAGGGAGAATGAAGCAAATAGAAAACAATGGCTTCACATCCCAATTCATTGCCTATTGCTGCTTTGGGTAACAAACATGCACCTGTGTGTTGTGTAATGTCCATGCCTGAAACAACAACAACCATGGCAGATATATAGGTCATACAGGTGCATAAGTCAGTGTAGGATCTGAAGATCATGGGACGGATGAAATTTATATGACATAAAGAATACATTTTCAAAAACCCAAACTTTTAAGTCAGCTTAAGTTCATAACTTGTCGTTGCTGCTCAGTTTCATGACAGACTAAAGCCTCTGCGTCTGCTGCGTCCAATACTTTCTGAAGGTTCTCAGTGTCTGCAGTTTAAAGTCGACCAGAAGCAGTGGTTTGTCTGAAGGTTCGTAAAGGTTGTGCACAGAGATATTTTGTAAAACAATGGTCATGTGGACAGAATTTTTTTTTAAAAAACAGGAGGAAAATACCCGTTGAGAAAAATATAGTTATTAGTGTGGACAGCACATAAAACTGTTTCTTGTACCAGGCTGTAAACATGGTTATTTCTGCTGTAAAGTTGGACATTTGACATAGGGGTCTATGGGGATTGACTAATCAGCTGTCAGATTTGTTTCATCCACAGAGCCACATTAAGTAAAACACTGACCGTGCGTGGTGTTTGGCAGAGCTTTAACCTTTACATGAACAGATGTGGCTGCAGCAGGTGGCTCTCATACTGACAGTGGACATGAACTTGTAGCCAGCACACAGGTAGATCAGACACACCGGCTTAAACAGTCACTACCTAACAAGCCGGTGGAAGTGAGACGGCTATGCCTTCAGCTCGTCATAAACCCAGTAATCAAGGCAGACATTTCACCAGCCCTAAATGCCTAATACACCGTAAAGCTTAAAATAACAATTAGCGTAGAAAAAAAAGAGGGGTGATTATAAATTCCATTCAGGAAAGGGTCTTGGCGGTGAGCTGGGAGGTGGCAGGGAGATCTCGGGGAGTCATGCGGTTTAGAGGTGGGGGGAGGCAGCAGTTTTTGCAATCAGTGTTAAATAGAGCAGTTTTGTGCCTGTGTGATTGTCAAGTGGGCCATTACTCCTTGATAAGAGCACTTTTTCCTTATGTCGCTCTGATTGGGCTGAGCATGCTGCTCCCCTCACATGCTGTCCCAATGCAATCAGGCCCCTCTTTCACTGCACTGCCATTTTCACTGCTGTGATTTCCACCCCAATCGGCCCCCAGCCAACGCGACACCCCCATCCCCACCACCGCCACCGCCACCACCACCCATCCTTCCTCTAGCATCCCTCCCTCCCCCTCCAGATTCAATAAGTACCCATTTACAGCAAGGAGAAAAGGTCATGCCAAACTCGTTGTGTCAATTGTAAACCACCCCAATTTGGACTGATTTCAATGAAATAAATGAGTAGTTGCTGCCCCAAAGAAAGCAAAGGTCCACGTGGAAGTAGCAAATTAGGAGATTTTCTGGAGGCTCACTGGGGCCAAATGCTCATTGCTTCTCTCCCACATTCCTTGTTCTTACTTTGTTTGAGTAACCTCTGTGCAGTATCTTCTTTTTTCTACCATTTAAAGGTCAAAAAGCTCTCAATTCTCTCAGTCATTACACAGAAAACATGCAAAATGTCTTCTTGTCTCCTTTGTGGGTTAGTGAAAATGACTTTGTTGATAAAGAAACGACTGGATTCTACTTTTTAAATGTTCACCGCAGTTGTATGCTGTTCCTCTTGTTCTTTGCTTCAGCACTTTAGTTTTTTGCCATGTTTTTTTCCACTGTATTTCTCTATATTTTATGTACTTTTTAAATGAATTAATGTATTGATTCTGCAGTTTGGATGGATAAGCACGCCACGCACCATAGAGCTTGTCAACCTGTTGGTGAGCGTCATGTACAATATGTTGTTGCGTTTCCCATTTTTTAATTCTCTGACCTGATGAAGATCCGAGTAGGATCGAAACACTGCAATTAATAAACTTTTGTGGTCTGGAGTAAGTGTGGAGGCATTGCTACTTTTTTTTTCACGAATGCAGTTTTTGAAAGTCTTGCACCTATTGTTATATAATAGTTACATTATATCAATTATTTTTATTCAATGTAATGGTCTGTTTTTTTAATATTCTGCTAATGACATCGTCTTGCAACTAGTTTTACTTGTGGCATTTTCGTGAAAAATTAAATGATATAATGCGAATATGCATCACAATATGTCATGTGAATGTAGCTTTAATACATTAGAATGATTTCTGTCTGATTCATGTCAGATAGATTTTCATCACGGTCCCCTATACTTCTATTACTACTACTTCTACTTATAAAACTACTACTATGTCTTTTGTTATAACTCAAGGTCACCTTACAAGAGTACATTAAAAACAAAACTAACAACAGCAGTGTATGAAACATCAGTAGACAATAATCACTTAACGCTGGAGTATTTATAGATTACATCCCTCTTCACCCACACACACACGCAGCAAAGCAGTAGAAGAAGTTAGACGATATGCTGACAGATCAGTCGTTGTTTTTGTCTGGTCCACATCACGCAAAACATTTACGAAGTCAGCCATGTAATGCTGAAAATGAAAACATACAACTGTTACACCCTCAGATCTGAATCTTTCCCAACATCATGCATTTCATGGAGGAGCGATAAAGACTTTCATGTCTGAAAAATGACGTGACTTTTGATGATAATATGCTCAATAGGTTCTGCTCCAACTCCTCCTCCAATCATTTCAGTTTCTTTTTTTTTGGTTTTGGTGGAAATCCTCTCACCTTTGACCTTTCTGTCTGAGCACTGAGGAAGAAATAATGCTAACATGTTGCCTGCTTTGAAGTGTTTTGAAGGCTTTCAAAGGCTGCTGCAGTTATGAGGATTTGAGAAAGTGTGGTTGTCTCCCAGGCTGCCCCGGCAAGCTGTCTGCTCCACAGTACGCAATGTTTGAGATGGTTTTCATCTGATAAAGAGCATTCATCTCCACCAGGTGGAACAGGACACATCGAGATGGAGGCACGCTAGCTCCTTTATCCCTCTGCGATGATGCGATACAGATTCAGACTCATGCTGGTGCAGGTCTGAGTGTTATCCTGTCAGAGGAGCAGTGGGGGAAAAAAATATCCTCTTTCTGTGTGTGTGTGTGTGTCGGGACGTTGGAGTGTAAGGGCGTGTGCTGGGTGGGATTGCGTGAGCAACTGGGTTGAGTGGGTGAATGAGTAAGTGAAAAACAAAAAAATAACAAGGGGAAGCCACTATGTGTTTATTTCCTGGAGCCCAACGTGAGCGATCGTCTAGTTCTTGAAAACCCCCGTTAAGTATTTGCATAACTTCGTAAAAACACTGGTTGACTGAAAGTTAACATGATTTGCATACAAACTTCAAGCAGGTGGGCTGCCTGATTTGTCAATGGGAACTGCATAACATGATGCAAAGAAAACAAAAACATTCCGATGGCCTAAAGGTAGTGACGGAAAGTAACTGCAGCTCTGAGGTACATGCACTTAGGCTTCTTTAGGCGCCGAAGAGGGAAAGTTTATTTTTTTTTAATATGTAATTCGACAGCTGTATCTTGAAGTAAAGATATGACATTCGGTCATTTGATACACACAACTGTCTTCACTTTGACAAGTTTCTTTTTTTAACTGTGGTGTGTTTACTTCCTCTTCATTCCTTTCTCTCCTCTTATTTATATGTTATTATTATTTATATGTTTACATTTTTTTTCTGCAAAAAAAAAAAGAAAAGAAATAAAAACTAGACACACTCAGAGAGCGCAGACATCCACCAAGGCCAACAGTCCAGTCTTCCTCTTGTTCCACAATATTATTAAACAACAAACAAACAAACAATTAATTATGACCTTTGACCTGTTTTCCTCCTTTTTGTCAGTTGGTGCCCCTGGTTACTTTAACTGACTGTTACCGTGGAAACAGAGGTGTTAGTTCTAATTTGTCAGGTGGTTCCAGTTGAGTGAATGAGAGAAGAACTTTATTCAGCACCTACGGGGATTTTAATTCAAATGAAATACAAAGTTAGTGGTTAGTTTATTTTTGCACATGTGTAATTGTTACCATTCTAAGCTCTCCCGTGTTAAAAAAAAAAGAAAGAAAAATCGTTTCCAGGTTACACCCCTTTCTAAGGATCTGCTCCAAAATGGAAGGGGTTTGTGCTCGGCCCATGGTCTGCCCTTCCACCAGGTTTCATGAAAATCTCTGCTGTAGTATTTGTTTAATCCTGCTGCCAGACAGACACCCAAACAGGACTGACCACATAGCCTCCTTGTCAGAGGTAAGAAAAAGGAAAAAATCACGCCCAGGTCCCAGTTGATTACACCGAATTAAAGCCACTGCACAATATATCAAATGTCTATGCAACACAGTTCATTGCGCCTATAGAACAATTTGCAAAAGCTTCAAACCACACATGAAGCTTATCCCCAAGGGGAGGCGCGGCCAAAGAGGACAGGGAAATATGAATTACGATCCGCCCTCCAGACTGAGCTCAGGGCACACTGACACACACACACACACACACACACACACACAGGAGGAGAAACAAAAAGAACAGCAGCGCTTTTCTTGAACGCAACTTTGAAACCGGGAAGCAGCTGTCAACTCCAGGAGAGAGAAATGCGCTGGAGAAGTGAAGTAAAAGTTGAATGTTGCATTGTTAGCGAGAGTGAAAACGAGTGTCTTTTGTCCAACGATGAGGTAAGACATGAGAGATGTTTCTTAAGGTGTGAGCCAGTGTGTTTAGACTTCATGAAAGACTCCATTTAGCCGAAATTGCGCTGCCAATTAAATCAGTGGCTTCAGTCTGTCATTAAAACCGGCCCGTTGCACGCTGACAGCTCAGTATTTTCACAATTTGAAGAAATTTACCCCTCCCCGATCTCAGCAATTAAAACTCAAGTAGTTAATGAGACCTCTTCACCTTCTGGTTGCCCCGGGTAGACGTTTTGTGGCGAACTTAGCCTTTTTTAATTGCTGTTATTAAATAAATCAATTCCCTTTCCCTGAGACCTCGCGCTGCTTTTTGATTGACACGTGAAATTGGCGTGTCGGGGTTTAAGCACGCGCGCGCGCGCGGCTCGCGGCGGTTGCTGAATCACAGGTCTCGAGAACATAATGCACATAGGATAAGTATTAGCTCAAGTGTTGTCTGTTTTTGTAAGTAATGACTATACTTCTCTTTTAAATGTCATTTCGGTAATCGCCGGCGTTGTCATGGTGAAAAGTGAAAGGCATGATATTTATGGGAAGGAGCAGGGGGCATTTAAGGCAGCTGCGACCGTCTGACACACCGGCATCCTCTTCCCGCCGTAGCTTCTCGTCATGTGTGAAGATTGCAAAGGAGAGGAAGAGCTGCTAGGCAAATGCATTGAGGACAGGAGAGACATCATGGTAGGCTCAATGAGTTACTGTACGGAAAGTTGAATTCTTTCTTATTTTAAGCAGCTCGAGAATTAACCAGAGGCCGTGAATGTTTTTTTTTTTTTTTAAATATGTGGTTAAAGAAAAAAAAAAAAAAGTCTTATTTTTTGTGTGTGCAAACAGTCATTTAAACCGGAAGCAGCTTTTAAAAACAGATTTTTTTTTTCTTCTTTAGCCTACTTTGTTTCGGGCGATAAAATATTTCTAAAATAGTTATTTTTAAATTTTATATTATTATTATTATTTTTTAAATTTACGCTGGTTTATGCTTCTTCTTCTTCTGGAGATTTTCCACATATTTTCACTCGTTGGAAATATTTTGTCATGTAAAAAAAAAAAAAAACTTTAGAAACTCACCGAGAACCCCTACTTCACTCCGATGATAGGTTCAGGTAAAATGGGACAGGCGACGTTTTACATCTTTGGCCATTAAAATATTATCAGCCAGTCACAAAAACGTGTTATTACATCGCGTTGTTGCTGTAAATGTCCTTTACGTGAAACAAGTACTTTGACTGGTCTGGATGAAACCAAAACAACTTCAAAAGAAAAGAAAAGCAACAGCCTGGAAGAAGAGCGTTACAAGTTTAGTCGTATTTAAGTCAAATGTTACGTTTTCTCGCCTGATCCGTGTCCCGTGAACAGATCCAGACATATTTACGCATCTTATAGTGAAGTGTAGGTATGTAGTGGCTACGTTCCTGTGGGTTATTTTCTAACCGCGTGTTTGGATCCCTCAGGGCGCACCGGTGGAAGTTCTGGATGAAGATGCGTCGTCGCTGCAGGCGATGACATCTGCCCCTCTGTTAGGCAGGAGTGTGTGTGCGAGCTGCAACGAGGAAATAGTGGACAAGTATTTGTTAAAGGTAAAACCCTTGACACTTGCTCTTTTTTTGTGTGTGTGTGTGTGTTTTCTTTCCATAAACTGTCTGCGTAAGTTTGGATTTCTGTGGTTTTGAATTTCACGCTGGTATTCACGTGTAGGCCCACGGTTAGATGTGATTGACTTTTGTTAATTTATCATATCTTCGCTTTAGGTTAACGACTTGTGCTGGCATGTGCGCTGTCTCTCCTGCAGCGTGTGCCAGACTTCACTTGGCAGCCACACCAGCTGTTACATCAAAGAAAAAGAGGTTTTCTGTAAACTGGATTACTTTAGGTATGTGCATCGATTTGTGTTTCTATTGATCCAACGAAAATCGAAGCTACCCAAACGAAAAACCGAGCGAATAATCCGACAAAGTAATGCTTAGTAATTACGAATCTATAGCGATGAACTGAAAAATAACAACAATAATAGCCTAGAATCATAGTGATAATAATTTCAGGGCGTTTTGAGTTAATTTCTGCAGGTGCATGTCTGTGTTTGTGGCATTTCTGCATCATTTTATTTTGAAAATGTCTTTATTAATGTAACGGCAAACACAATTCAGGCACAAAGGGGATTGGAAATAAAATGGAATATAATAGAAACTTCAAAGTTTTCCGTATTGCTTTCAAATATATAGTCTCCTGTAGATTAACTTTTCTTATTTGCCCTAATATGAGTAATAACATTTGGGCCTGATTTCCTCTTCCGTCCGAGGGGAAGTAACCTTTTTAAGTCATTTATAAAACCTTATGGACTTTTACAGCTCATATGTGTTTTCATTTCAGGATTTCTGTGCGTGTTTTGGAATATTGAAGCAGACTCATAAACTAGAATAGACCTACAACACATTTGGACCAGAACCGATTAAAAGCATCGATGGAATCTGCAACAGAATGAGACCAAAAAAAAAAAAAAAAAAAAAAGATTCAGTGTTTGCTCGTAATTTATATTCGTATTTCTGGTAAAAAACAAACAAACAAACAAACAAAAAACACCCGGTGCTGAAGGAAAGAAAAAAAAAGAGCCATTGTTATGTCTAGGGGTAAAATCCTCTGCTTCTGTCGCGTTTTATTTTATTTTTATCATTTATATGTTTTATTGGATGATACCTGCGCTGTCTCGCATTTGCGCTAAACTTGAATAAACCAGTTTCCCCAAAACGCATCTTTAATTTAATCGCGTTTTCGTCTTTAATGATAAACACGTTGCGTTGCAGTGTTTTTGTTTGTTTTTTCTGACAGTGAAACCTTTTTGAACCCCCCCCCTCGGAGTCTGACTCTAACTCGCTCTCCGTGGCCTTAAACCCCGCAGAAGATACGGCACGTGGTGCGCGTGTTGCGGCCGGAACATCCACTCCACAGACTGGGTCCGCCGGGCCAAGGGGAACGTGTACCACCTGGCCTGCTTCGCCTGCTTCTCCTGCAAGAGGCAGCTGTCCACGGGCGAGGAGTTCGCGCTGGTGGAGGAGAAGGTGCTCTGCAGAGTCCACTACGACTGCATGCTGGACAACCTGAAGCGGGCCGTGGAGAAAGGTGAGAAGACCAGGAGAAAAAAAAAACCACTAGTGTGCGTTTATTATCGCCTCGAGGGGAAAAAAAACAAAACAAAAACACGTTGTTCTCCAGTGGTGTTTAGATTTATCGGCTGTGTTTTTAATCGTGTTCAGGGAGCAGCGTCAACATGGAGGGGGCTGTGCCGACCGAACAGGAGATAAACCAACCCAAACCCTCCAAGAGGGCGCGGACCAGCTTCACCGCAGACCAGCTGCAGGTGAAACCTCCATCATCTCACACACGAACACATGGAGCTGTCCACATAAAACTAGACAAAACCAACACTGCTGAGCTCACAACGAAGGAAACCCACTCTTCACCACTGCCACTCAACGCCGTGGACTTGAATCTGCTCTGTTCATCTGACTTAAACCCTATTCTTAATGAGCACCTGAGTCTTACTTTTACAACACTCTTGAAATAGATATATATATTTTTTATCATTAGATATATTTAAACAATGGGGAAATGTGTCAGTTGTGGTTGTTTAATGAACCACATATTTCTAACAAATGGCTTAAATGATTTATGTAGAGACAATAGACATTAAACATAGTATTTTGGTATTTATCACACCTTTTTATTGATCTATGCATTAGATTTTATCATGTTCTCGGTGCACGTTAATCAACTCCCACATAAAAAAAACTCTAAATATTCGTTAATTCTGTTATAGATGAGGCTAAATTGCCCCTTATCAGACATTAACTTTTTTTTTTTTTGTTTACCTTGTGTCCTTGAAGTCGTCTGTCCTTTTCTCGTCTTCCCAAAAAGACATCACTTCCATCGAGACCATTTTCAGGAAGTGACGTAAATGGGTTTTTATTTTCCACAGAATCAGCTGCAAACTGAAGTAAGATTCACCCGTCACCCCTGCCTGTTTTAAAACGTTATCCAGCTCGTCACATCGCATCTCTGTGAGGATATTTCGTCCATAATGTTCGTCACGATGTTATTTTTGTTTAGAATTCTTCTTCATAATAATTATTTCTTGAGTCCCTGATTTTGGTCAGTATTTATTCCTAAAAGTGAAACTTGTCACTATTCTGATAGAAACATAAAAGCATCAAGAACGTGTATGTATTTTTTTTATGAGGCCAAAATGTTACCAGATAACAGGATTGACCCAAATAACAATTTAACTGTTCAACAAGGTCTGTTATCTAAAGGTCTGAGGAACACAGTTCTGCCAGAAAAACTACAACAACAGCAACACATTTCTTCGATGTTCGCTCCGCTTTAAAGACAGATTCTCAAATCGGCAACAACTTCTAAAATGCTGCTTAAGCCAATATAAGTGTGAAGAAAAGTAAAGTGAATTCAGATGATAATGCTGGTGTAGAAAAGGCAGTATCTAATTACACACATTTTTACCTGCACTTGAAATTGAAAAAGGAAAAAGATGTCAAATTTAAACGTTTTGATGACCCACGTAAACGTGTTAAAGTTGTCGTTTTAATCCCACCGACGCCACGTGGGTCAGTGTGACGCTGTGTGGAGCTAATCTGACGCTACTTTAGACCAAAGTGCTGATTTCATTTGCTCACGTTCTGCAGGTGAAGTATCTCAACGCGTCGAGATTTTGAACTGATTTCCTTCAACGTGTGTGTGTGTGTTCAGGTGATGCAGGCCCAGTTCGCCCAGGACAACAACCCGGATGCCCAGACGCTGCAGAAGCTGGCGGAGCAGACGGGCCTCAGCAGAAGAGTCATACAGGTCAGGGTGAACAAATATTCACCTTCGTCCTTCTCGCCGGGGTCGTCACAGACCTCAGCGGTTTTACTTTTGGTCACGTCTCACGGGTGCTTTATTCTACCATTCCAGTGTTTCATGACTTTGTCGATCAGTCGGTTCCTCATCACTGTTTTGTGTTTTAAACTCGGGGTCCTGGGCGTCAAAAGCACCCAGTTGCATCTCGACAGTTTTAATAGAGAGTTCATGTTTGTCGTGGGTCATTTTGAAGGAGGTGACACGGATACACAATATGCAAATGAATTGCAACGTTCCTAAAATTATAACAAGCAGTTGTTTTTTTTCAGATGACATTAATCACTTTAACTATTCATATTTTGAGAAGAAAAACATTTTGCCAGTCTCTCGGGGTCTCTAGGTTGTCAGTACAGTCCAAACATTTCTTTTCTAAATCAAACGATATTTGTCTTCTCTTGTAGACAATTTTATTTACATATAAATGTCTTAAATATTGAACTTGAATCACAGCATCAAAGTTTTTCTACTAATAAACTAAGAACAAACTAGGCTTTTGTTATGTGTCTCCATTTTCAGAGCAGCTTGATATTGATGATTGCGAGACTTCCATCACAGTTTTACCTGATGAACATGTCATAACACTTTGATGATAATTACATTTTAAACTGCCTCTTAATACTTGAGCTTCTGTCGTCTCTGGTGATGACACTAAACCCAAATTCAGAGTGTGGGTTTCTCAAAAATAACCAGAAGCCGAAGTGGTTCCTTGGCTCCGTCAAACTGAAACGAAGAAGAGAGAGATAAAGGCCTTTCGCAGCCTGACGTAACCGTACGCAGGACTCGTTTCGTCTTTGTATTTTTGTGCCAGCGCATGCCTCTCCTCTTTTGTCGCGCGTTGAAATCAAAATGTCTGTCCCGTTACCTCAGGTCTGGTTCCAGAACTGCCGAGCGCGCCACAAAAAGCACGTCAGCCCCAACCACTCCTCCAGCGCCCCCATGACGTCCCTGCAGCCCAGCCGCCTGTCCCAGCCCACCCCCACCCCCGAGGAGCTGCAGTACACCGCCTACGGAGGCCCCGAGGGATCCATGCTCTCTGCACTACACTCCTTCATAGACAGTGAGCACCAGCTTTTTTGGATTCATTTTGAGCAGTAAACATACTCATGGCAAATAGATTTATTTTTTTTGAACGATGACTTACTTCACTGGTGTTATTATGTCACTGAAATGTTAACAGTAAGTGGACGCCATTGCTCACCACAGCTTCTCTTCTCTTGTATTTAAATGAAAAGCCTTTCATTCTCTATTATCCACAGTAAATATGCTGTAAATAATAAGCAACGATCTTTAAGCAGTGATTTAACTGAGATAAAGTAAGTCAAAAGACAACACGGCAGCTTTCGGGTTTTTAATTAGATTTATTGAAAAAGGTCATCTCACTAAAAACCTGACCACAACTTCTTCTAGCCTTTTGTTTTTTTTTCTATTTTTAAAACAAGAACAGTCTGGGGTCTCCACATGCATAAAACCACCAATGGCTAAAATCTAGCCATGTGCCTGGCTACCGCATTTCTAGTGCACAAAGATGTAAACGGTCACTGTCTCAAGTCACATGAGTTTGTCAAGGCTTCATCTACACACGTACATTTACATACGACGTCCTCACTCGTACTTTAGTGAAGCTTCAGGAATAAACACCCGAAACGCATATCACACGACGAGGGGAACAGACGAGTCAAATAACAGCTCGCCTGCTGTGGATGTAGTCAGCTGTACGACGGGAAAAAGCACAACAGCTGTTAGCAGAGAAAGCAAGAACTGAATCGCCTGTAATTCAGTGTCCATGTTAATTTAACAGCTGGTAGTCATGGGCAACGTCTTGTTTTCTGCCGGGAAGCGTCACGACGGATCAAGGAAGGTAGTTACTGATACTGATGTGGGTCTGCATCGTCGATAAGTCTCCGTTTGTGTCCGAAGTCCAAAGTCTCTGTTTTCAGGAGGTGAAAGTAAAGCGGTGTGGACAGTGGGTGTAAGTGTAGCAAAAAACATACTAGTGTGGACATAGCCATAGTGTTCAGTAACAAATGCTGTTGCTTAGACTCTTTGAACATAAACCATGTGAAAATAAAAGCATTTATGTAAGAGTACATTTTACTGAGCGGAGTTTCCAGGTATAAATGACCATATTTTTAATCTGGATTCATCTATGTGGACGACGCAATTTTAGGAAAAGTCCAAATCTGTGGGACTTATTTCTTTCAGTATTTCTACCTGTTGCTGGTTCTAGTGTTGACGGTTATTTGATGTGTGAATGCTCTTTAATTTCGTTGTATTGTGTGCAGTGTGAATAAAGGCATCTATTTATCTGAACTAACGTGTCTGTTCAAAGTGTTCAAATGTAAATGACCGTAATGACGCTGGTGCTCTTTGTGTGTGCCCACAGTCCACTCCCCCCCATCCATGTTTCAACCGATGCTGCCAGCCCACGCCATGACCTCCCTGCCCGTGTCGCATGCCTGAGCGCACACACACACACACACAAACAGACACACACACACACGTGCAGTAGCCTCAGTATTTACCAGCCTGTCATTAGCAGCCACAGTATTCAGATCCATGGTAAATATAATTTCTTTCTCAGTGAACCATTAAGCCTTTTGTTTTCTTGATTGAACAGTAACTCACGCTGTTTATTTTTGAAAAACACCTTTTTCACTGTTTCACCACAACGTTGAATGCCTTTCATTTGCAGTCTTTCTGTACTGTACAGTGTGGAAATGGAAAGGTTTCAGTCGGTGTACCTCATAGGATTGTGACATTATGACATTATAGACTTCTGTCTGTTTGTGTAGTCGGTGACACTATTTGACAGTGCTACTTTATACGTGAAAAGCTGCAAGACCCAAAATGTCAACTCATGATGAAGATGAACTTGAAAATGTTTGTATAGCAGTGTTTGAATATTGCAATTTAATTTATTTATTGTATGTGAAGTCTGTTTGGAAAATAAATGTCTAATTTCACAACCTCTGGACTTGAATGAATGAAAACCTTCAAATGCTCACATGGTGTTTATATGTCAACATAAATGTTTCAGGAAGAGAGTGACATAAATGTGCATAGTAGAAAAAAACATTTTATTGTTAAAAGAGAAGTAACAAACTACACCTGTATTTGAATAATGCACATACAAACAATACATTCTGTTAAAAAATACATGTGATTTACAGTATAAATAAAAATACATCATAAGGTATTTGAAGCCTCTGAGACAAAATAAAAGAAACTGTGGAGTCGTGCTCGTCTTTAGTCGATCGACAGGTTAGAGCACTGCATCTTCAGAGCATGACTTTTAAAAGGTGGTAAGAAAACCGACGCGCACAGTAACAACTGAGAGGTTTTACTTGTGTCTACTTGTTGACTGTGGTTGACCAAAAGAATCTAATTCTCAGACACGGGAGGGAGGGGGAAGCCATATAAAAACACTGTTGTTACTTCACTTATCAGATCATCTCATGGGAATGAAAATAAACCTGAGCTGCAGATAAAAATGCATCTGGGGAGTACAATAGCCCCTTTAGGTACTGAATATTAAAAAAAAGAGAAACACCTACATGCTACACGTTATTTGCCACACTGAGCGTCGCATGCATCGTTTCTCTCTTCAGATACACAAGTTGTTTTGCGTTTGTTGAATGGCTATGTTGTACGTGTTGCAGCGTGTTCAGCTCGAACGGGGGCAGAAGGTGTGTAACTCTGGCAGCGCTGTCACTCTGAGACACTGCGAGGGCGGCCTCTCCGCTCTGACAAACATGAGTCACATGTCAAAGAGGTGAAGGGAGAGCATCGTTCCAAGTAACGCGCAACAAATTCACGGATGAGAAAGGACCAGCCTCGATGCTAACTGGGTGGTAAACTCTACTGCTACTGTTAGGTCTCCTTTTGTCTAATGACTCCGAGATAGAAAAATACATTTAGCTGCACTTCATAACATTTTTATAAACAAATCAAATATTCCAAACAACAGACATGTTTACACTGTGTCATCTACATTACTGACAATCATGCAAACCTCAACTTCACAGTTTTTGTTTCATAAAAGCCTGAAATGTACGAAGCAACCACTGCAATATAGTCAATAATACAACAATTGTGAAATCAATATGATTAAAAATGAAAAAAAAATAGCTTAAAACAAAAGATAAAACAATGTCTTGTCAATGTTAATAACTCATAAAACGTTGTTTTGTTATTAATACAAGAACTGGACTTGTGATACTCCTCGTTTTGGAGTCTCACCACCTATAGCTGGTGTGTTCTGACCACCAGCAGAAGAAAAGAGTGTGTTTAGGTAGACGTTTTGTGTTTTTTTTGACTTAATGGATAAGTAATGACTGAACCTCCTGAACTGAGAGGCAGAACATTAATGTTCACTTTCACTCCTGCCCAGACAACAGGGACTTCAATCACTGGTTGCTGACTAACCCTTTAAAAACTTCTCCAGAAAGCATTAATTGTAGATTATGAAGCTACAAGATGCAATTAAACACTCAGTGTGGCAATTCTATGAATAAGGCACTTAAGAGTGAAGCACTTTGAACTGCTCTGCCATTATGTCCTTAAGAGTCAAATGTGAAAACAGTGGACAAATGATTGGCAAATATATATCTCAATGTGAGACAATTTGAGGTTCCAAACTATACCAACACAGCAACTCAACAACAGAACCCAAAACATGTGGTGATGACTGGCGCCACCACGTGGCATAGAGCAGCAACTACAAGAGATTCAAAAACAAATAGCTGATGTTCACCACATCCTCAATAAAGAAATCACTTATTCCTTTAGGAACTAAGTGAGAGTTGTTGTGGCTGAAACAATGAAGCAAAAAACACATAAATAACATTTGGTTAAACACTTATTGTAACGTGGGCTTCTTCTGTGCTTTGGTAAATGACCTTCCGTTTTTGTCCTTTCCTCACCTTTCTTCTTTTCTTTACTTCTTCTTCTTCGTCTTCACCTTGACGTTCCTCTTGTTGAGGATGCGTCGCAGGGTTTTGTTCATGTAGTAGGGCTGGTCAGGAGAGCCGTTGTGTGCCTCCAGGTCCCACACTAGGAGGCAGCAACAAGACATAAAAGACGTCACATGATGAAAACAATAAAAGATGTAACAAGATGCAAACGACGTACAGGATGGAACGGGATGTAAAAGACGTAACGAGACGAAAACGACATAAAAGGTGCAACAAGATGAAAACGACATAAAAGATGCAACAAAGACGTAACAAGACGAAAACATAAAGACGCAACAAGATGAAAACGACATAAAAAAAACGCTACAAGATGAAAACATAAAAGATGTAACAAGATGAAAATGACGTAAAAAACGCTACAAGATGAAAACAAAAGATGCAACAAGACGAAAACATAAAAGATGTAACAAGATGAAAATGACATAAAAGATGTAACAAGATGAAAACAATACAAAAAGAGACTTTCAGAAACAGTGTTTTGACAGTGGAAAAGTCAGTCAGTTGTGTTAAAGTACATTTGAATTGTTTGTTTCATGTGTCTGCTGCCTAGCTAACATGCCTGTTCTGTATTACGAGGGATTGTTGATATTATTTTGCTCTCTGTGATTGACGTTCAGATATTCCTGCAAAGTGCATTTAATTCAACACTGTTTTGATGGTGGAAGAGTTAGTAAAATGTAGACATGTAGAACCACTGATCCTCACCCTTCAATTTCAAACTGTAGGAAAAGTGGCTTTGAAAACGCACCAGACCAAACTTAAACCATTTATATTTATTCAAAAAAAGGATTCACATTTTCATTGGATTTCATTGATAAAAAAAATCTCCTATACAAAAGAAACACTGAATAACCTCCAGACAGATGTGTGTATTATACTTAGTATTAAAACAGCACTACATCTGAACCATCCAATAAAAAATTTACCAAAAATGGCTTTGACATCCTTTTATAAACTGTATCACAAAAAGTTCCTGGTGTTAGGTCTAAAACCACAGAAGAAGAGGATCTTTTTTTTTTTTTTTTTAAACATTTTTTCACAACTAGGCACATAAACTAGTGGCTGCATTCAGAAGTTTCCTGAAAATTGTCAGGTTCTGTTTGAATTTTAAGCAAAAAACCATAAAATGTCTTTTGAAAGTCTTGACCTCCCGCAAAGTCTCTTTCTGGTTTACAGTACATCTATGAGTAGAATGAAATGATTGTGTAGCTCGTGTAAATTAAGAGAGAAGTGCAGAATACACACTATTTTTGGATCTGTGTGTGTGTGTGTGTGTGTTTGAGTTAGTATAAATACAGTGGATCAAAGCAACGGAGAAAACCGATGGTGAACATCAACAGCCAGCAAATAATCATGCTAGACAGACAAAAGAAATCACATGGTTCTTTTCCCCATATGTGAAAGTGCATACAAAACATGAATTTACAATAGAAGACCAAAGTGCGACAAGAGGGTGCCCCCGTGAGTCCACCAACATGTTGGTGACGCCTTACGCCGTAGTCCATCTGTACATTTTAAGGTCCTCGTTGGGGTCAAAATGCTTGTGTTATATTTATCTCAGCTTGTGCATCCGTCCTGCGAAGTGATGTGTACCCTCTCAATAAGGCAGAGGTCAGCAGAGAATACACAGAAGAAAAAGAAAAAAGAATAAAGGAACAAAAGTAAGTGTGGCAGAAAAAAAGGCAAGTATCTGAGTTGGCTTGAGAAAGGAAGTGAACAGAGGTCTTTTCATAGTCTGCCTGCCATGCCTGTTTTGGTAATGAACTGAACTAAAAGCATGTCCTTTCATGTCCAGGTCATCCCCTGACCAGAGTGGGATGTATTCAGTTTGATGTTTAGCCCTACAGTACTCGCTCTGATAGTCCAGACACCCATGCATATAGCATTATAGATATGGAGAAGTAAGTCAACTGTTTTTTTGTTAAAAAAACCCCCAAAAAACAAAAAAAAAATCGCTGCATGCCGCTCAGGAAGCGGCGCATATTTTGGCACCGTCCTCCCCTTTGCGCAGGATCTTGTGCAGGCTTGGAGACATGTAGTAGGGCCTGGAGGAAGACCCGTCGTTCCTCTCTAGGTCTTCACCTGAGACCAGACCCCGGCACAGGAAACAGGAAAGGAGAAGGAGCAGGAATAGTGGCGAGTGCCAGCCAGAAAGAGAAAGGAAAGCAAAGGCTTAGTAGAGACAATTTAGAAGTCAAGCAGGAATCAAAAGAGTCGAAACAGTGAACGAGCAGGATTCAGTTTGAGTAGTAACACAGAGTCAATATGAGGAAGGACAGTGTTATATTCAACTGCTGACATGCTACAATGCTGACATTTAATCTTTATCCAATACAGCAAGTCAATAGAAGTAGTCATACTATCACGCCTGAAACACCAGTATACTTACAGAAACAAAGGAACAACGTGTCCACACACATGGAATAGACGTTAAAAAAGCCATGTGCGACCAGGAAGGATCCAAGTGTCACCGTCTGGAAGAACAGTGATGTCAAGGTCAGTCTGATGTAAAGTCAACTCTTAAGAGTATTGTGCCTTTTATGTCCGTTTCATTATGTTCTACAAACACTTTAAATATGAAGAAGAGCAAGGCTGACAATTAATCGAAGCACAATGTCGGCCTGTGCAACAAGGCAGCAGTTTGAAGGTCCAGTATGTGTACGGTGACATTTTGGATTCAATGACACCGAGCAGAGAGAGGTACAGTGAAAGTTTCAAAATGTCTGTGCATTTTCCTGAAAAGAAAATCACCAAATCATGCAGCTCTAAAGAAGAGTCATATACCATTAAGTAAAACTAGTTAGTATGTGCAAAAATGTGAAAAAAGTGAAATGGTGGCTGCACTTTCGATACTAAAGCTACTTTCACCGCAAGACTTTGTGCTCAATTTAGATTTATTTGTCAGCCCTCATTGTTTTGTTTGGCTGGACGGAGGACGGAGGCCACTAAAGCCTGTGTTTGTGGTTTCATTTATAAGCTGATGTGCAGGGGAATCCAGCAGAGTTGTGAGCATGAGGATGAAGAGAAAGGAAACCAATTTTTTGCTCACAGAGTGACAGTGCAGAACTGAGACCAGTGTCGATCTCGAGTGATGTGATCTGACTGTTCAGACTGAAAAAAGCTGATATGGGATCTGCATCTGATTTAGGACAACGTACAAAAGTGGTTAAAAAGTTTAGATTCCATGTGATTTGTACTGTCATGGAAAAAAACACAGGAGTCACATATGAACAAAAAAAACCAAAACAAAATCGGACTTGTCCCACTTTTGCCAGCAGTCTGAATGTAGCCTAAGTTACTTCAAACTTCTTTCTCCAAATCACAACAACGGGAGCTTAAAGTATTATCTGTTCCACTCTGTCTTCTGTGTTCACAGAGTTCAGTCCAAGTCAGAAAACAATAACAGGTTATCAGCCCAAGAAACTTGGCTCACTCAAATCAGGCTGTTATTGCTGTTCCACTCATTCAGTAGCTCTTATTTGAATTCCTTACCAGAAGAGGTATCCAGTAGTAATTGAGGGACGGCACCTCCTCTTGAATGAGTGGTATTTTGCGAGTGAAGAAGAAAAATGCGAGAACACCTGAAAAACACAACATAATTCTACTAAATAAAAGCAAAGCATTCACCATCGCAAACACTGAAGACATTTACAATTCATTCACTGGGCCTCATGCAAGAACCACTCGGACGACCAAATCTGTTCTTAAATGCCACATACGAGTGATTTAGGAGAACTTGCCGAAGCCACCACTTTGTTCGTATTTTGAATTTTGTTGTTGACATTCTGTTTTACACAGCTGGTGGCACAGGTGGCATTCATCAAGTTTATGTGGGTCATTTACAGAGTTTTCTGAAATTATAAGAGTTTGTTGAATCTTGCTTGTAAGAGCACATCATACTAAAAAAAGCAAGAAAGTTCAGATACAAATATTTAATCTTGCATAGTCAGACCTGTCGCCACACTTTGTTCCTTCCTTTGCTGGAGATAGGTCTGGCACCATCCACTATCCTTCTAGAATAGAGGTTAAGCATCTCTGGGTTGTTTGGCTAGTTCTTTGACCGAATCACACTCGTCTTGGGCAGCGCTGAGCACAGGACGCCACGAGTGTGGAAGTGTGTCATGGTATTAAAATGACTAAATCCCTACAAAAGAAAATGCCACATAAAAAGACGTGTGTGTCTTTGTAAAAGCATGCCATTTGCAGTGAGTAGTTGCAAATTAGTGGTTGTTGTTCTTTCACGTAGCGAAGAGGACTTTCAAAACGGTAACACGCTGATAACGGAAGAAAGGAGCATGGAAATCCTGACACTGCATGACTGAAAAAGTTGCATATATTCCGACAGAGTACATCCTACTAGCCAGACTAATGAATACAAAAATGTTCATGCATGAGGCCCAATAATTTGAACACTTTTAACAACTTTAACAACGTTAAAACTTCAACCTGAGAAAATGTGAGGCAGTGAATTTCAACATGCGCTATGATGAAACAAAGTGCAAATACATAATGTATGCCAAAAACAACTCAAGAATATTTATCTCCCTCCTGATATCATGGAGCATATCTCATCGTGTCTCTCCTACACTTTCTCTCTGTGCCACTGTTTAACGTCACCTCACAAAGTGTGGGTGACATGAAACTCACCAACACTTCCTGAAATAAGCAGTTTTCCCAAGAAAAGCAGAAAGTCTGTCACCTTATCCAGGACAGCCACCCTATAGATGAAGCAAAGAGAAAAAAAAAACACACCGTGGAGGAGAAACACAGACACCAGAGGAATGAAGAAAAGACACTGCCATGCACTGAGAGACACACAGATCTACAAAAGTACACACACTATAAAATACATGATGGTGCTTTGAACAGTAAACTAAATCATTTATTAACCTGCATATGGCATTTCTAAAAAAAACGTTAATGTGACATGATAGCAAATTTAAAAGCCTAATTTTACTTATGAAAATCATTCACATTTTGCTCTTTAGCAGATACAGTGAGTCATCTGTGCACAAATGCAGACCTGTGAGGAAGGACGTACCTAAGGACATTCCTCATTAAGAGGAAGAACGCATCCTTGGCAGAGGTGCAGAAGTTCTTCCCATATATTGCTATCTGTCAGCCAGAAAAAAAAGAAAATGCTCGCTAGAAGGTAATTAAGCAAGTCTGGCCAATTAACAGTTAACACAACAGATGTTCCATAACTCACCATAATGTATGCATTTCTATTTACAAACTTGATGAAATGTTCCAGGCACCAGAAACAGCATTTGAGGCAGGAAAGCAGGAATCGAGCCAGTTTATTTTGAGAACCTGCAAAAAATAATGACCATGTCCCGTATGATCATCTTTAAATAGTGGAAGAGTGGTAATATTAGTATCTAGAAGAGTTACAGCGTACCTTTCAGTTTGCGATCCAGGTACTCTAATGTAATTCGCACCATCTGCACCATAGCAAGGACCAGAGAACCGAAGGCGATGGAACCTGTGTGATAACTGAAAAACACACAAAATACTGAATATTTGACACAAAAACACTGCACCGTTTCACCTCCATTGTCGTCATCCATAAAGCTTCATACCGTATGGCTCTGCTAAATGAGGAGTAAAGGGGGCAGTTAGGGATGTCGTCCGGCTTCTTCAGGGCCCAGTAGTAGGATGCGAAGGCCCCTGCCAGGGTGCACTGCCCCAGGGCGATGGTAAAGTTGACCAGCCATAGAAACACGAACAGGTTACAGAACTGGAGGACTAAGACGTAGTTGTGGTAGACACTCTCTCCACCGTAGAAGGCAAACGTGCACTTTGACCCCGGGCACACTTGGGTAACATTGGTCTGAGAGAAATTCTGAAAGAAGACAATAACGCGGCTCTTGTTAAGTATCTGAAAGCAGTTGCATTTGCAGAAATATTCATCGTTTCCCCAAACATAATAAGGCTTAGGCTCAGCAACCCAACCCGTTTTGCCACCACCTAAACTAAAATAATGTAAAATCAATAAACCGCACCAAAACTAACTAAAACTGACCAATGGTTGCAGTTGGTCTCTAATGGACTTCTTTATTGTTACGTTTCTAAGCTTTTTGGAAGTTATTAATTATCTATCTAAGTTATAATCAATCTATATAAATTCTTGTATACAGATATGATAATAATAAAGGTCCAAAATGATGTGAAATTATTTTTTATTGAAAAAAGTACAATTTTATTGTCGCACCCGTGTAGCTAAAACCCAGGTTTTTTTGTAGCTGGATATAACTTGTAACATCTTAAAATGTGAAAGAGGATATTGATACTGAGTTATTTACTATAGCTGCATTTCTGATATTGATGAAACGGCTAAAAACATTAAAAAAAAACAAGAGGGTCAAAACTTTTGATGTCTATTGCCAAGAGAAGTTCTGTTGTTATGAGGAGTTGCCTCTAATAAGCAGAGAAAACACAAACTATGGAGACAGGATTTAACCGGGGGAACAGCTGGTAATAACGCTGCAGTTCGTGGTAACAGGTGAGTTATGGTCCATAAATCCTGAGAAAAACGCACACTATATAAAGCTACGTTCTATAACCTGCCACTGGCGATTTGACAAGCTGAGTCGAAGGTGACACCATCAGCCGGCTTGTGTCAAGCTGAAACAGGCCGATTCACACTGCTGCAACCTTTACCTGCAGCACTCTGAATCTGTTTTGTCTTGTTGTAAATCTTTAGTCTGAACTGGGTTGAAATCTTTCACCAATTTAGCTCAGACAGCACCTAAGCCCCCCAAAAACCTAGGGAAAACGCTGATATTTTAAATATTTATATTACAGAAGTCAAACCACCTAACCATCAGTGTCACTTTAGTCTTTTTCTGTTCCTGTTTCGCACATTTATTAATAATTTCCTAATGCACTGCTTTGAAAAAATGCAGCATATACACAGTTTTTGAAGCTCTTTTCTTGCAAAAACCATGGATGGCATCTGTCAGCATTTATGGCTGTCAGGCAATATTGCTTAATAACACTAACACTATTTACATCACAGCACATTGATTTTAACACTTCTTACACACGCCGCTGCCAGTTATCAGGGTAAAGAGAAGCTTTTACAGTTGCTTTTGATTGATTACAACTGAGTGTGATAAAAAAATCTGATGGAGAAATGTTTCAGCAGAGCAAAGAGTGGCAGAACAGATGACAGATTAAAATAAAAAAAATCAGTGACACAAATTGAGACATCCATTCAGTAAATATGCTTGATTGAGTAAAGAAAAGTCGTGGGGCTAACCTGAGGATTGCATGTGATGTTGTCGTACATGCATTTACCGTCACTAGACATGACCTTGTAGACTGCATCACCAGACGACGCCAAGGAGCTGAAGACAAACTAGTCAAGGGCAACACAAGCTGAACTTTCCCAAAACAAACAAAATAACTGCCTATATATGAAACATGACACTAGACACGAGAACAACAGCTTGCTTGCGTTCTGTTCATTACCATAGTGTAGCGTAGTGTTCGTAGAGTAAAATGTGTACAGATTCCAAGGCAGGAGCAGTTTTTGTGTACTTCTCAGAACAAACCTCTTCCTGAATGTAAAGGCAGAGAGAAGGATACACTGCTGTGACGGCCCAGTAGGCGATGCAGATGGCCAAAAGAAAAAACGTGATGATAGGGTAAAAGAGAGTGGACATAATGTAGCTGATGGCCCTACAAAAAAGACAGATCAAACATGAGTTGAACAGTACTATATTTTATAATGACAATAGAACAGTTGTCTATACTTACTTGCTTCCCTCTTTAAGTAATGCAATCGCGATGCGCAGCCTCGTTCTCAGATATACCAGTACAATCAGAATGATGGCCTCAATGACAGAGAGTGCGCCCACTACAAAACAAATAAACATTTAATTTCAGAAAATTAACATATAACTTGTCCATTTAAATGGTTTGAATTCAATACGGGAGAGATGGTAATTATGGTTCTGTGAAGATCAGACACTGCATTAGTTAGGGTTTGGGTTTCAAATCCTCGGACAATCATGAATGGCCCTGCAAGGTACATGTGGTCCATGTGAAACACCATGTGTTATGACAAAAGCAACATAATACAAAACCTAAAGTAAAGCTATGGCTATGGCTGAAAACATACTGAAGATGAGCCACGTCTGGCTGAGCTGAAGGTAAACATAGAAGTCCGTCTGGAAGCCGATATCAGAGATGGTGACATTAGCACCTGGCTTTCCACTCAGAGCACTGTACTCCCAGTAGCAATGCCATATACCTGAGGAACACAGAGAGACAGAGAAAAAGAAAGAATAAAAAGACAGGAAAACCAATAGGGTCAAAGCAATCTAAATCTGTTGCAGTTTACCATGACAACAGAACAGCTCACAGCAAAGTAGTTGACAAAGTCACCTGTAAAACGTAAGGCGGTGTCTCCCACATGTTGTTCAGTTAACATCTGCCTTGTGTTTGGTACTTTATGTGCTAACCATAGCCACTTTTAATATGGGTGTGTGTATGGCGCACAGCACTGTTGTAATACTTAAACCACAGAGTCCAAACAAAACATACAGCAGTGTGGAAATTCTAACAAGCAAAGCTCGATAAGTTTAGCAATCTACCTCTGTATCAAAACTCTTCAGAAATCTGGAAGTTTAATTATTATTAGCACACGTTTAATCACCTTATTAATTATTTCAGTTTTATGGTAAGAAAATTAATTGGTTTGGCTGTATCATACCATATCGATCATATTCTTAAGTAACGATTTGAAAAACGTTGCTATAATGCCCTTGCTGTGTTGATTTTCTAGATGTGAAACCTCTACTGGATCATGGTGCAGGACCAAACAGCTGGTCTTTGGTCCAACCAAAAGAGGAGGTTTCAGTTCATTTAAAGAGTGGAAATACTTTCTGGATGTTTACATTTTGGATCAGCTACATGAAGTTATGCAAGGCTATCATTGTCAATAGACAAAAGAAGAAGTTAAACATGAGCTAAATTAACAACATACCAACGTCAAATACATGCACGTCTATAAACCAATCAATGTCAAGTACAGGGAGATGCAGCACATGTAGATAATGATGGCAGGACGAAGCAGTCCGCTCCCAAAAGCAAAACTAACTGGACCGAATGTATACAATATAGACAAAATATGAACATTGGTTCAGACGTTGCTTTGGACATTAAGCCCTTGGTCTTGACTTAGTCTCAACCCCTCAAAGACTTGGTCTTGTCTCGGTCTTAATACTCCCTGGTCTCAATCATGACTACATGACTCTTGACTACAACACTAGTGCTTACTCACCGTAGCCGATCACACCGATGACACCGAAGATAACGAGCCACAGGAGCACACCAGCAGTGAAGCGCAGCAGCAAGATGAAAAGCAGACTGACCACCATGGTTATCACCAGACCACTGCAATGACACAGACAAACACAAACAAGTACATACTGCTCAGTTCAAATCCTTTGAGAAATGAATATAGTAAAAATTAATTTAGTAAGATTCCCCAACAATTTGGGGGATTATGGTATTTGCACTAAAGTGTTACTGTACAGGGGGGATTTTTTTAAATTTCACTGATGGATCAGAGAATTTCTTCTGCCCATTTAATAAGTAAAAACATGAAAATCACCATAAAGCCACAGAGATTCTTACATCAGGATCCAGTACCAGGAACTTGCATAATCCTCAAAGATCTTCATGCCAACTTCTTTAGCATTTAGTAGACTGTTGATACCTCTGTGACAGAACAAGGCGAGATGTGAAAAAAGTGAGAAAAAGAATAGGTGACAAGAAAGATTAACAAAGCCAAAAAAATCTGAGATGGGGTGTGGCTGGTTGGTTCTACCACCTCACATTGTGGTTTCCAGAAAAGTCTTGAAATGTAATTAATTTTAAATGTTCTTACTGTAAAACAAAGATGAATCCAGTTTTAAAATGTTTTTGATGATCACAGCTCTAGTATAGTTTAATATCACAGAGCCACAACACAACATTAGTGTTACTGAAGCACTATTGAGCAACAGTTCAAACATTATGGAGGTAAGCTTAAGGTAATGGTGGCTTGTTACTATGATACAGAGGTGTACCTGGTTGAATTAGCAGTGTTAGAGCAAGAACGTGTCTATTTCAGTTTGCAGTTTGAAATATTTTTTCTGTTTAGCCTTAAAATGTATTTATAGACATCTGGAATAAATCCTTTCCTGTGAGCTAGGTGAAGACAAAAATCTCAACTACACCCAAATAATCTGACATATAAGCAACAACATATTTGTGATGATATGACTTTCTATTATAAAATTAAGTTTAAGCTGATTAAGATGTTACAACACGTGAGGTCTAATAAAGTGGCAAAAGACAGGAGAAATTCAACCTCTCATTTCAGTAAAAAGCTTCACTTGCCTTATAAACAATAGATGAAAAAATTCTGACTGGCATCAAAGACAGAAGATGACTACTGCAAGGCTTGTGCAGACCAAGTCCCAGACACACTGCCCTGTGACTTAAATAAATCTCCAGACTACAGACAGAGGAGGGATAGAGGACAAGCTAACATTTCGATGGGACGGACGCAGCGCTGAAAGCATCCTCGAAAAAACAACTTGATCATGATGAAGAGCTCTAATTTAGCCACTTAAAGGTCAAGGAAACTCTGTCCGAAAAAGAAGAGTTTGGATCATACCCAGCATTTACATCTAGTCTAAGGGAGCAGATCTACCGACCACCAGGGGGCACCACGTCACCGTGACTTTATCTGACACAGACCAGGTCACTACATGAAGTAGCTGACTTAATATTATGAGGAAGGTACAGTACATGCCGCGAACACTTTCATTAATCTGTCCTAATTGCTTTCCACTACAGCAGGTTGGATGGATACAGGAAAAGATTCTGCATGATGTACAGCAAAGGTGGGAGGGTTAGTCTACACAAAGCAATCGACCACAGCTGAGGCACAGTTAAAAAGCTACAATAAATGATTTTGTGAGACCTTTCCACTCCTTGCTGCACGGCGGTAACTTGGCTACGAAGAGAAAAGCATCAAAGCACATTATATTTCAAGGTAAATCAGGGCAAACATGGAATCATGTATGTCTAGCGTTTCATCTCAGTTTTAATACATGATTTCTTTGCTTTAAAGAAAACTGCCAAATCAGCATATATTTACAGTACAAAGCAGCCATTTTAAAGCCTGTAGACGCCCCTAAAGTTCTCCTCTTGAACTTGTAGGTAGGGTAAGCTGCCTTTTCATGCAATATACATGCAAATGATTTTGAATGTGTTTGGGCACATTCCTGGGCATCAGTGACATGCCCTCTAGTCCTACCCTTGTATATCTGTCCAGAGCTCTCTGGGTGCAGAAGTGACAGCCCTATTGACAGTATGACAGTTTTAAAACACAGTGCATATCCTTCTAATACAACAAGCATGTTGATCCTTAATCTTATTTAGTGTCTGCACACTCCAAGAATAACACAACTGGTTTAACGATGTAAATGTGTGCTGCAGGATGATGGGACTTACTTTGCAGCATCTTTGAGTTCAGTGACACTCCTCTGGTTATTGTCACCGTCTTTGAAGATGGTCTGATTGGCTACAGTTAGAATTCCGTTTGTTGTAAGGAAATCAGGGAAGCACCGCTGAAGAACTGAAACACATTTTTAAAAACTGTCTTTAGTGGCTTGGCAAACATAGGGTGAGCTATTAATGCATTCAAAATTCACTTACAAGGTCTGCTTGGCACAATCATAGATGGGCAGTCTTCATCTCTTAAGACTTCTGCAACAGACTAAAAAGAAATAGAGGAGACGGTGATTGTAAGACTCTAACGTTTACAGGAAAAACATTACTTCTTTCACACAGTCTGAGTTAACTTATATGATTTAAAGAGGTTACAGTGGTTTATTAAAATGATTGATGCTGAACAGTTGGACTGAATCGTGTCTGATGTAAGACTGTCAAACTTGAGATCATGTGGGAAGGGAAATCAATGATTCAGTTCAACCAGTATGACTGAGTTTGGCGCTCCCACATACCACCTCAATTCGTGATGCTTGCACAACATCATGCCAACGTCACCATCACTGAACTGCTGCCACCCGACAGAATAGGCCTGTGGTGTCTATAGCACATTCAGTCATTTTGAATGACTGTACAGATAAAACGGATGGATTTGCGGATGGATGAATATTTGTGTTATATAAAAAAGCTACAAATTCTAAAATACAATAAAAACTAAATATCTGTGATTTGTTCATTTACTTGAACACTTTATTTAACTGACAAAAGTACAAGGAAAAGATTTTCAGTGTTTTCATTTTTAATTATTTAATTTTAATGCCTGCAACATTTTCAAAAAAAAGGTGGAACAGACACAAAATATACAAGTAACACTGTTACTTAAGATTCCACAATTAGCACGTTGATTGGTAACAGGTGAGGGGATCATCCACCAACGACTCAGGCTGTGTCTGAAATCACTCACTACTCACTACAGTCCACTACATAGTGAGCGCCATTTTGTAGTGGTGTCCAAATGTATAGAAAGAATTATCATACCCTATATAGTTAACTCAAAATACCCCATAATTCATGGTGAAAAGTAGTGATCACAGCATGTACACTACTTTGTGTTGACAAGCCCACAAGGCAATGTGTTGCATTTAACAGATATGAAAATGACTGTCACTGAAATCTCAGATTACTGCAGACTACTGAGTGAACTATTGAGAGTTTATTACATAGGGAGAAGTGAATGAGTGAATAAAGAGGGAGTGATTTTGGACATAACCTTAGTCTTTGTAATGATGGGTTGTGGCTTAACATTTTGTGCCAAACTTCATGAGAGAACTGTCAGTCACTTCAAAAGAATATTGTCTCTGTCCCAGTGTGTTGTGTGTTTTTACTGACAGTTGGTCAGTAAAAACACTAACAGTCTTCTCTTTGTACTTACTCACTATATTTGTCAGTTAAATAAAGGTTTAAGTGAAATAAGCGAAAATGTCACAACTTTTTTGGAAATGGATTTGTACATTATGCAGGTTTTCCAGAATAAAATTCAAATTCTTTCAAGTGTTTCTACAACGCATATTTACATATTTACAAAGAAGTAGGTCTCTAAAACTATTAGATTACTTTTAGAACTATTAGATTACTTGTATGATATGAAGGGTCAGTCTGTGAATATGTGGAAAGCATGCCATTTAATAAACACACACATAAATATAGTCTTACCTTACTGCCAATGTCAAAGCCCGGCTTGCAGAATTGCTTGTAATATTCCCAGTTAGCAGTATTATGCACATCCAGGAGAGTGGCAAATCTGTCAGGGCACTTGGAGACACAGAGCTGGAGGAGGCAACACATCCTCTTAATGAGCAAGCCCATCAATCTCACATAGTCAAGTGTGGAGAAATAGTCAGAGAGGAACATAAACAATGTAAAATTGCTAGAAGGAGCTTCATTCAGCCTCTTACCTGGGTTGTAGGGCACTGGAGGTTAATTATAACTGCAGGATTGGCACATTTCAACATGTTGAAGTAGAATAATATGGCTTTGTTTCTGTGGGGACAAATGATGAAGACAATGAGCGCAATCAGATTAGGAGGATTCAATCCATTACTCTGGAATGTTTTATCAGCAAGGCCTCACACACATAAAGACACACACACATACAGTACAGAGTGTACTGTGTTGTGAGGCTTTCCATAATTAATCACAATCTATCTCATTGTATTGTGGTCAAAGACTTTTGTGAGTGTAAAGATAACTATGGAAAGCTGACAGACAAAATGGTGAACATAATTATTCCAGTGTATGACAATTTAAGAAGCAGACATTTTCCACTCACGCATTGGGGGTCCCCTGCTGGCCACAGAACTGGCCGTGGCTGTCGGTGGGATATACCACCTTTCTGGGGTCACCATGGGTCCAGGCTGTGAAAAAACACACAATATATTTCTATTTAAACTGCCTTTAAAACATAAAGCGGTGCAATACTCAGATTTGGTTGTCACGTTCTACATGGACACCCGCAGTTCATCTCATCTCACCATGTCACCGTCTCATTACACTCATTTTCAGTCTCTCTCTCTCATATTTATTGCTCAGATCTGGGATTTTTGTTTGGTTGTTCACATTATTTTTTAAACTGTGACCAATATCAGATTCCAGGGTGAACTGGTCACAGTCTTTAACTGAACCACATGCATAAAAACAGTAGTATTAGAAGTGTTCAGATCATTTCCTTCAATAAAAGTACTAATAGCACACTGTGGAAATACTCCACTGCTCGTAAAAGTAATCAACTACAAGTTTACTTTTAAGTAAAAATATCTAAATATTATTAGTCACTGTGCAATGGTCCAAGTTAGTGTTTTTGTCTTTTATATGATGTTTTTGGATTAATATTACTGCTGCATTAATATGTATGTTGCATTTTACTGCTGTGGATGTTTAAGGAGTGACATAAAAGTAGCACGATCTGTACAGCATGAATTCTGATCTGCATTGCAAAAGATAACATCTGTATTTGATTTAGGACCACATATAAAAGTGCACCAGACCAGAATTGAAAAGATCAAATTCCATGTTATTTATGCTGTTCACATTTAAATTAAAAAAAATAAACATATTTGAGTCACATATGGGCAAAGATCAGATTTGGCTACAGTCAGAATGTAACACAAAACACCTGAGGACAAGCATTAAAACCATTAAAGGGCAGCTGGATTCTTTAGATCTGCTTTATGATCTATTTATGATCTATTTATTACTGGGTCACCAATCCAATGAGTAAAATGCATAACAATGCTATGATCTGTGAATAATCTGAAATTAATACCCACCAAGCGCTACATGTGGGTAGATTTTCTGTTTGGTGACTAAATCTCTGAAGGCTATCTGCTGCACTGGCGGGTAAATGTTTGTACCATCTAGTAGTTACCTTGGTCGTGAGTCAAAAAGTTAATTTCACACACTGGTCCTTATTTTTTCAGTGCAATTTCATTATGAAAAGTTGAGAAATGCAACATTACACTGAAATTTGCAGTGATATACTTTTATAATGAAATACATTTCACATACATTTTAAATTCATGGTTTGTGCTGCCAGTTTTACCAGTAGTTTATAAATGCAGATGTTATGGTATGGCAATTCATGATGTATTTATGTAAGTTCGGGTCTAAGGAGGACATCAAATGTATCTTTTGAGAACCCCGGTTTAGATCAAAGCAAGTCCTTTGAAAATAAGACAGCTTTCTGTATAGAAACAAGCAATGAGTGTCTCTGTTTGTAATAACTTCACAGAGCAAATAACCAACCAAGTTAACAAGACTATAATGGAAATTTATATGAAAGACTGAGTGCATGCATAATAATTAAGAAGGTATTTCTACACACACATAAAAAACACAACAAAAATCAATGCAGTTTAATTTGGTTGGTGCTGTTTCTCTAGATAGAGTAGCAGTAACCCTGAAATTCAATTTGCAGAGCAATTGGTGTGTTTTATTTATTTGCCCAACCTGAACAACACAGTGTTAAGGTCCTTTGCCTCACCAGTCAATGAAGGATTGTACTGAACGTCAAAATGCACAACAAAGGCAGTCTACACGTCGCACAAACAAAACCAGGAAAATGAAGCAGAAAAAATATACGTGAAGAACATCAAGTCCTTTAGCTGACTGCAGACATGTCAGAGTCTATTTGATGTCACATCCATTGTCATGACTCCTGCTCTCTGAAATGATTGGAAAACAACTTCCAATACTTCCAGACGTGACTCCACTGACAATAAGGAACAGTCATTTTGCAATAGCCCTGTCATTTAATTGTGCCCTAATTTACGATGTCTGTGATACATGTTTTTGAAAGAGAGAGAAAAAAAAACATATGATCAAAATGTGCTGCCTAAAAACAGGACACGCATTTGAGTCAGAGACAAAAGCATAGTAGAAGTTACAGAAAATTGGCAGAGAGCATAAGGCAGAAAAAGAAGAAAAGGAAAAAAGAGCTGAGAGAGGAAAAAGGCAGAGACCCAAAAAGAAAGAAAAAAAACGAGCTGATGGTGAGATATTTAAGATAATTGAGGGCCACCCGTGTTAAAAAAAACTTGATAGGAACGTCAAAAAATCTATACTAAGATGACCAGAGTCAAGACAAAAACAGTGTGAGCCATAAAAGCTGCATGATGAAGTGTAACTCCCACTCATTAAAAGAATAGCCCATTCTCTGGGTAAGCTGCATTTTTCAACTCCCCCACACTTTTAACAATCAGATATTTTGTTGAAATAATCCACCATAACATGATGTATTAGTCAAACAGAACAGATTGTTTTCTCTTTAAGTGTTGGTGCATCCTGTGGAGAGCCAACCCGCTCCTCTGCAGCGTATTTGTGGGAAATTTGTCACACTAAGAGAGAGGCAGAGCACTGGAACTTAAACTTGTAAACTTATAGGCTTATTCCACCAGCAACATGGCAGAGCATTAATTCACACTCCCAGGCCAAAACCAGGCCCAGAACATATCACTCCTGATAGATTTGTGTGTTTGTGTGTCTGTGTATCATTATCAATCTTTGTATGATGTAACCAGCAGCAATGTGTCAAACTTACCCACTGTACCCAGAGCAATGTAGCCGAGGATGACAATGATGAAGATAATACAGCAAACCACATCGGTGCAGCTCCTGGGAAATAAAGATGTGAGAACAAACAGAAGATGTTTGACATGGGAAAAATAAGGTGCTTTAAGAACGACTCCTGGCTGATTGTCTCTGTCCAAATTGGTATCATGAGCAAATACGTTTAGCAATCTGTCCCCAGGGGAAAATGGGAATATTATTGCGACGTTAATTGTTATTATGTGTTATTTTGATGAGCGTTTCGTCTCTCATCTTCTCTTCGTGTGGGTCAGCTCATAGGTTGACTTGACCTTTGGGGTGCAGAGACGTCCTAATCAAGATATCCTCCCTTTCTCTCACTAGCCTTTATCTATTCGCTCTCATACACAGTTAGTTTCTTAGGAGTTTAGGAGGAAGGAAGAAAGATAAGCGCACAGATTCAGCTCTGTAAAGAGAGAACTACTATTGTTTGGTGAACAAAGCTGAATGGAGCCTCTGTTATAACACTTAAATAAACCCCAGGATGGCAGGGCACCTATTTTTCCCAACTAGGAGCGGTATGAGACACAGATCTCTGTGAGCTGAGCGGATTTTTAAAGGCTGATATAATTACGATAGTTTGGAGGAGGGAAAAACGAATAGCCAATTAATCAGCCATTATCATCGACATTGAACTGAACATCTAAGTCAAAGTAATAAATCCTAAATAAATAAATCTCAATTGCTGAACATCAAACTTAAAGTAATAAATCAATAAATGTGGAACTGAACATCAAACCAACTGTGAAAAATCTAGATGGTACCAATTTTCATCTTTTGAGCACTTATTTTCCCTCAAAGTCAGTCATTCCAGTTTAGAAGCCTAATATTAGCCACTATTAGTGCCAACTCCAGCTGATACCAATAGTTTGTAAAATGTTCTTTAAGTGTGAATTAATCAACCAAATCAGTCTATGTCTAGTTGAGTTTAACTTGACTTTTGGGATCTTCTGTCTTGTGACGACATAAACCCTGCGCCGGGATGTAATATAACACTATGTATTGTGAGAAAATATAAAAACATCTGTTGTTTCATATTATGCTCTATTTTTACATCACAAATCACACCAATTACAGCAATATTTTTTTTGTCATTTGGACAGTGCTTTACTTTATTTATCCATGTAATTCAAATAGTTCTGCTGTT
>JAPQRN010000019.1:19980757-19993236 GCA_037367275.1 Coranthus polyacanthus | reverse complement strand
CAGTCTGTAACTCTGAAAGCTATGTACAGTACTGTATATTCATTCATATTTGATGAAAGCACTGGCCAAT
This sequence comes from Coranthus polyacanthus, assembly GCA_037367275.1. Taxonomy (NCBI): domain Eukaryota; kingdom Metazoa; phylum Chordata; class Actinopteri; order Kurtiformes; family Apogonidae; genus Coranthus; species Coranthus polyacanthus. Next base: position 19,993,166 of record JAPQRN010000019.1, on the reverse strand, counting down.
CCAAAGAGCAGAGCAATGCCAGAAATGTGGCTTTGTGCTTTTTTTCTTGTCTGTATTTAAAAGCTTAGCAGGGGTCAGTTTCTTATCTAACATTAGTGTTGGGTGCATGAAACAATTGCAACAAAACCGACTGGTTGAATCATAAGGTGTGTTTCCATTCAGCCTTTCATTCACATTCTCAATTTGCGCAAAAAAACACCAAACATTTGAATTTTTACGATTGGGAGAGGGGGGAAAAGTTGGTGTATCAATAAGAAGTAAATGTGAAGAAACTGATTTAGCTATTATTAGCTAGGAGACTGCAGACTCTAATGTCACTGAATTAACACAAGAAACAAACAAATGACAGATGGAAACAGCAATGAAACGCCACCATGAAGAGCTGCAGAAGCAAATAGTAGACAAAGGCTTTGACAAACAGTTTTGAAACAACGCTATATGATCCAGACCAGCAGTTTGGTCCAGGGGGCAAAAGCTAAAACCAGCTTCAGGTGTTCAGACAAAACACCTCTTATGTCTACCCAATCAACAGCTCAGGTAGTATGTTATTGTATGAAACACTATATAACTGGCAAAGTTTTAAATCATGATGATGATGATAACGAAGAACCAAGAACTCTTAATATTTGCATAAATGTAGTGGATGGAAATGCACATACATTTGCATTTTCTTTTGCAGATTTTTTTTTTAAATCTTTTAAAATTTGCAATTTGGATGGAAACCCATCTACTGTCATGGAGATAAAGGGGTACAGTGCAGCTGTGACGGCATGGGAGACTGTGAGGATCATGTGGTACAGTAGTCTGGGAGCACAGATTCACTGTTCAAGTTAAAGTTAAACATGGTTAAATAAGACTGCAGTCTCACATGGTCATAGAAACATCTTTTCCTTCCTTGCTCTTATTTCTCCTCTCTTGAGAACTGTACAACCTTTAAAGTGCTTGTCTCCTTATTGAGACAAGACAACAACACTCACATTTCTGGTTTGGGTTTACTTGTCAGGGTTCTATGGGGTCCTCTGAACTATTAGCAGATGGCTGAGGTCTGGTACTTGGCAGCACGCTCCTATCAGGGGACGAACATCATTTACCGGGTATATTTTCAGAGAGAAGACAAGAAACAGTGCTATCTATCTAAAATCCTCTCAAAAGCAAAGACTGGTGAGAGTCGGATTGGGATTTGACCCCCAAGAGGGGAGTTAGCATCTGAGAGTGTCAGCTGCTGACAGCTACCCTGCTGCTCTGAGCTGAGAAGTAGCAGTATTGTGGCAGGGCTTTGTGACCTTGGTTACTTCTATGGGAGCCTCCAGGCATGTCAGTGGCCTGTGTTCCTGTGAAACGAGACTGCGACTATAGCTCAGCAACCTACTCAACCAGCTTATAAAGACTTAAATGTAACATAATAGGTCATATATGCACACCTGCATATGGCATGTCCACACAGCCATATTTCATATTGGATAATAGTTTTATATTATATTAGATTACATTTATCTGTGTTGTTTGAAACTTCATGTCTTGAAAATTCAATAGAAAGTCACGTAGATATGTCTATGAGTATCGCAAAATTATACTGTATACAAGTGGATCTGCACTGCAGTTGGGTTACTGTAAATGAACTTACCCTAAAGGAAGACTTATTTTTATGTTTTAGCACTGTGTAACGGACTAATTTAATGATTATGAATTTTGTTATAGGGCATTCAAACAGACATCACCATCTTGCTTAACACATCAAAATGTTATGTTAGGCAGGATGCGAGTTTTACAAATTTCATGGTGAACATGTTTAAATACACTAAACGATTAAAATACTCTACATCAAAAGTTAGTTCAATTCAGTTTCCTAAACCATCCTCTCTTGGTATGGGCTCTTTTGTCGTTGTTAACATTGCTACTTTCTGTGTTCTCCACCAGGGGATCCGTTTTAAGAATCGGCCTCTCTGCACACATCGAATTCAGATCTCTCAAATCAGATCACTAAAACCTAGATAAAACCTGCCAGTGCAAATCGAGGCAGTCACCCACGCAAAGCATGTGTCTTTTGTTCTTAGGATAACGATTTCTTAGTTTCAGTAAAGACAGCTGCATCATTTAGCAAGAGATCTCAAACCATTTCACTGAGCAGTCAAGACTCCAAACCTTTGTCATCTTTCAGTGTATGTTGGGGGTTGTGCTTGATAAATCACTGTCAATGCCAAATTGCCTTCTGGCAATAAATAAACTCTGACTGTATTTGTGCTTCAAATTGTCAATTTAAAATCTCTTTGCTGGTGCCTGATAAGGCCTCTTTCCAGCTAAGTGTCCCATTTTCACAGACTAGAACAAATAACAATCTAGTGCTCGCCTCTGTGCAGAAATGATTTACTGGCTCATCTTCTCATTAGTGTGAATAACATACCGAACTTCCAGGCACTACTTATTGAGAAAAGACACATTAAATTATCAGCAAGAGAGCATAACCTTGTTAAAAATAATGAGCAGACATGTCATAAACACTAATAAAATGTGTAGGGGCAATATGGATTCAACATTGGTCTCCATTTGAAGCAAGTATTTGCAGGGGACAGTGACACTTAAAAAGCCCATAATAGTGTTTAGTCTTGGGAGTAAAATGAGCCATTTGAGCCACAACCTTTTCCGACTGCAATTTCACAGGAAGGGGCTGTGAATGTTTGATTCTAAAGCTCTCAGCTTTCCGTCAAGCCTCTGCATTGACTCGGTATAAAAATGCAGCGTTTAGGGAAGGTGCCCATGCGAGAAATTTGTTAATTAACAGTGTGCCCGACTCAACACTTTCTGTGGTGAATGGAACTCATATCTAAATTGTTACTTACAAACCTGTCACAGAATGATTATGAGTTTTTTTTTCTATTTTTCTGACTGACTGAACTTTTCAGCAGTATAGTATAATCCCGAACACTCGCTACATATTACTTGTTACGTAATATACTCGCCTCAAAGATAAATTCAAATCTAGGATGTAGGCCAAGTAGAGGAGACTTGGATGTGACAGATGGGATGACAGGTAGGTGGACAAGCTGCTAAATCACTGATTCCCTTATGCCTTCTCATGTGTTTTTGGCTGCAATTTATTATGGAATATATTCTATTTATATTCCATTAAAAGAAAAAATACATCTTTACATTACTATGGGACAAGGTAATAATTCAAAGATTTTGACTTTCAGGAGAGGAGGGTGTTCTGCTCCTTTTCTAAAACAAACATGCCTTTTGGCTGCTGATCATAAAGGAATTTGTGTCTCTGACATGTGTTATTTCCAGTGTAACATTTAAGTGATGTTGGTATTTCAGACTGTTGAAAAATGTTTCCCTTTGCAACAAGCTGAAGTGGAAATAATAAACCATATAGCATCGTCATCACGACTTGGAATAAGTGAAATGAAACCTTAAACGGAGCTAAAGAGACAGGTTAAAAACGACAGGTTAAAAAGCAACCGATGATTGATCTTATACACTCAAAACTTCCACATTTAAACAAACAGCATGTGAAACATTCAGCAAAATTCTGACCGCACTACAGCGCGGATGCTGATGTAGAATTTGTCTCGTCCTTGCTCAGTGGTGAGAGCAAAAAACTGAATTGCTCTTGTGCCGAGCTAGCTGTTAGAGCACAAGCACCAGGGAGCCAATAACATAAAGCAGCTGACCTAAACACAGGGAGGCACAATAACTCCATCCCATGTTTCACTGGTGAGGTGGTGTGGGATGCTCTTAAAGTAAAATTATGTTCCTTAGTTAAACCGTCTCACTATGTTCTGTGTAGCTCTTGAGTAGATGCAATAGGAAATAAGGCAAGTATATACGAATATTAGTCTGTATAATGACTCACATTCTACCTATATAATATATATAATTAGTCATAGATACATGTAGGCCTGTGATTACATAATCGCCTCATTGCAATTATTTGAGCTGACTGTGATCATTTTGCATAATCATGATAATCATCTCCATTCACCTGTATAAAAACAGTTGGGTGAAAATAACAGAAATAACATATTTTATCATTACTTCCGCATCATTTTCCACCATTTGACTGGTGCTTTTTTAATGACATCTCATTGCACCCTATTCTTCCTCAGCTGTGATGAAGGCAGTAACATGACCAATCCAAAAACTCATCCCAACTGACTGAGCTCAGAAAGACAGCCCCAGCTGCAGTGGTCCAATATTTCAGAAATGGGCTTTGGATATTTAAGTTATCATATCTGCCCAATTTACTTTGTGTTATTATGGCCTTTTTTTGATTTTGTACCGTGGTTGAATATTTCAGTAATGGACTTGGTATGTTTAAGTCACGTCAAAAGGCAAAAAGAAATATAATTCCTTTTATATGGTCAAAAAAATGGCTTTCCTTCTTCATATGGTGTTATGTGCAAAACCATTATCAGACTTATAGTTAGATTATAGTAGAGTGGTGGAATAAAGTTAGCAGAATAGACAGTTATATTGTTAATCGCAATTATCTGTATGACAATTAACTGTCAACTCAAACAGGCTCACAATTGTGTTCATCCCAAACTTGCAAGTTCATTGTATACTTTCTAGTACTGGCAGCCTGAAGTTTCGAACGGGGAGTGATAGGATGTGAAGGGCCTGATGGCAGGCGGCATGCCTGTGGAGAGCAGTGGGAGTCATCTACAGCTGACAGGCTGCAGTCGTGATTGGCAGAGTGCTGGAGTCATGAGATCTGGGGAACACAAGGGGTCAGCAAGTGGAGATATAACAAAAAGACAGAGTCGCCTTCCCCATCAAAAACTGTCAGGAGCAGACTCAACAATGGCAGTTTAATTCTGAGACGACACAATATAATTATCACATAGACAGAGATGGGTGATAGGATACGTTTGCAATTAATAATGATGTGGAAGACACTCTTTTCCGACGACGGGACGATGAACTGTTGTCTTGAAACTCAGACTGGTTTGTAAAATGTAATTACACAAAGTTCTGTTTTATGGCTGAACTGGTCTGATTAGCTCAGTTCGTGAATACTGGATCTGTGCGGGTATCATTTAAATGACACCTTTGCTAAACCCACAAAACATGCTTTGACCTTCTTCCTATCTGTGCATGACTTTCCACTTTGTTTCCACATAATGATAATGTAAAGGAATGCTTCACTGAAAAGATCCGGGTCTGGGTTTCAATAGAGTTGTTGTCTGTGTGGCATCTGGTGGTGATAAAGGATTATATTGGACACAAAACTGCCCACGGATTAAATATATCCATGCGTCTGGAGCAGACAAAACGCCACATGGAGACAATAAATCCTTTATTAAATCTGCTGACAAAGGACAATGCTTTTAACCTTCATTACGAACCGCGCTACCTGAACTGCAGTTGTTACAGTGTTGTAATTATCCTCAATGTGGGCGAGAAGAGAAAAGAAGAGAAGGAAAGTGAAGATAAGTCCTATTGTTAAGTAGCTCGTGAGCACTTTTTTACGGTACACGCCAGGTAGTTAAACAAAACAAGGCAGAAACATAACGTATCGTTAATGCATCGCCGGATTTCACAAAAGGGTACAGATAATTCAGAGGCATTGTATGTGGAAAAATACCAAACACTCAACAAAACAGTCGACGTTTGGTTATTTACACCGACGCAAATAGCCGTTTAAACGTTTAAACCGTAGGACGTATTTGATGTCAACCGTTAGGTTAGTTTAAATAGCCCGCAATAGTTAGCAACTGACAATGTAACGTTAGCTTAACACTGTAACACCACCATTTCCCCGCACGTTAAAATCACAGCGAGGTGTCAAATATCATTCAGTTTTAAGAGGACGCCTGTCTATCCTGTTGTCATAACGTAATTGCACAGCACAGGGGGGGGAAAATATCTTGGCGTTTACAACAAAGACGAAACCGACTCACCGTAGTAAGACGAAGGGATGTCCGTCTTTCTAGCCATGGCACGTAGAATGACACAGGCAGCACTGTCGCGTAGGTTTTCGGGACCGCATATGAGAGAAACCGTCGACCGTAGAGAAAAAAATAAACATGGGAACCTGAAGGGGTCTTGGTGTTGGTCTCTCTCTGAGGATGCTTCGGCCACGCAGCCGAGCGTCAGTCGTGTTTACAGCACGACGTCATTAATTATTCCGATACGGTCTTAAAGGGGACGCTGCCGATGAGCCGTTTCCTTTGTTTGGATGCGATATTAAGCACAAGCCCGCATCGTTTTTTTTGTGCGGCCGCTCGTCTTATTTGACGTTGATGCTGATTGCATTCAGCTGTGGCGGACGCCAGGGGAGTCAGCGGGCCTGCCCCGTTACGTGTGTTAGAAAAGTAGTGATTTCCAAGTTGCGTTTGATGGTTAGTGCAGACAATAGAGCCTTCATCAAGTATTTTTGGGGACTAGCGCTGTCCACTCAGCTGTTAGTAGAGAAGTACTGACCCCAGGTGGGGTTTCTGTGACATTGCAAATATCTGCCCCCCCGCTCCTCAGCTCTTTTAACTAATTCTACTTTATTACAGTCTATATTAATACTAAGGCCTGTATGAAAATGCAGGCATAAAGCTTAGGGTATAGGCGCAAGTGACCACATGAGTTGCATTTTTTTTGTTGTTGTTGTTGCATTTGTTTTTTTGTGGAAGGAAACTTGTCCGGGCAAGTCTGAGCTCGTCACACGTATAAATCAGTCACATTTGAGTCAGATGCAAATATCATGACCTGAGGTTACATTTTTGGGAAGGAAATTTGAATTACAAAATTAGAAAGCACTCAGAATGCCATCTCCACAATCCACGCTGGCTTCACGAAGATAACGTAATTCATGCCAAAAATTGCTCGAGATTTTTTTTTTTTGCATTGTGGAAAGACAATGGTCCAAAGATACCTCAGTTAAACGGCATTCAGATTCAGATGACCTTTATTAATCCATAGGGGAAATCCAAGTGTCCTTCAAGGAAAGAAACGAAAGAAAATGAAAGGGGGGAAAAAAAAAAGTGACATTCTTTGAGTTTAAAACAACATGCTCTGCACAAATACACTGCACTGTTTCTCTTGCAGTGGAGTGAGAGAACTGAGAGCAAGAACTATTCAGAAAATAATTATTCCGCATTGTGCTTAAATACAATATATGATTTCACACTCAGACAAAAGAAACACAATGATTATGTGTTCCGGGAAGCCACTATGACCAGAGAGTGGCAGCAAAGACTAGGAATCAATAACTGAAAGATGCCAGAGCTCCAGGGTCAGGTTTTTCTTTTCTTTTTTTCTTTTTTCACTTGATTAGATAATACAGCATAAGTCATTCAGTTCGTCTTAGTGACACTGGTCTACAACGGTGACTCAAAAAAGCGCTTGTAGACTAGTTGAAATAGATCAGATGTCTGATACTAAAATAGAAGCAGCAGAACATTATGGTATAAGAGAGAAAAGGGGATGCTACAAGCAGAGTACGGTCAGGAGACAAGGATTGGTTTCTGTTTCTACATTTTCCTTTTAACTTCTCTTCATAACGCCTGCTGCAGTTGGGTTTTGATGCTATAAATAGAATGGTAGCACAACCAGATGGATGCTAGATTTTTTATAGCTTAGCGGGAAACAAAGTGCTTGAGACGAAAAAAAAAAAGAAAAAAAAAAGGGGGTCTCAGTATGCTTCTGTGTTCGTTTCAGCGTTGTTAATGCGACACACCTGAACACAATCGTTGCTGATAAAAATAAGTCTGTCCATGTGTTGTTCATTTATTCCAAATGTGCCCTCTTCGTAAAATGTGCCTAATGTATCGAGAAATTATCCTGGCCTCGCGGCTGTTGACATATTTTCCATCCTTCGGCAGAAGTTTGCTAAATGTTTTAAGTATTGGCTTGTTGCAAATAGTAAATTATTGATGCATTTCGCAGGTGAATTCAGTTCCCTTCCTAGAATAAATATTTTCCAGAGTTGCCAGCCCATCTGCTTGTCATTCAATGAAACTGATGGATGCCAGCAGCTTGCTAATTACATAATTGAGCGACTACATAACAGATGCACTCAGATTTGGTTTGGAGCCTTTTTTTTTTTTTTTTTTTCCTCTTTTCTTTTTTTTTTTTTTACTTTTGAAAACAAAAGCTTATTTCAGTCTGCTTCAGTTGTTGCTTTAGAGCTGGAGTTTCATAATCAGAGGCAGAAGGAAATGCTGTCAGGACATAATTACTATTTTCTTACTCGTTACAGTAGTTGCAGTTGCAATCAACCTCACCTCAACCTCCTGTTTGCGTTGGAGTTGCTCATTAAGCCAATATTGCAATTTTAATAGAAATGAATGCAGAATGTGCTTGTTTCTCGCTTTAATACAATCAATTGTTTATCACTCCATGTTTTACTCTGATAATACATCTAACGACATTCATATTTTCTAGATTGGGTAATGCAAGCATCAAGTTTGGGTGTATTTCTCCTCTACTAACCAAACACTTATAGTAGCAGTGTCTTGAAGCTGATAAAATGTATTAAAGCTTTATTTTGCGTGCCAAAAACAAACTAACCCAGACTTTGAAGAGACAACATGTTAAAACATGCACGGTAACAACACTTAAACAAAAGACACTTGCGGTCCATTAACAATTATTCTTTAGTTTAGTTTCTTGATTGACACCTGAAGGTACGTACTCTTGAAATTGCGGACAGCGATAATGAGGAGAATACCCAAGCCGCTCTTGGCACAGCAAACAGGTGCAAACGGAGCTGATTATTTCACACTTGCGTTGTGTTTGGCTCAGCATCGGCAGGCAACCGTCTGGCGCCTCGCTGAATAGCAGGTTCAAGTTAATTAAAAAAAAGGTTTTGTTCCACAGACATCTGCCTTTGCTCTTGTCGGTGTGTGCTTCTTCTTCCCGGAGCTGTGTTTTGAGATGCATTTTCAGACCTCGGGGACACCTCTAATCGAAACACACAGGCTGCCAACCACCTAATCCCCTGAATCCACAATGAAGAGGAGCATTATGAGGCACCGCTTCTCGGTGATACGGACGACTTTGTGATTAAAACGATTCTACAGGTGATAAGGTGATGTGCCCAGATGTGTAGAGGCAGAAAATAGGGAGTGGGATCCAAGTGAATGACACATACAGTATTGGAAATAATTAACATTCCTACACTCTGCAAGTCTTTCAGGCGCCATATAGCTGTATGACACTGACACTGAAGCTTATAAAACCGATAGAAAGTGTAATCTTCACTCCATTTTTGAAACCACACACAGGTGTCTATTTATTCTGCAAAGAGCTGCATTTAAAACTGTATTGACTGCTGCTAAACCAACAAATAACCCGGCTCCATAATAGGCCCTATGTCAGAGCTGTTAAGCTTAGATCAATAGATAGCCGATTTAAGTGTTGCAGAGGCAAAAATAAAGGCCGAAAGTGATCAAGCCTTTTGCATAAGATGACTCTTGAGCAATTACTGTTAAAGATAAAGGTTTACTGAGAACATAAAGCTGTACGTGTACGGTTTCACAGTTTCCAGATCCCCTATAACCACCATTTTCCTTGGTTGGACCCACATCGGTGGACCTGGTTACATTACTCGGTGTAGAAATATTTGTAACAGCTTTACCCAAGTCAGGAATTGTTCAGTATTTTCATATTTGCACATTGTGGGTCAGTTTAGGAGGTCCCACAGTAACACAGCTGACATGAATTGGCTGATAACACTACACTGTTTCTGGGCAGATTTAAACCTTCATGTTTCAGCCAACATTAACAGACTTGTCATACTCATACTCTTCGCTACCTTCATGCATTTCACCTTCTGATTCAACTTCACTGTTTTTTCAGTTCAACAGTGTTTTGTACTTTCAACTTTTTTTTCCCCTCATTTTGACAGTTTTCTGCTTTAAACCGCGTCTACTTCTCTTTCAAATTATTTTCCATATTTCAACAATACGTTCTAATTTAAGCGATTTCACCAAGTTCGGCAACCTTCAGCCAAGTTCAGCTCATTCAAGTAAATCTTTCAGCTCTCAGCAATCACACGCGATCTCTGCAGAGATTGCAAAGTTTTCTAGCTACCTAATGGCATTTGTTTAAAATTTGATTCATCTGTGCCAGCAAAGCAACATAAAAGGAAAGACATGCTGTTCCCAGTGTAGCTTTTAAGCAGGCTACCCTGATTTTCCTCACAGCATCCGGTCTGACCGTGATGTTTTTCTGTGTTGTTTCTGAGAGCCATTTCAGTCGCAGAAATGTGACTCGCTGTCAAACGGCTACAGAGCTCAAAACACACATCAAAACATGAACACAATGAGCACAATGATGCTAGCTCACAGGGCGTCTATAAAAAGACTCATTCCCATTAGCTCCCCCTGACTAGATTACAGCTTCCAGCAAATCTGAGTCCCATGAGAGCATTTAGCTACTCAAGTTGCCATGACAAATTAGACAATGAAACAGTCTCCTGTCCTTTAAGCGGGATGTCCCCAGATTTATTGGATGACAGGAATCTAAACAAGTAAATTAAATTAAAGCACACAAAGGCAAATAAATAAATAAATCGAAAAAATATTGCACTGTTCCAATATGTGTCAATTTATTCTTTGTTATTACCTACACATTGCGAAGGACTTGTAGGAGGATGCAATAAAACTACCAAGTACAAGACAATACATGAGTAGTTATCTGACTTGTATTTTGGACCGATAACATGTTCAGGTGAAATGGCATCTTTGGCTTTTTAAATATTAGCATCCAGTCACCAAGCGTGTGTTTTTCATGGAACAATCATTTTAATTGGTCTGAGATAAACAGCATGGGCAGCACACAGCCTGGAGGGAGAAGCCAAATGACCTTTGGCCTTTGTCCTGTCTCCAGCACGTTCAAATGGTGAACTCCTGTTGCTGACACGGACTCACTGCATCATCTAAAACTATTTTTTAGGTGACAAAAATTCCAAAAAAAAAATGTCTGTAATATGGCACAAAATAGCTTAGTAAATTTTGGTTTTTACGGCACATCCCATTTCACCTCAACGTCGCTCAAAAGTATTTTCCATAAACAGTAAAGTGTATTGTGACGATAAACAAAAAAAATGATTTTCGATTATACTGTAAGACAAACGGCAACATTAAATCCAAGCACCATTTTGGTGTTATAGTCTTATCGCTTTAGCTGCAGGGCTCTACCAGAAAGAGAAAATCAACATGCAACACGCTTTACCTTGGAAGTCCTGGGATATTTGTCTTTGTTTTGCTTTTTCAGACAAATCACAATAATTATTTCATGCGAAAAACATCTATACCAACAAGACAGCAACATGTTTGGTGGCCGGCTGCTAATATTTCAAGAGCAACGCCTTATTTGTCCCCATTTTACCTGATGTCCCAAACGACAGTCATTGACTTCACAATAATACCTAATTCACTACTCATGATTACTTTTCACTGTGGAGGTTTTTTTTTTTTTTTTTTTTTTTTTAGGAATTGCAGTGAATCAGGAAAAAGCCAAGTAAATATTGGAATTTTAACACCTGAGTAACCGTTTGCAGACACATTAACCGAGTGGAGATCACGTTGCTCTGCAGTTCGTTACTCTGCGTCACAGACTTTTTGCCCCTTCGTGCTCAGAGAATGCCCTTAGAGCTCTGAGTGATAAAACTAATCAATGCAGCCTCCTGGTATTTCAGGCCTTCATTTTAACATCACACGCTTCATGCACACTTCGACGTGTTTGTTAACGACCTGTGTGTCACTATAGGCGGTCCAAACTAAAAGCTGGCACTCGTTCAGTACTCTTGCAGCTTTTCCAGCTTTGACATATACCATTATTCCCCTCACCCGCCTCCCTCAGCCTCCTCCTGCGTTTCTTAAAAGGTGTCGTCTGCAGTAGTTTGTGAGCCCAGTAAGTGAAAATAACTACAAAGGCACTTAAAAGAAGACAAAGATGTACTCAAAGCCTCTGTTTTTCTTAGTAAAGTGTGCAGTCGGTGTGTCATCCTGCGCTCTTGCAAATGATTTGCCACTTTGCTTTTGGTTGAGCAGCTGTTTACCTTCATCTACCCCATCCAGTATGCTTTACGCAACACGAACAAACAATTTTATATTTCAGCCTCAGTGCATACTTGTTTTGTGATTGATTGGCAGGTATTGATAAAACCATTCACTGGAACCGAACACGTTTCCAGTGAACTCCTCCTTCGTGAATTCCTTTCTGTCTTTTGGTTCCTTTAATCCAACAACAACAACATAAAGATACATTACTCCTTGCATTATTGCTTACTGACATTTGTGCATTTGTATGTCATTTTTGTACTTGATACTGTTCCCTATATAGTAAGTATTATAATTCTATCATAATATTAGAATATATTAACTCATTTTCACAGTGACACGTGAAAAGGATGAGACAGAACGGGAAGTGAAGACCGCACACACACACAGACACACACACACACACA
>JAPQRN010000019.1:19956957-19980657 GCA_037367275.1 Coranthus polyacanthus | reverse complement strand
TCGTCGTCGTCGTCGTCTGCCCAGCATTTTGTTGGTCCCGGTCCGTCCGTGAAAAAGCAAGAGATAATCCCAACGCTCGAGGGCTACACAGGTGTCATGGATCATAAGGTAAATATGAGCTGAATCCGTCTCCTCACGCCAAAGACGATGATGTTGATGTTTTCTACTCAATCTGGTTTGAAAGTGAGGGTCAAATCCGCTTTAAATAAACAGAATAAATAAGACAGGGGAAGAGAAAACGGAGTGAGTAAAAGCACAAAAACATTCTCCTTCAACCTCAACCTCCAGAGCTAAAGAGACCTGGGTTCAGTCATGTTAGGCTCAGCAGTGTTTGGAGGGAATAGAATGCATTTTGTAAATGTCAAGGCTGGCAGATGAAAAGAAGTAACTGGTGATTTCTTGTGTTTTGGAAGAGGCACATAGTATCAGTGAAGACTTGACTTGAATTGAAAAGGACAGTGGTATTACCAAACTGTGGAGAACAAAAACAGTACAAAAAATGTTCTAAATCAAGGGATTTGAATTCACTCAGTGCATTTGGACATATCTGTGATCACTTGTGTATGTCTGTCAAGCACCACGCCCTTCAGTAGCACATTAATTATGACACTTTTTTACATACCTATGTAACACAATCTGCACCTAATTTGTATTCTCCTGTCATCCAGGTAAAGCAGAGAGGCTGGCATGTAAATGCAGAGTTCAGGCACATACTTAAAATGGCTTTTGAAGCTTCAGGCATTGCCCCGGTGGAAGGGAGCACTGGAAAAAAATCTCTGATATGTGTTTGATTCGTGTACTGAATTATACCCTCAGCTGCTCTCACGGCTGACTCTGATGTCCAGAGTTTTTAATGTAACATTACACCTAAGATCTAAATGTGGTAATTGAATTGTAGCAGGTTATTCCTACCATAACTCTCTACATAAAATGAAAATATATAAATCATAATAGCAACAAATAATCTTAAGAGCTGAACTCGCTGTAGAAGTACCACGTCTAAATTCTCTCTGTAGTTTTGTCTGTTTCTTAATTGATTATTAATGCTTCCATCATTAAATATTTAACAACAAAAGCACTTTAAACAGGAGAGTTTTATCATAGAATGGCTACTTAAGACATCAGAGCTGTAATTGCTATTTAAGTCAATGTTACTGTAATGCAGAAGGCCATCGTTTAGACCCAGTGCAGTGTTACAGACAGCTCATTCCGATAGATAGATCATTCAGACAGTATACTGTCTGCCTTCAGTGAGAAAAGTGGAAAGGGCATTTTGTTGCTCCGGCAGCGCTGTGAAGTAGTGAAAGGACTTGTTTAAAAAGCACAGTGTTGGTTACAGTTCACCTTTCATTGATTAATGATCACTGAAGGCTTGAGAGTGATGTTGGTTTGGAGAGAACTTTGGGCTGGCTGAGGCTCACTGAAGTCTCTGTTTCTGGAGGAAGCCAAGGCCTAAAAGTCTGGGATTCCTCTGAGATGAGATCATGAGATTCTTTTACAGCCAAATGATAAAGTCCCATTCATCTCCAGATTTTTGCAGGGGCAGAAATGAGAGGCAGCTGCTTCAGTTTAGTGTCAGAGAGTTGTTTTTTTTTTTTGCAGCAAAGGCACTTTATTATTCACAGTCTCCCTGACCATCCACCTTCTGGCTTGACAGCTGACAGGGGATTCATGATGGATCCACACTGCGACATTTTTATACTGCTTAGTGTCACTCTACCCTCCTTCCCATGGGGGCTCCTAGCTCTGCTGCTACACTTTTCCAAAGAACTGTGGAAATAACTAACCAGAGCAGACCTACTGTAGGATCTGTGCAGTGGGTGGATCTGTCTGCACTGTTTCCTCAGGGGTCATCTAAGGTCCGCTGATGCTGGAGGGAATCTTAGCTTTGGCACAAGTGCGCGCATGCGCACACACACACACACACACACACACACACACACACAGATAGCACTCACAATCCCATGCAAATGCACAAATGACAGACACATTGTTAAAATTTGATGCCCTCATCAGAACTACGGATGTTAGAAAATGTGTGGAGAGCACTATCTAATGTGCCTGCTGGATCCCCGTTTATGGCCTATATTAAGTTAAGTGCATATCTTGTTTGCGCAGGCTGTGATTTCACTGTGGTGTGTGGCGGTCTGTGGTTGCTTTGCCCATCGATGTCTCAACAAAAAGGTGGCAAAGTACTCAGCACTGTCAAAATATGTTGTTTCGTGTAGCTGAAGGTTAAAGGTAGTGCTGGGCGGGATGTCCAAAAATATGTACTTTTTAAGATTAGGTGGTTTTGTGGTATGTTGCAATATATATATTTTTTTTATTGTGGCTTATTTTACCGCATAAAATGATACAACATAGGAAACCGCAACATAGTAAAAACAGAACTTAAAAAATGATATGCCAACAATTTTCATAAAGCACCTTTTCAAAACAACATTTTTGAGAAAGAAAACTTGTTGTGGGTAAGTAATTGTTGTGTTATATAGTTATAACCGGTAGTATGAGGGGCACACACAGTAATACAGGTCCCCTCTCAATACGTTCTGCACAGTGTTCCATACAGAGGCAAAGAACCGTGGCTCCAAAGTGAAGCCAGTGCTTAAGTAGCTTTAAGTGTAATACTGCTGACGGCCACTAGGTGAAGCATCCAAAAAGACCTGGCTCCCGTAGATTTACATTAAACCTCTTTCTAAAAATACTAAGACCTTCTAATAAGTGTTCTGGTGGTAAAATCTTTAAATAATTCCTCCATTAATAAGATTTTAGCGCGAATATAAGGCTCTGATGTCTGCCATACTTTGATTGACAGGTGTGATTGACAGCTTGCTCACCTGCCGAATCAGACTTTCAGAGCTTTTTTTTTCTTGACAGCTCAACTGAGGTTGAGGTTAAGAAGTTACACTAACAAGAAACAAATGATTTTGTTATGTAAATATTTGATGAAGTTTACCATTTTACTGTGTCAGTAAACTAGCATTTATTTAGCATTAGCCCACCTGTCATCCCTTGCTCTTCCTCAGCTTCGCCCTTTTGCCCAAATATGGTCACTTCAAAACAACACAAACTCCTGGCTTCGAAACAGCAGTTCAAAAACCAACGGGAGACATCACAGTGGCTTCGTCCACTACCACTCCGTCCACACATCGTCTTTAGTTTTAAGGTGGTATAGTTCTATTGGCAGACACTATTACATAATTTGCTACCTATTGAAGCATTTCAGCTGTTGTTTTAGCTATGCTACAGTATAACAGTATATGAAAAAGTCATATCTCACAGGAACTTAAATCCGGTTTATCACCCAGCACTAGTTAAAGTCAAAATAAATGTATTTTCTGTGCTTAATGGTGATATAGAACAACTGTGAAAAAACCCAGAAAATCCTGTGAGATCAGACTTCAAAGTTATGTGGGACATTTTGAGCAACTGGCTCACAAGACGCCTCAGTGTTCCTCGTGTTTCTTTTGCGATGTCTGCAGATTTTTGTGAGATGTCCTCCTCTAGGATGCATTTCTTTTCTATGACAAACCACCACCATAATTAGAGCTGCAGAGTTGAATAGACCAGTTTAAAACACACGCATTCATACACACAATTAAGGCTGAACACCCAAAAAGGCTGCCGCTCTATTATTTCCCATCCCTCTTCATCCCCTCTCCCTTTCTGATATTCTGCCGATTGTGTTTAAAGAGATGTTGACCTTTGAAGAACTGTCAGCAGAATCCATCTACATTGGCCTTTATATGCTCTATAATCACAAAGCCCATGAATAAGATTGTGGATTGTGTGCCTGTGCCAATTTGTGATGTACCTACTTATTATGGCCAACACCTTTCTGTGCTCTGACAGCTTTTAATGTGGTGAGCCTTGAAATAAGTGTCCTTAGACAGTCAGTTATGCAAACATTATCCTGCCCACACTCGCCCCTTTCTAACTGTTAATTCTGAGGTATGCGAATGTATAGAGGCAACTCATAATAACAAGCAAATTCTATGAAAATCCAAATAATTACACATAATTCTCACCTCATCATTGTCATGTCGACATGTTCCCTTATCAATTAAAAATGATGAATGTGAATTAAATGGGATATCTTTCTTTGAATTATCTATTGCCCAAAAGCAATAGCATTATTTTGCATCTATTAATCTGCAGATAGATGCAGATGTCCTCCGATGTGCATTTTTTCCCCTTATTCTCTGTCTGAGCTTCTCTAAATGAAGAAAAAGAAGCCAGGTGCCATGATTATCTTGCCCTTATTCTCTCAAACTGAGAACAGAGCAAGTGCAGGATTGCGACATGAATGTGTGTCACCAGGAGCAGCTTAATGAGTTGTCAACTGTCAGGAGGTTTTCAGTGTAATTAAATGGCCTCCGAGCAAAGAAAAGCAGCTCTGATCATCAAACTCTCACACCGCAGAGCAGGTGCCACTTAATCTATCTCTGGCTCTCAGCTGAGCCATTAGCCTAATTCTGTGGATTGAAGAAAGTGTACAGTTACCATTATGATAATGATCAACATCTAAATAATTTGTGCCTCTGAGCAACGTCAGCCGAGCCTGTACCCTGTATCACCTGTGTTCTACTACATCAGCGTTTCCCAAGCATTTTTTTCACCTTTTAAAACTGACAAACCATCATGAGCAAATTCACAATATATAAACTGTGAGAAGTGCAAGTTTGGGCATAAATTCCAAAAACCAAAAACCAGCCATTTTGAAGAGATTTTGAAGAGATACATACGTTTGATAAATCACAGCTTCATTTTACACACGTGTTATTGAAAACATGTTAAAAACCCATGTCACACAAAATAAATACAGTTCAAAGTTAGAGTTAAAACAGAGCAAGATTCAGTGTCAGGATAATATGAACATTCAGTACTATCAAAAACATGCTTCTTGATGAAATGCTTCAAATGCAAATTTATCTGGCAACCTAAATAAAATCTCCTGTGTCCCACCTGTGGAGCATGACCCAGTCTTTGGATATGGATGTTCTAGAGTTTTACATTAAAGGTTCAGGGTGTAACCTTCAGTGACATCTAGTGGCAGAAGTTGCAGATTGCACAGCTCTGCCTTCAACTCAGCCTCGCCCTATGGTGGCAGCTAAAAAACGACCAGTGTTGGTTTTGTTCATTCTGGTCCATTTAGGTCAAACATTGTACGTCATGGCAAAGCATCTTAACGCTGGATGCCACCTGCTATAAAATGGAAAAGAAGAAGAGGAAGTCTGTACGGAGCTACTGTGGACCCGCTCCCTCTGTAGATTTAAATGACTCATTGGTTGTAGATAGCAAAAACAGTGCCCACAAACTTTTCTCATTTTCATGATATTATACACTACTGAAAACAGAATTCTGAATATTATATTCTATTTCTGCAGTTAGATGCTCCTGAATCACACTGGACCTTTAAATCTACAATCTGGCATTAAAAGACTTTCTGTTATCTTTTTCTTCTTTGCTCATGACTTCTCCCTGACCTCAAAACATTTCAACCTTTCCAGGTCTTTTTTTCTTGTGAATTTATTACCTACTTTTCTGAAACTGAATGGGGTGCAGGCAGAGGCTGGAGGATTGGAGGCACAGTGGAAGGTCTGTGTAATATTAGAAGCTGACTGATGGGCATTGCTCTGAAAGCAATTATTATCCCGGGTTCCCCTGGGAAGTGTATAAACAGGATCACACTGATGAGTCTGGAGTCGGTGTGTGGGCCATAATTGACTGGGACTGGAACCAGAGACACGGTGCAAACCGCTTCTTCTGCCACTTTTAGAGCCGCGGCTCTTTTAAATCCATTCACCATCACATCAAAGTTCACTAAAAGGTTGAACCAACCGCTTAGATTTTCTTAATCTAGGAAAGTGTATTGCTTACAAGGTTGTGCATTACTGATCGAGGTAGACAAGCTGCATGATAAAGTGCAGACTGTGTGTGGGAGTCAAGTGTGTTCAAGTGCTAGTCGGTTCAGAAATTAAAGCACTGTGTTAATTCAAGGTTGATTATGAGCAAAATGTACCTGTAATAAGCAATAGATTGCACTAGTTCATTTATTCAGTCATTGCATCCTCAGTTGCCTGCCGTGCTGAAATATTCTACAACTGAAAGCTCCTCTTGCTGTGAATCTGTAAGTGGCTATTTCCAAGCATCATCGAGCTGTCAGAAGCTCTGGGAGATGGTGCTGGAGCATCAGGATCACTGTCAAGGACACTTTCATTATTTCACGGACACTCGAAACTACAACACCAGTCATGCAACCTTCACTTGTCTTTTCCTAGTCTTACACATTCCCAAACTATTAAAATGATTAAAAGTTGTCGGGGTGTAATTGCTTTGACAGAGCCAAAGGGAAAATGCACTCTGTGTGTTGTATATAAAAAGAGAAACAACTCAAAAGGACTGTGATTCTTCCCAGGGAAGGTGTTTGTGTAGTGAAGCACGTAATTCGCTCCAGCCTACCTGCTATTGTGAGCACACATCTACGGGAAATGGTTTCTTTTTGGGCAATGTGCCTGGGAATGAAAATGCTTGTTCTCTGATGCAAAGAGACTATGAGGATGTGAGCTTGTGTATATAGAAGGATTTATAACTAGGGTTGAATCTCCACACTTTTTGAATCTCGACAGTTGCACACTCTTGCCTGAGAAAACGTGATTGTATTACATATCTGTGGCCACATCAAACTCTGCAGAAAGATTTAAGGACATCCCCAGACGCCACACACAGAGACAGCCTCACACACACCAGGCAATCATTCAGTGTGGGGTCACAGAGATAGTGGGAGACTATTATAAATATAGCAGTGGGAGCAGCACAGCCTTTGGCGCTGGTAATATCACCTGTATGCACACACACAGTCGCTCACTAACACACACACGGATTCCCACCTCAGAACCTGATGGAGTGTGAAGCTCAGAGCACAGTTCAGAATGCCAATGTAGCTCTCTATTAAGGCTGGGAATAATTCATGTGAAGAGTCTCAAGGTTGTTGCTGTCCGATCATTCAATCCAAGCTTGCCTTTTCTTAACTCTGAAAACCCAGATGGACACAAAACATGAATATTTGGCAAATATAAACCAATACAACAGCAATGCAAGAGCGTACGCACACGGAAACTTTGAGCAGATGGAACCGCAGAATGATGTGATACGCCTTCCTTCTTTACTGAAAATGAACGTTATTTTTTACAGATTTGACAGAATAAATACACCGGCTTATGTGTATGCGTAATGTTCCTCCGAAATGAAAGTACCACACAGACTAGCCTCTGCCCTCCTGTCAGCCATGCTAATCTGCAGCACATTTGCATAAATGTGGAAACCTGACAAAATAACCTGTCTCGTCTAGCTCCATAATTCTGTCGCAATTTCATACAAGTCCTGTTTGGATGCCGATGACAGATAATGATCATGGTATTAAAGGGCAAGGTGCAAACTTTAATTTGTGTGAGTACTAACCAAAAACTACATTAACCTGTATAAGAACAAAACATTCCTGTTTGAGTTTGAGATTCTCATCTGCATCGTGAGCTCTGCAACCAGCTTGTATATGACCTTTTTCATGGCTCTTTGTGTGTGTTGTTGTACAGAACTCTGTCAGGGTCAATGCTATTTTCTCTTGGCAGCGCGATTTTAAGGTCAAACCAAGGAGCTCTGCTAGAAAGACTGGCTTTGATGCTTATAGTTTGCAGATTAATCCCTTTTGCTTGTTGCTTGGAACATGTTTTGACCGTCAGTGAAAATTGACATTTACAGTGATCTCGCTGTACTAAACCACAGATCTTAAAGGTTTAGAGGCATTTTAGCAGAGACGCAGTGGCTAGATAACGATAGCCTACAACTCTAATCAATGTTTCACAGCCTGAGGTGGAACTTGCGAACAGGCAAGGCAGGCAACAGCTTGGAGTGCCAGGCCGTTAGGAGGCCCCCAAGGGCTCACAAACGCTACTCCACTTCAAAATATGGTAGCTGCAGTGACCATAACCCCCATTCCACACTAAACAACCAGTGGAAATTTTGCAGCGACATCTGTAAAGGGGCCTCGTGTCACTGGTTGATGCTAGAATGGATCGCCTGGATGGATGCTCCACTTTGCTGTGATTGGTTGATCAGATGCCGCTACATTAAAATATGTGCTAAGACTGCTAGCTTAATGTGCTAGTCATGGTTAGCATCTCTTTAACACGTCGCATGTTGATGAAGCAGCACAAAAGTAGGCCATAGTCTGTAAAGACCCACACAGATTGATTTGGCTTCTTCAGGATGTAATATGTCTGTTAGCTGTTGGTAAACCTCTTCAGTGAGCATAACTGTTAATGGCAGCTAAATGTCCAGTCAGCTGAGTTTTGTCTGCTTTGCTTTGCTGCTGACAGTTGGCCTAAATACGTTTCAACAACCTCTGAATTGTGATTTTATAGCCCTGACTGAAAGGACAAATGGTACCTTTGTACCACCTAAAAGGAATGGTTTGTACAAGTTCAGAAAACAGTCTGAATTTGTCTATATTTTGGAGCCAGCATCTAGTGACTGTCAGCCGTATTACATTTTACTTACAAATTGGCTTCATGTATAATATCTTTATATTCTGCCAGCTTCTTTGTTCTTCATTATTTGTTTCTTCTTCATTGTATTTTTGAGAACATTGACTCTTTTTCAGCAGAGCACAATAAAACACAAAAAGTCTGTTAAACTGACATTTTTAATTTAGATTTTTGAATGTTCTGTTTTTTTATTGTTCATCCATTTTTGGTTGTTGTCAGAGCATAATGATGATAAACTCTGGTTGGAGTGCCCCCCCTGGGAATTTTTGCCTGGGAAGCCAGCAGACTGTGTTAAAAAATGTAAAATACAATGACTTCTGACTTTTGACCTTTTGCCTCTGCAGGCTCTGAAGATGCGCTGCAAGACCTGTGCCCTTGTGACCAGCTCAGGTCAGCTAATAGGGAGCAAGAGAGGTGAAGAAATCGACCGGTCTGAGTGTGTCATCCGCATGAACGATGCCCCCAGTGTTGGCTATCAGCGGGACGTTGGCCGTCGCACAAACTTGCGTGTCGTAGCTCACTCCAGCCTGCAGAGGGTGCTTCGGAGCAGACAGGAGCTCCTCAACTCCAGCCAGGACACAGTGTTCATCTTCTGGGGACCAAGCAGCTGCATGCGACGGGATGGGAAAGGCCATGTTTACAACAGCCTGCGGCTGTTAAAGCAACTACTGCCCAAGCTCAAAGTCTACATTATTTCCCGGATCAAGATGCTGAAGTTTGATGAACTATTTAAAAAGGAAACAGGGATTGATCGGTAAATGTTTACTAAATCAGTCCTTTGTGGGATGATGAGTAAGAGGGTCACATGAGTTATGTTCATTTCAAAATGAGAGGAAACTATTTTGAAACATAACAAATTCATCAGCACCTTGGAAACCTAGATGTAGAAAACTTAATGTCTTACTTCATATATGATACAACTAGCTGTACTGTGCAAAAACTGCCAACTGAACAAAAACTCACAATAAAAGAACCACATAGATAAGACTTTCTTTTTGTTTTACACAAATTTGTTTTTTCATAAAAATTCATTTGTATGTGAATAGTAAGCCCATGTTGTAATAAGGTGTTGTTGATTTGAAGAGAATCCAGTCACCTCAGCCTTGATGTAAGTAGAGTCAGTGACAGTATAAAAGTACTTCTACTACTGTTTTTTTCTTTTTTTGTCCTGCACAATATTAAGAACACCATTTAAATGAAATTTTAGTCTCTTTGCACAGGCAATTTGTTGTTTGCCTCTCAGTTTGCTTTTTCCCTTTATTTTTAAGTAAAGATGAATTGTCAGGTAAAACTTTACTGCTTTAGGCTCCTCATTTTGTCTGTCAGAATCCTGGAAAGTGCAGCTGCTTCCCATATACTGTATTTACATTGCATATTTACACTGAGTATGGATTTACTAAAAATGTTGATGCTCTCTCATCTTCCAGGAAGAGTTCCAACTCCTGGCTGAGTACGGGCTGGTTCACCATGGTCATAGCCCTGGAGCTGTGTGACAGGATCAGCGTGTTCGGCATGGTGCCTCCTGATTTCTGCAGGTAGAGTGTGATTCTAACGCAAGACCTATGAACTGAATTATTGAATTATTTCAAGGCTGTACTTCAAGGCAATTTTGCACATTAAGAAGGTATTGAGGAAAAAAAGCTAAATAGATATATTATGTGTCATTAGTGCACCACACATTATGTTTGCAGGCTACATAACCACAGACTGTCAAATGGTGGATGAAGCAGTGGCAGCTGGTGCTAAACAAGACTAGGGCGCAAGGGAATATGAACACAGCAGTTATGAATTTTTGTGCAGAGCTAAATATTTGATGTTTCATTCAGCTGATAATGTTTGAGAGTTGAAAACCTCATGTAACTCACAGGGTTCAAACCCCAGTCTCCCACGTGGGACGCCCACTGCTTATCCAACTGACCACAGAGCAGATGCTATGTGCCCAGGAAGCTCTAGAAAAAGAGATTTGTAATCTCAATGAGTCCTTTCCTGGTTAAATAAAAAAAAAAAGAAAAATGTAGGAGCCCTACATTACCTGTGTATCTGAATAGAAAGTGGCATTTGGCTTCACACTCTGTTAAACTACAGTCCCTGTGTAAATCACAGAGGCAGAGGAGACTAAACAGAGGTGTTAAGGGGTGAACAGGACAAAACTTTGTTACCTGTGACATTTGGATAGGTTAATCATCTGCTTTATGTTCGTTCTGGAGTCCTAAGTGTCTGCATCTTGTCTGTATCGTAGGTATGTAAAAATGTGCACCCTTCTTTAATCCTCCAATGAGAGCACAGCCTCTTGTCACCTGTTCTCCAAAGGTTTTAGAAGCCGCACACACTCTCATTTGGCATGTTCAGAAATATAAATACAGTTAAAAACAACTTCAATAAACGTTGAGGTGAACTACGGCTCACAGGATGAGTATTATATCATGATAATTTAAACATGTTTTTTATTTCAGAGACAGAGAGAGATAAAATTAATATGTTTAATATTATGTTTAAATAGCTGTTCTTCTCCAAGTAATTTTAAGTGGGGGCGGTGCCACAGCGCCCCCTATGGACCAGCTGCCACTGGGATGAAGCCTCCATAACATTTCCCATTGCTTTGAGGACTGCTGTTTTGTAGCCTCAAGATTCTCGTTGCCATGTTGTTTTTATGGAAGCAAGCGTCCATATTTGGCAAAAAAAGGGTGAAGTTGGGGAAGAGCGAGGAGTGAAACGCACCAAGCTAAATCTAACTTAACAAAAACACCAACCACAACGGCAGTGTCATGTTAAATGTCACCAAGTAATTTCAGCTGCTTAGTAAATGTTGACACGTACAGTTGCGTTTGAACCGTTATGTCAACTTTGCTCCTTATCTTAACCTGTTCTGGTCCCTTTGACGCAACAGGCTCAGAATAATAAGGTTGTGATCTGTCATAACTGCATGTTTTCAACCTCACTGTTGTTAAGATTAGCGCTGCTATCTACATGTTTCCTAATGGTCGACATTAACTAACTTGGCTAACTCCCTTTTTGTACGTCACGCAACTCTCTCGTTTTCAAAGCTAAAATTGAAAACTTGGACAAAAAAAGCCTCCAATCATCAAAAGCGTTGATGGACGTTCACATATGTTTTAAAATACGGTTACTAGATCATTTTCCTGCACATTAATCATCTGTGGTTGTTAACCTGGAAGTTGCACTTTAAAATGGTATTGTGAAGACACTAAAATGGTTCGAACATTTTTTCCTCTCTGTAGCTTCCAGTTTTATCTGCTAAATTATACATTAGACGCCATCAAACTACTTTATCTTTGAGACTTAAATTTTCCCTTTGTCACCTCGTGTTTGAGCGAGGAGGGCAAATAGTGCATGAAGAGGATGAGATGCTCTTTTGGCTGCTGGAGCTCTTGCTCTGTGATTTACTCTGTGCTGACAGCATGGATGTGTTTCTGCATAAAAGTCTTGTCTAGTGCATCTTTAATGATGCCTTCAACCAGTGATGACAATATAACATTTATTTCTTGCGGTTACAAGTCTTTTATTGCTGTACAGCCAAACTGGTGGATGACTGTGATTCTTTTTATTAATGAAATCTTGAGATTTTTAAGTGAATTACTAAACTCCTTGCCTTTATAAGGATAGAATATGACAACAATGTATAGTACTGTTTCATGCCACTACACACAGTAACAATCAGATTTGAAACAGAGGACTGTTTGACACACTGTCGTATTCAGAGAGGAACCAGACTGAAGTTAAGACTCCTTCCACTGTGCTTGGTGTGACTGTGGGTATTAGAAGAATAATGCCGTGAATAACGAACACATCTGCTCTGATTCTTCTGATCTTTCTGTTTTTCTTTGTTCCTGTCTCCTTTTCTTCACCGTGGCTGGCTTTCTCCCCCTCGTCTCATAATTATCCCCACGCTATTTCTACATCGCTCCCTCCTCCCGCTTTGACTTCCATTTCCTTTTCATGCTTTGCTCCTCTCCGTTCTGCTCTTGTGTAGATCTTCCTCGCATCGCTCTGTGTCGTATCATTACTATGAGCCCTCGGGGCCCGACGAGTGCTCTATGTATCTGTCCCACGAGAGGAGCCGACGCGGGAGCCACCACCGCTTCATCACGGAGAAGGCGGTGTTTGCAAACTGGGCTCGAACCCTCGACATCCACTTCTACCAACCGGACTGGAAGCCCACAGCTGTCATCAGCACGAACAGCTCGTACTCTACCGTCATTCCAGCTGGATCCTGAGACTCATTCCAGAGACAATCTCCAGAAGTGTGGAATATGTGTGTGGATGCATTCCAGCACGCAGATTCCCTCACTGGCCTCTATGAGACGGCAGAAGGATGGAACAAGCTGCTGTTGTGGCCGTTAGCCGACTGCTTAAGCAGCTTGGCACAATGGGATCACTGCATTATAGCAGCACAAAGCCTCAACTGTATTTTGGAAGTGTAACCATAATTGGATGAATTTCATACTGGAATCAAAGATGTGGATGACTCAAGTGTGGGTTTTTTTAACTTTCTGTATAGAGCTGCTTTATTAATACTACAGCTGTCACAAAGGAGACAGATATTACCGCTGCAAGAACTGCACCATGATTGATTTTTCTTTCTATTAATTCGTTACCCCTTTTCACACCAGGAAGCAGGGCCATTACGCTGTTCAGGATGCAACGTGAGAGTTGAAATGAACTGAGGAAAACTATACAATGTCACTCACAAACACAACGCTGAACGTCAAGTAAGAATAATACTAAGAAGAATCAGTTAAAATAAGACAGTCAAATAAAATTTTTTAAAGAAATTAGTAAGTCAGCTATATAATTGAAGTTGATATCAGATTTGTAATCCGAAAGAAGGCCTCAAAACAACATTTAAGTGATCATCTGAGCAGTGTTGTGGAGTAACTACAAAACCATTTTCAGAAAAGTTGGGGCGTTTTCTGAGACGATTGTGATTGGACATAGAAGGAGAATCAACCAAAGACTTACTCTTTACAAGTAAAGATGGGTCTTGGCTCAACGGTCTGAGCCAAAATTTGTGAGAGAATCATCAGTCAGTTGAAAAATAATATTTCTCAAAACAAAATTGCAAGAATTTCAGATTTTCACCACCTACACTACATGATATTGAGAAAAGATACTATAAAATCTCAGTGTGTAAAGCCCAAGGGCAGAAACCACTGTTGAATATGCGTGTCCTTCGAGCCCTCAGGCGGCATTGTATGAGAAGCCGTCATGACACTGTGATGAATATAGACACATGGGCTCAGGAGGACTTTGAAAAACTGTTGATACTTAACACAGCCCACCTCTGCATCCAGAAATGCAACCTGAAACTGTATCACACAAAGAGGAAGAAGTATATAAATTCTGTGCAGAAACGCAGCCGAGCTCATCTCAGATACAGACATCGGAAACGTATGCTGTGGTTCAGACGAGTCCACGTTTCAGCTTGTTTTCTGGAAAAAATGGACGTCTGTTTCTGTGTTTCAAAGATAATAAAGACCATCCAGACTGTTATCAGTGAAAGGTGCAAAAGCAGCATCTGTTCTGGTCTGGGGCTGCATCAGTGTCCACACGTCTGACCTGCATATGTGTGAAGGGACCATCCAAGTGAAGACATAGATTACATTTCACAGACACATATGCTGCATCAAGTCGACATCTTTTCCCTTTTCATCAGTTCCAACAGCGTGTCTTCATCGTGTGCTGGACTGTCCCGTCTGCAGAGTCCACATCTGTCTCCTATTGAACATGTATGGACGTCATGAAGAGGAGAATCAGACGACCACCACCACGAACTGTTGAGCAGCTCGAGTCCTGTAAACAGCAAGAATGGATGGAAATCCACTTGTGAAAGTGTAACGATTAGTGTCCTCTGTTTTCAAAAGATTAAAAGGTGTAATAAAAAGTACAGGTGATGTAACACAGTGGTAAACATGCCTCTGTCCTGACTTTTTTGGAGTGTGTTGCAGCATCAAAATCTAAATTTGCCTTTATTTACAAAATAATACGTTGGTCACTGAAAACATTGAAAATCTTTTCTTTTTACTTGTCAGTTAAATAAAGGTTCAAGTGAATTAACACATTACATATTTTCCCTTTGTGGAAATGGGGTTGTACAATTATGTGTTTTGTTTTTAAAGAAAACGATTAAAGAGTGTTTTTTGTTGTCCAAATCCTGAATACAGATCAGAAGGTCTGAGTGTAACTGTGAACAATGCGCAGGACTTTATTATATAGTACTTTTATACATTACATTGGAGAACACCATCACCATCATGCCTGTGCTTATTGGAGAAGCATCGTGAAGTCATGTTTCAACCAAATCACATCCAGACTTGACCCAGAAGATACAGAGAGAAAATATTATTTTGTTCAATGGCTCAATAACAGATGGTCTCTCTGAAAAGCCCTGCCAGTCCATGTGGTGGATACTTTAGGCCATGATTTGTCCTGTTATTAAAGCCAAATGTCAGAACAAGCCCTCAAAGGCATTCCCTCGACTACAGACCAAGTCAGCCACTGTAGCACTGATACAAGTGATTATATCAAAGTATGGCGAGCAGCCTTTTCAGCCCTGACCCACGCTTCTGTCTCAACCTCTTCAGCATACAGAGAGCTGGTTGTTAGCAAGGGATTATACTACTGTATCTCTGGGGGGAACCAGAACGCAAGGACTATAGCAGAATTCGAGATGTGTTGTTGTGCAGTCGGGGCTGTAAAAAGGCTATGATTGCTGCGTGTCAGAATCTTCATTCAGATTTCAAGACCAGAAACCACACTCAGGTGGAATCTTAATGTCGTGAAGCTCTCAGGTGCCCTAAGCTCACACGGTGCTGCTCGGGTGTCATGCTAAGTGCACTGGCTGCTCTTGAGATCCGGGCCGTGCCGCTCTGCAAACCAATTACTGGCGCTTCAGGTAGAAGGGTTGGATTGTAAAGGCTTCAAAGGACAAGCTGGCTGCAAACGAGCCTGCTGTCGTTATCTTTAACATATGCTCGGGGCGACGTCATAATTTTCATTGACCTTGGAAATTAAAAGAAAGGGACAAACAACGATAGCGAGGGGCCTGGAGCCAGAGAGAAAAGGCATTTGCAGTCAGGGTGTGATCTTTATGTTTAGGCTCTTGATTTGCAGTATGAATTTCTCTACTGACCATGTGATTTAAGTTCATCCGATATTTAAGCTACTCTGGCTTTATAGCCTTTAACGCAGATGTATCTGTGGCCATTTATGTTGTAATGATGTTTTTAGATAATATTTAAGGTATGAAGATGTGCTGCTTCTTAAAAAAAAATCACATTTTGATTCAATATCAAATAGTTTTTCAGTCTTCTTCTGTAGAGCATGCAGAATGTGCCTTTCACTTCTATTTCTTTGGTTTTAATTATTACATCAACCTTCAACATTCAAGTGTAATGACATTTCTGATGCAGTATTCAAGTTTTACCAGAGCTCACAGAGTATAAGGCTAACAATTAAGATGAACTACAGTTAATCAAAATGTTTCTGAAATTGCCATGTGGCCAAGTAGAGGTGGGCGATACAGATGGATATTTATGATTTCAAATTATTCGTAAGACAAGCAACACGACAAAAACATCGTAAAAGCACAAGGTAACAAGGCGAAAATGACATAAAGATCCAATATAATCCATATTTTGTTGCATTAGGATTAAATGTTGCCAAAGTTATTTGTGGTTTTAAATTCTTCTTTATGGTAAGAGTATGACAAACACTTACCGAGCAGCAGAACATTTTAGAGAGCTAGATACCGGCAATTACAGTGATAAAATGAAGTAAGTAAAATGAAGTAAAACAACAAAACACTGAAACAGTTTGAAAGTGTTTTAGCTGACAGCGTCAACAAAACAAACCCTGAAGACAAAATAAAAAATACATCATGATAATAGTATACATATAAAATTCTAAAATAATCTCTACTGTCAATTCATTCTTAAATATCATTATTATTTCATGGCCCAGCCCTATGGCCAAGTGCAATATACAAATCACAGCAGCTGCAATTATAAATGAAACATTGTGCTACAGAGATGCCCTTGCCTACAAATCCTACGGGAATGTGCTCGTTTGGTGCAGACTCCAGCAAAAAATCATCTTTTTTTTTCCAGTGAAAAGGAAATGCAAATCATAATATGTGTCAAAAATTCCAATATTATGTTTTTTTGCATATTGTTCAGCCCCAGTAGAATATAATGAAGAAAAAAACAACAATAACTGAATAATACTTTATGTTATAACAAAAACAACAACGATATAGAGAATTATGTAAGAGGATTTAACTCGCGTAAACTGGAAAGAAGCAGATTTACAGCTGAAACATAATCAGAAACAGTGAGAAAAATAACCAACCCTTGTGTCTTCCTTCAAATATATATCTTGGTTTAAATCCTGAAAGTCTA
Organism: Coranthus polyacanthus; assembly: GCA_037367275.1. Taxonomy (NCBI): domain Eukaryota; kingdom Metazoa; phylum Chordata; class Actinopteri; order Kurtiformes; family Apogonidae; genus Coranthus; species Coranthus polyacanthus. The sequence continues at coordinate 19,963,697 of JAPQRN010000019.1, read as the reverse complement.
CAATTTCCATTCGTAATGTTCCCGTGTGCGTTTGGCTGTGACACCTCCGCAAAGAGAGCAGCTGGACAAACTGACACTTTCATCTCCTCAGCATTGTGACACATATCACACATAGTGTAACAGCATACCTGCCGCTGATAAGCGCAGTGTCTGAATCTGGCTGAATTACAGATCTGCCCTGCTATGATAGCAGACTGTAAAGTAATTGCAGAGCTTTATCAGCGGCTCTGAAAAATACCATCATCCTACAGAAGCAAAATGTTTCACAGATAAGAATCTATCCGAGAGAGAGGGAGAGCGGGGGTTGTCTAGGATTTACGAGGTAGCAAGTATTCTACTTTTACAAAGTCAAGTCTTTTTCATATTCACTGCCATTCCAATATATTCATACTTGAGCTTTGCAGTGAGTCTGTACTGACCCCTGGTGGCCTCCTGGATCATAGCATCTGCTGCAAATCTCACAGAGGACTTTTTCAAAGGTAATTTTTCCTCTATTATCTAAAGCCACTGGTCACAAAAAAACTGTCACGCATTGACAAACTGTGACTTAGAGCCGTAGCAATTTATTACTGTGCACTAAAAGTGAAATCATCTCAAATTGTTTCAGACTTTAAAAGTAAAAAAAAAAAAAATGACTGTGTGTGATTTAGAAGCAAAGCAGATGGAGCAAAGCTGTATTTTAATCGTTGGTGCTTAAGCCTGCAGCTGTTTTCTTACATCAATAATCAAGAGGCAAGTTCTTGTACACTATGAGTCATTTTTTATGCCATTATCACTACCCACTTAACTACAGTGACAAAGCAAGTTATTTAATGTCTGCCACAGATCTAATATATCCCTTCTTTAATCTTTTGCTTGAGTTTTTTCAAGTGTTTCTCTTTTGTCCAGAGAAGATTTCAATCTTACTATTTTATATTGTTTCACTGCAGAACTTAAAGCAAAGATAGCAAAGATATATCTGTGGATTCCATTGTCTTATTAACGACTTTTGTATTGATTTTACTGAGCTGCGCCGACGCCTACTACACATGAGCCAGAAAGAGCATAGCAATTATAAGCGTTTGCACATTAAGTATGCCACCGTATTAAAAGGTGCAGTACCTAAATTTCAATAAATGTAAGTAATTTTGCTGTAGTTACAGACCTATATTTTCACTATCGGTCAAAGCCTTAAATGACCCTGGTGCTCTGCGCAATCAAATAAACATTCCACTATAAAAGTGCATCCTTTCATATAACATACCATCAAAATACCTCTTATGCTCTTATAAAACCTCCACTTAAACTGCCAGACACCGACAGCAATAATCATACATCCCACTTGGTTGCATGCAGAGCACTAAAAAGACCTTGTTTGTCCATTTCCAATACACAAACGTCAGCTCTCCACTTCTTTAATGAAATTCTTTCCAGGGTTGAGCATCGGTGCTGGTGAGACCATTTTCAATATCAACAAATCTGCTCTTTTTCTTTTGCAAATCCATCAGTACTCACAGAGCCATATTTCTGAATTAGTATTGCACCACTTGACATACCATGAACCAGCTTTAAATGACGCCTCATAGAGAGCTTTAAAAAAACACATTCTTTCCACCAAATTTAAGAATTTATTCAGACATGTTCACAGGGTTTTTTCACAGGACACAGCTGTCTTGCGGTCTTAAAGCCTCTGGAAATTTGGCATGATAGAATAAAAAATGCATGCGATCTCGAAGTTGAGTGTATCATTAAGCATCTGCGAAAAATCTGGGCGAAAATAAACATAACTATTACAAAACCTAGTCCAAAAACAGCTTATTCTGTTGCTTAGACCATTTCTCAGACTGTTAGCTAGCTAGTAACATTAGGTAACGTTAGCTACACCATCACCAGGGCTAAATGTGTTAGCACAGTGTGTTAGCTACTTAAATCAAATTAAATATAGCCTAATAACATGCTAATAACTCACTTGCATATATAGTATAGCTCATAGATATAAGAAACGTTTCTTATATCTATGGTATAGCTTAACATTGCATTACATTAGTGGATAGATAGCCAGATAGGGCGTTAGCTAGCAGCTAGCAGCTAATGGTCGCTAGTTAGACTGGGATCTTTTGCAGAATTAATTATGTATTAAATTTCCAGTCCCACACCTAATATCAGACAGCTTATGAAAACTTAAGTGACAATATTTGAATTTGGATCGTAACTTAATTTTTTTGTGCTATTTTTTGTCATTTACTATTATGAACAAAAGACCCTACATCACATAGTTCGAGGCCTTTGTGCATTTAGGTTTCTGGAGACTTAAGAGACTGTTCAAAGTCCACGCAGAAAGTCGCGTCATTCTGTGCTTTGCTCTGCTTCTGGCTCTTGGGTAAGTTATTTTAATAAAGAGAAGCAAAGGAATACTCGAATGAATAAGTAAAATAGAATAACTCTGCCAAGTGACAGGAACATGTAATAATTACCATTAAATTGTTGCTACCCCCCCTCCAGGTGGAGGGATTTGTGATGCGCAACAAAACTGGTGTCAGAGGAGTTCTCGGCTGCAGCTGCAGTCTCTATGCTCCATGCCTTCATAAATCCTATCTGTATTCCCGAACACGGAGCAGGTGCAGGCTTTGCAATTTAAACGGCTTGATGAACGTAAAACCCATTCACCAGGTCAGTATTCAAAATCAGTTTGATGATATGGCCCTTTGCTTCCACTTCTGGTAAAAGGCAGTCTACTGGATAAGGGTTTTTTTATTTTATTTTACCTTTCCTCTGAATCACAGTTTTTATGTTTAATTGATCAAATTTGTGCTGTGTCTGAAGTGAAGAAAAGGAAGATGTGTTATCTTGGTGCACAAATGTTGAACATTTGTGGTGATTTTTGCAGAAGAATGGCAGACTAACCATTTTTTTCTTCTTCTCTGGACTGACCAGTGTCATCAGTTATCCCTTCTTGGTTTGATAGCTTTGACATATTTTGCAACTTCCCCTCACATGGCACAAGACCCACTCCTTTAACAATTTCGAAAAAAGTAGTTTACTCAGCATGGAAATGACAGGGTGACAGAGAGAGAGAGGGATGGAAGAGACAAAATGAGCGAGAGCAGGAGAGTACGTTTGTTACCTGTGAATCTTTGCACAGGAGTGTTTTTGTGATTAGATGGAAGACAGGAAGGAGGAAGCGACAACGGTGCTGGCAAAAAGCCTGCATTACGGGTTATTTTCCCATCTCACTCAATCTACTCTCGGCTTCATCTGAACCCCGCTGAGGCAGTCGGTCTATTACAGCAGCCCCATTTGAAACAGCCAACAAAAGAATGTGATTGTGCTCCCATGCCTGTGCTTGCCGCGCATTGTCTCCCAGCGCTCCGCTGCCTGTCATTACAGGATCGAGGAGATATGACATGACACCTGGAGGTGTAATGTCACCTGTCCCTATTTTTTAGCAGGAGTCACTTTAGGGAATAATAAGTGACCATTAGGTAACATTAGGAAGTGTAGAAGAAGAAGTTATTACCAAATCGAGATGACAAAATGTTCAGTTTTCACAGCGAACGCAGACATAGTGGTGACTGAGTTACATACTTTTGAAAAAAACAAATAATGAATGGGAAAGATTTTCTTTTGTCCCTTTTTTTTTGGGAGTTTTCAATAGCAGGAGCAGAAATGTATTTTAAAAAGGTTTTAAATGGAAATTCATTGAAAGAATTGATGCCATTTATACCGTACTTCTCAAACATAAAAAGCAGCATTGTGTGGGTGATTGTCGAGAAGTGCTTGGTGTTTTTATTCATTTAAGACAGAGATGTTGAGGCTGTACTGACCTACAAATACTTGTTTTTTTTTTTTAGGACAGACTGACATTTGAGGAAAAATACAGATGTCATCATGGAAAAGGTTCAACACTGTCTCGAGATGATTTTGACTCTTCGTACATATTTTATATTGACAGCATTTTAAGTTTCTCTCTTATTTTCAGGTTTATACCATTAGTGCACTGGAGTAGAGCTGTGCAAGTGTATTTTGATTTTAATGGATGCTGAACCTCACACTGGCCGAGAACATATTGCAAGACTTACACAACTCCTTTACAAGACTGCTGATGCTGATGCATTTTTATGTTTGCAAAGTCACTTGCCTCAAACTTCATCCTTGTGGGATGAAAAGAGTATTTTAAAGGGCTCTCTGAGTTATAATGAAATAAATTGCAAGAAACGTCTTCTTTCCTCTTTATTTTGATAATCTTTTGAAACAGAAAATGCAGAGGGGAAACTAATACGAGCAAAATGTCATTTCTAGAAACAGATTTTTATTCAGTGATCTATTCCAAACTTCTTGTGCGTGATGAAGTGCGAATGCGAATGTGCTGTTTTCAAGGAAGAAGAGAAAAAAAGAGGTGTACGTGACGGTGGCTGCAAAATTGCAAAATTGTTAAATCCTATTTCACTGAGTGTGTGGCATGAGCTCAGTCATTATTAGCAATTAAAACGTAAAAACGCAGGTGTGTTGCTCAGCTTCAAAGAGCACTCATTACTCATGAAGACTTAAGAGCACAGATCTCTGATACAAACTCAGACATACATCAGGAAAATGTAAACAGTACCTAATTCAACAAATACGAACTTCTATTATATATTCTTAGCTGCGGACCAGCTCTGGGTCTGACTTTATTCACTCTTCTTTCCATTGAGCTGTACTTAATCACAGAAGAGGCAGTGTGATGAGGATGTTTAACACCATTTTGAACATGGAATTACAGGGGAAATTAGATTTGAAGGATGGAAATAAGTCAGCGTTTCTTCAGGTTTCAGACACGGTGAATTATAAAAGTCCTTCATGGTACAGTAATAATTGGGATGCTCAGAAAATGACTTCAGTGTCTTATCGAGTTTATCTTCAATTCAGCTTTCATTTAAAAGGCAGCACCACTCAGTTTTGAGTGCGATTGGAAAACCTCAGGACAATTATGAGCAGGAACGAGAGAGAAGGGTTAGTAATGTGTAAAATCACAGTAACACAATATAAAGGAGCAAATAGCTTGGAAAATGTGACTGTGGCAGCCTCCAGAATAATTCTTCAGCATACATTTCTGGCATAAAAACACTGCAGTTACATAAAAGTAATGCAGATAAAGCTCGGGATCATTTCATAAGACTTTCAAAAAAACGTTTACAGCATAATTAACAAATTTGGATGGCATGCACAATGTCTGGGATGAAAGGGTGTTGGCACTGGTGACCCAAAGGTCATCTGACTCAGCACCCGAGCTCCATCTGTTTTCTTAAGAGACAATATCCATCAATACGCCGACACCAGAGTCAACGGGCAGAATGTTATTTACGTCCTTGACTGCATCCTGTAGGATAATTAAAAAGTAAACCAAGGCTCTTTTAGGCATGTTTCTGCTATTTCTTTATCCAAAAATGTTTTGCTTCTCGCCATGAGCAAGGAATAGGTGCAGAACATGTGGCGTATGACGGCGACTTGGCTCCCTAATAAAAACTGATGCAACCATCATTCGAAAGAGCTCAGACCAACCTTCGCTTATAAATATCCGAAGTTGTTTCCTAAGTAAAGGTATCACGGTGAACTCGGGTGTTAAAATGCAGATGAATGAAAAATATGATTTAATGAAGAAAAATGCAGAGCCACAGGGAAATGATCCGCTCCACATGATGCAAAAAAATACCAAAAAAGGACTGACAGAAGGAAGTGAAGTGAAGCTCGAAAGCCTACAGTCTCCATATACTTTTCAATGAATGGATGTAAGCAGCCATGGGCTTCATGTTGTGAAGAGAGACAGGTGCTTCTAATCACTTTATTTTTGGGGAGGGGGTTACATCAAACATGGAAGCTCTGCATGTGCACCATCTAATCACATTAAAGAGAACAGATCAGTGAAGGACTGTGATCTGAGCAGCAGCTCGCTGAACCAACTAGCGAGCTCATGTTAGAATGACACCACCTTGGGTAAGTACCTTTCTTTGCTTCATTTGATTTAATACAGAACTTTCGTTTCAGTCTTTTTATGTTGCTGGCACATGCCGTGGTGTTTTTTAAAAAATGTCTCTTATTTCTATTTTTATTTTATTGCTATCATTTTTTTCCTGATACGTAGTTATTTTATGTGTCAAACATATTCTTGTAATACTAGCACAGACAAAGGCTGTAATTTAATATATATATTCAAATATAACCTTGCCATTATTATTACCATTGGCTCTAGTATTACAGCGGTTTATTCGTGTTTGTTTGTTTTTCACTTAGTTTTACGAGTGCGTAAGTCGTTTTATTCATATTGTGTGGAGTTTTAGTTGAGTTTTTATTTAGTTTTAGTGTTGGGTTTTCAGCTCCAGAAAGAGGAGTTAACTCTTACTCACTTTGAGTCAGTTAACAACAAAAAATGTACCAACCGTGTCAGACTGCAACTCCCAGGATGCATTTCGGCAACACTTTGTACAGATGACACTTGGTGGCAACAGTTTGAGGCCTCTTCTCCGTGGAGGCGGTGTCTGAAGCTTATGGGTATTGTAGTTTTTAGAGCCGAGTTCGTAATTTTGAATAACATTCCCTTTACTTGAATAGAGTTCTCATAGCTTTGTGAGTTTTTCTGGAATTACAGTTTGTTTTTTGATGTCAGTAACACACCCTGATGAATGACTTGATTTTTGATTTGATGATTTTAGAATGACAGGATTTCTTTCTTTCTTTCTTTCTTTCTTTCTTTCTTTCTTTCTTTCTTTCTTTCTTTCTTTCTTTCT
>JAPQRN010000019.1:19921732-19938279 GCA_037367275.1 Coranthus polyacanthus | reverse complement strand
GTAGAAGTACTCATAACAAAATGCAGTTTAGCATCCAATGATTACATATTGCGTTGGGGAAGAAAGCGTTCTGGAGGCTGTTTGTGCGTGTTTTGATTGACCTGTAGCGCCTGCCAGAGGACAACAGGTCAAACGGTTGATGTCCAGGGTGTGAACAGTCTTTTATGACGCTTGAGGCTCTGGAAAGTTAGCGGGTATTGGTGATGTCTTCCAGTTAGGGGAAGAGGGCAGCCAGTGAGTTTTCATGCTGTGTTAATAAGCCGTTGATGAGCCTTTGGGTCTGCTGCTTAGCATCTTGTCTTTTGGTAGAGCGAAGAGGTGCACTTTGCCTTATTTGGCTCTAGATGGCACTATGTGGTTGTTATTTTCACGTCTCTGTAAAGAAGCGGCAGGTGGAAAGTCACGTATCTGCCGCTGATAATGTATTTTTTTGTTGTTGTTGTTGCAGTTACTGGATCGTGCTTTTTTATATTCAGCAGTGCTCTGAAAGCATCTGCAGGATATCTCGCCAAGTCCAGCATCGTAGAAGGTAAGATGTCCTCTCAGAGGGAAGCCAGGTTGACTTTGACCTCTACGCTCGCAGGACTTTTCACTCTTCACATGTTGCTTTAGTTGCCTGTAAACATCCCTGCTTCACAACTGTTTTATTCAGAACGTGTTGATCTTTGTATGTGTGTGTCTGTGTACATTTTAACAGACTGTTTGTCTAGGCATGTCTACATGTTGATGCATGTGTGTGTGTGAGAGTGTGAGTGAGTGTCTCCCTGTTGGTGTCTGTTTGTGTGTGTTGCTCCTGTATCGCTGTCCCTCTCCCCAGATGGGCTAATGGTGCAGATCACCGTGGAAACCATGGCGGAGCTCCGCCGGTCGCTACGGGAGATGAAAGACTACATTGTCACCTGTGGACGGCTTGACCAATCAGACAGCCAGGAGCTTGTTTGTGTACAGTGGGTGGAGGAGAAATGCACTGTGAATAAGGGGTGAGTGTATCCGTCTGTTTAATGTTCAGGTTGTAGCTCAGATCAAACAGAACAATTTAATCATACTCGTATCTAGTAAATAAAACAGTTCAAAAGGCTTATTGTTATTAAGAAAGTAAGGAACACAATTCAAAAGGTGCGTTGCATTATAATTTGTTATTCCCGCTGTGTGATGTGAAAGACACTGCAGCTTTCAGGACCAACTCATCCAACACCACCTAACTGAATTTTTTTTGTCTATTTAGTAACTTACTGGCACATGTAACTAGCTAAATAATGCTTATGTCCCCCAGAGTAATAAGCCCCATTGATGGGAAATCCATGGAGTCCATTAGCAGTAAGAAGCTGTTCCAGAAGTCAGAATACAAAGAGAACGGAAAGATCATCCGCTGGACCGAAGTACGTTTGATAACCCACTAAAAAAACAACAAAGCAAGTCCTTTTCAAACGCGTTCCCGTCTTTATATTTCTGTCTTTTTTTTGTGTCGTTCAGGTCTTCTTTTTGCAAAGGGGGGATCATCCTAAAGGAGAGGTGACCGACTCTGCTGAACACAACCGGTTAACGGAGCGGATCGCACGGGCGTTTTGCCTGGCGCTGTGCCCACATCTCAAACTGCTGAAGGAGGACGGGATGGCCAAGCTCGGGCTGCGGGTCACTTTTGACCCTCAGGAGGTCAGCACCAAAGTCAGATTAGTGGCACGAGGGAGTAGAGTTACACCGACCTATTGTTGCAGAGACATAGAGCTCTGAGAGCATCGGGTATCATGCATTGTTCATTCTTTCTTGAGCAGAATGTAGATGGTACAAAAATAGGTGGGTAACATTTGAAGAGCTGAAACTGCAGATTTAACACTTTTAGTGTCCAATGATTCCTAAAACGTAAGTAAAAAGTTAGCACAATGGGTCATATTCACTTCCTGTTATTTTTTTGCGAAGCCTGGCATTTACTGTATATGTATTTTACTCTAAATATTCCAGATATTCATGAATTATCCTGTTTTTGACAATGAACAAAAATTGTAGCTGTATTGCTACTTCAGTGATTTAAAAAAAAAATATACACATACAGATCATTTTGTTCAAATAAAGTAATCGTTTATAAAGCTTTTTAACAATGATTTGAACTGTAACTGTGGTGTAGAAATACAAGGTCTGTATTTGTTCATAAATTAAGAAAGAAATGGAAATAATGGTTTGTGTGTGTAATGAATACCCGGTGCATTAGAAGGCTAGTGATGCACACAATTATTTTTCTATAAAAAGTAAAAATTAAAATAGTGATAGTCGTAGTTAGTGTTAGTTTAACTCTGAAGGCTTTGACTCATCTGATACACAGGTGTAAAGTTTATAGTATAAGCTGCAGGGTGTGACTATATTCAAACTAATTAGTGGTTTATTTTGTCATTTCAGGTGGGATTTGTGGCTGGGAGCAATGGGCAACCCCTCCCAGCTCAGTACCTCAACGCCCTGGATAGCGTGCTCATCCCTGTTATACACAGTAGGGGGCGCAAAAGAAGCGACGAGCCCATTGTCATGGAGCTCATCTTCTACATCCTGGAGAACATTACTTAAAGCGCACGCCTCGTTATTTAATCTTTTTAACCCTGACCACAACTCTGTCTCCAACACTTGTCATCAGAGCTGCCATCGGTTTCAGGGCAATAAAAGCAGCGCATTTAAAAGGGCCAGCCAGACCGCTTCCAGGGTCTGCATCATGTCATCCACTCATGAGTAGCCTGGTGTCACCCTGCCCTGCAAAAGACAATCTGGGTACGCATGAATCGAATCATAAGAAGGACCAGTAGATCAGGGCGCAGGATTGCACTGTAGTAGCAAACGTCATAGCTTAATATCATTCACAACACAAAGTTCAAAACCTTTAAAGCGGGAGCGAGATTCAGCCCCACAAACCTTAAAGCAAAGAGAAAAGAGAATGACTTGAAGTATTGTATGAAGTAGATTTGTAGCAAATTTAATGCACACTGAATGAATGCCTAAGAATGTTTTCATACTGGATGTATTTTAACTGATTGCTTATGAATTGCATTGTCAGCCTGGAATTAAACTTGCAACGATGACTGAATAACTGCCTGAACGTTCGTTTTCTCAGCTCCTCCATGATCATTTTTTGTTCTTAATGTGAGCAGTGCCATTTAATGCCACTTTATATTTTGCATCTCTTCATCTTATGTATTAGAATTGTACGTCTCCGTTCACCATATTTGTTTAATATTTAATTATATGTTCAGACATATGAATCAACAATCGAAAATATTGTTTTGTAAAATATGTGTAAAAACACATTTTTATGAACTACCTGTGAAAAGTAAGACCTGGTTGAATTAATACAAAGTAAATATATAAATTAGTAGTATATTTTAAGTTGAATTAAACTTTATTTTAATCATTTATTGATTACACTGATTGATTACATAGACAAAACTCTAACTATACAATACTGAGTAGACGTTTTGTTGCTTTCTTTTTAATTTCATTTAGTTCATTCATTTATCATGATCTAGTTATACCATTTATGTAAAACTTGTGAACAATGAGGTGTCATTGAGGAGAGTGGAAACAAAATGACACATAAAACTTAACAGATTTCAATTTCTTAAAAAACGATTCAAATGAGCGAAAACTTTACTTTTGAAATAATTTGGTTATACTGAAAATTTAGGCTACATTAAGTACATTTGATCAACTTTAAAAAAAAAATACATGTTACAACTTCAAATCTACCCAATGTGTCACTTTGAACGCTTGTGTCGCTTGAACTCAAACAGCTACTTTATGAATTAACAGGTTTTTTTATTTACAAGTTAAACTTCATCGTTAAATCAGTAATAAGCTAGAAAATGAATGTAATTCAGAGGCCATTGCACTGCAAAATAAATAAATTAGTACTGATGATGGATGACAAAAGCCCACGTCACTTTCATGAAGCAACTTCAAAACAGAATGTGGGTTAAATGACAACATGTGTTGCAATAAAGGAAAAGACCATTTGATACCAGGCTGGTGATTTATGTAGCATGCACCCATTTGCAGACTGAATTATGTTTTCACATTAGAGCAAATCATAAAATTATGACCCACTCGTGACCCTGATGAACCAGCTTCTGGCTGAGTGTGAGTGGGTGTAGATCCGGTCTGCGGGATGCCTTCTCTCTGCCTCTTATGATGAAATCGTTTTAAACAAAGCAGAATGGGTCTCTTGTTTGCCTCCTACTTTCTCCACATACTTGAGATAGCGAAGGCAAGATGCACGAGCAAGCAAATATTTTTCGTCTTTGTTGCAACTGACAATGTCGGTCTTTTTTCCCCAAGAGCTGCAACTAAGTTTTCCTTCTCATTCAAGTATAAAGCAAATACTGACGCAAAATGTACATCATTTAAAATTGAATTTATTGGCATTTTAATTTTAAATACATATTGTAACAAAATTTAGAAAGTCTAAAGCATACCAATACAATTAGTTTTTGTCTGTTGTAAAACTATTTACAAAAAGTATTTTCAAGTTTGATAGAAACTGTACAGTCATCTGTCCACAGGGGGGTCAGGAGGACATGGGTTTCAGATAAGTGATAAGGAAAGTAGGGTGTAAGGCCACCATTGTGATACTGAACTAGGAGGTTGTTTGTAACATCAGTGAATATGTAGGTCAAAACATCTTCTCTTCATACATTGTGTTCCATAGATGGTTCCCCAACTCAAAGAAACAAACCAAACAAATGTGAGCCCCCAACTGTGGAAATCATTGACCACATCATTCCCCCATGTTTTACATTTACAACTAAAAACAGGAACAGAAACACAGCCAAAATCATCTTTGGAATCCATTTAAACAGGTTCTCGAGGTCATTCTTCTTGGGTGTTTCCTTCCAGAGGCCCTAGGCCTTTTTCATTTTGCCCATGTGGGTGCTGCCGTTCTCCTGGTGGGCGGAGCCGTTGCTGGTGCCGTTGGTGGCTCCATGGCTGATGCCGTTGCTGGTGCCGTTCTCGTGGCGTTTGCCGTTGGTGTACACGGCCGTGCCGTTCGGACACTGCTTAACTTCCTGTTTTGGTAACCGCTTTCCCTTCACGTAAGCCTGGATCCAGAAGTTGGAGAAAAGCACAAAGAAGAAGGTTCCGTACATCCAGATGAGGTGGAGAATGATGGGGAACTGGTAGTCGCAGCTGTCCATGAAGTAATACTGGGTGGCGTGAAGAGATACCAGGACAAACTGGGTCTGTGTGGAGAAGGTAGGAGAGCCACTGGTCAGCACTTATCAAACAGTGTTGGAAAGGTTCCTTTTAAAATATAATCAGTTACAGATCACCAGGTACCCTGTTAAAAATGTTATAAGTAATGTATTTATAGGCCAGTCAATTATTAAATAATTACCATATTGCAATTATTAAAGTTAACTGCAATTAATTTGCATAATCATGACAATTGGAGCACACAAAAAACAAAACAAAACAAAAAACACCCAACACGGTAGGATACACGTACCAGCTGAATGGCAGTCATGTATTTCTTCCACCACAGAAACTTCTGGAAGCGTGGTCCGGCAGCAGCGAGGCCGTAGTAGAAATACATGATGACGTGGACGGAGGAATTCACCATGGCATGGAAAGATCCCATTCCACCTGAGGGAATAACCAGGAGCCGTATAGTCAGATCAGCGCAGCCAAAGAAAGTGACGTTACAAGGAGTTAACAAATATACAGGTTTTTACTGCGAGGCTCCTGGTTAATCATTTTCTTTTTACTAAAGGGAAGCGCACATTTGACAGCTTGCCTGCATAACCCCGTTATCAAGACAGAGGATCTACATATACAAGCTTGGTATGCAGGATGATGTTATTATGCGCTATCAACCCCCAGCTGCTTTCTTTCCTCCAGTAATAAGTTTCTAACTGTTAAACAATCCGATTCAAGCTCGAGTTAATGTGTACTCACCGGGAGCATAGCCAACTCCCCACCACCAGGTCCAGGGCATGAAGGAGTGGTGGAAGATGTGTAGGAAGGTGATCTGGCCGTGCTTTTTCCTCAACACAAAAAAGATCTAAACAAAGAGAGGACACTTTGTAGCTCAAGTTCAGCTGCATTCATGAAAACTCAACTGTACTGAAACACAATGTGCACCAGGTCTTGAGGTAAAAACACTTACTGTGTCAATGAGCTCAATAATCTTAGAAAACCAGAACAGCCAAGCCACTTGGACCATCTGAAGGAAAATACAGACTTGTGTAAATAGAAAGAATCTGCCAACAATAAACTGTTTAACAGAATTGTAAATGACAAGGACTTACTCGTAGAGCTTGAGGACTGTTGGAGGTATCGATTGCGTCGCATCGCCAGGTGTACGTTGTGACCCAACCAGACATCAGGAACTACATGACAAGAACATTTGTACTTATTTTTGAACTAAACACTCATTAGCAGTCATTGCTAACAAGGTCCAGTGTTCAAAATGTGAAGAAACTAAATTATTCTTACTTCATGGACGATGTATATCGACAGTCCCACGAGCAAGAAGTTGTAGATTATCATGGCTTCTTTTAGCTGGAAGGGTTTGCGATTGGCCATTATGCGCGGTCCCAGATACAGTACAAAGAACAGGTAGCACAGCAATATTACAGTCATGGGAATAGGACTCTGCATCAGTGGATACGACCTCAGCCGTGGATCTATGGGGCAAAGGGATAACATGACATTGTGTACAAACTTAAAAAGAAAAAAAAAGTGAGAATTTGGGATTTTGTTGGGTAGATCACTTACCAATTCCCGCCAGGAGGTAGTCGTAGATGTCCAAGGCGTGTGAGCCCATCTCTTTAATCTCCTGAAGCATGTTTGCTGCCTGGTATGTCTAGGACCCAAATATCTGCAATAAAAACCCACCAACATGTTGATTAGTTTGACTGTTTCAAAACCAGATGCAACAGAGTCAAATGGCAAAACTTCTAAAACACTCATTTATATTGGGATATATTCAGTAGCAGTTGTCTCATTCCAGGGGTCTGGACAAAGCAGTTTAAATGTACATTCCTCCGTTCATACCGTTTTGACCTTAATACTGAGCACCAGTCTTCAAATTAATAGGGCGCAGCGCTGCTTAAAATGATCACATTTTGAGGAAAAATATCATACACAAGTTATAACCAAGAGATTTACAATGGGTAAATATCATACTCACCTTTAAGATACTGTATTCAAAGTAAAATAACGTTATGTTTCTCATTAGTAAAACAGATATTAGTTAAGGACAGTTGTGTTCATGAGTCATCGTCATCACAACAAGCATGCCTGCCTGAAGGACGTCACGTGAGAACAGATTAAAGACAATCCTGATGAAAATGAAACTTCAATTATTGGACATTTAGCATCACTTGGCATTATATATGGTACAGAAGGCAAAATTATTGTACAAATATGGTCATTATCATACATCTGGCAACACTGATAGGTTACAAAGAGTGCAGTCTTCTCCCTCAGGAGTCCGTTATATACACAGTTGTGACAAAAATAAAATCACATGTCTTTAATTTTGTCTTGCTGGTGATCACCCGTGACCAAGAAATGCCTTCAAGGAGCTGCATTTTGACATTTCCTGATTCAGCAAGACTGAAATGCAATTACCCGGACAGCACAGCTCTTCCCTAACACTCCCAATAAAATCCCAGGATGCTTTGCCAGAGCTCCAACCACTCATCAGACATGGCCTGATATCAGAGAGGAGGTGCCACAGGGAAAGGGGAGGGTGTTCCTCATGCAGTGAGGCGGGAGCGAGGCCAGAAGTTAAGACACAATACTCTTTCTCCCCAAGCAAACACATTAGAAAGCAATGAAGAAAAGTATCATTTTCCCGAGGCCTGAACTGCAAAAACATCAAGTGAAAACTATAAACCGACTAGGTAACACATGACCAACCAAAGAGCTCCCTCTCCTTACGCTGCCACATGTGATTAGCAATGTTTCACCGGTGGGAAAACTTCCATGCCATGCAACCTGCACACAGGAATGTTGCTACGGCTTTCTGTTGACGGAGGCTTAACCATATCAAGTGTAAACTTAAAAGCAATTTCACAAAAGTAGAGGAAACGCAGGGTGTGGTCTCCTCCCAGCGCGTTGCACGCAGAGGGAGCTATTGTTCGGTTCGGTACAGTCTGCAATGTTTGAGTTTTCACTGCCCAAGGACTAACAGGCAGCCCTCCTTGAGCCAATATAATTAAAGGCTAATAATTTCATGCACAGGAATGCAGGGCAGGGAGCTGGGCTCAAGCAGGCACTGATAATATAAAAGAAAAAAGAAAAAAGTAAAGTACAAAATAATATCCATTTAGAAAAGACAGTGGGGCAATGATAAATAATAACTATGCATCTTGCACAGAAAAAAATGGGGAAATTTCAAAGATGTCAATTTGCTTTCCTAATGCATTTCATACTGCTCTTTCATCAGTGGAATCAAATGGGAAACATTTAAGGAAATGTAGAAAATCTAATATTAGATATACAGTATAGATGCAAACTGAAACAAGCTTGAGAATGGAATAATGTTTTAAGACGACACACTGAACGTGATCTGTAGCCAGCGCCAACTGGCTTCAGGATTACACTTGCTCTGTATTTTATGAGACAGCGCTCGTCCTACTTTGTGAATCTGCTCTATCGACACAGAATCAATGCAGACTTATGAACCTGCGCTGAACAAAGATTATATCTCACAAACTGGACATTCCTCCTTCTTTCGCAGATACCCCCTGCAGTTTGTTCACCTCACATTTTTTAATTGTGAACCACAGGCTTTTGTCAACACTGCAGTATCTTTCAGGTCGATCTTCTTGTTAAGATTTCAGGTGACTGAACGTTGCATTCCAGTCTCTGTGTGACTCAGCTTCACTACTCACTAAATTCCTTTCGTTAACACGATGAAACTGGAATTATCTCGATGTTAAGGCCTCTGCGTTATCGTCAGAGGTACAGACGATGACGGTGTTGTGTAACAAATCATATACATTGCATTTCACAAAACTCTTACACAAAAAGCTGTGGGTGTTGAGGCATTTGGTTCAACAAGTGTACCATCATCATGTCTGTGGTGAGAGCAAACATCAAGGTGCAGAGTCTGTCTTGTTCTGAGGAAAAATGCTGAACAGTTAGATTGATCAAAGGAGAGTCTGGTCGGGTTAATGGGAAATTCTGTCCGTTTTATAGTAAGCTTGAATTGTGCAATGGTAACTCTACTGTGGTGCGTTTCTAGTGAAGTGCTTATTTTATCGGAATCTAATGCTTAAATTATTTTAAAAATGTTTTTTTTAAATTAGCTTGACATTGTTTTGTGCCAGTTTCTGTGTTGGATCAGATTGTATTTCAGATGCTGAAACACTGCACAGTTTGTTTTTCAAAGATTGTATGCTAACATATGCAGGAATAAAAGGTTATCTAATCTCCCAGTTTTACTAATGCCTATACATGTAACTTGTGAATTTCTCAAATATTGACCCATAATAAAACAATATTGTCACAATCACAAGACTATCACCCTGACTCAACACACACACGTGTTAGGAATAAGATTTAAAAAAAAAAAAGATAAAAAGGGAATAATGTCTCTGTGTCCTAAATCCCAGATGAAGAGAGAAGTTTAAAGAAAATGAAGCCCCTTCCATTCCAGTTCGCTATAAACACAAAAACATTTCACACCAACAACAACTACTAACAGATCAAATGTGTTACTGTAACTCACTGCTGTGACACTGCTGCATCTGTTATCGATGAACAAAACGTCACCTCTCTGCTTCTAATCCCTAACAATTAAAGGCTTAAGTGCTACTTTAGAGAAAAAACCACTAGCATACATGTGTCATTCGTGGATGGTTCACTGGTCCCTGCTGTATAACTGTATCTGCAATTCCACAAGAGGACAGGAACTTCCTCATAACTGTGAGAGGGGTCCAAAAGGTGACACTGTACTCATACCGTAACGGAGTGGAGACACATAACCACATCAGCAATTTGCAACTTTAAAACTTTTCCCCCTTTTAGCAAAAAGTATGCTCCATCAGCCCTTAAAACAATACTAATGTATGTATGACCAGAACTAAATAAAGTTGTTTTAAAAGCCTCTAAAACAAACCCACACTGTCACAACCGCCCATTCATTATCAAGCAGAGCTTGACAACGATGTGGCTGGTTTACATCAACCAAGACACTACAGTACAGTGGAAAGGGAGGGGGAACATTTCCTATGAGAGCCATGTCAATGAATCATAGAGATGGAAAAAGGAAGCTCACACTCACAAGGTAAGAGTTAATGATGAACAAACTGGAGCCAAGATGAAGAAAAAAAAATCTGAGTGGCGCAGCCAGAAGCCCATTAGTCAAACACACAGTAACATAATGTTATAAAAATAAAAAAGAGAAACCACATTTTAAAACAGAACAGCCCGGGATCCTTAAACACCAAGAGAAACTTCCCTGAGGAGAGGAGGTACGTTGAGCAACTTACCTTGCCGAGACAAGAATTTTTCCACTTAAATCAAAAGCCGAGTGTACCAGTGCAGATTCCTGTTTTACAGCACGGCAAAGCTTCTCCGTAAACTAAAAAGGTCTGGCAGCCAGTGGGCAGGCAGGCAGGCGGCTGGGCAGGCAGGCTGGGTCAGCATCAGAAGAAAGAGAAAACAGCAAAGGGAGAGAGAGGGGGAGATAGAGAGAGTCGGGGTAAGGGGACGAGAAAGTAAACTGACAAAGTGTGACTGGTACAGGAGTCTTCCGAATCCCCACCCTCCCTGACTCACACAGTGGATGAATAACTCGCACAGAGAAGAGGGAGGGAAAGAGGTTGCGCCAGCGTGAGCGAGAGAGAGAGAGAGAGAGAGAGAGAGAGAGAGAGAGAGCGCTCTGTGTCGGAGCAAGAGTACAACTGGGGTGAGAGTGAGATGGCCCCAATTGAAACCCACACAAAACACCCCCAAATGAAAATGCGTCTGGCTGTTTTGTGGCCGACGCCCAAACTTCAGTCAGAGTTTCACCCACGGCAACTCTCAGGGACACACCCTCCACATGCAGAAAGACATGCAAAAAAAAAAAAAAAAAAAAAAAAAAACCTCTGGAGTCGCCCTTTAAGTTTTGTTGCAGGGGGTGGGCTGATAATATTATTCATAGGCAGCGGGCGAGAAATCAGTAGCAACCCTGTTATCGTGAAGGGGGCCATTGTTGAGCCTGTAGCTGGCTCTTGACCCCGGCCAACACCCATGAAGAAAAACTAGCTCCCGTCTCTTTCTCTGCGTGTAAAGACAATTGGTGTCATGACAGAAATGCAGAAGAAAGGGTAGCTGTTGAATATTTCATTCTTCCTCTATGTTATGCAAGCATTGGCATGTTCTGAATGATATGTAACCAGTAGTTTCATTGCATTTAGAGCTGCAGCTAATGATTCTTTTCATTGTTGATTATTTTTCTCGATTAACATACGTGGTTTCACAAGCCATGAAGAATGTGCAATAACTTTCTGTTTTCTTTTAACCCCTAGTGTTGTCAGTGTCCTTTCTTAGTGTTATTTATTACCGTGTCTTAGGTTGCAGTTTGTATTTATTGTCGTGTCCTGATGTTTCACACTCCAGTTTGGCTACAGTATTGTATTTTTTATTATGTTTTGTATTTCTGCTAATGCAACTGTGGCACTATTGCCCAGATCAAATTTCCCTGTGGTGACAATAAAGGACATCTTAACTAGGATGCACGATATTGGATTTTGGCCTGTATCCAATATGCCGATATTTTCAAACTCATTTTGGCCGATACCCATATATGTATGTCTTATAAATAAATGTGTGTGTTTTTATTTCATTGTCGAGTAGAAGTCTCTCCTACTCCAGAATGAACCTATTCCTCTTACATGTTGTAGATTAAGATATAAAACAAGACAAACAACATTTGATTCTACCATAAATGTCTCATTTCACAAATGTGCACATTCACTCCTGAAAAATAAAGAAATTATTTCAACTTGAAGCAATAGCTGGAGGAAGGAGAATAAATTACACACAATCACAGTGCCACGTTTCATTTTGAAGTAAAACAGTTGTTCAGGGTCGTTGCATGTGCACAGTTAAGACGTCACATTATCAGCCAGGAATATCGGCAGAAATGTTCATACCTATCGATACCAATATCGGGCCGATAATATTATGCATCCCTAATCTTAACCAATTAGTTATTTGGTCTATAAAATATCTAAGTCAGTATTTCCCAAAGCCCAAAATGATGTCGTCAAATGACTTGTTTGGACCTCAACCAAAAGATGTTCCATTTACTGTCACAGAGGAGGAAAGAAACCAGAAGATGTTCATATTGAAGAAGCTGGAATCAGAAATTGATGTCCTGTGTGTACATGTCCGTTTCTCTGGCATCTAAACTTTACACAACGCATAATGACGAACCCAATCAAAATCCAAACATACTCAAGCTCCTGAGCCACGGAGCATCACAACCAGTCATAAAACGCTCATGTTTACACAGGGTTGGAGAGTCGGCCTAATCGCAGACAAAAACGATTGCTACAGTGTTGAGAGACAGTGACTCATACAATAATACTTTCAATTTGGCAGAGTGTGTTGTTTAAGATGTTTCACTCTCCCTGATAGGAAGTCACTTACTGTGATCGCACTGCCACACCCAGACGTTCATTTTACGTTTATGAGGCACTAGTGTCATGACGAGATTCTTCTTTAATTGTTTAATTACATTTTATTTGTAGAGCTCCACAAACAAAATCTTCCAGGCATTTAATTTCATAGTAAAGTCAAGACCTTACAACATTACAGAGGGGAAAAAAAAAAAAAAAAAAGGGAAATTCCCCATGAGGAAGCACTCGATGACGGTGGAAACTACACACAGTTTACACTTCAACATCATAGTTTCGAAGATCGAACCACACAATATATACCAATCATAACCAAATAATAAATACATCATTTGATTATACATAATTTTACAAAATTAGTCCATATTGATAATTATCACGGTAAATGTTAAATCATTATTTCTTTCCAGTTTGGTTGAAGGACCCAGTCTCTGATTTTGTGATTTAGTCTGACTTTTCTTTATTTCGCTTTAATGTTGTGAAAGTTATTTGTGGCTTTAAACTGTTCTTTATTGCCAGAACATGTCAAACATCTAGAAGTAGAACATTGAAAATAGTTAGACTGATATAAGATATTCAACATTAAAATATACACAATTAAGCAAAATAAACCCTGGAGACAAAAGACATATACATAATACAATGATATTGCGATTGTTTTATTGCTCATCTCTACGGCAAATCACAACAAAAATCACCTCAAGGCACTTTACGTCAAAGGTCAAGGTCAGTGTTAGAGAAACCCAACAAATCAATCTTGAAGTGCGAAATGCAAAGACAAATACGTACGCAGGCAGACTTTAATTATTTCTTTTAACAGCATATAGTCCATGATATTATTTACAAGGCGTTGGGAAATAATAGCTGAACTTGGCTGTTTAAAATTGCTGACACCTGAGACACCTGACCAGGTGATTTAAGTCATTGTTTATCATTCCTTTGGTATTGCACTGTTACCTCGGACTGGGCTGGTTCTACCGGTCCGTCTAGTCCTAGCCCCTCCTCTAAAGTACCACAACACACCTGACAACAAATAGATCATCGCACTTCTGTTGTGATTGACAGAGCCATCTCAAACACGATAACCATCTTGTCCTATGACACCAACGCCCCTTTCTACACTGCAAAAATGCAACACACCAAAGTGGAGAGCGAAAGATATGGAAATTGTGGTGGTTTACAAAACCCTGACTCTTGATATGCTTCGCTGAAATGCGATAATAATCTGAGCTGCACTCATTCAGCGTATGCCAATGTGTGATTTAAAGTGGAAGCAGCAAACCGAAACAAAAAGCAGAGGCATGAAAAAATAAAATAAAAGGATCTAAGTCAAGCAAAAAGTCAGAGTTTTTCTAACACGACTTCTCATCTCTCTGACGTCAAGTGTATGTTACAGTAAAATCAGAACAAACCTCTGAAGTAAATTAAAATACAATCATAATGAGCGGAGGTAAGTTGGTAAAAAACCTTAAACATATGATATATGACACTTTTAATACTAGCGCCGGTTCCTAAACAATACTTTTTTTCGATACCAACATAAACTATAAACTTATTTACCAGAATTTGAATTTGTCCGTTAATAATAATATCATTAATAAAAATGCAGAAAAGCTGTTCATACGTGCTACATGCACTGATGCCGATGAGATTTATTCCTTAGGTACTGAAATTTGGGATCGTATACCCGATATTTTGTTGATACATGATTGTATCTAAGCCATTCGTTTGGAGCAGTGACACTGTATTACAAGCAAAATGCAACGTCTCATTGAAACTAGAAACCAGTTTGTGACACCCAGTACTTTTGGTGATATCTAATATCCATTAGGGCTGCAACTTATTTTCATTGTCAAATAATCTGTTGATTCTTTTCTCAATTAATTGATCAGTTGTTTGGTCTAAAATATGTCGGAAAATGGTGAAAAATGTTGATCGGTGTTTCCCAAAGCCCAAGATCGCGTCTTGAAATGTTCACATGAACTCAGAGAATTTTACAGTTTTTTTTTTTCAAGGAAAATTACTCAAACCATTTAATTGATCGCTGTAGTTTTCTCAGCTCTAATATCAATCTTATTTCCCCCGAAAAAAACATATTCCATTCGTGGCTGAACTTGAGAATATTAGAAAGTATGTGCAGCAGATCCATGTGACCACAAGTGCCCCAGACTATGGACCAGCATGTCACACACTGGTGCGAGGAATCTGACTTTGGTGCTGAGGCCTCTGTAAGCCGTGCATTGACATGAACTTACAATGAACGAGCAGGGAGCAAGATCTGTTCCAGATCACTCTGTTCAAAAAGTCTGATTAATGGCACACGGCGTTAAGAAACTTATTTAAGTTGATCTACAGTGTTTAGTGATCAAATGCTGTTATTTTAGTCATGTCTGTGAAGCATTAAGAGATGTATGTACTTAATTTTAGTCAAGTCAACAGAAAATGGTTCCATCAAAGTCTTGAATGACTGAGCTCAAACCTCTTGTTTGCCCAGCCACTACTAATAAAACCAGCTAAGTGAATGTTAGTCCCACATGGCAAAAAAAAAAACAATAACACGCATTCCAGTCAAGCCAGCGGGATGACAAGCTCACTAGAGAAAACATTAGTCACTCAGCTCTTCCAGGTCCTCCAGAGACAGCGCTCTCACCTGGGGCCGAGCTCTTCTCAGTCCGGATACGTATGACACAACTGTGTCTTTAAGGTAACGACAGAGATAAAGCGAGCTGTATTCAAAACAAGCTGGTTACAAATCAACCTCATCCAAACTCGTACTGCTGCTTTGTCAAAGAAACTTGGAACGGGACCAAATTCCGGATCATTACATAAATGCGCGGCTCATGTTTAGCTTATTGCTCAAAATGGTAGAGTTATACAAGATTTCCTTCAACTACTGTGCAACAAGGACAGTCTAAAAGTACCCAATTAAGACATAAAAAAAACTTTAATTGGTGTGGAATGTGAAGGGTCTTAATCGGGGTGTGCATGAAAAGGATGAGAAGCAGAAACAAACGCAAAAATGCTTGTACAGTATGGATTGATTTGATCGGAGTCGGTGGATATCCTCTTGGACTGATTTATGCTCTTGGTATGTTTAGGGCGATTGAGTCAGACGGAAATCCATGGCATCGTCTCGAGCGGCAGACTGCACAGAGACGATGACAGACTGACTACGTCTATGTCTGACTATGCCATATTGTAGCAGCGTTTGTCTAAAAAAGCTACACCTTCCATCTCTTACAGTACTGTGATTTTTAAGTTTGCTGTTTTGGCAGGTTATAATGACCATACATCTCTGTATCAAGATGCAACTGGAGGTCACAATAAATACTGACTTTTACCTGTAGAAGCCATTTGTGCAAATATGTGCTGTATATTCTTGTTGAATCGTAATAAAGAGACTGAGAAATAAATGTCGGCTCATTACAACCCTGCAAAAGCAACAAAGCTAAAGGTGGCTCTTGCACAGTACTGTATAGTTAGTTATTTTTCATGTCATTTTCTACTATTTAACAATTCAAAAACTTATTACTGCCATAACAATCAGTGTTTTCTTTGTATAAACAGTGTACTACTATAATGCTGAATATTCTCATCTTTCTCAGTTTTTCTTTCTCAGACTCATACTGTATAATATTAGAGCTGTGTGAGTGTGTTGTCTAATTAATCACAGCTGACTGTACAGTTATAATGCATCATGATTACATTATCATCACACGTGTCTTGCACTGGTCATTAAATCATGCATGGGCAGTTCAAATAGTTATTAACAGTACAATGTGAGTAAAACGTTTATTCTTATGATACTCTGTCTAAAGACCTGGGTGTCTGTTGGATGAGCAGCGACTGCAATGACCCTCAGATTTTATTGAGTCTAGTTCTTTCCAGCTCGTTTATGATAAAACAAACTGAGCACAATGCATTAAGAAAACA
>JAPQRN010000019.1:19864472-19884374 GCA_037367275.1 Coranthus polyacanthus | reverse complement strand
TTATCTTATCTAATCTTGTCTTATTTTCAAAGTCCACCTTGCTATGTGAAAGAACAACAATCTCTGGTTCCATCTCATGATAAATGTGCAAATGTCCACCAAAGCTGAATCAGACACCACATTTTAATGGCCTGATTGCTCGTTCATTTCTCGCCTCATTCTCTAGCAGCCCTGCTCCCTCCTTTTTAATGCGGAGTTGGTCATATTTTGTCCCAGATTAGTATAGACGGCGGCTGACAGTTGCCTCTGCTCAAGGTATTTAGAAGACATAATTCATTCATAGATCTAGAAGTGCTTCCATTTGTCATCCCCATTTTTTATGCTCAGTCTCTCTGCAGTCGCTCATTCCTCTGGGTGGTGTGTGTGTGTGTGTGTGTGTGTGTGTGTGTGTGTGTCTGTGTGTGTCTGTGTGTGTCAGGGGAGATGAGGGGCCGGAGCACTTTCCAGCTGATGTATTAGCTGGCATATGCAAGCAATGAATTATCAAGGAGGGGAAAGGAGTCAATTATCCACTCCTAAAGAGGGGCTGGGCCTGTGTGGCCTAGGGGCCCCTTTCCATATTTACCAAATCATTTCACAGAAAGGTACGCCAGGAGACCCGGGGAGGCGGGTGAGGGAGAGGAGGCACTTAGCAGACAGAACACACACTCATACCTGAATGCGCACACACACACAGACAGTTCGGCTTCGACCCTCTCCGGCTCAACCTTGCCCCTTCTCATCACTTACTTTCCTCTCTGACAGCCCCTGCACATGCTCAGTGCCGCTTCCTCCTTAACAAGGACAAGGCGATGACGTTTGGATCTGTATGGTAATAATCCATTTTATACACACACAAGTCCTCAAACTGATTTCACTTGAGCTGGAATAGCCACGCCGTGACCATCAGCCATTTTGCCGTGTCCCAATTCTCTCCCCTGACTCCCCTCAAATCAAAATGGGGGCCCTGATTGACTGTGCTGCTCTGACTAATAGAGTGGATATGGTAAATGAAATACCCAGCACTTTCATTCCAAAGTCTCTTACCCCCTGTGTCCCCAGTCACTTTGCCTTGACATATTTTCAGAGATTGAGCGTTCTATCCTGTTTTTGATGAGGACAGGCTGAGACGAGGCGCACACGGCGGTGTGGCGGTGATGCCTCAGAGCAGCCGGGACCCTCGGACACACGGGCAGCCGGAGCTGACAGAGCCTCCGGTGACTGACGGGGCTGACACTTAGGGAAATGAGGTCGTTAGACAGCATTATGAGCGGGCTGATAGCTCGGTAATGGGTTTTAACTTTGGAATTTAACACAGAAGCCCACCGGGGATGGGTTTGATGTGCAGGCGGACAGGTGGGTTCCTCCAGAATAAAGGAGGCAAGTCTCACGAGAGGTAAAAAGAAGCAGGCTTATTTGATAGGGAGAAAAAAAACAGGAGGAGAAAGAGGAGAGAACAGTGGAAAGAGGATCGGAAGTGTTCTAAAAATAAAGCACCCCAGACATCGATCCTCTTTAACACAAAGAAATCAAGAGCAGCAGATGACTGACTTTTTTCGGTTTTGGCCCTGCATTTTCCTGCCCTTCACTTTTGGGCTTTACTGGCAGAGTTTTGCTTTCTTCTAATTTAAATCTCCCCACGGTCCAAGTGAAATATTATCTCCTCCATCCAGATGATTGTTTCTCCAAACTGTTTTAATCTGTTGTGGCTCAATTGCAGAAGATAAAAATTCCTAAAACAATGAACAGTTTCATATCCTTTTGTTGTGTTTTGGAAGGTTTATAATTTTGCACGCTCTATGCACACAGTTTCCTTCCAAGCTGCCTTGAGTCTTAGGAAAGGGCGTCTAAATTTAGCGCGTAACGATAAACTCTTAAGTTATAAGACATAGGCTAATACGTAAGGATGTTAAAACCAGTGGGATAGTTTAGTGGAGATTAAGGGACATATCAAAGACTTGTGTAAAGCTCCATCAAGAGCTGTGCGGTTGTTTGGTGGGCATCTGCACACGCTTAAAAAAAGGGCAGGAGTGGCTCACAGAGCTTTGGCAGCCAGTGAGTGAGTGATAATGTCTCAACATCACTGCCATTACTCCTTTTCGGCTGTGCTGCAAAAACGAATGGTCCACTTTACTGCTGCCGTGGACCCGGCAAGTTCGGTTGAGGAGGAAGATTTAGAGGGGCGTTATGGCCGTCCGACGGAGGGCAAAAACAGCTCACTGGAGAGGATGAAATGGATGAGGTGGGGTAGAATGATGGCAGCAGTTTCATTCATTCCCCCTGACTTGGTTTGGGGGAGATGAATCACGTTTGGCCTTCTTTTTTGAGAGGGTTATGGAGGGAAAAAGAAGGTCAGGTTTCTGTGGAAGGATTTTTCAGTAGAGCAGACGAGGAAAGGTTGGCAATACAAATCAAGTCAAGAAGCTTCGGAGTGCGTTTCGGCTCTGTGTCCTGCAGGCATCCCTTTCACGACACTCCAGAGAGCACACACACTGAATTCAACCTTATCAGAAATCAGACTGGTCAAGAAGTTTTTTTCTTTGGTTTATTAGACGCAGACTTGTGTTTGTGTGTGTGTGTAGCAGAGTCCGTCTCATTTTTGTTTATTTCTGGTGTGTACGTCTTTCACAAACTGCTGCTGCTTTAATCAGCATCTGCCGGGGGAATTCATTATGCCACTTTTATTAGCTCAAGTGAACCCAGCTTTTATTCAAGACCTGCGAAAAACACCGAAAAATAGCAGCCCCTTTTACTAGCAGAGGTGTGTTTGATCGCTGCAGCTGGCTTAAGTGACAGGTAAATTGCAGGTTAAGTGGAGAACACAGTCTTTTAACAAGAGACTCCAGGCTCCTGCAAATCCTCCTTAGTCTTTAATCTGAATACAAAAGGCAGGGGCGGGGGTTTAAATCTGACCCCTCAATGTTCTGTTTGTTCCAGACTCCACTCGAGGGCCTGCTGTAGCCAGCAGAAGAGTCCCAGGTTTGCATTTCTCTTTGTACCATGTGGCGGCATTTAAAAAAAAAAAAAAAAAAAAAACACAACACAGCAGCATCCACAATGCAGCCTCTTCAATGGCTAACTTCCCCAGGACAAAGAAAGGCCCGGAGCTCACCTCTCTTATCAAACTTTACCATTAAGAAGTAGCTGGAAATCTTTTAAAAGAGACTGTTTATTTAATTGTGGATGAAATGCCATAACGCAGAGTCATTATCACAGGCTGCTGCGGAGAAAAACAAATCCTTCTTTATTTAGAAGCAACGACGCTTAGAAAGAGGAGAAGGGAGAGAAGGGGCCGGGGTGAGGCAGGCGGTTAGGGCTTGCGGAGAGAAAGGCGCTTTGGGTTGTCAACGTTTTAGAGGCTTAGAGTCAAACCTATCCCGGCTCAGGAGAGAGGAGTCTGGGTGTTAGGCAGGCAGAATGACTCCTGATAGAAGGAGTTTGCGGCTCAAGTCGAGAGGAATCGTCTTGGCTCCCGGATGAGGCGAGGACTAATTGATTCTCTGAAGTTTCCTGTCGCAGAGCCCGATTACAGGTATGACCGGATTAAAAAAGGAGAAGGGAAAAAAACAAGGGATCTGGAGGAGGGAAATGGTAAAAATCAAAGAGAAAAGAAGATGAGGGCTGCCATAGACGGATCAGCATCGCTTATACGCATTGATGTGCTCGCTTTTGTGCGTGTTTTGTTTGTGTGTGTGTCTGTATGCGTGTGTTCGTATGCACACACACAGGTGCAGCCGTGTTTGATCTCTGGGCTCAGTGGCAATCATCAGGTCACATTGCAAGGCCCCTTTCACTGGCGTGTTGCACAGGAGCACATTGTGTTGTAGCAGCATGCTTCCCCTAATCACTCACTTCTGGTTAACACGTCTCAAAGCCAGAGGCATGTGTCTGGCCTGCCCATAACAGTGCATGACAAGATTGAGTACTGAGGCATGTGGGAGCCATAGCGAGGCGGGCTCTAACAGAGAAGCCTCCAGGAGAAGGAGAGTTAGGACGCATATCTAGACCTAAGCTGTCATGCGTGCGGCTGTAATGGCTTGTTTAGTGGCAAAGTCCAATCTAGGGCCCCAGAGAGCCATTATTCCTGGAGTATCGATCGGGCCCTACGGCCACCGCAGCTCGGGCCCCTGTCCCTGATCCTGTTCAGTAATAAGCGTACTCGTGTCAAGGTGGTAATTATCATTGATCTGTAGCCGCTGTGACAGGGCGGCGGCCCCTTGTCGTGATTCATACCCGGCGAGGGGCTACTGGACTTCAGGCACCGAATCACCAAGCTCCCCTGGTTGCATGCAGCTTCTGGTGGCACCGCCTTACCAGGTGCTGGACACAGACTTTAGAGATAGATTACAGTTTCTGGGACTTCGTTACTACTTTTCTGGGCAGCAGTCATGAACAAGGCTAATATCGAGCAGGAGAGTCGTGCGTCTCAGCTGCTACAAAGTAACCGAGAAGCTTTTCAACTTTGTAACCACTGACTCCATCTTCCATACATTCCATTTGACTCTGCTTTTTATTCATCTTGCTTGATATTCTGGCTTTTAATGGTGCTGACGAGGTACGCGTGATATATTACTGTGTATAATTTGTGTTAGGACTGTCATGATAATGTTAGTTGACAATTAATTGCAAATATGTCATTTCATTGTATTTCTCTCTTCATTTTATACTACTGCCATAGTATAAGCCTAACAACAGTTCATTTATACACATTTCTAAACAAAAACGGGGCAGATTTGACACAAATAACTTTTAATATATAAACCCTATTACTAAAGAAATTACTACATAATGACAGGTAACAATAGAAGTTAGAGGTTCAGTGTGTGATATTCAGTGACATGTGTGCATATTGCATCCAACAGAATAATCCCACACACCACCTATAGTGGCTACAAAAAATGCAGAAGTCCCTCGTCAGCGCCAGTGTTTGTTTTGTCTGTTTTGGGTTTTTTAGTTAAGGGGATGTTAACTCTGGTTCACATTCAAACAGGTGACAGTAATGCACCTGGATGCACAAGTCTGTTTTGAGCTACTGTAGAAACACGATGCCGCAACATGGTGGACTGTGAACAGCGATCTGCTCCCTCTGTAGATGCAAACGACTCATGCTAAGGTAGCTCAAACACTGCAATGAAATCTTCTTAAATTCCCCTAAATCTTACAGACAGGACCTTTAAGCACCTCGAGATGAAGGGTGTGCAACCAGACGACGTCATTAAAAAGAGCACCAGTCAAATCTCAAACAATGGAAAATGATGTGGAAATAGTGATGGAAATGTAACACTGCTATTTGTTTCAACCGACTGTTTTTATACATGTGAATGGAGATGATTATTACAATTATGCAAGTGAAGAGCAGATGCAGATGAAACTTCTGGTACAGTGCTTCAAATGGCAACACTTATGTTTAATATTGCACATGGTACGTCACAAGTAAAATGAATAGATAAAAATATTATCCAAGAAGCCTGAAACTCTTGTTGTCACCCTTGTTACTGTCTCAGACAGGCGATGAAATAGCCTGAGAAAAGTTAAATAAACTTAACTTTCTTTCCAGAAGTGAAACAACCGGCCTTCTCTCCATCTCCTCACCCTTTGTTGCTAATGTTGTTTCCCCTCCTCTTGCTGTCCTTCCCCTGCAGCGACCAAGATGCCCCCACTTTTCCCTGGGTTATAAGCAGAGAGATCTATCACTGCTGATCTGCCTCTGTGTGGTAAACTGCACCGCAGCGAGGGGACACAATGTCATTGTGAATTCTTCATTTGTGCGTTTGACTCAACATTTGACTCACAAAGTAGATGTCACAACACCATGATATATGCGTCTGTGTTGACTTTTTAGGATCCTTGCACAGTCATTTGATTTAATTCCTCACTGCCTTTCGTTTAAACGTAGCTCTTCATACGATGTACAGAACCACCCAGTGTAATCTAAGTGGTAGATCTGCATGAGTTTATTTGGTGAAAGCTTTCAAATGCTATCACTGATTGAATCTAATTGAACTGCATGCTCATGGTAGCCCCCCCGCTTTGAGGACAGGGAAACAGTGAGGGTGAGATAGGCAGCCGAGAGACGGACAGACAGACATAGAAATAGCGAGATGGTGGGGGTTTCAAGGCAGGCAATCAGTTTTCTTTTTGTGAGCGCTGGAGCGGGACTCGTGTCACCTGCAGACCAAACCCCATTTCCTCTGATTAAGTCCTTTGAAATATTCCATTTGTCAGTGTCACGGCCCTGGTGTGTTGCGGCGGCGAGCAGCCAGCCGTGTCTGTTGACTGTGTCATTCTCCAATTTACATCAGACACTGACAACATCATCGTATCCCTAATGTCCCCTTGGCTTGCTCTTGCTCAACCCTTCGCTTGTACTCTTTATTTCTCTGTTTTTTTCCCCTCTCTGATCCACCGTCTGCCCATCTGCATCCTCCGCATCCTCCACTGCCATCGGCGGCTGTCTCAGTTCGCCTGTGCAGAGTGCAGCCCGGGCTGTTTGGATGAATCTGGGGTCTGGGGACTATCACTCTATGCCCAAACCTTTAGGGAGTTTTCCTCTTTAAAGTGTTGTTTTTTTTTTTCAGTCTGTGTCTGGAGTATCAACAGCTAACATCACTCAGGCCTCAAACTCTCATGCGTGTGATCTAACCCCATTAGCAGCCAATGTCTTTTCAGGAGCAGAGCCGGCACGGTTCAGAGAGGATGGAAATTTCAATCTCCTCTCTATCATTTTCCCTATCATTACTCCATTCACAGCCATTTCTCTCCATCCTGAGTCCCGAGAGGGAGCGGAGCGGCAGAAAAGGAGGGCATCGTGCACTCTGTGCCCAACTTTAATATGACTGGAGCAAAAAAAAAAAAAAACGAGAGGGGGATTGTTTATACATTATTAGTGGTCTATTATAAAGCAGCTATCACATTCTCCCTCTTTTCTCCTTTTCCTTTCATTCCCTCACTCTCCTGACAGGTAGCGGGCGGGCTGCCTTGATGACTAGACTCAATCACCTGTGACAGTTTTGATTTGATGTCACTCTCTGGGTCGCTCTATTTGTTTGAGCAGTTAAGAGGTAATTGTGTGACATTGGCGGTGGAAGACGTGCTTTGGCGGCGCACCCGCTGAACCGAGGGGACGAGACGAGGGAGCGTGGCAATAATAAATGAGGCCTATTTTCCCCAGCATTCCCAGACTGTGTGTATGTGTGTGTCAGCATGTGTATTGCAAGTGTGTGTGTGTGTGTGTGTGTGTGGCTGATGGGGGGAACAAGAGGGGCGATGAGCCCCTCTACCCTGGGGGAATTGAACTGAGATGCACATTGAGGTCACCCACGCACAAACTTATCATCAGTTCCTCTGGATTGAACAGAATTGTTTATGTACGTGATAGTTTTTTTTTTTCTTTTCTTGAGGTGTCAACTCAGAGGAACTTATGTCCTGAGCTTTCAAAATGTTGACAGGTGACGACATATTTTTCATGTTGCTGTTGATTTTTTTAACAGATTGAAACAGCATGCTTCTTAAGACGGTTACAGTGAAGAAAAAAGAAAATACTGATGTGCATAAAACACTCCTATGTGTACCTGCCATAGACTGTATATACAGTAACAAGTGGGCGGAGCTACTGTGACATCACCCATCGGTTTTTGGACTGCTGATAGGAAGTCAGAAGTTTGTGTTTAGTGCTCTTTGGCTGGTCCATAGGGGGTGAAGAATGGCTATTTAAACATGATATTAAACATATTAACTATAGCAAAATGTCTCTGAAATAAAAAAAATGTACTCATTCTCTGCCCTGCAGTTCATGTCAACATTTAAGTTCATTTCTGTGTGAATGACTGTGTACGTGGGCCCTGAACCTTTTGGTGAACAGGTGACCTGAGGCTCTGTTCTCATTGGACCTGTGACCCGGACACTCTCACTTTCATTGCCAGTCTGTCAGAATTGCTTTTATTTCTTTGTCCTTTTGTGATTGGATCATTTTTGCTTGGTTGTCAGCTCGTCTAGTGAGAGGTAGACGCTTCAGGACTGATCAACCTGCTCCAAATATCACAGGTAACAAAGTTTTGTCCTGGAGCCACAAAGCTATTTGACTATTTAACCCAAACACACACGCAAAATTATGTGTAATGTTATAGATGACGCGAGGCATCACTGGGGTGCAATTCTTTTTTTTTCAATCATTATGTTGAGTTGTCAGTTACAGAAAACACTAGACCGCTAAAATCAGAGGCTTATGACATGTCAACACTCACAATATCAGCTGAGTGATACATCAAAAATTCGACTCTGCACACAAATCCATAACTGCTGTGTTCATGTGTCGCCATGGCGCTTTGGAGCCAGAAGTGACCATATTTGGACAAAAGGGCGGAGCTGGGGAAGTGTGAGGAGGGATGGCTGAGCTAATGCTAAATGCTAGTTTACTGACAATAAAATCGGAAGCTTCACCAAAGATTTGCATAACAAACTCATGTGAGGATCTTAGTGTGACTTATAAACCAGAACTAAAGTCAAGTTGTCTGTCCGGAACAAAAAGTTTTCTTCCAATAAACTCTGCTCCTCTTCCGAAAGTCCGACTCAGCAGGTGAGTGAGCTGTCAATCACACCTGTCAATCAAAGCCAGACACAGCAACATTTAAGTCTTCTATTCGTCATAAATCTTATTAACGGAGCAATAATTTAATAACAGACCACCAGAACACTTATTAGAGGGTCCAGATAAAACGAATGAGACCAGAATGACTGAGAGAAGTTCAATGTAAGTCTATGGAGGCCTTTTTGGAGCCAGCCTCTAGTGGCTGTCAGTGATATTACACTTACACATACTTCTGCTTTGGCTTCACTTTGTAGCTGCAGTCCTTGTCCGTTGGTTTCAACTAACTCTAAAGTGTGCAATTCATATGAGACTTTAGTCTTGCCTCGTAGAGTTCCTTCCTCCTAAATTAACGTGGAAAGCTCACGTACATCAGCATCACCTCGATGGATGTGATCATGACCTGAAGAGTAGAGAAATGACAGTATACGTAAGTAAAATCAACAAAAGCCCATTTCAAACTGGTTCAGATTTTACAATAAAGACATGAAAAAGGAACAACAAAGGAGGCACTCACCCAAAGAGCAGCAACCGCAGACCTCAACACTTTGGATAAAATGCAGGAAGAGACATTCTTGTGGCTGTTACTGTGCATTGTGTGCATAATTTAAACATTTCAGCTATACTTCCTGTAGTTTTAACTAAGTTTGTTTCTAAGTTTACTTTCACCTTGTGGACAAGAGTATATAATAACCACAGACATAAAATATATACTTAAATCTGATAAGAACGATGGCTATTGTAGAATCACGCTGGCACCAAAGTCCTTAATGTATTCACTGAGTCCTCAACTCTCCCTGGCTTTGAATGCCAGAGATAATCTAGAATCCTTCTTTTCTTATGTAGAAGAGAGAAATCGTGGCTAAAGATTGCAAATCTGTGAGCTACAGCTTTGCTCCCCCTTCCCCTCTCCGGGCCCATAGCCTTACAGGAGAGAGGAAGTGGGAGATAATTTGGGGGAGAACCCGAGGCTGGTTCTGAGCACAAAAATCTGAGAATCTGACCCGGTCGTGTTTTCTGCTCTGACCACTGCGTAGCACCGGTATAGACTCTGAAACATTTCAGTTGCCAGCAAAAAGGCTTTCTCACTCTACACATTGAGCTCATCCATTCGTTTGTTATCTCAATCCTGGATTTGGAGAGATACAAAGCTGATTAAGCAACAAAAGCATATGGGAAGATAAAGAACACTTAGGTAATGGGTTTAGCCTGCCTGTTTGCACGCCAAAATCATCCCCTTTCTCTCAGCTCAAAATGCGTTTGTTATTCTTCCCTCAGTCTTGATCCAGATGGGAGAAAAAGAGCAAGAAAGAAGGGAAAACAACAAAAAAAAGAGTAGGAGAGCAGGAGAAGAGCTTTGGTGACAATCTTGTGAAAGAGTTTGCAGAGTCTGGGAAACGAGCAGTGGTGAAATACAACAGGAAGCAGTAACTCGTTCCTGTACGAGAATTTGTATCTGTAGTTGTAGTATTGCCTTGGATCATAATATTTTATCTACAATGGCATATTAAGGCGTATTACGTATATGCATTTTTTTTTTCTAGCACTAGGAGGGGGTAAAAACTCTAGACTAATACATTTATGAGGAAACAAATTTGAGCTTCTCTGAGATTATAAAGTCATACATTTGGGAGAAAAAAAACTAAAAGAAATAGGAAACCATGTTAAAGTCCTGCAAAGTTTATCAATCTAGTTTGGCTGAGTGGGTTGTGATTTTAGATTTTTATTTTTTATTTATTTTTTCTTAAAAAATCCTTTTCCTTCCCAAAATGGCCCTAATACGCCATTGTATTTATCCACTTTTGTTATTGTAAAAAAAAAACCCAGAAAGACAAAGTGTAAAAATAACAAAATAAATAAACATATTTAGATCTTGGTCACTAAAAAAAGTCAAATGCATTTTAACAACCTCCAAATACACCAGAGTAAGTAAATTACAGATTTCTGTAGTATCTCTATGTCCATGCAGGAGTTTGGACGATAAAAACACAGTTTAGTGTTTGGGTACATTTGAGAAATATTTGGAATTTGCCTAATATGTTAAATGCCCATCTTTCATATGTTCATTGGGTGGCGTGTAAACCAATACAGAGCCATTAAAGCCAGCCTTACTCTCCTCTAGTGAACCTGGCTAAAAGCAATCTCAGGGCTTAGCAGTCACTCAGATAATAACACCTCACAGAGGTCAGTGAGCAATGAGGAGGGATGGTGGAAAACATATTTATGCTCCTCCTGCTGCTTCCCCTCATGGAAAGCAGCCATGAGAAAGGTGCTTACTTAGACGAGATAAAGAGCAAGATGAGAGGCAGCGGACTTGGATTAGGGAAGGGAGACGATCACGGCCAGAAAAGGCAGGGAAAGG
The DNA here is from genome assembly GCA_037367275.1 of Coranthus polyacanthus. Taxonomy (NCBI): domain Eukaryota; kingdom Metazoa; phylum Chordata; class Actinopteri; order Kurtiformes; family Apogonidae; genus Coranthus; species Coranthus polyacanthus. The sequence goes on along the minus strand of JAPQRN010000019.1, from coordinate 19,873,449 downwards.
AGGGTGGGGGGGTGGACGACAGCGAGGCCGGGAGCCGGTGTCTGGGCTGGTTGGATATGGGGGGAATATTAATCTGGGTTTAGTGTGAGCAGGACCCCACAAACGGCTCAAGCAAACAGAGCTTAGACGAGGCCAAGCCTCGGAGAAAGTCCTAAATCTTCACATTAGCTCCCCGCGTTTCTTCTGCTGAACCCGTAAGCTCTTTTTCTAAAGGACAGCACAAACAAACCACAACCCCCCCAATAGTACCTCTTGCCAGTCCTACACTTCCTCTCTCACGAGCAAACACTGACACATACACACTCTGAAAATCTTTGAGAATTGAGATTGCAGGAAATTTATAAATCCAGGGCCTGAGTGGATCGGGAGAGATTAGATGGGTCCCCCTCTTAAAGCGACAGGATGCCTCCCAATTGTGTTTCTTATTCTCCGGTGTGCCCTACTTCTGTGTCAGCGAAGAAAGGGAGAGCAAGGAGAAACACTTTGAGGGTTTGGAGAGCTGGTGTCACGATAACCTTAGCAATCCTCCAAAAAAAAAAAAAAAAAAAAAAAAAAAAAAACCCGAAAATGAATTTTGTTTGTTTGAAAACGGCTTTCTATTGGTGGGATTTCTCTTCTCGGAAATTTCCGATATCCAATATTCAGTGTAAAAAAAATTGTGAAAAAAAGTGGCAGTTTTTTTTTTTGAAAGTGTAGTGTCCCTAAAAGAGCAGCCACTAAACTTAACATATATAATACTGCAGCGATAAACAAAACCAAACTTATCTTAACGGTGACATATAAATTGACCAGGTTTAAATCAGAATGGGTTAAAAAGACAAGAAAAAAAAAAAAACCCAATGACAAGGAGGTGGAAGAGTAATATATCGCAACAGCGTCGGAACCTAAAGAGGGTATCAGACTGTCCCGTTGGTGGAGAGGGGGGCCGCTGAGGGAATGGGAGCGATTTTCCGAACCTCATCCCATCACCCGCAGCTTCATGGCAGGGAGGGAAGCAGGAAAAAGTGCTTTCTCACTGAGTTTCATTAACCTGACCACATGTGCCAAAAGCCCTGGTATTAGAGTTAATCAAACTGACACTGACACACTTGCTCAAGTCTTCTGGGTCACCTGGGACGCTCATCCAGGGGCCTGCTGCTTCTAACGTTGAATGCGAACACATGCATGTACTTTCTCACGCGTGTTCACGCATTATACACAGTACACACACACACCGACTGACACACACTCTTTGCAATGCTCCTCTGCAACCATAACTACATAAAACCATTTATGAAGTTTAAAATTAACTGTGGAAAAGTGTTTGAAGTGTGTCCAGTACTGTACGCCTCGTGACTAAATGTTAACGATTGCATCAATGTGATTTAAAACATCAAATGGAAACTTAAAGTGCCTATAGGCCACACTTTTAATCATTAGAGTCAAGGGCAAATTTGAATCTTTCACACACAGGATGGGAAAATAACTAAGATAAATTCCGTAAAAGAAAAAACTTTGCGCTGCAGTAGCGTGGCTAATTTGTATCGTTCGGTTTGGAACAAATTTAAAGTCTTAAAACTTTTACAGACTATTTTTTAGAGGTGGGTAGTAACAAAGTACTAATACTTTGTTACTGTACTGAGATGTTTCAGGTATCTGTACTTTACTTGAGTACTTATCTTTCTGACAGCTTTTTATATTCACAAATATCTGTACCTTCTACTCCTTATTATTTGTATTATTTGTATTTTTGCATCATTGCATCAACATCGGCACCAATTTCAACCTAAACCTAAAGGGGCGGTAACAAATAAAAAGACGATCCATTGGTGCATGTCACACAAAATGAAGCAACGAGACAAAAATCAAAATGGTAAATGGTGTAACAAGATGAAAACACAACTGTAGTCTCCGATCTGGTGATTTACAAGATGAAAACAACGTGAAAGATGCAAAGATGAAACACTCCCTTTCACTTTTACTTGAGTAAAGACGTTGAAATAGTGCTTCTCCTTTTATCAGTCTTTGTTGTACTGGTTGAATAAAGAATGTGTGTAGTTTTTGAACCTCTGTTTTAGTGTGATGAAGTTTGACAGAATCATTAATGTGATTCCCGTGAATGTGTAACCACGAGTTTCTTATACATTGTTTTATAAATGAATATTGCAAATCTCAATTAAATGATAGAAAAAAATAAAAGCGACCTGACTTGGTCCTTCGCCGTAAACTTTTTCCACATTAATCGTGGCCGACCAGTTATAGGTTACATATTTCTGACAAGCATAGAAAAACCAGAATTACTGCGTGATTAGCCTAATACTCTACATACAGGAAAAGTAGCAGTTTAAACTTGACAGTGAGTAAAAATCCATTTCTGTGGACAAGAATTATTAATGGAAAGGAGTAAAATGGGGTTTTAGATATGTACAGTAGGAGGACTGGTTGTATTTAAGCTCCCTGCAAAGTCTCCCACTGGCAGCATTATCCGGCCTATGCACCTGTCAGACAACAGAACATGACGAAAAATGTACCTTCATCAAAAGGCGCCTAGCAAATATTAGGCAACCTTCACAACACTAGAGACAGAACGGCTCCATCCCTGCACCTCCTCGCATTTATTCACAGGAATCACAGAAAATTACTCTCATTTTGAGATTTCAAACATATTTAAGACTTTTTGGAACGTGCGCTCACACACATGCATGCATGCAGAGTCTGACAGGTTGCTCTGCAGGCCTCAGATGAAGCCCCCGGGGCGTTGTAGAGGGTAACCAGGTGTCTACTGAGGCGCCCACTCAGTAGAACAACCTTCATCAAGGCACCACCCTCAGCAGATCAATCTTCCCGTGACACTTCATTTAGACTGCATTAATGTGGAATTAGGGCCCATTACGGCTATTGGCAGGACCTGACAGTCCCACAGCACAGTGATCCTCGCTTCCCAGGAGAGACCACTGCTGAATAGAGCAGATAAGGCTTTTTCAGCCCCGCTACAAAGCTGAAGAAGTCATTAGATTTTTTTTTTTTATACTCCCATTCAACCCCGTCATCAGTATTGCTAATCAACTAAAGGAATGCGTAAGGGTTTTTTTTTTTTAGTCTCCGCTTTTGCACTCCAGTTCTTTTTGATTCAAAGGAGCACTTTGAAAGCCTTTTGAAGGGTAGATTTCAACTCCATTCACCTCATACGTCTGATTTTACCAGTACTTATAAATCTGACTTGAATTGTCACTCACTGACCTGATGAATATGAATTAAAATCACTCTCGGCAGAGGACGGAAGTAACTAATTACAAATAAGAAGACTGGACTGCGGAGAAAAGGCATCATAACATTTCAAGTTGTGTTCAAGTTTCATTTCATTTGATGTTAGGGTGGTTTAGTAGTCTTCACATTATATTAATGTGACATGAGGTTCAGTTTGCTTTGCACAGAAACAGCGTCTAAAAATATCCTTCAAAGGCTGACGTTTTACCTTTATATTTTGAGTACATTTCAGGGCCTGTACTTTTTCACTCTTACTGCAGAAAGAAGTTGACTCAGTACTTCGACTTTTACCAAAGTTGTTTATTTACACAAGTATCTGTACTTCTGCATGAGTAAAGAATACGTGCACTTCTGACCTGACACTTCTTTTAAAGTAGTTTGATCCACTGCATTTTCTATATATGTCTATGCATTTGTCCTTTCCTATGTTTGGGCGTTTACACTTTTAGATCAGTAAAAGCTGAGAAGGGATGAGAGCTGTTCACAGTATGTGTTTAAGCATCATTTCCTTCGACTCAACTGCAGCCCAGTTTCTATCTCTGAGACTTGTCCATGTATTCAAACTGTGTCTCCCTCACTCAAAAGCACAAGCAGTGGGCATGGCCCTGCTCGCAATCCTCCTAAATGAGATCACAGAATAATATAATATAAGCAAACAAAAGCAAAATCCTTTAAGGTGTTCCCAACTTGAAAATGTAAACATTTATCAGGGGATTCTTTCAAGTACAAACCAAAGCAGTTGAATCTGATTTGATATCGACATTTGAGCTGGTACCCAGGGTGGAGCCAGTCCTGAGGTGGGAGTCAGGTCAGCCTCCCTCAGTTCCTCATCCCCACCTCTTACGTGTCACCCCACCCTCTCCCCCTCCTCAGTGGAGTTCAGGGCGAGGCCCCCCTTGCGCATCCCTCACTGACCAGGCAGCTGAGAGGCACACAGATACCCCCTTAAGGAGCTTTGCTCTCTGGAGGAAACTTAATCTCCTTTTTTAACGCCATCCCAAGGCTCCTCGCGGGCCCTGAATAGAGCGGGGGAGGAGCCCGGCTGCAGAGTATCTCCGAGCCCACATGGCAGCCCAGCCCAAATCTGAATATCTGAGCCATGGTGGAGCTGAGGAGCTCCAACGCCAGCACAGGAATTAGCCCTCCGACGGGCCACGCTAAATCCCACCGCCTCCTCCCCTCTGCCCGATATTCTCCTTTCTCCTGTACTCCCGCGGCGCCTCCCCCAATTCACCCATCGTCACACGTGTTTGATGGGCTGTGACAGACACACACAGAAAACAGACAGAAACTGACAGGGGGTAATTTTATCCTTAACGTTATGAAAAAAGATACCTCTATTGGGCTGTCAGTGCATCTGTTGGGGCCATTAATGTCCTTACACTTACATTCATATCTGTCAAATACTTCATTGAAAACCTGCTGGTCCGTGTACATTTTCATACAAATTGTCCAAAGTGTCGTCTGGAAAGAAAAGCTACCTGATAAAATCAGTTCTCAGTCAGTGTTTTATCACCTTCCACAGGTCAGGCCGTGAAGACACGCAGATGCCTCTGCTTTAAACCCAGACCCTCTCGCTTTCTCTCTCCCTCCGCCTTGCCTCTCTCTCCCTCTTGACCAAAGGGCAGGGGTAAATATTAACCCTGACGGACTTGTGTGAAAATCTCTGAGCCATTTTATTTGGAAGGAGGTGTGACAGATTACCGAAGAAGGGCGGATTCCTCAGTGGCAAGAGGTAGCGGCTCTCTTTACCCAAACACTTTGGGACCCGTGCTCTGACATGCTCCTTTAGCACCCTGTCAGGAGACTATTCCCAAAGCAAACACAGCCGAGGCTTTCTCTCTCTCTCTCTCCACGAGGCGGGCCCTCATAAACTCCCTGAAAAGGACTTAGAGTGCTGTGGAGCCACAAGAAAACAAGATGTGGGGAAACCAAACAGACCTTACAAAGCCCTGGACATGGTGTCTTTAGTCAACTTAACAGGAGCATGGTGTTCACTTAGGGGAGTCAAAAGGAAAGGCAAATTTCAACTCTATTTTATCTCAGCAGGTCCAAACACAGGCCGGTGCTGTATTTCATGCTGAAAAGTGTCCGAGTGATACCGACAGAGAAAAGCGGGGAAACCTGTGAAGAACAGCCTGTTAAACCAGTTTTCTGTCTCTAATCTACTGTATTTATTAAAAACGTGTTTATTCTCTTTGACTTTAACTGTGGTGTAAAAGAGTGTAAAGAGCCAGTTGTGGTTTGTACATTTTTATACGAAGCGGTCCTTTAGAAACATAGAAAAATAGAGAAATGACTAAATTAATGAAGTCTTACTGTGTGAAAGTCACAGTTTGGTGGTTTTTCAGGCTATATTAATTCTTGAATAAAATAATGTTAACTTCATGTGACAACAGTTAAGTGTCTCTCAGCACAGTGGTCCACACTGGACCCTGCAGAGTCATTTTTTGGTCGAGTGTGAGATTCTGTCACAGTCTTGATAATACAGTCCACACACTGGCTTAGGAGAAACAGAAGTATATGAGGAATTTAAAACCTGAACAGCTGGTGGAGAATGAAGGGCAACAGAGCGGATCTATTTTAAAACGGCAAAAAAAAACAAAAACCCCAAAAAAAACTTTATACAATCCAATATACTATGTACACAGCATTATAGAAATGTTTTCACAGTGCTGCCACTACCGTTAAACCACTGGGCGCCATTTGTTGCAGCGCCATGCGACTCATTACTTAAGGCATCTACTGCAGTCGCTGCTTGGAGTTCTATGAAAAGGTCAGAGGTCATCATAGACAGCTAGAAACCTTCAGCATGCCCTTCAACGTCTTCTGCTGAGCTCAGACCTAATAACAACCACAACACGATCACATGGTGAGATTTGAAAGTCCCTTCCTTTCTATTCAACAAACTGAAATAAGAGACACTTATTTCTCTTTGAGGAACTTGACTGTTCTTACTTGCTAACATTTTTAACCCTTAAAGAGCAGAACACTTTTTGGTTGATTTTTTTTGTTCCATCCGTCGGCATCAAGAGTCGTAAATGTTTTGATTCAGGAGAACCACTAGTTTTACTGTGGTTAATTTAAAGTCACAATTTTACATTTTCTTTGTCTGAGAATGGATGAATTTACCACATTTTCTGCAAAAAAAGGCAGTAAAATGCTTGAAAATCAGGTGTAATAATTTACATTTAATTTACTGACCATATAGATGTGGCCAAAATTATTTTTTTCCACAGAAATATATTATCGATTGAACATGAACAACACGTGCAACAAATGGTGAAAACTGTCATTCCACTGGAAAGTTTATGGGTCGAATTAGAAGTTCATAAATCACTAAATATTTTACAAAAAGTGCTATTTTTAGCTGTGGACGGTGGTCTTGATCTGTGAGTTTTATTGATAAAACCTGTGAATGTTTTGTATCTGTGTGCGCGATGAGCTATCATGTCAGCTTAAGCCAGGAACGAAACTATAAACTATAAAATAAATGCATAACATGTAAATACAGAGGATGTATGACGTGATGAATGAAAGCCTGGGAGACGCTTCTATGATGCACGTGAAAATGAACTAAGGAACTACACCCTTCTGAAGTGAGAGCCTTTACTCTTAACTCAGCATTGTAACAGTATTACAATAACTCCATTATTCAAGCGTTGTAAAGATGTTTCGGTGAAGTCCTGCACTGATTAAATACATGCAACATATACACTAGGCCGATCCTTATAATGGGCACAAAAATGTGAAATTGTCATTTTTCATGACAACGTAACATGCCATCCATATCCACCATATATCTGGTATATCTGACAAAATACAATCTGTTCAAATGAACTGAAATGGGTCACAAACAAACCAGAAAGACCTCAATGAATATACAGAACATACATGACCAAAGACTGAAAAACTGAGGTATTTTGCTATAGTTTTGCAGGTGTTGAGATGTTGAACTTAAACATAGATCTGCCTTCGTACAACCGTAGATAACATTTACTCTAATATTCCTAAGAGATAAGCAGTGTCATAAAACTCACAGACACATTTGAAGCAGAAACACAACTACTACACTTGTTTAACACTTAGCTAGAAACCTAACAGAGAACGTCTGTGCGTGTGCTGTAACTAACCCAGTCGTTTTCTCTCCGTTAGTCATGTGTAAGCGTCAGTCTGCCCCCCCCCCTCCCCAGAACACACAGAGGGACAAACCTCGGTCACCTCTGTTAACGCAGGAGTGAAAATTGGGTCAAATGGTTTGGGCTGAGAATTAATTTCCAGGTGGTTGTGTTGAGCATTACAAAGGTTCACCCGGTTGTACAGGAGAACAGGGTCGGGTGGTGACGGAGAGCACCGGGGGTGAGATGTGTGGTTAAAATGGAGTTCTTTATTCAAAAAAAATTGCCTCTAATGAGCGGATTCCTCTGGGAGCGAGGGGGATCAGTAATTTACGGTTTCTGCAATTGAAAAAGTGTGCAATCCAGTTATTCATCTGTGGAATTGACTTAATTGGAATTCAATTTAGCCGTGTGTGTGTGTGTGTGAATGTGTGTGAATGTGTGTGTGTGTGTGCGCACGGGGTACGTTGGACCCTATTTTAAATTTGCTGTGCCTGATGGGCTCTGAAATACATTTCTCTTGAGCCCCGAGCAGACTTAGATACACTTGTCACATAATGAAATGTGAAATACAAAGTACTGTATGTTGAAAGGGCCAGGACTTTATTCCAGGGGAAATAATTTACTTTTTTTTTCTCCCCTCTCTGCAGCCGGTTGCTTTCATGTCATTTAGATGAGTGGTTAATAAGGCAGAGCGTTAAGAGGATTATGATTTGGTCGGGCCATGGTGGTGGTGGTGGTGGTGGAGCTGCTGCTGGACTGGTGGGGGGAAGGGGAGTCAAAGCATCTAATGCAGTAGCGGGCTGGCACAATACTGGGCAGGAGGAGAGCATCCTCCTCACTGTCAAGATTCATTTAGTCAGAACTAAGCACTCCAATAGGCCTGAGCTCTCCAGTAGGCCATATCTTCTTCCTGTTCTTTGGGGCCGGGGGAGGATTTTCTTTAAAGACTCTATATCTCAGTCTGTGTGTGTTAATGAAGATCCTCAAAGTGGTCCGACTGGAGGAGCTGCAGGTATTGAGAGGCATTGAGGAGGTGAGACTCCTGAGAGGGGCTCAGTCTGGAAAAAGGGGGGAGATGGGGAATCCGTGGTCCAAATATTTCAGCCCTGGACTGTGAAGATTTTTAGAGACCTATGTGCCGGGAATCCAAAGATAGAGCTTATAAGAAAGAAGGTTTTTGAAAAATGTGTACTTTTCGTGAGTCCAAAGAGTGGTTTCAGAGAGTAGAAAGGAAGGTATTTGGTTAAAGTCTCCTGCAGGTAGAGCAGACTTCACCTGGGAATCATCTTCTTGAAGTGTTCTTAGAGGAACTCTGAGGATGGACAGGACTTGATGCGGCATGTCTGAAGGGTAAATGTAACGAGAGCCTGAACCTCTTAGACACAGACTCCCACCGCCGCCATTGGCTACAGTGTCCTCCGATGCCTTCTCCGAGCGAGGCACTTTGCGAGAGCCCATTTTGAGAAATCTCCGTGGATCAGCCTCCTCGCTGTACCGAAAAGACACAAGCCTCCCTCTATCCCCTCACTCCCCTGTGAATTCTTGAGCACATTATATATAAAAATAACTAATAACTAACCCACGTTTAAAAAAACAAAATTAAAAAAATA
>JAPQRN010000019.1:19834645-19846899 GCA_037367275.1 Coranthus polyacanthus | reverse complement strand
TAAAAATGAAGAAGAAAAACATGTTATTGCATTAGTCACACGTTTTCTCACACACACACACACACACACACACACACACACACTGGGCCACCTTTCACGTGTCAGGCCTGATGATAAATTAATAGCCTTGTATATAGTTGAAACCTATTTTGCAGCCATTAGACAGGAGGCCAACCGGGGATCACATGCATATTTCACCGAAGACCTGTCACACGTCTCCCGCAGCCCGCAGGCGTCTCAAACTGACCTGAGACCCGCCACGCGATTGAAATAAACGGCCCCCCATTTCGGTCAAAACTCTCTGGGAGTTAAATAAATATATATATATATATTGTGTTGCCCCCTAAGAGCGCCTTCTGTCAGTGCAGCCTGCGGAGGTTTGACAGCGTTCATCCGCAACGGCGAGCGCGCAAAGTCCCGTTAAACAGCCGCGTAATCTTAGAAATATTAATACCGACAAATAAAAAGTTAAAACGCGTCCTCAACGAATTTGTTTGGGAGATATTTGATATCATTTATAAAAACCATCTATAGGCCCGTAGAGGAAATTTCAGAAATCATGTCATTGCGTTTTTCTTTTTTAGACAAAAAAAAAAAAAAAAAAAATCCATCAGGCCTATTTTAACGTTTGTTTTCACAGCTAAAACTAATAGCACAATAATAATAATAATAATAATAATAATAATAATAATAATAGTAATTCTTGAATGAACGTATTTCTTGAATAAACGTATTTCTGGATTTCATGAATGTTTGGTTACTACATAATAAACACGCAAAAATAACAATTGTGTCATATTACAATTATTTTTACAATAACATTTGTGGCAGGTCTGAATTTAATTTGACTGAATCGAAGCATTTTACATTGTTAAATGTAATTAATAATTATTTTAACATAACTGATTTATTCCCCACCTTTTACATGTTCATTGAAAGATGAACCATGATTGTAAATAGTTTCGTGTTAACGAGGTGAATTCATAAAACTCTATTATAGTATTTTTTTTCTAACGACTCTAAATTAATCATGAAGACTTATATTTTCTGCAAAGGATGAAAAAAAAAAATCTTTCTGACATAAACTAACCGTCTACAAATATGCGAAAGCTGCGCACGAGGCAGTTTTAGGTTCGTTTTGCTTAAATGTAGCTTGAAAAAAAAAAAAAACAGACCAAAAATTCTCAACGAGTTTTTGCTTCTGTCTGAGTCTGTAGACTTTATTTTCAGTTTTCAATTCTCACTGTCATTTTCAGTCGCTGATAAAATTGAGGATTGTCTATTTTACCTGTTGCCATTTCGACTTTTCAGCCTATAAAAATAAAAGCAAAACAATGTAAACTTACGCCATTTGTTCTAATAGTGCGACAATATGAAGACATGTGCATTTCAAAAGTTGTGAGTCTCACAGTGGCTTGTTCCTTCCTCTGCAGACATCCTCCAGTCATGCAGCACTACGGGGTGAACGGTTACTCTCTCCATGCCATGAACTCACTGAGCGCCATGTACAACCTGCACCAGCAGGCGGCGCAACAGGCCCAGCATGCGCCTGACTACAGGCCCTCAGTGCACGCGCTCACTCTTGCAGAGAGACTGGCTGGTAAGAATCAGTAGCTCATCCTCTTGTTCAGTTCCTTGTTTTCCTCCAAAGAAACTGAACGCGTGCCTCTCATTCAGTAACAGCTGCTTAATCCGACAGCATGTTTGGATTTTAAATTTAGTGGTACCAATCACTTGCCCTTTGACCCCGTCCCTCAATTAAACTCATCTTTCTTGTTTCTCAACGGCTGCACATTTCAAGACATTATCCTTGAGGCCCGGTATGGATCCCAGCACCGTAAGCAACGGCGGAGTCGGACAGCCTTCACTGCACAGCAGTTGGAGGCCCTGGAGAAAACTTTCCAGAAGACCCACTACCCTGATGTGGTGATGCGTGAGCGTCTGGCCATGTGCACAAATCTACCTGAGGCACGCGTGCAGGTAAAACTCCTCATTCTCTTTAATCTTGTGTCATTAATGGTGTAGGGGACAGTCTGTACTGGGTCATTTTGAAGACAAGACAGTTAACACAAATATTTCCCATGGCTGACAGTTGTCCACTGTTACCTGTAGTCTTTGACCAAAGCTCTGATCTGTTTCACCTTCAGGTCTGGTTCAAGAACCGCCGGGCCAAATTTCGTAAGAAGCAGCGCAGCCTGCAGAAGGAGCAGCTCCAGAAACAGAAGGAGGCCTCAGGAGCCGCAGAGGGCTCCGCAGAGGACTCCAAGGCCGACCTCGGCGGCACCACCGTGGTTCCAGAGACCCGCGCTGCTACTCCTCCTCCTCCCTCCTCCTCCTCTTCCTCCTGTCATTCAGAGACAGAGAGACTGGCAGCGGCGGCGGCGGCGACAGCACGGCCCCAACCTGGAGAGATGAGCGTGGAAGTAAACGTCACCTCCCCTGAGCCGTCGGACAGCGAGTCAGCAGCAGAAGATAATGCTGACAGAGACGAGGATGAAATGAGAGAGGAGACGAGGGTGAAGATCAGGGAGGAGACGCAGGGGGAGGTGGGGGCTCAGCCGGGGAGCAGCTCCCCATCCTGCAAACGCCTCAGCCCTACATCAGGTACGAACACTATCAGGTGCAGCTCTTAACACCTGACTACGTGCATTTTTAGAGCCTGGTCACTGTCAGTTAGTTGGGTAGTTAGTTAGTTAGTTGACTTTATTAATCCTTGGAGGGACATTTGTCATCATAGCAGCCAGATACACTAAAATACAATACAAGTATAATAAAGTGCAAATGTCAGCAGATACGTGAAAGGGTAAGTCTCAGTTTCCAAGTTTTAAAAGTCCTGATATATTCACATAAAGGCACTGCTGGAACTTTATAACTGCATCTGTGTAGTCACAGAATATATATACAGAAGATATATTGTCAGGCTGAATTCAGTGTTGTGTTTTATTTTGTTATGTAGTTATTAGAAATAGACCGACAGGACGTTTTACAAACTATCAGTATCTGCAGAACTTGGCTCTGATCGTGGTTGATAGTTAATATTAGGCTTCTCAACTGAAATGACTAACTTTAAGGGAAAATAGTGTCTTAAACAATTGTAAACAATCACTCCCACTTAGATTTTTACTTTGTTTAGTTTGATTTTACTTCCAGATTTAGTGATTAATTACTTTGATATTAATGTTCAGTGATCCCCATTTACTGATTCATTTATTGAAGTTTGACTTAGATGTGACCAATACTTACAGTGAAATCAGATCAGCTAAAGTAAACATGTAACCGCTTAAACCAAAGCATACATGTTTCCAGAAACATTTTTAGGTCAATGTATGTGCAGATCTGTGACAAAACATGCTGAAGTCCTCTTTCTCTCTTCCCGTCAGACTCTCCTTTAAGTTCTCCCAACCTGCCGTCCTCCAGTGGCGTGACCAGCGGTTTGGTGCAGAGCAACTCCTACGCCTCGTCCCCCCTCAGCCTCTTCCGGCTGCAGGAGCAGTTTCGGCAGCACATGGCCGCCACAAACAACCTGGTGCACTACCCGTCCTTCGACATGAGCACGCCGTCCTCTCTGCCCTACTTGGGCATGAACGTCAACATGCCGTCCCCGTTGGGCTCGCTGCCCTGCCAGTCCTACTATCAGACCTTGTCCCAGGCCCAGCAAGTATGGAACAGCCCGCTGCTGCAAGCCGCACCGGGCAGCCTACCGGGAAGCCTCAACAGCAAGACCACCAGCATCGAGAACCTACGTCTGAGGGCCAAGCAGCATGCTGCCTCACTGGGATTGGACACGCTTCCCAACTGAGACCTGGCCTCTATGTTTGCCCTCTGCTCAGGGCCACAGCGATGCATTATGGGCCACTGGAGGTGACTCTGGCCCCCTCTCCAATTTCCTCTCGACCTCTCACAACCTAAAAAAAGGGTGTATTCGCCTACAACTGAAACATACATGCATTTTCTAATTAGAAACCTTCCAAATTTAGCTTCAGAAAAGCTAATAAGAATCTCAGATTTTTACTTGTTTCATATATTTTAACCTAAGAGATGCTGAGGCTGAGGGTATTTCAAGATTTGAAATAAACACATTTTCCAAAACCAGAGCAGTATGATACAGACACATATCTCATCAAAAGCACATGTAATGACCATAAAAGGCATTTAAGGGTCAGTTCTCTCTCAGTTCGCAGCTCTGGATTGTCAAAACACTCTCCATCTCATCGTCGTCACACAGGCATGCAACTGCTGGACGTGTAAAGAACATCTCCGGTGGATAGACTCAATAGAAAATGAGAACTCAATGGACTTAAGTAAATGGGCAAAAATCCCCCTGAGCCGTACTTTTTTGCCTGTGGACGTTGCCTGTGTTTGACTCCTGTCCAACAGCAAGAAACAATTCTACTGATGCAAGCTGCACACCGTGATTTAAGCCTCTTCCAGGACGTCAGGGCAGAAAGTCTTGATCTACAGAGCTGACAGTGTTATTTCAGGACAGATATTAAAATATTCTGTAATCCCACAAGTGTGAACTATGCATGCATGCATGGCTTACAGCCGCAAAACAGTTGCTGTGGCATTGGCAGTAGAATGAAGTTACATCAGATCTGATATCAGAAATAAAGCTCAGATCGGTCAGTATAATACCCAAGTCAGCAGGTTTTTTTTTTTGGGTTTGTTCTTTTTTTCTTTTTTTTTTTTTTTTGCAGATGACTTATTGAAGTTACATCAGTCGGCTAAGCCTGCAAGCGTTGTAAATATCCCTCAGTGTACATCTCCACCTGCTTGGTTTCAAAGTAACTCCATGTCTCGTTTTGTGTGAAGGATTTGAGAGGGAATGTTCAATTTATTTTTCAATTTCAAGCTACACAAAGGACCTAGAGCTTAAATAAAAGAGGAGAATCTGAAGAGGAGGCACAGAGACAATATGTATGAACCGCTAAATAATTCTCTTAACTTTGGAGTGTCAATCCAGATTGAACCCTACAAAGTCGCCTCTATCTCTGAGCCAGTAGCTTCAGCAGAAGGATGCGCAGGCCAATTCTCTATGTATTATATCAATGTAGAAACAAGAGATGTACTTCAGAATTGTTTTAAATGTGAGTAATTTATCTGTTTAATGCAAGGGAATAAACCGCACATATAAGAACGAGTCTTGTTTTCAATGTCATCACCTGGAAGAGTGGATGCAAATACTCACAAAGCCTTCGTTTGCTATTTTCCAACTCAAACAGGGTCTACAAGAAAATAAATGAAATACATAAATTGATCAGTCTGTTCGACACGCACCTATTATGCAGAATCAAAGACAGATGCACCCATGAAATGCCAACAATTTTGATATATCTGGTAAGAAACAGCCATATGTGGATGGATTTCTTCTAAAATGAGCATTACTTTTGTTTTGGACTTGTGTCAGCTGGACATCAGCCAGATGAGGAATTCTAGATGTCCCGCCAACACGAAAACATGCACACAAACATGTACTCACTCATAGGTCTTAACAAAGCATCCAGCAACATTTTTCAACAGTTTTCTCAAGTAAGAGGAAGTTGGCAACAAGAACGGGATTAGGTTAGGGTGTGCTGAATCCAGCTCCTCTTTGGACGTCTGACAGCACTGAGTGGGAACGACAGACGACTGAACCTTAATAAACCGTTTCAATTTCAACTCCTTCTGCCATTTGTGGTGAAAATTTAGTTAATATGCTCAACATATATGTGAGGACACCTTGATGATCCGTAAATAATTTAGACACAGGAGGCCTACCATCCTCGACAGGGAGGTTTACACGGCGCACAGGGGAGAACCTGCCACTTGTTCACCCGGTGCAGAATAACTAATCCTAAATGAAATGACTGAAGCACAGTGTCAGGCTCTAAAGAGTCTCCAATCCAACACCCACCCACCCTTCACACACACACACACTCGCTCTCTCTGCTCCCCGCTTCCCCCACCCTGTCAGCCGAGGTTTGGCTGCACCGAAACAGAATGCTTTGCCATAAGAAGATTACCTTTGGTTAGGATATCGATGGATTAAGTAAGAATAGAATGAGATAAAATAGGACTGAAAGGGTTTCTGGAGTCAGCAAAGTTCAGACACCTGTTTTCTTCCTGGTCTTTCCCGCTTTCTCGCCTCATGACCATAAAGATTAAATCACTTTCTAACTGGAGAAAAGGAAGAAGAAGAAGAAGAAGAAGAAGAAGAAGAAGAAGAAGAAGAAGAAGAAGAAGAAGAAGAGATCTGAGAGATCTGGTTTGAGATGCAGGTTACAGTGCAGAAAAATAACTGTAAGGACGGTGAAGGCAAGTCTTAAAAATGAGTATTTCTCAGACTTTAAATCTGTGGTCAATTTGTCATGTGTGTCTGGCCTTTGTGTCTTTTTAAAGGTGCTATGGGTATAAGTTAATGGGAATGTTGTGTTTGTGGATGTGTGTGTGTGCGTGTCTATGGCAGCTAAGCCGCTGAAGGTTTCCAGGAGCTCTTTGATGTGTATCTGGGCAATGCACTATTAGAGGGATTTTCCTAGTTGACAGCTCAGAGAATGTGTGGAGGAATTGCGATGCCAGCGGGCTAAAAGAATGCTGGAAACAGGATTAGGATCATATTCTGGCAGCTCCTGTCACTTCATCAATGGGCTAAGGTTTCCTCAGTGACAGCCCTCCTTCTCTGCCCGGCTAAAACCTTTAGTGGGACCATAAAAGGGGTGAGAGAGGGGAAAAAACAATGATTGAATGGTGCGCTATGATTTCTGTGCTGGGTTTGCTCTGAGGGCTTTGTGTTGGGAGGTCTGAGGGGGATGGCGCAGATTTGGAAGGAGGGGTAGGTCATGGGGATGAGAAAAGGGGGACTTTTTTTTTTTTTTTTTTTTTTTTTTAGGGAGGGGGGCTGACTGTGGTCTTTCTTGGAAGTTTTACATCCAAATCCCCATGGCAGAGCATGTGGAGGGGTTTTATACTGAAGCGAGCGGACAGGGACAGCAGCTTGGTGTCCCCCGGGGGACGACAGCATCAGCAGCAGCAGGTGGGAGGAGGAATGCTGTTTCCCTGTCTGAATAAACCCTGCTTGTTTTGACCAAGTAGAGTGAGACCTCTACTGTATGAAGATAATACACATAATGGCCTCTTTCATCCACTTCGATTTGTGGGAGTGTCACATACAGTAGACGTATGACATTAGCCCTCTGCTCTGGTTATTGTAGGGGTCGACCGATATGTTTTTTCTTCAGGGCCAATACTGATTATTTGTAATCAATGAGACCAATAACTGATGTTTGGGTCCAATATACGAATGGGTCGAAAAATCTATTTCGTGTGTCCTTGCCAAATACGTCTCAAATTGCCATATGTCAACATTTTTAGTGACTCTTCCATCGTCCAAACAATGTTGAATTAAGAGAGTGTTTTCATCTTGTTACGTCTTTTATGTCATTTTTAGTTTTTTTATGTCGTTTTCGTCTTGTTTCATCTTTACAGCTGAAGCGTCTCCTCTACATTTCACATGGATTTGGTGAGGTCATGTATGAACTTGTACCAGGAACACTCTTCTATTTTAATTCTGAAGATGAGTTCACATATCGTGTTATTGTTACGTATTTTGCCCTGCCAACCGGCGACCCAGTAAAAACAGCTCCGCGACCTGTTTCTGGTCACAGCCCTAACTTTGGGAAAGTACAAGGTAATATACATTTGCAGAAAAAAATGAAAAATCTTGGAGACACATTTTTAGAGTCACTCCAACACAAAACTTCGCTGAAATGCCTTTATCAGTTTTCACATTCAGCTGGATAAGTAATAATTAGAGCTAGTAAGTACATAAATGTCGATACGCCATTAGTCGTGATGTGCTGTGGGCGGGACTCCACAGTGATGACTACAGCCAGAGAGAGGCAGCTGCATTACAGCCAGAGTCGCACATTTTTAATTCATTTATTTTACTGCGTATCAGATAAAGAAAAAATAACAATATTGATAATTGTAAAAATGCTGAATATCAGATTCAGTAATTTGCTAGGGTTATAACTGGTCTATTCCTACGCCGTTGCTTAATATTATATCAGTTTATTTTCATTCTAAGCAGGCAGAAGAGTTGCTTCACACACAGTCCGTTTCCATCTGCAGGCCCTGCAAAGCTGAACTCAAACACACACAAACGACACATTTAACATGACACATTCATATTATGTGTACAGACTTAAGCAAAAAAGATCTCCCGCTTGAATTTCAATTTTTTTTTGTTAAAACCAAATAACTCCTAATTGTGATTAGTACTGCACCTGAATCAAGCAGACCTGGTGGGTTTTTTTTTTTCCTCTTCACAGCTAAAACATTTTAGATCAGCCCCTTTTTACATTTCTCTCACTGTGTTCAGGTGAGTCATTTATAACCTAAGCTGAATATTTTGAGAAGATTTTGAAGTGCTCGTCTCTAGTTGGGTCTCAGGTTGTGTTAAAGTCTACTTTCCCCTCACTGGGCTTAAGGGGTGGTCTCTGCAATGCAGCTTGGACCAGCTGCCTCCATGCACCACCAAAACCCCTTCCCCAGAGAGTGTAACTCCACAGTTTGCTCACCCATGTGAAACAATACTTTCACAATACCACAGGAGTTTGATTGTTGGCGACAAGTTATATAATGCCAGGAATTACAGACCAGCATGCAAATGCTAAATCCTTCTCTCTTTCTCCTGAGAAGTGGATGAGACGGACTATATCTGCAGGCTTCACTCTGGCTCCCCAGCTTTGTGCTACAGAGACGCTCTCCTTTCTCCCCCTGACTTGGGTGATAATCCTGACACGCACTGTCTGCATTTTTTACTGTACGTGTTTAAGCGCATTTGCAGAGCATTTATCTCTCCAATGTAAACCAATTTGGCTATAAGGGCCTTGGGCCAAGCAAGGCGCTGGAGGGAAGAAAGGAAAACTCAAACCTAGCAGATGTGCAGAGAAGGGAGGATGGGAGAGCTGGCGAGGACGCGGGGGTTGATGAACAACTGAAAGCAGCAAAAAAGGAAAAGCGGAGCAGTACGGGAGAAAAAGTGTCCCTTGTCCAAAGGGTAAGCTTTTGAAACTTGGGATAGGGGCCTTAAAAGCCGATAGAACGTGGATCACTGAATTGTTGAGTCACAGAATCTGTGAAAATCATACGGAGCTCCCAGTTAATCCTGTCATAGTAAAATCGGTGGGCATACTTAGCTCCTTCTGAAGAAATTTGGAGGCTGCTGTATTGACAGAGCTGCTGTTTGATACCGCCTATACACCTGTATCAGCTGTCTGTTAATCTGCCTTCACCTCCTCCCACTAGTCCTGCACGGCATGTCGCCTCTGCTGGTAGTAATGGCTGATGAAATGGACCAAAGACCTAAAAGCTGCCAATCTTGCTGCTTCTTGATGTCTTCTGTAAGTGGCTCTGGTTGCAGGCTGAACTTGCTACTTTGATCATCTGAAAAGGCAGGAGTCCTGCTGTGTCAAACATTACTACCTGCAATTCTGCAGAGCCATAAAGACTATGAGCTCCTTGGTCCCTGAAATGGGACATTAAGACAGAATCATCCTAGTTTAGTTGGGGCAATATCAAGGTGTTTTATTTGTTGGCACACAGGCAGGGTCGATATGTGTTTGGATGGCTTTTAAAGTACCTGATCTTATAGCCTAAGGTTCCTGTAAATGAGGTGTTTGCTGCTCTTACCAATGAGACGTTACATGAGGCGAGCGCCTTGTCCTGACAGGACTTTGAGATGGTTCTGCTGTACCATTACAACAGGCTGAGTTTGGGCCAGACGCCCTCTGCACCAGTCTCTTAACTCCTCAAACTCTTTCACTTACACTGGACCTCACTTTATTTTTCACTGTCTGATGTCACAAGTGATGAATTCCAACAAAATATTTCAGATTCGATTTTATTGTGCCGGAGACATTACTAGTACAGTGTATGAATAAGCTACAAACACTGTGTATGTAAAGGAATTACATTTTTACAGTTTTAGTGTGTTCCTTTAAATGGATGTGAATATGTGGCTTATCAAATATCCTGACACTAGATGCTGGAGTTAGTAACACAAACAAGTTTGTTTCTAGACATTATTTGAGCGTATGTGCTTTCCTAGTCAGACTAAAATTAAAATAAAGACATACAAATGAACCAAGGATCTAAGCATTAGCAAAGACGCTTATAGAGAGTCAACAAATGTCTTTTTATATTTTAACACTTGCAAGAGAGAAGAGAGAACGTTAAAGCAACATTCTATCATTATAGTTTAAATGTTCAGTGCTTGGTATTTAGTGACATCTAGTGGTGAAGTTGCAGATTACAACTGGCTGAATACCCTCCTCTCCCTCCACTATGGTGGCGGCAAAAAACGTCCCTCATTGGTGTTAGCAAAGGGGATATTAACCCTGGTCACATTCAGACATAGTGGGTGACAGTAATGCACCTTAACACTCGATGCTACCGTCTATATTATGACAAAAAGAAGGAAAAGTCAGTTCAAAGCTACTGCAAAAAAAAAAGGGTGTCATAACATGGCGACCTGTTTCCTCTGTAGATATAAACGGCTCATTCTACGGTAACGAAAACACAACAGTTTGAATGTTTGTGTGATTATACACTAATGAAAACATAATTATGGCTATTACATTACATTTTTGATATTAGATCCTCCTAAAAATCCATCTAAATGTTACACAATAGACTTTTAATTAACAGATTATAATGTTGGTAATAATTCTAAAAGACTTACATTTAAAATACTTTTTTATTCATATAAAATCAATAACATGACCATTTCCCTCACACTGTATTTAAACAACATTGGACATTGAAATTATTATCACGTTACTCGTTACTGGTAATGTAGGTTATTACTTGATTCTGTATTCAGATTCTTAATCTTCAGGGGGGGAAAAAAAGCTGGTAATAATGAAGTAAAATATGCACCACTGCCAAATTTCAATTGGTAAACGTATTTAATAAACCAATTTGAAGGCTCAGTTTGTACATGTGTGCATGTGCGCGTGTGCATTTGTCACCACTTCTGTCTTAGATCCTGAGGGATTTATGAACAATGTCAAGTTCCCTCTGAAGACCTGAGTCTCTTCACTGCCTCTTAAAGCTTAATGCTCCCTGACTGAGTGGCACAGCGAGAGCCACACACTCTCTCTCTATGTGCCACAGATAATGCTAAGAACAACCTCTCAATTCCAGCTCCCCTCCTCGCCTAATGTGCCCTGCCTTACTCTGCCACATGCACACGGCCATTTCCATTCAATGAGACAGGAGTGGAAATCGTGGGCGATTGTAATGGAAAACGTTAACATTGTCCCTAATGGCTTCCCATCCCAGGAGAGTTTTAAAACGTATGTAAATTTATGTAAACCCAACAGAAACACATATTTACAATAGCAGAGGGTAATCACAATATGACGACATGGTGCGCTGGCCTTGTAGATGGAGGCGCCATGTGTCATTAGTCTCCTTTATCTGTTTTCTGTTACTGCATCAGGGAAACAATCACTCACAATAAGAATGAAAATGATCTGCTCTCGTCTGTGTCACAGGGATACAGCGGCAGAGGTGAAGGGGAAAGAATAACGTAAAAGGCGAGGAGATGTTTTATGTTCTCACAGCTTCTGCATCGCACTTCAAACACTCTGAAGTTCATGGCCATAAACATGTAAATATCCAATGAGAAAATGGATAGCTCTCTGTGGCTCTCAGAAATCAGTTACTTTATTTATAAGTCGTTACAGAAATCTGAAGAAACAAGCGTTATCAAAGAGACAATACATCATCTCCCATATTCATTAGGAAATGTGATTTTCAGCACATGGCTCAAGAGTAAATTAAATTAATCGGTAAGTTAAATACTTCCAACGCCTATAGTCTCTGTTAGTGGTATAATTTGTGTCATGTTAAACAGTACCAGCGCGAGCAAAACAGACATGAAGCAGTGACACAACGAGTGGCTGAGAGTCACTCATTAGTCACACTTATTCACACAGCTCCTCTCAATCTAGCTGAATACATCTCTTTTGTGTTATAATAGTTAACAGTTGCCATTTGATGTTATTACGTTTTAGTTTTATCATCTTCTCCACTAAAATCATTGCGTTAAATTCACACCTTTTAGATTTCTTTTAGTGTGGTTTACAGGAATTGTGTGGGGTTTTTTCCCCCCTAGTTATTACACACTTCCTAAAGCAGTGCCCTCATTAAACAGCATTGTGTGTAGTGCTAGCGTGCGCCGACGCCGGCTCCTCACTGTGGCTCCT
>JAPQRN010000019.1:19820452-19834545 GCA_037367275.1 Coranthus polyacanthus | reverse complement strand
GGCTCCTCACTGTGGCTCCTGAGGTTAGCATTAGACCACCTCGTGCATCCATGCTTCACTTTCTGCTCTCTTTGACCAGTTCTTCCACCTCCTTCATGAAGCGCAGGCAGAGTTCATCTTGCCACGGTAGCGCGACACACTGCACGGCCACGGGAAGACCCTCGCCTCCAGATACAGCCTGCACACAAACACAGGATCCAGTCAAGTCAACGTAGACACCACAGTCTGCTGCCGCCACCTACTGACCCACTGAGGAACTGCAGTTTACCCACTTTTAAAAACAGCCAGACACTTAAGTTTGGCCAAGACAAAATGAACCAATAAGTGGGAATTAGTTTAATTTATGTGGCATGTTCTTTTTAAAAATGTTTTAAATATATTTTTGGTGTTTTTTTCCTGCTTTATTTATATAGCCCCAATAGAGATCGGCAGGAAAGGCAGGGGAGACCGAGATGTTTTTCCATACCTTTTTGAAAAGCCTATCCCAGATGTCCTGATGGAAGCCCTTATAGTGCCTGAGCTCCTCCTCGTCCTCTGCGGTCACCGTGGAAACAGAAACAGAACCGGCAGGAAAGTTAAGCATGTTGTACATCATGGTGTAGCTGAGGGCGCCTGGAAAGACACAAACAAAAACATGGTCAACATTGTTTTATGCATCATGGGGATAATAATTTACATGACAAAGTAGCATGGATATTTGTTTCATTATTTAAGTCTTAACGTTTGAATGAGTTGATACCATTATTGTCTTATTGTAGGAAAGTTCAGTGACCTTTTCTTGGTATTTACTGAATATTCCCCGCATTTATTTAGAGCTAAATCCAATGATGTGATACATTAACAGCCTGTGGAGTTAAAGATTACCCTTTAAGATAGGCAGCAGTCCATGATTTATGGACACAATGATTTTAAATATTTACCACTGGGTTCTCACACATTTTCGCAGAATTTTTTCTAATTGTTGGTTATTTTTATATTCACTTCAAATCCTCCAAACTGTTACTGTCATTACATCACTCTTCATTACAGAAATACCTTCACAGGCTCTGAGGAGAACGTAGGCTTTCTGCAGGTTTCAACAAGTTCAATTTCAGACTTTCTACAACCATTATTGGTGTAATTTAAGACCCATTTCATCTTTTATTATTTGCCAGTCCATGCTTGCAACAAAAGCACAAAGAATGTGGGGGTCCCGAAATTATTTACAGAGTAAACTCATTTATTCACATTTTTATTTCATTATTTAATTCTTTCACTTGCTTTTAATGTTGACGTCGCACAGTTTGAATGGGTGCTTTTTGGTTCGATGGGAGTTTTGTTTGGCAACAGTGGGATCAAATTTCACGTGATTGAACTGTAATGACTGATCGGAGTCTGTCAGACGTGTCTACTGCTCTACTCCGTGGCTCGACACAGAAGCTTGGAAAAGTGTCTTCACGTTTACACAGTGACGTGAAACGGCGTCAGGTTCATCTATATCTATATCTAGTTTTTTTGGTTCGGACTGAGAGGAGAGAGCTGCAGAGGGAAGGTGTGTATAGTTTATTCTGTTCTCACCTCTACCCTGAGATACAAGTTGGCAAATAGATATTTCCTCCAATCTTCCTCCTTTTGTCCCCTCTAGGAATGTGTATATCTGCATCTGCTACTAAGTTTTCCCCAGTACGGACATGTTATTAAGCTAAAGATTGTCCGCTGAGTCTTCCTCAGTGTTTTTCTACACCTGCTCACAGGAAGAAAAAAAAAAAAGCCCATCATAACTGCTCAAACACACTATGGGGTATTTCAGTGATTTGCTGCACTAGCCTGGCTGTCCTTCAAAGTTATTATGAACAGTTTAGCGCGACAAGGCTGTAGACACTGCATAAGCAAATTTCCAAAAGAACAAATGTTGAGCTCCATAATGTCAACAGTTACAGATATGCCATTAACACGACAGCCATAAGAAAATGAAGCAGGATGACGCTACATTAAAACATCGTGTCTCATGTCTCTTTACTCTTCTTAATGTCTCTTCAGTGTCTCAATCTGTCAGGTTTTCTCTCTCTCATCTTTTAAATTTAATTACAGGGACGATTAACTTCCATGACTTTTTCAGAACTTAAGGACTTGCCATTCTGATGGTACTGACAGATTCATTGGCAGAAATATTTGCTTTTGACACTTAGACTAAAGCATTTTGAGCAAATGACGCGCTTTTGCAGGTCATCTAGGTTTTGAGAAATGTACGTACTGTTGTGCAAACTTTAATGATGATTCGAGAAATGCACCAAAGCGACTGAGAAAAACTGTAAAATTTAGAAAACACACGACACACATGACGTCATACTGTCCAGTGTACTGCTATATGTACTTGTAAGTCTGCTGCAGTATAAGAAGTTGTAGGCGGGTCCAAGCATAGGGCAAAGCAGAACATCGATGTTGAGTCTTCTCCACTCTGCTATTACTTCATGAATGTAGTCCTAAAGAAAAAGACAAGGCTGATCAACATGATATTGTATGGAGTTCAAGTAATCATAGCCTTTATTAGTTAAAAGCTAACCCCAAAGTGTGACTCTGCCATTGATTTATCAGTACCTCAACAGCAGCATGTTGCTTCCACAGATCTGGAACAGACCTAAAGAATACACAGAGGTCATGAGTGTGACTTCTCATCATGCTACTTGTAATAAAGTAACAACTTAAAAATGATTTTCTCACCGAACTCCACAAATAGCTGTGGCGACGGCAGACACACGGGGACTCTGCAATAAGACACATAAGAAAGAAGAAAACCGCGAGGCAGGAAGTTAAGTAACATGCATGATTTAGAAGGTATGCATCGTAGGTGTCACCTTTAAAAATTCTGATCTTTCAGGCACTTCAGCGGATACTGTATATATACATACTGTATATAGATATATAAATATATGCCAGGAAGGAAAGAACTCACCACAGGCCGGAGGAGGAATGAGAGGGTTTTCTTAATCCATTTAGGAAGAGTGTAAGGCTGAATCTGCTGTCTGAGGCAGGGGTCCACGGGGCTTCCCTCCCTACAGCAGTAACATTACAGTTCAGTGTTTTGCCATCATTGGACAGATATTTCATAGTTACCTTTCAGCATATTGTAATTCAAGGGATCTGAGAGGAAACTAGACCTCTGCACCTCCTCTTGACTCTGTTTACAGGCTGTAGAAAATCTACAGTAGGTTTTGTCAAGATTTTGGAGAATCACAGGTATTTTCAGAAAGGTAGGGGCGTTAAATATATGACTGACAGCTTCACCAATCACTGCTAAGGTCATTTTAGACCTGACTTGACCGCTTGACTCCGTGGCTCGTCACAGAAGCAACATGGCAGCTCCCATAACCATGATAATTTGGCTTTACTTTTCCATAGCACCATGAAACAGATTCATATCATTTATGTTTATATTTAGTCTTTTGGACAGAGAGGAGAGAGCTGCAGAACGAAGGTGTGAATTTTCAGATTCTGGCATTTCTTTCCACCTCCTGCAGCTTCAACTGTTCAATGCCACAGGACAATCTGTTCAAAAGCTTTGTACTGGGGAAGGATTTGCAGCATATTCTGACTCTGGGACAGATTCTACATCAACCAGTGGATTAGCCAATTAGTTACTGTACAACAGGGGGTGTAGATCATTACTGGTGACTGCACTGACAACAGTCAGCTGACTACTTACAGTTTTTGTAGCAGCATGCCACCTCCATCTGCTAGGATTCCTTTCACTATTAATTCATGCATAGCATGAGTGACCCTCAGAGGCTTGTACGGCACCAACTATTGACACGAATGGAATGGAAAAAAGTAACTGGATTAAAAACAAACATATTACATAAAGTATTTTGTGTGCGTGTAAATCATACAGTCAGTGTTATGGTCTTACAGTGTGTCCTGCTTGCTCTAACAAAGCTTTGACTTCTCTGACTCCTCGAAGCATGCTTGGCGACGGTTGTGTGTAACCATCGCTTTCTTGGTAACCAATCCTCAGGGGCTTGCGGCTCTGGTACATCTGAGGACAATACAGTTTCAGTCTGTCAGGTTACTCGCAAGACTTTTCAATTATTGAACTTCTGAGAACAGGGGGCCGAGGCTTTTTGCTCATTTTAATTAAAAAGTGCTGTGGGCTTTTTTTTTTTTTTTTTGAAATACCACGATGTCATATGATAACAATGTACCTTAATATTTCCCCTGGAGCTCCCCTAGAGTGTTCTGCTGAAAAAAACAACGATGGCGCACACGACAGGCAGTAAAACTCAAGGGACATTTCATCACCTTGACAAATATACACAAAGCAAACTTTGCACTTGTTTGCCATCACCTCCACAATTTCAGTTTTGTGTGTGTGTGGACTAATGGGTGTTTACTAAAGCCACAAGTTCAACACTGTAGACACGAAGCATTTGCACCTTAATGTTTTACTCACTGTTAAATGATCTTGAATGTCTTTCTTGTTATGGTCACAGCAAAGATTCAGGTTCAGTGATGACAAAATAATGTAATATTACAAACCTCACCTCAAAATAAAATGCACCTCAAATGTTCTCTGTAAGATTTAAAGCAACACAAAAAATTTTTTTAAGTTGCGCTTATGTGTCTCTCTTGACTATTTGAAGTCTGGTGTATTAAATCATAAGGTCATCAACCACATTGTGCATTGAAGCTGACTGTTGAGATATGCTTCAGATTTACAGATCCAATCTACTAACGGGGATTTTGACTTACTGGACAAGTTCTAACAAATGTAACGTGATGTTGAAACAAAGAAATGACTTTCTGCAAACTGTTGCCACATAACCTGAAGCACGCTATTGTCTGAAATATGATTGCATGCTGTGATATAACACACACCTCCGCATTAAAAGGCACTGGTGGAACAGTTGGATCCAGAGAAAACATGTGGTCACAGAGCATGGCCTGCATGAACAGAGCCAGACTGTCCACATCCTTAGCGATGGGTCCAGCAGATGAGAGCACTATATGTTAATAATAAACAAAAGACAATCAAATGTTTCATATGATGTAAGCAATGGTGTATTTCTGCAGTTATAGGATGCAACACAAATTCATTTCTCCTTACCTGACTTCTGCCCTTGGACAATGGGTTGCAAACCTTTTGAGCTGACCAAGACAAAGAGACATACATCTACACCAGGTAAGGATAAACATAAAGATCAAGTGCCAACTGCCATGAATATAAAACAATAACATGTAAAACTAACTGACATTCTTACCTCAGCCGACATGACGTTGGCTTGAAGCCACATACCCCACAGAATGAAGCAGGGATACGGATACTGCCCCCTATATCGCTGCCTAGACCAAGCAGAGAACCCCCTCCACCAATGAGAGCCCCCTCCCCACTGGATGAACCCCCGGAGGTCTTCTTGAGGTTGTGGGGGTTCAGGGTCTGCCCATAGATGGGGTTGCTGCAATCGTAACTGGAGATGAGGGAGTAAACATAAAACGCATTTAAGCCAAGACCACCGTGGTCTTTACAAATGTCGAAAACATTATCCCAGGTGCACTAGTGTGTGACAGAGGCCAACAAAAGGTTAATTAATTATTTACTTCAGCAGAGCTTGCGGTAAGTTGGTTCTCACAAAGGGAATAGCTCCTTGTCTCTTCAGAACTTTAACAAGCACACAGTCTTCCTGCGCGGGCTGGTCCAGATGGATGATTACACCGCATGAAGTGTCATGATTCTTATGTTGTAGGATAAAAACAAGTAAAGAGGGTAGTGTTATTCATGGGAACAGCAATGAATCAATGTAAAACCCGTCAGTATCTGTGTTTCCAGAAAATAAAGTTTTGAAAAGTCGCAAAAAAGAAAATGTGAATTATGTGCGTTTCCATAAATGGGTTTGGAGTAAATAGACTTGGCTGCGTGGTGTCATCAGAAGGCGGCGCTACAGGCTGCGTTAGGTATGACTGTAACAAACAGAGGTAAAGAAGGAGAGCATTGAGCTGCTTCTGTAATTACATTTCAGCATATTGTAATTCAAGTGGTCAGTTTTCGGGGCTGTAGAAAATCCACCCCGTGATGCAGGTTAATCACAGATGATTTCAGGCAGGGAGGGGAGTTAAATACGTGATTGACAGCTTTAATTACCGATCGCTGGTCAGATTCAGTCGGACGTGCCTTCCTGCTCTACTCCGTGGCTCAACTAGTCTTTTGATTTGGACGGAGAGAAGAGAGCTGCAGAAGGACGGTGTGTATTTTTAAATTCTGCCATTTTTTTCCCCCTGATTTCGGCTCCTGCGGCTTTAAGTGTTAATTACTGCTTACATTGAATAAACATAACACACTTTGTGCCACTAGCGGCCTCGAATACACGCATCTGATTGGTCCACAGCGGTCCTCTCTCAAACTAGTCTGTGTGTAATCATCAATGCCATTGTTACAAATGGCTGTGATGTTGTTTCAAGGATGACACCAAGTAATCATTTGGTCTTATCATTACTCCACACTACCTGTTGCTACTACCAACTCTGTTCGTGCTTTAAGGGAATATTTGAGAAGACGCCAGCTAATCAGTCATGCGAGTTAAAATGTTCACAATATCACAACTTGTTTCTATTTCCTACTATGCACATTAGCCCTTTTTCAAAAAAGGCAAAAACCACCTCAAAAGGAATGTAAAAACTGTTTTGCCGAATTCAGAACATTTTTTTTCCCCCTTCATTTTGCACATTTCAATAAACATTTTCTGATGCTTCCAACTTCAAAATGTACATTAAATACATTCATGGAAACACACCTAGAGTGACATTCGTTCTGTAATGATGAGGACAACGCATAATCATTGATTACCTGGCATTTAAAGTTTTCTTTGATGCTCACTGGAACTCCATACAACAGGCCTTTCTTGCTAGATTGAAGAGTTTTTAGCTGGTCGAAACTCTCCAGCATAATCCCTGTGCAGCAGTTCAGCTTTTTGTTCACATCAATGGCCTGGGGGAAGAAGAAGGTTGACACAGACAGGTTTACGGTTTTCCCTGATTCCCTGATCAACATGTACAACAAAAATTTAATTTAAAATGCTTATGCTGAGGTTATTCAGTACCGCACCTTTTCCATATAGGTGTACAACACTTCTTCAGGGCTCAGTGAGCCTCCCTGCAGTTGTTTTGTCAGCTCAGACAAGGACAGTGTCAAGATGTTTGCAGAGGAGGTCTCAGGATGCTAAAGACCAGTCACACACACACACAATCATTATGGCATACCACTTTGCGTTTACATCCTGTGCAATAAGCAACCGTTTTCAAAAATAGCTCACTAAAGGAGAGAATGTGTAACCAGTTTTACAGCTTTTCAAGTACGTATAGCAGTACACCGGACAATATGACGTCACGTGTCTTCTAAATGTTACTGTTTTTCTCAGTCGCTTTGGTGCATTTCTCGAATCATCATTAAAGTTTGCACAACAGTAAGTGCATTTCTCAAGACAATGTGTGAAAACTGCAAAACACAGTAGATAACCTACAAAAGGTCAGGTTTAGTCATGTTGTCAGTAGAACAGTTTACTCTGTATCTTCTACTGAAAACTGTGGAACAAGTTTTCAGTACAAGGTAACACTTTTTCTACAAAGTCACTGGATATGATACAAAGTGTTTACTCTACTTTATGACGTTTACAGCATGACACTGCACAAAGGAATAATTCAAAATTACACATTTACAGTAAAAACAAAAAAACACCTTGGGCAGAGTTGTACATGTAAATTACAGTACAGTGTCTTTACTCATCTTCCACAGATAGTTGTCCATCCTTACTCGTCCTCCTCCTCCAGGCTGTTGACCCTGCTCATTGTCCTTTACGTCTTTCATTTACTGTGTCAGAAATCGAAACACTGTTCTGCTCTGTTCTGCCAATTGAAGGTTCATGGGATTCAGCTCTGAGCTATTGTAGAGAACTGGGTGATCGTTGGTTGATCTAATTCTTAACACATTCCCCCAACTTAAGTGAAAGTTAAGATTCAACTGAGACCAATTCATCAATTTAGGACATATTTACAAAAAAAAAAAAAAAAAGTAATAGAAATGTATAACATCTGCTTGACACTTTTGCACGTAATGACTCAAACAATGAACTCATGCCTAAATGTTTTGGGTGGAAGGTCTATTCAACAGAGAACCTGCATAATGTATTTTGACCGACGTGACAATAGCAATTGATAATGTAAAAACAACAGCAAAGAATTGAACAAAAGCAGTTGAATGGACGTGTGAAAGGTTGTGGAGGTTGAACTTAAGAGTTCTGAGGATTTCAATTCTGATCTGAGAAATGCACCAAAGCAAGCGAGAAGAACCGTAACAGCTCCTTATAACACCTCCTAGACGGTGATGGTACTCACACGCTTCAAGTTAGTGTGCGAAGGTAATGCTGTTGGAGTAAAGTGACTCAAACTTATCTAAAGGGTCGCTACCAGACTTCGATCTGATATATAAACAGCAATAACCTGCAAAACCTGTACAGTAAGTGCAGGGTGAGCCGAACACTTACGCTGTAGCTAGTTATGTAAAAGTGCCCTGACTTGCCGTGACGGTTGTTAGTGAATTTCCCGGTTTAACTTTCTAGGTTGTTTAGAAGTTGCAGAAGACGGCGTGTCCCCCTCGGACTCACCGACTGCTTGTACTGGACCACAGCCCGTTCCGCCCGCTGCAGGCTCTCAGCCCTCCGGTTTCTGGCTCTCTGAATCTTTTTCTTCGCCTCCTGATGCCCGTTGACCTTCCGGACCAGGACCACCAGTGCCCCCACGCCGCAGGCAGCCGCGGCCACTAGCGCTGCCGTCCGGTTATCCAGCTCCATGACCCGTGTTTTTGTTTTTTTTGTTTTTTGTTTTGTTCTCTCGATCCGAGCCACGCGAGAGTAAAAGTCGGCTAATTCAGTTGTACGCTAACAAACCGCTGTCAGCTGTGCATGTTCTATCGCGACTTTTAAACTGACACACGCGGGCGCGGTTGTTGTGTCGTTGCTCGCGCATTCAAATGCTCATTTTCTTCCACGTGATGACAGCCACTTCTGCGTCCAGGCGTCCGCCAAGAAAACCGGATGACGTGATTATACAAGAAACGCCCACTCTCGTCGAGGGTGTGTCGTGTAGTTAGTAGGCGTGTCCTGAAGCTAACGCGAGTCTGCGGCTGTGGCTAACGAACGGGCTAACGCTACTGGGCAATAGTCGCCCCCTGGAGGACAGACGGCGCCAATGCTGCCTTATGCGCACTGTATGTATGCTTATTCTGGGAAATATACTCCAAACCATAGACTGTAAATGGTGGACAGATAGTGGACAAAGTGGACAGAGGTACCGTGACGTCTCCCATTGTTATTATTATTATTTTTTTACGTTTTGACCCCCAGGAGTTTGCGTTTTTGGCCGTCGCCATCTTGGATCCTTGGTACGAAGGAGGATTAGGGTCACATTGAAGATAAAAAAAACATATGTATTTCGAGAATTGAAGTCATAATATTAATATAATATATTTAAGAGGAAAACGTCCTAATTACAAGAATAACATTCCTCATTTTAACACAAGCCACAGACTGTTCCTCTGATATTTCACCGTCTTTATGAGTTTATTCTCATAAAATTACAACTTTTTTCTCAAAATATTTTGACTTTATTCTCATAACCTTATGATTTTTTCCCCCTCAAAATATTACAACTTTATTCTCATAATATTATGACTTTATTTTTCTAATATTGTATATTATTATTATTCTCCAAATATCTTTTTGCATTGTTCCTTGAATCCAGAAAC
This sequence comes from Coranthus polyacanthus, assembly GCA_037367275.1. Lineage (NCBI taxonomy): Eukaryota > Metazoa > Chordata > Actinopteri > Kurtiformes > Apogonidae > Coranthus > Coranthus polyacanthus. The sequence continues at coordinate 19,824,779 of JAPQRN010000019.1, read as the reverse complement.
AGGAGAAAGCAAATATTACATCCAGTGACCATATTTGGACAAAAGGGTGGGAACAGGTGAGCAAGACGTCAAACACACATGTCAATCAAAGCCAGACATGCTTAATATCAGCCCTAAAACTCAATTAAATAAGTAATTCAAACACTGGCCACCAGAACATTTATTAAAGGGTCCAAATAAAACAAATGAGACCAGAATGCCTCCTGGAAAAATGTATTTAACTTCCTTTTTTTTTTTTAGAGAGAGGAGCCACGTCCTTGCCCCTTGCTCTAGACTCGTCCACTACAAACAGGTCAGCTTCAGCAGACTTCCCCTAATTTCAGTAAAACCCCCGAAAGTAACAGGTTGCCTATGTTTTGCTCAGATTTCACTTATCAGGCCACAAAAGCCTACAGAATTGCCCAGTGTCAAAACACCTTCATATTTACTTTTATGTGCTGCCGGAGTTCATGTTAAGGTCAGACTACAAAGTCTACCTGGCGGCAAGTAAGTTATCAACCTAAGTTAAATTTTACCATCAGATAGCATCCAACTTACCTGGGAAAAAAAAACACAAAAAACTAGGCAGGACTCCATTTAGTTTTGCACTTAAAAGTTACAATGACACTGTCACCTTCTTTATAATCCTGTTATCCTTAAACCAGTTGAGCTTTGTATGAATCATCTACAAACTTTATTGTATTATAGTTAAGAAAAACCAACTTGTGACAAAGGTTTGGATTTCAAGCCATCAACTTTAATGACATATTGACCCCAAGTACATTGTGAAATACTTCCTCTCATGAGTAAATACAATATAGTACACACTTACAGTTACAAGATACAGCAGATCCACATATGGATGTACTTAAAACCATGTTCTCTTCATAATACAATATCTGAAGTTGCTGACAATCAGTGGCTCAACATCTAGGAAGGACTTCATTTGACAGAATGGAACAATTTGTGTGACACCTAGAGAAGACAAAAGAGAAAATTCATTACTGCACACACACTGGATACTCTGCACCGAACATCTCATCTCACATCTCACTCAGATTACTGAAGAGGCTGTATTTTTTCATGCATCTATTTTGCCATGTTTGAATAATACCAGAGTCCTTTTCTGTACCGGTAAAATCTACTGTCAAACAAAAATGCATGTTGGTAAACTCACAAGGTAGCTTGCATTTTAATAAAGCCTTTAGTCATCAGATGAACATGCGTCCAAGTGGCTGCTGCCAGGTCAATCCTTATTTGCACAGACATATTTGTTATTTCAGTGAAACAAGGAGGCTATTTTCGTGAAACTTGTTAAGATCTATTTTTCAATTTAGAGTACAGTGTTAATTTTGAGGAGTGGAAATTATTATCTCTCACTTTAGTAAAAAGAGACCTGTGTGACCACTGAATGCTCTTACAATGCACATCCCTGCAAGCGCCGGGGTCTCGTGCTAACCACCACCCCCTACCCCCAAACAAATACAACTACTTGTGAATATTGGCCCTTGGTGTGTTTTACTTTCTCTTCCTGCTTGGCCTAAACAACATATACTTACACAGTGGTCCCTAGCGTGCAGGAAGTCAAAGAGCTCCTCAGTGCAATCCTCCTCCGTCGCAGATCGAGAGCCTACTCTGGTCTCACATTCCTCCAGGCGCTCCCGAGTGTGGACACAGTGTTCTGTCTCTACACATTTCTGTCGCACCAATTCAAGAGGATCCTGAAACAGAATACGAAGCATATTCACTCTAATCAGCAACCTTTGTAAGAAACATACTTAGTACAGTATTATCTGTGTGTGAGGCATTCAGCAACTAATGACAATTAGTAGTAATTAACACAATAATTATCTTCTTGGGGAGGTGATTCATATTTTATAAGACCTGACCAAATTTTGGAAAAATGTTGTAAATTTTCTCTCAAGTGATGTCTTCAAATTACTTCACCAGAATATCATCATAACTATGATATAACAAAGAAAGCAAGCAGCAAATAAATATTTAATAAGTGGTAATCACAAAATATTCAGATATTCATGTTGAAAATTTTTGAATCGTTCATGTCTGTCATTCAATTCATGAATTAATAGACAACGCACTGGGCTTTATTTTCTTGTCAAGGTTTAATATATCTGAATTGAGAGTAAATACAAAATGAAATAGTTAAAGGGCTTACAGAGATGAGTTTTGAATGACTCAATATATGACTGACTTAGATTTGACATGCTTTTCCTCCAGGCTAATTCAAGATGAACACTCCCTTGTTTGCTTTGCTGTTGCTGACATGTCCAGTGACAGAGGAAAAAAAACAAAAACCTCTGATGTGGGTGATCAAAGAACATACCACCATATCTTCCTCTTCCTCCTCCTCTTCTTCTTCCTCCTGAGAAAAAACAAAACAAAAACATGACGATCAATTCAATTACATAATTCGTCGCTATCCATCACCATGTTTGTTATCACCCTCCTGTAGAATACACCTCCAACAGTTACCTGTCAATATGACAAACGACGCATTGGTATGACTTTAGGATAAATGTTTTTTTTAATCCGTAAATCGGCTGCATCATTATGAATGAAGATGGGGACCATTAGGTTAGCTAGGCTAATGCTAACGTAAGCTAACGGTGGTGATTTAGCTAGCGTTCGTTAGCCAAACAAAATTACCGAATGTTATTCAACAGTAGCGTTGTCACAAATCCACAAAAGCTACTCACATCGTCTGGCTCGCCGTTCATGATCATTTTCTCCTCGAAAACCATTTTAGTGCGTTTGTCCTTAGTTAGCAGGCTGTCAAATGACGAGCGGTGGAGGACACGGCAGGTCACACCAGTACGGCGGATCAGACAGCTTCCGGTGCCGGTTAGTAGACGTTCAAAACAAACCTGCAGTCGAGCAACTCATGCTTGAGTTAGTAGATACACAAGCTGTGGGTCACGCTTAAAAAAAAGACTTTTAAAGCTTTTAAACTGGGTTAATCGTTTTGCGATACAGCTCTTCAGAAGTAGGCTGCTTAAACCGCCCAAAGCAACACATCGTGTGCGTTTCTACAGTTTATGTTTCTAAGAATTCGTTTGAACAAATAGCCTAATGCTCAATTTTTTACTCACTCGAAACTCCTATTTCTTACACACTCGGAAGTTATTTTTATGAAGCGACACATTACTTTTATTTTGAAGTCAGAGTTTAGAAAACAGTGGGATTTGTACTTCCCTCGACCGATGCTACTTAATACTGCCATCATGTGTTGAAAAATGGTACTACAAAATTGTAGGATACACTGTGGTCAGAATATGTGGACAACACTGTCCACACAAGCCTGCTTTTGTATGCTTTTGATCTGGAACTCTTCACCATAGTTCAACATAGGTTTGTTATTTACACTTCATTACAGACTACTACAATAAGAGCATAGACAAGCGCACTTCAAACTTTTTGGTGACAGTTTGTGAAAAGCCTTTTAAAATAAGCCGGTTCATTGGCTGGAGTCTATTTGTCTTTTTTTTGTTTATTAAATATTAGTTTTTGAACGTTTTATGCCTCTGCACCAGAATTTTGCCAGGATCCTTATCAAACTTTGATATATTAGAGAACCTATAGCGAATGTATCTTGTATTTTTTTTTGCCAAGCAATCTGACCATTTATTGTGGAGTTATATACAAATATGCTGAAAATGGCCCTATCTCGCAATGATAAAGAATGCTTCAAAAAATTCCTGGATGCAGATGGTAATCCAGAACACCACCAAAATGTAGTCATCTCTTCTTTGTCCCATTATCAACATTTCCTGAAAATTTCATTAAAATCCGCTCGTAATTTTTCGAGTTATCTTGCTAACCAAAAGACACACAAACAAACAAACGTCGGCAAAGACATAATGTCCTTGGTGGAGGTAATAACGACAAAATTTCACACAAAGGTGTAATGGGATAAAATGATGCAGTGATGACATAATAAATCCAAAAGGTCAGCTTCCCTGTTTGCTTAAGACAAACTGTAAGTGAAGCAGTAAGCATACATCTACTTAATTCACACCATGTAAGAAATCTACTATGGTTATCAGAAAATAACTGTTTAAAGGTTAATGTCGATGTTTGATATCTTTCTTGTAAATGTTAAAACCAGGAGACCTTTGTCCTGTTGTCTAAGGCCATCTGCAATAAACTTCACAGTAGAACAGGAGAGAGAGTTTATATAATCAGCCACTTGTAATGCAACACCAGCCTTCACTGTCACAGAAGGAAAGGAAAATCCAGCCTACAGCTACAGATCTTTGCAGAATGGATTCACTCTTCTCAGTGATTGGATCCTATGTTGAGTGGGATGCCAAAAGTCTGCTGCTCTTCA
>JAPQRN010000019.1:19785561-19804322 GCA_037367275.1 Coranthus polyacanthus | reverse complement strand
CTGGCATTCCCAGTGGTGTAAACTCGGCAACAACGCACAATTTGCTGCCTTTTTTACAGTTTGCACAGAAATACGGGAACATTTTCAGCCTTCACCTCTTGGGCGGAAAGGTCGTGGTCATAAATGGGTACAAGCTGATGAGAGAAGCCCTGGTGAACAGAGGGGAGGACTATGTCGATCGGCCCTCCATACGACTGTTTGAAGAAATGGTGGGGAACAGAGGTGGGATGGAACCGACTGCATTTGCTTTATTAATAGCGCAGTCACCTCGCATTGATCCCCGTGACTATTTTGTGGGTCCTTGAAGGTCTCGTGGCTTCAAACGGTCATCTGTGGAAGCAGCAGAGGAGATTTGCTCTTCACACTCTCAGAAACTTTGGTTTGGGTAAGAAGACCCTGGAGCTGTCCATCCGGCAGGAGTGTCACTATCTCACCGAGGCCTTTGCCCTCCATCAAGGTAGGAGGCATTTTACGAGCAACAACTAATGAGCTTCGGCTTCCTCTTTTCCACGGCGCGTTTATTATTTATGTCATGCGTCCAAGTGGACTTTTCGCTATTTTACGTATGAAAGCCGTTTTGCATTATGTGTTTTGAACTTCTCTTTTTCCAGAAACACACACAGACGTTTAAACCCCCCCCGAGACACCCTAGAAAAAAGAAAAGAAAATAGATAAATAAGAGGAAAGAGGAAAAAAAAAAAAAAGACTAATGGTACTAATAATAACAGTGATATAAAATACAAACACATTAATAAGAATACTAGAGCAGTGAATTTATGTGCAGAATAAGAAGTTTCTGTACAATAGCAGCCTTTCATGCTTCTCGCTCAGTTAACTATTTCATGCTTTTTCGTGTCATGTTTTCACCTCTGCGAGTTCCTGTCCTCTCTCTTCATTTTTCAGGCAGACCCATCAATGCTCAGCTACTGATGAGCAGTGCTGTGTCCAACGTCGTCTGCCGCTTGGTGTTTGCAGAGCGCTTCGAATACGGTGACAAGCAGCAGCAGTTTATTCTGCAGAGCTTCAGTGAGTTGGTCTACTTAGAGGGCGGTGTATGGGCACAGGTGAGATTCTTGCGTAAATGAATTATCATTTTTAAACAAGGGTTTTTGTATCCGTGTAGACCCCGTTTGTCAAGAATGCGCGCAGCCCCCCAAAACCTCGTTTATTTTCCGACGGGCAACTGAAGCGCTGTATTGCAACATTCTTAACCACCAGGTTGGTTTGAAAAAAACATACTTGTACGTCTTGTAGCACTACCTCAGTGGCCTGGTGTGTTTGTCAGTTTGGCTCTGATCTAACACCAGTGTCACACAGTAACACAAGTGGCTGTGATTCTGTCATTGACCTACAACTCTCCTATATTTATGTTTCTTTGAATGTTTTTATTTAGCAGTCCGTATCAAGTGTTATACATCCTTTCATTCTGGAGGTTTCAGTTTGGTTCATTTAAAATCAACCCTTTTCTTTTTTTTTTCCTTTTCTTTTTTGAATCTTTATTTAATCGGGACGTCTCATCGAGGTCAAGATCACATCTCATTTGTACAATATACGCTACACATGCATATGTATAACACACGTCATTCATACAGGACAGGGATCACACTAGTGAAAACAGTTGCGAGTGTTACTTGAAATAAACTCACTTCCGGGTGATTTAGTTTCTAAGTTCAAACTGTGCTGCGGTTCATTCCAGTGACGAGGTGCGTGGTACCAGAAACCAGTCTTCCCCAGTTCGGTGTGAGTGTGAGGAACTTTTAACGCCAGCCTCTCCTGAGACCTAGTGCCTTGATGAGGAGCTCCGAACTCAACTAAAGGAGTTAAACAATGTGGCGATTTGGATGGCAAGGCCTTGTAGATGAAAAGTACAAGTATGTGGAAGCCTTCTCGTTGACAGAGATGTCCAACCAGACTTTTTATATAACACACAGTGGTGAGTGAGTGTGATAACTATCTGCTGTAGTGACTCACAGAGCACTGTGGCAGATGGTGTCCAGGGGTTTCAGGTGTCAGGTTCTGGTATACAGGACGTACCCATAGTTCAAAGTGGACAGTTTAGTGGACTGTATGATGTATATTTTCCTTTTTTCCAAAGGAGGAGCCGGCTCTGTTGCAGTACAGGAAACCAATTTTGTATTTTTACTTTTTGAGTGAGATTCTGACTATTTTTAATTATTATGTTACTATTTTTTAACTTGATTTGTAACCATCGGCAACCGCAGTTTGAACTCTATTGGAAAAGTATGATTTGAACCATTTGTAAGCAGAGACATCAAACGCCAGTGAAAGCTGCTTATTAAACAACATGTTGCAATCTTAGAGGTTGGATGATAGTTGTTGAGATGACAGTAGCACCACCTTCATGCAATGGTAGGTCTTGTGTGTCAGTCTTCCAAACTGATGGTAGTTTCCCTGAGGTTAAGGTTGTATTAAATATACAGCAATAACAGTTCACTGAGGTGAAGGAGCCACAGTTCAGTTCAGTGTCAGTTTCAGTCTTTGAGGGTTAAATGGCAGATGTTGAGAACCTTATCTGTCACTGCAGGAAATGTGAAGGTGTAAGTAATGGCATAATTATCAGTTTTAGTGGCCGTCTAGACATAATCCTCTTCACTCGTATGCAACATATTTCAAAATGGCGAAGACAATCAGCTTTCAGCCTCAACTTGACTTTGTCAGGGAATCGGCATTAAGAAAACCAGAGCTAAACGCATGGTATAAACCAAAGAGCACCAAAATGAAGCCGATGCATAGGTATCTTACAGTGTAATACCGCTGACGACCACTGGCTCCCAAAGACTTACACTGAACTTCTGGGTAAATCCACCTCAAATTATGAGATTCCATCTCCAATTTGCTTCATACTTTCAGAAAATAACGTTATTAGTCCTAGTAAGCGCCATACAAAAGCAGTTTTACACTTTAAGATACTTCCGCTTTGGCTTCATTTTTGGAGAAGAAGTCCTTGCCCCTTGAGTCTATGGTATAAATGCAAGGACAGAACGTATATTCGTGTGTCTATCTCAATGCTCTGCAGATGTACAACGTAGCGCCGTGGCTGATGAAGCGGCTCCCTGGACCTCACCAGAGGATCTTCCAACTGATGAATAATTTAATTAACTTCACAAAGAGCAAGATTGAAGAGCACAAAGAAAACCATGACCCCTCATCTCCAAGAGACTACATCGACTGCTTCCTGACAGAAATGAGCAAGGTGAGTATTTTGTGTTTGTCCACATTTTGTGTTTATTGTCTTTCCATTTTTAATTAAACATTTATAGACAGATTCGAGTGGCTGTCTTCGTTTTGTAATCCATAGAATGAGGACAAAGATTCTGGTTTTGACATCACCAATTTGAGCTTCACCACCCTGGATCTGTTTGGTGCTGGAACCGAGACTACTGCCACTACTTTACACTGGGGATTGCTGTACATGATTTATTACCCTCACATCCAAGGTGTGTGTAATATGCCCCATGCGTGTGCCTTCTTTAAGGGGCTCGACAGTCAGATGTTAGCAGAAACAAGTATAGATTTCCACTAACGTACTTTGCGTCCTGTTGTTTCTTTGTGCAGAGAGGGTGCAGGCTGAGATAGACGCTGTTATCGGTTCATCTAGACAACCGTCTCTAGAGGACAGAGACAACATGCCCTATACCAATGCAGTCATCCATGAGATCCAGAGAAATGCCAACATCCTCCCTCTCAACGTGATGCACATGACGACCAAAGACACCACGCTGGACAAATACTTAATCCCAAAGGTACTGATAAAAACTTTAAAAGTGTCTGTTTAAACCAGCCCTTTCATCTGCATTGCTGTATGAATTTTAAAAAAACGTCTACCAGTTTTTATACTAAACAGATTTGCAGTTTCTGACGCTAGGCGCATCTCAGTCAAAACGACAGCAAAGGACGTCAGTTGCTACAAATCTTATTTTGTCAATATTTTAATGTGGAATTGCAATACACAGTGCGTTTAACTGAACTTGTCCAATTTGACTTCAATGTTCAGCTTTAATTTTTTTTAGTTTTGATGGACAAAATTATCATTTCATTTAGCTTTTTTTCACAATTTTTTTTTTTTGGTGAAAAAAAGCAGATATTAGCTTGACTCGCCATTTTCGTTCATGTGTGTCTCTCAGGGCACATGGGTCATGGCTCCGCTGCACTCCATTCTGCACGACGAGTCGATGTGGGAAACTCCCTACTCCTTCAACCCTGAACACTTCCTGGACCAGGATGGCAAATTTAGGAGGAGAGAGGCCTTCCTGCCCTTTTCAGCAGGTTAATCAATACTTACAACTGTCAAAAACCTCACCTACGTGTCAACGGAACATTTAAGTATGTTCTAAAACAGGAGTGATCGACTGTGGCTTGGATTGTACCCTGCTTGTCGTTTATCATTCAAGAATCTTCCTGAATGAATGACTGTAAATGCAGAATAATAAGACCACCTTCTTGAATTTACTGCAACCATTCAGCTATTCCTCTTTTGTATTTCAGACCGCTCATCTACTTTTCGCTTCATTTTTATAAGAAAGAAGGGAGAGGATCAGTGCTTAAATCTTATCCTTCGTTTATTTGCAGCTTTCACACTGACTCCCATGAAGCATTGTCGATAAAGTTTGCACCGTGTCTTCTCAGGTAAGCGTGCGTGTCTGGGGGAACAGCTGTCCAGGATGGAGTTGTTCCTCTTCTTCACTGCTCTTCTTCAGAGGTTTTCCTTCTCTGCTCCTGATGGAGAGCAGCCCACTCTGGAGTACAAGATGGGAGCCACTCGCTGTCCCAAACCGTACCGCCTCCGCGCTGTTCTGCGATAATCTGTCCCAAAATCAGCCGTTTGCACACGAGTCACTGTATTTCTGTATTTCTAATTCATCTAGCTACAACTGGAATATTAATATTTTAAGTAAAACAGAATTTGGACATACTTGCATTCACAGTAAATGTAATAAAGACTTTAACTATTTTACTGTATATTCATGAGTTTATCCACTGTATTCTAATATATATTCAGATGTTCATATTCTTTTTGTTAGAAGTATGAAGATCTATTTTTTTTTTTACTTTCCTTGCTTAAATGAACAACCCTGAGATTCAGCGCTTCTCGTTCAGACAGACTGTGTGGTGTTCACATTGTGGTTTGAGTCTGAGGTTTGGCAGGTGAGAAAAATCACAAAACAAATAAAGAATACAATGCACACGGTGTCGGTGATGTTTACTGACTGCAGTGATCCATCCATTTGTATGAGACCTGCTGTCATTTTGTGTTTAATTTGCAGTTTTTTCATTTAGACTCAGAGTTAATATGACAAAACACTGAGTAACAAATGTACCTCTGTTTATTTTTTCCTCTCTTTATGCATGTTACAACTTCTTCTAATTCACATATAAACAGCAGCGCCTTAAACCTTTCTCTTTTTTCCTGAATTTCACGTGTTGCATTGTATGTACATAAAGACACAGCAGCTCTGAAAAACGAGCAAACCTCAAGACTGAGGTTTCTTTTATTTTCACATGAACATGCAACCCCCCCTCGTCTAACTTCTGGGTTTTCCCTTCAAAGCTTTTGAAGTTAGAAATGGAAAATAAGCACCTAAAGGAAATGACAAAATGAAGAGCAAGTTGAGAAAGTCTCAGTTGTTTGGCACTCTGAGGGATCGTACACACTGTGAAAAGCCCTGGATTCATTTATTCATATGAAGGAACCACTTATGGACTAAAAGTGAGTTTGTTTTGGTTTATTTTTTGGTCATGTCATCCAGTGTGTATGTCTTGCCTTTGCTTCTTATTCACTTAATCTCCAGCTAAATCAGAACGTTTAACATTTCTGTAAAAGAAAAAAGAGAAAAAAAAGGTTTTTGTAGGAGTCAGCATCTTTTTGAAACGAGAAACTGATCTCAGAAGGTTAAATGACATGTTCATCACTTGATTATCTGCCAAGTGCGGCATGTTTAATGAGAGCATGTGCTTTACACACTGATGTGTAGAGCCACCTGAACTGCTGTGGTGATGAAAAACAGGCTACAGAAGTAGGGCACTTATGTAATCAAACTCACATTCAAAGTTTCTGTAAATGGCAAATTACCACCAAAGTAGGTCAGTGGCCTCTTAAGATGTTTCACATGTTAAAAAAAAAAATCTCTTTAGTCAGATGCATCTCACACAGCAAGTCATTTGAGAAAGACGTGCATGTGGCTAAAGACCTGTTGGATGCTGATGAGAAAACCCTAAAGGGATCACAAAGGCATGCAGATGACATAAATTCCCGGTGAGTTTTGTCCTAACATTTCTACTAAACAAGTGTGACAGCGCGCGGTGACTTTGTCTGAGGAAGTTACAGAGAGATAATGAACTTTTCAACAGGTTAAGATAAGATTCGACTCTGCACGTTCAACTCCACTGTTTCATCAAAGTGACAGAAATGTCTTATCTTTTATGTTTCGAGGCGCATGTGTCACACAGCGGCTTCGGCAGGAGCTGTTTTTTTTTACTTTCAACGTTATCAATCACACATTTGGAAATGATCAGAAGTACAAGTAGCATTCCTCCTGTGCATGTGAGCCAGAACGCCTCCTATAAACAGACGGCCTGAGGTAAGATGCACTTTATGTTCGTAATTTCCCTTAAAATGAGTCTTTGCAGAAAATGTTTGGTGATTTATACTGAGAGTATATTTTGCTTACAGCTGCTTGGTCATGATGAGTGGCTTCTTTGATGATGAGCTGAGATGAATCTGTCCTCAACTGTTTGGAGATGTTTAATCACACTACTCAGTTTTTCCATCAGGCGTGAGTATTATCTTAATTGTGCGTGAAGTGAAGTGTATCAATCCCTATTATTATGCCGGGTCTCTCTTGTGAAGCTCAGGCAAGGTTTTGTGAGAAAACGGTATTACAGTCTGGTGGTCTACAGCTGTGGTTTTGAGCTCTTAACCCTGTTTTTGCAGGTCTGACCACAGTGAGGAAAAGCTCTTCTGTTTCTCTGTTTTTGTTTTGTCAAATAATCATGTGAAGAAGCACAAACGTTTTGCCTAAATTTTCTGGCACAAAATTCAAAAAATGAAGTTGACAGTACGAGTTTATGATACAGGGCATGAGTCACACACTCCGCTTTAGACTATAGTCGTCTGATGTACTTTTGACATCGATTTCAATCATTTCAGGTTTTACTGGCTTGACCGTTTACATATACAGTGTTACTAAAGCATTAGCCTTACAATTACAAATATGCATAGATAAATCAGATCACAATCATAAAAAGAAGGAAATCATTTTAAAATAATTCATTAAGTTAAATGGACATTGCTGCTATAAAAAAACCTTTGTTTGTTTCTTACATGGACAGTTTGGCCTTTGCTCCCTGTCGGTTGCTACCACCTCATCTCCCGGGGAAACCTGACAGCAGAGCCAGCTCCGCCCGTCCTCAAGGGCTCAAACTTGACAGTGTATTGCCACATCTCAAAATGCGATCCACGTGACAACCAAAATCAGTAAGAATGACACGAGTGCAGTACAGTGAAATACGAACTCAAAACCGTTTTACTTACTGTGTTGTGAGGGCATACTGATTTTCAAATTTGTTTCTCAGAGTAAATGTTTCTGGCCTTTCAGGTTCAAAATATCCCTGAAGCTGGACCATAAAGCAGTGGATCCGAAGGAACAGTGGACGGTCAACTGCACCGCGATATTTCACCTGTTTAATGTCCGGATGCCACAATCTGGATTGCTCTGCGAACAAAAGATCCAAGGGATGTGGCACATCGTAAATGTGCTGGATTTAAAGAGTGGCTGTATGTCTCAGTTCACGCTTACTTTGAATTACACACTTCTCACAGTTTGCTAAGGAGCAAGGTCATTGAATCCAGAGTTGCATGATAAGTGTGTTTTGGCTACAAATATCAGATTTGTAATAATTTCACACCGATACACACCAAAACACACACCAAAACCAACATCAGCTTTAATCCAGAATGGTACATCTCAAATGTTGTGCTTGCTCCTGAGCAAATTGTGAGAAGTGTATAAAGTAAATAGAAAAAAACACAAAAAGCACAGATGTTTTTGCAGCATGAGAAAATCTACTGGATTGTGAAGGTCTTGATGGCCACATTGTTTAAGCTACTGCTGGATTGTTGCTTTGCCTTGCTGCTAAGTGGTTGCCACGGTTTCAGGCAGTAGCGCATCATATCGTACATGTCGACTGGGCATAGCGGTACCTCCACAAAAACGGTTGTTCGTCTGTCCATCCGTCTGTATAGATGTGTTGCTTAAGCACCTTTGCCGGCTTACCGTTGCTGCTATCTAAAGGTAGCAAGTGCTCTATAATGTATGTGTATGCTGCAACAAAACATAGGGGAATAGAAGAAGTAATAGTTTTTTTAATTGCTCGCTAAGCACACTAAAACAATTATTTTCATTTGTCTTTTTCTAAGTCCCTCCAAATAAATCTGAAAATATTGCCTGTGAAACAACAAGGAACTCACACTCAATAGACTGCTCATGGAAAAGAGGACAACAAACTCACCTCCCCATGTCGTACAACATTTCAGTCCTCAGGTACCATGTCATGTGTTATGTATGTTAAGTATTAGCAGTATATAGTATACAGTATACAGCAATACAATTGAATATGTGTCTTATTTTAGGGAAAATGGGTCCCAGATATATTTCGAGCGGATCCAGGATACTGAAAATGTCACCATACCACGAGGAATATTAGATGAAAATACAAAGTACCAGCTGATCGTCAATGCTTCCAACGGCATCGGAGAATCTCAGTCTGATCCATTCATCTTCTGTGTGAGGGACATTGGTAAGCTCTGCTCCCAGTAATAATTAAACATGGACTCTAAATTTATGTGAATATGGATGCATGTTCATAAACAAATGACTAAAAAGTATCTGTTGTTTTCCTGAGAAATGATTAAATCTGTGAACATTTGTGTTTAGACAGTTGTTCCGTCGTCACAATTTGACTCATTTGAAATGACTGGCCGCAAACTGTTTCTCAGTTTTTGTAATATCTCTTTGATGTAAATGATTGCACCACTGTTTCAGCCCACTTTTATCACTATTTCAGCAAACTGTTTCAAGTATTCATATCTGTTGCAACAGCTTTGGCTTTTTGACTCTTGTGAATTAACGATTACTGCTTTGTCCATTGTTTTGGAGTGTTTTTGCTGCAACAATCAATGCATATGTGGCCTTTTGTATTGCAGTTATCCCCAAGACACCTCACATTACACAGATAGAGTTTGAGAACAACTCCTTAGCAGCTGCATTGCAATGGAAATCGACTGAGTCCTCAGAAACCCTCAGGTTCTACATCAGGCTCCGCACAGATAATGGCATCTGGGTAAAGTGACATTTTTAAATATTGTGCCTAAAAGCACCCGGTGAAATGTCTCTGTACAGCATCCTTGGCGTGCAGGTCAGCTGATCTCTTGATGTTTTACAGGAAGAGAGAGAAGGAGCCGAGCTCAGCGAGGGTCTGGTGCGAGTGGACGGCCTGAAGCCGCTCACTGAATATGAGTTCCAGATCCAAACATGTAACTTGACGCTTGGACTGACAGATGCTAACCCACCCAGGCAGACTTCTGTCCACAGGTCACGCTGCAGCAAATGGAGCTCATCATTGTGGAGGAAAAGCCCAGGCAAAAGCAAGTTCACTCACATTAACAGCAAACAAAACAAATCCAATCGAGACAAGTAGAAAAAAACACACAAAAAACACACTGAAAGAACAGATAAAATGCTCTAAGTTACATATGAATCTGGGTGTGATCATTTCTGAGTATTTCATTACTCATACAAAACCCACAAACCTGTGATAAAACTTATCTTTAGGTCCTTCTCAGAAGTTGCGTGTTTGGAGGATGTCAGGTCATGTGCTGCAAACAGTGACTGTTTTATGGAAGGTAATGTATGATGATAGAAATACTTAATGTCTTTTATACCATTGAACAAGATCATGCAGGTGTTTTGAATATAAAACCTGACGTATATTTCAGCCTCCGTCTGCAGACGATTACAGCGGTGAGGTGCAACAGTACCAGATCTACCTGGGTAATGTTCAGAAACAGGAAGTGACCTGCCCTGCTGCTGTGTCCCAGTGCTCAGTGCAACTACCTCCAAAGATTAAGGCATTAAGCGTCAGTGTTGTCACCACATACGGGACGTCTCCACCAGCTGACGTCCCACTCCGACAGTCAGGTGCAACATAATTACGCGCAGAAGACAAAAACCTCTTAACACATGTGAGGAAAAACACCCACTGTGATTCTTTTATTTGTGTCTGTTTAGATGCAGCTGGACTTGTTCTGAGAGGTTTGGCTCCCGTCTCCAACGACAGCGCTGTGCTCGTCTCCTGGTCGTTGCTGTGGCCCAAACACTGGTCTGAATCAAAAGAAGAACTGCTGAATTATGTGACTGAATGGACAAGTGTGCCCGCAGCAGGACTGCACTGGAAAGAACTGTCCAAAGATGAAAACCAGACAACTATCACAGGTGGAGTGCACATGAAAAACTAAAATCAAGCAGTGACCTCTTGTGGGAAGATGGTGTATTACAATAGTTTGCGCTTTTGTTGTTTCAGTAGATGTAGATGATTTAAAATGTGTTCTCATTTTACACCTGTGGCTAATAGTCGTAATCAATGCTTGAAATAAGTGTGTTTTATTCTGAGATGCTTATGGATCTGTTTTTTTGTTTCAGGTCTGATTGCAGGTGTGAGGTACAATATTTCTGTGTATGTTGTGACCACAGGAGGTGTTAGCGCTCCATCGTCTGGCATAGTCTACGCCAAAGAACAGAGTAAGATTTAAACTTTTCACTTTTTCCCCAACTGAGATTATCTTGTGATCATGGGTTTCTATAGTTGACGAAAACTAAGGCTAAATCCAAAAATAATTTTGTTACCTGAAATGATGATGAAAATAACTAAATGAAAATACAATGAACAACGCAACATGAACTGAAGTTTAATAGAATTGCAGGGAAAATCAGCTTTATTTTTGATTTCCCCCAAAGTTCACAGTGTACTAGAATAAAACGGCTTTGGACAATATGGACCCTTTAAAAATCGCATGGATGTCACGCGTCCTTTTATCCCACTTCAGATTCAGTCAAAGCTTTGCTCATAATACGTGAAAAACCGAAACTAAAGCTAAATAAAACCTAAAACAAAATTTGTCAGTTCTTAAAAAAAAAAAATACTGCTGTGTGTGTAAAACTCACTAAAAATCCAAAACCAAACAGAGAGAATTAAACCTTATGAAAATTTCAAAACTATAATACCTCTGCTTGTGACAGATTTTACATGATTGTTTGGAGATGGACATATTCAGTGGATAGTCCAGACCCTGTGAGGAGATCACACTCTGTTTGTCTCACTGTGCCTGATCCAGAACCAGCGTCTGGTCCTGTCATGTCAGTGTTGGTCCATGAGGCCCGGCGGATCCTGGTCAAGTGGGATGAGTTGCCTGTCAACCAGCAAAGAGGCTTCATCACAGTCTACACTATCTACATCCATACATTAGACGCCAGCAACACTCATGTGAATGGTGAGCAGTAGCTCTGTGTCCTTAAGTACTTATCTTATGCCTGTGAACAAGTATAGAGCTGCCACTGCACTGGAGACGCAGCAGAATTTCACATTTAAAACCAAATATGGTTTAGTAGATACCGCTTGGAATAAGTGAGTATCTATGTTTGTCATCTAGGCTAGCTTTTGAAAATATGACTCCACAGTCATGTCATTTAGTTGGTTTAACACGCTCTTAAAGGTGCAGTTATGTTTGAATTTGATCCGAAGGTTTGAAGTAAAAACCACTTTGTTTAGAGTTGTTTCCTGTTCTTGTACATCAAAAGCACTGCTCTGGTGTTCATTTATCTATATGTCAGACTGTACTTTACCTTCAGACTAAGGCTTCCTAGCATGTGTATGTGTACACACACACACACACACATGCGTGGTAATGATATATGCAGTAGTACACAGTGGTTACATAATGGAAACTGTGCAACCAGCATTCCATTGATACTCCCCTCCCACAAAGCTGCAGTGCATCAGCAGGGTTTTTCACCTCTCAGTTCCAGTAATTTGGTCAAATTCAGACACTATATTGTTGCTTTTTCTGTTTCATTTTTTTTTTGTAATTTATTGAATCATCCTCGTGACAGACTAATCCAACGCAAAAAAGAGCTAGAGAAGTCGCTACTATTTCAATGAAGGTTAGAATTTATTTTTTTTTAAACACCAGTTGTCATCATTTTCACAGTATTTTCATAGTGAGTCAAAGAGTTTTCTAGAACTGGCTTTGACCACAAACAGGAAGCTCGTGTGGCTACGTGCAACAGCGCAACCGTAAAGCTGTTAACAACCAGTCTTCACACACTATTTCTGGAGCTTCGGTGTAAAGGCACCTGACAACTTACCTTTTTCCTCTCTCTGATATGACACGTTGTGTGTAGGCTGGATGCCATATCTCTGTTTTAGTTTAATGTAGAAGGGCTTAATATTAATTATCTGACTTTATTTTATGTATTTGTATTTTATTTTTTATTTGACAGGGACACTACATGTGGGCACTTCCTGAAAATGCAAGTGATGCAATTTATATAGGACTTCCAGCTAGTGTCGTAGTCAAGACCAAGACCAAGTTTTTCAAATATAGGATTGATATGGTATGATTTGGCCAAACCAGTTAAGGTGACATAGCGAGAAAACACACAAGGAGCAGGGTTAGTCACACTGAGCCTTGAGGTACAGCATTTAGACTGCCGTTCGTTTCCTGTTGGTTGCCAAATATTGTCACTGGAGATTTGTGTGATATCTCGTCCAGACAGACACACACAGCTTCTTCTTCAAAAATGTAAAATCAGCAAGGTATTAGTAGCATTTGAAGCAGGAAGTTTTGCATCAAATCACAGTGAGGATGTTAATCATAAATCAGACAATGTACAGGCCCCACACTTCTGGTCTGAGTCCCCCTTGCCTGAGACCGAGACATATGAGCTTCGAAAGGTGGTCTTGAGACCGATCTCTGGACCAAGGCCGAGTATTTCAACACAACTCCGAGCTGTAGTTAAATCGCAGACCTTGTCCTATTTACACGTACATCGCGCTTTTAAGAAACAACGCTCTAATACTGGCATTGACACTAAAGTTATAATAAAATGATAATAAGACAAACTGTCATGCACCTTTATTAACTGAATATCCCAAAACACCACCGTCAGAAGTAGGTGGTAATGTTGTGATACCAAACTCAGGTGTTTTTTCTTCATTTTTTTCCTCCATCGCGTAACTGAGAATGAAAACATAAACCTCATACATATCTCGTAGCACATGAAGCTGAACACTGGTGGTTCCGTTTACTTGGTTTCTTAATGCAGATTGGGTTTTTTACAGACTAACAGCTGTTGTGCTGCCGTGACAGAGGAAAGTGCTCATGTTTGGTACTTTGCTTCTGTTTTTTTTTTTTTTATGCAGTGAGGGTGCCTTGCTCGGGCCGCAGACAGATGTGGCTGAACTGTCCTGAAGGAGCTCTGGCTCTTCAGATGACGGCCTCCACGTCGGCAGGAGAAGGACCGCGGGGGAATCTGATATCCTCTCGCCCTGAAGCCCCCGCAGGTCAGTCACTTACATTCACTCATAATAATGCTCTTCTACTGTACTGCACTGTAAACGTCTCAACTCTTTGGCGTCTCTCCCTATTTGTCTCTTCCAGTCGGCCTTGTGATTGTGATCGTTTTCATCGTCACCCTCTTCATAGGGATCATAACCAACCTGATGTGCTGGAGTTGCGTGAGGGAAAGGTATATTTTAACAGCGTCTGTGCTTTACGACTTGTGTCACAGAAATGGATCAACATCGTAAATGAGTAATGATTAACGAGTATTCGGGGAGGCTAAAATCAATCAGTGCCGCTAATTATGAGTGCGGATGAGTTTTGTTTTACTCGTAACGCGGATGGATGCCACTGTGGTTGATTTCATGAAATGGCACGCCACCACAACATGAGGAGATGAATAAAAACCCACAAGGTTAACAAGAATAGAAACTTACAACACCTCAAACCATACCACAATCTAACAAGAGGTTTGAACTGAGCAGACACTGGTTTTGTTCTAAATGATTTATGACCTTGTACTCGTTAATAATGCAGACGTGTTTATGCCTCGCCAAGCAGGACTGGGTATCGTTCAAAGATTTTCAATACCGATGCTTTTTTTCAATTCCAATTTTCATTTCATTTTTCATTTTCAGCTCATCTGCATTTTTATGCACTCAAAGCAGTTTCATAACATAAAAAGGTTTAACAAATTAGAATTAAAACTGTATAAAAAAACATGTATAGATGCCACTGATGAGATGTATTCCTTAAGTATTGAAAGACATTTTTCGATGCTTCGTAGTGTGTAAGCAATTTTGTCAGTGCCATAAAAGCATCAAGGTTCGGTACCCAGCTCTATCAACAGGATACGAAGGCTGTTTTAATTTTCTGAATTGAGCATCATTACTGCTATCTGAAAACATGCTCACACTTCAAACCCTTTCTTTTGTTCCTTTTCAGGATCAAACAGAAGTGTATATCCTGGGGTCCGGCGTGGTTTGATGAAAACTTACCAAAGCTGACAAACAGTAATGCCATCAAACTACTGGAGGTAACTAAGTCACACTAATGCAGTTCTGTGTGCTGACATTAAGTGCTGGCATGTTTCATTACATTACCAGCTAGCAACTGCACCGACCAACGGCAGCATGAGGTGTTGGAGCTCTACCAGCCTCGTCCAGTAATTTAGATCAAGAGTTACTTTCACTCTGACAGCATCCAGCTGCTTTGTTTTCATGTCAACGACAACGGTGTGAGGTGCCGGTGGCAGATGTGGGATGTTAACTGAGCACAAGTATTTGTCACTGTACACAGGAAGAGTGACGACTTTTTACATTTACTTCCTACATTTTGACACAAATATCTGTACTTTCTACTCCTTACATTTGACACGAAAGCAGGCTTCTTTGCTCCTTTTAATGCATTTGAGGGGAATTATCCATTATTTTTATTTTTGCATCATTATGCACCTTGGCAACATCACGACTGATTTCAACTTAAGCGGAAGGGTCAATAACACACAGAAAAGGCGATCCCTTGCTGTGTCAGCACATGTCACGTCGGTCAAACATAACAATGCAAAAAACGACACAAAGACGTAAATAAGAGAAAACAGACAAGGAAGGGAGACGATCGCGGAGAAAAGGCATCAAAATGTTTTGAGGTCTTTTGCTGACATTGAAAACTAATTTGCGGATTGGAGCGAAGTCAGTGTTCATTATTTTCAGTATAGTGTTTTATTTATGTTATTTGAAGTTAGACTGGTTTAACAGTCTTCACATTATATTAATATGACGTCAGGTTCAGTTAGCTTTGCACGCAAACAGCTGATAACAATGCTACGTTTTACTTTTAGACTTTGAGCACATTTTAGAGCCTGTGCTTTTTCGCTTTTACTGCAGTAAAGAAGTTGAATCTGTACTTCCACTTTTACCATTGTTTTGTTTTCCACAAGTATCAGTACTGGGGCTGTCAGTGAATACTACAGATGTAATGACACATGTATATACATATATACATATACATGCATCTATATATTCAACAGTCTGTTTGAGTTAATGAAACCTTTTGTTTTTGATCTCCAGCAGGATGGATTTGAACCAACCTTTTCCTCCACCTATAGCGACCCTCCACTATCCCCCATCAGCTTCATCTCCCAGGAGGAGAGGGAGGACATGTACCCCACTGTCCACCTTGAATCGGGGCCAGGACAACCCAAAGCAGAGACGACTCTCCTGCTGTCAGACACCAGGATGGTGCTTTTTGATCGTCAGCTGGAACATGTCAGCTACAAACCTCAGGCTGGTACATTTGCTCCATACGAAGAGGAAACAACGGAGACAGAAGAGGAGCAGGGGCACATACAGGCAAGTTGGGAGGACGTTAGTTGTCCGAGTGTAGCTGGAGGATTACTCAGAGGCTTTCTCCCCAACATGGATGTGGATTTTTCTGATTCACCTGTTGGCCTGACTCTGGGATCTCTTAATGGCATTTTGTGGCCTAAAACTCTTGAAACAAGTGTTGTTTCTTTGAATCAAGGCATCTCACTGGAGAGGAGGGCAAGTAAGAGCGATGTGGACGCTGACTCTCCCTGTATGGTAAGACATCAGGGTAAAATAATGACCTCTGATGAGACAGGTGTTTCTTCGTCTCAAATTACAGTTGGGATAACTTTGACCAGCGGTTACTTCCCTCAAATATGCCAACAGCAGGACAACAGTTAAACCAACCTATAGGAAAGCATTATTGTACCTTCATGAAGTGATGACTTTCGTGTGATTAGCTTCTGTAAAAATAACTAGTGCTGTCAATAAAAACATTCAACTTTCATTGCATTCTGATACATGTGTGGTAGCGATACATACTCAACAAGGTAACGCAAGATGCTCATGTGCTTACATTGCCTACATCCATGATGACAACCACAATTCACTGATTTCTATGTAGAGGGACTCGGGTAAGCTAGTTAGCTTAGCACTGCAGTTTTGGAAATAATTGATTATTCATTTCAAAAATTATTTTTCAGCCCAACTGTAAAGCCACAGCCGCATAAGCACTGTAGATGAAAACACCTCTCTGAAGCATCTCCTCTCTTTGTATGAAGTTTATTTGGTAAACGCGACCAATAAGAGAAATAATTAAAAGCAACAAGTCATCGTGAACATGTTACTAAAAAGCTGTCCTGTATACACCGGAGGTCTTTAGTGTTTGTAATGTTAGTCAAACTTTTTTGGCATTGAGTGAAGTGACGCAGAGTGTGAAATTATTCCAAAACACACCCAGACACACATCAGTTGGGGATTTCCCTCAGATACAAACAGTGGCACTGCGTTACAATGATAAACTGCTTCTGACCCAGAGTTTCTTTTTAGGCACCACCTGCAGTTAACTGGTGTTGGTAAGACTTCCTGTCAGTAGTCTCACTTCCTCCTTTATAATATAAGGATATATATAATATAATCAGGAGGGTCCCCCCTTTACTGACACTCAAGACACCGTGAGACTTAATCTGTCACACAACGTTCAGATACATGCTGGTGTTGTTGTGTATTATTTATCCTGAGCCCAAAAATGTGAAATGTGATGCAGCTAGGGAAAGTCCCCCTGCACTGCATGAGGATTTGCTTGAAGGAGTGAGAGACTCTGGTGTGTGTGGAAAATATGACGATGAAGAGTAACCTAAGAACTCGCCTTTTCTCATCACCTCAGACTATGGAAACAGTCAATAAGGATAAACAGAGGTGGATTATAATTTTAATCGAGCAATTAGTACTGTACTTACACCGTGAAGAAAAGGATTAAAGAGATTTTATTGCTAAATAATAATTCATTTTTGGTGATAATTATTACCTGAGCATTGGTGTCAGGAAACGTGATGCAGTGGAGACGATAAAAGAAAGCACTGGAGAGATGGCCTCATATCCAGATGTGCTGTTCACACTAATGACTGACTGGGTATTCATGTATAAACTCACACTAAGGGATTCTGAGATGCTTTGCCTCCAAAGCCATGAAAGTAGAGTGATCTGCAGCAGCAAACAGCCCTGACATGATGGACACAAAACATAACACAGCTACACTGTGCACACAAATGACCTGTGTGTACCCCAACCTGTCCACAGCCAGCACAAGAAAAGTTTGGGAAATATAGTTACAGCGAGAGAAGTGTTATTGCAATTTTCTTTTAGCAAGTGTTTCCTTTGCTTTGAAATGAAATGGCCCTCGGCTCGTCAGGACTGTGTGAGCTGCTCAAAGAGCTTTCAGAGGTGGCTAGGCTCTGTCTTCTGTTTGTATAGCTGTCAGCTCTGCCACTTTACAGGCAAGCATCTGACTTCCCAGACGCATCTTCTTCTCAAGGAAAGGGTCCTCACCTTGAAGACGGTCTCTCGGGTAGCTGGTGCTCCTCTTCTCCACCACATAAGGATGAGGTGCTTCTGAAATGGACCTGAGCTTCCTCCCTCACAGAGAGGATTCAGGACTCCTTTTGGGCTGAGGTGAGAGGAGGTTGTCTTGTTGTTCGGAGAGTCCCTGTCTCCCTGTGAAGCACGAAGCCTCGCTGCATGTTCAGTCAACGCAGCCCTCTCCACCCTCTCGGCTCTCTTTATTTCCAGGATCCTGGACTGAATGTTGTCAGGAGGCTATGAAATACATTAATTAGTTTAAAGAAAGAAGGAAAGAAAGAACAACATGTAGGGGAGACCATATGGTTGCAACACTTCTTGCCTCAGCAAAGGTATCTCGCTTAATTTTTGAGCTGGAGCTCTCAAACTTTTATGCAAAGTATGCAAATTCATCTACTACGAACTGCACCAATTCAAACTTCTGCAAGCCTATCACAGACTTTGCGAGTTCGTGTCAAATACAGAGTGTAAGTTGTAACACATGCTGGGGTAAGTTGTAACAGATATAATCACGTGGTGTGAATCAAAAACAGGTGAACTGAGATAAAAGAACTACAACAACTAGAGCAGAGCAATCAATCGAAAATCACTGCGACTGGGATATAAGTCACAATTCTGGTGGGAATCGTAATTCTTGCATTTCTTACAGATCCCCTGAAGACCCAAATAGTGATTTCATTTTCCCTGGAAAGATTTTAAATGATAATGATGTGATTTTTGGTGCGGTCTGTACAAAAGCA
>JAPQRN010000019.1:19756578-19770987 GCA_037367275.1 Coranthus polyacanthus | reverse complement strand
CAAGGAGGGGCGGTGATGCCCACTAATGTTCATTTTGGAAAATTCCCACTGACTTACAGTTGTTGAAAGAATTTTTGAATTTTTTCATCCTACTCCTGAGGTGGAGGTGACTGAGTGATGTGCAGCCATCAAGACTGCTCACATTTTATTTAGCAGAAGGCAATGTTTGTATTAACCTCGGCCACTCTGGTGTCTTCAACAGGAAACTAATATGTGATCTGTTTGGATAGGATGCGCAATGACACCTGAACAGCAAGTTTTCATTCTTATCAGGGTTATCTGGGTTTCTTTTTTCGTCTGCATGTCAATGTTATATTATTAAATGTCATCACATTATCAAATGGTCTGACCTGCCAAAAATCAGAAAAGCGTGTTTCAAATGATGAAGAATTGTCATGTCCAAAAAGCATTAGGTAATCATGTGATTCCTGAAACTGCTTTCCTGGCGTAACTTTCCTTAACTCTTAACGCCAAAGAAAAAATATGAAAGTCTACAGAAAAGACAAAGCTAAGATTGTGACTCACTTCTGCCTTGGACTTGTGCAGCACAACTCCTTTATTCCAGTCAGTTACCCCGTCGTTGGCCTTACGGATGTTGAAACCCACCGCCTTGGCGCGCTCCTTGTCCTGCACAGCCTTCCATTCATCCAGAGTCATCTCCTTAGGGCCTTCTTCCTTCACTTCCTCTACCTCATTCTCCCTTCAACAGACACAAACAAACACATCGTGAGTACTCGTCCAATAAAATGTCAAATCGCTGTCCTTTCATTACTGTAAAACTTTTCTGACTGCTTGGAGCTTTGTTTGGTCTACATGAAGATGTCAGGCTGCGAAATTCAATGTTAGGACTCTTAATAATTAGAAGTCCTGACTGATCAGAGTTGGTGAAATGTGAAGAGATAGGGGTTTTCTCTAACATACACAGGAACTTACTTATTCTCAGAGTCAGCAGGTGGATGCTCCTCACCTTCGGGGTTCTCCTCAGTAAGGTTTGATTGGTCGAGTTCACTGTGAAGAGACAATGAGAATTATGGCTTGATGTTAACATTTCTGATTCAGCACCACATAAAGCCAGATACTGACAACTAGGGAATCATTTAGATATTTGGCACTTTTTGTTGTCTACCCAGCCAATAATAAATGTGCCAATATACATGTACAATTTGTTCTGTTTTGAACAAAGTGTTGGTGGTGGTGGAGAGATGTTAGCAACACTGAATACAATTTTAAACCAATCTAGGCATGGCCATTTTTCATTATCTGACTTTCATCTAAAAAGAATAAGGAATATTCTGGTTCACATTTTTTAAAGGGTTAATATCAGCAAAGGTTAGGACCAAGGTAGACTACTTTTAAAAAAGGAAAAAATATTCAGGTGCACTATAGTTACTCATTGTCCAATAATGCAAAGTTTGTTCTTTGTATAGTTGTGAACTTACTTTAGTTCATCCTTGACAGTGCCCCAGTTATGAGATCCACTTCCACCGCGCTTCTCCTCACCTTTCAGACTACTGAAACAACATTTGCTTTAGCCAGGATCTCACCACATACATGGTATACACGATATAGACAAAAAGTCTTTATTAGGAAATTAAATGAAAAGAGCTATATAAAAACTGAAAAGTGCTTACGATCGGTCACTGCCACTGTGTCTATCAAATTCACGCTTTCCTCTGGAATCAAAGCCGTCGCTGCGACCCATGCCGCGCCCTCTTCCTCCACGGCCTCCTCTGGCGCCGCCGCGTCCTCTCATTGGTCTGTCGCCAACAGGTCTAAAGAAAGGTACAAAAACAGTCAAATAACCACCAATATTTTGGAAGCTGGGCTCTAAATATGTGTTATATATTGCATATTTAACTTGTGTTGACTATACATAATAAAAAACAGTAAGAGTGTAAGACTAAAAGCTGGTATATGTTGGCTGAACCTCGAACATATAAAGCCTTATTATTAAAAAAAAACAAAACACCTTTAACAGTGACAGCTATAGTCCCGATCCCACTGCCTACAGACCACAATGACATTTTAGCTGATGATTAACTGGGATGCACAGATATATCGGCCAATATCACCTATCAGCTAGGGCTGCAACTAACGATTATTTTCAGTGTTGATTAATCTGTTGATTATATTTTCAATTAATCACGTAATTGGTCTATAAAATGAGATAAAATTGTGAAAAAGTGTTTCCCGAAGTCCAACATGACGTCCTCAAATGTCTTGTTTGGTCACAACCCAAAGACATTCGGTTTACAGTCACAGAGGACAAAAGAAAGCAGAAAAATATTCACATTTAAGAAGATGGAATCTGAGAATTTGCACTTTTATCCCCCTTAAGTTACTCGTAACGGATTATCGATTATCAAAATAGTTGTAAATTAATTTAATAATCAACAAGTGATGGAATAATCTTTGCAGCTCCACTATCGCCACATAAGATGTCACTACACCAATGGCCGTGGGTGCAGCCATCGGCCAATTGTCATTTTAAATATCGGTATTGGCCCAGAAATTCACAATCAGTGGATTCCTAATTAACTGTTCACTTTATGCCACTAGTATAGTATAAGCCTAACAATGGTTTATTCCTACACATACTGTGCAACTAATGAAGAGCCTTTTACTGGCATTGAACACTGGAACACAAAAATTAAAATTTCTGTTTGCCTTTGTAAACAAAAATGCACGGGCCAGACATGTTATAAATAACTTGAATATATAAAGTCTATTTGTGTAATGCCAGGTACTACTAGAAGTTAAGCACCTCAAGATGACGACATTAAAAGAGCGCCAGTCCAATCTCAAACAGTGGAAAATGATGTGGAAATAGTGATGAAATATGACATGTCTTAGTTTCATCCAGTTTTTATACAGGTGAATGGAGACTTATGATTATGTAAAATAATTGTGGTTAGCTCAAATAACTGCACCTTCACACGACTTGAAAACTAAACTCACTTTTCCACTGAGAACTCGCCTCCCTCAGGCTTCTCTCCAGCTTCACCAGCAGGCCTCTCGAAGCGGCGAGGGGGCCGCCTGTCTGCCGGCCTTCTGTCTGTGGGGGGGCGCCCCTCTCCCTGGCCACCCTGGGGTCTGGAGCCGTCACCCTCCGGCTTGCGGCCCATTCTCCTCATGCCGGCACCTAGAATTGACCACAACAGGAGGATTACAGGACGAACATCATTGATGGATGAGGACCCACTGCTGGGTCTCAGACAAGAGAAAGAAGAGTGTTATTGTTCAGTTGAAATGGAGCAAATAATTTTAATTAATGTGCAGAATTAAAAACCTCTAAAGCAGTAGTTACAATGCATTTCTTAAATTTTCTTTGCATGCAATACAACCTATTAAATAAAACAGACTATTTGTAACTGCCCAAGAAGTGCCATGTACAAATTAGTGAATTAATTCTGGCACAGATGTGTCATTTCCAATTGATTGTTCAACACTTTGAAGATGACCACTAAGTAGTTTCTACTTTTATAAATAAGTATGCTCATAATTTAAATGACCCAGTCATTCTGTGTCTGGCTTCGACACCTACATTTTCTTTAACCCCTTTGTAGTTTAGTGCTGTGAGTGGCCCAATGTGACAAGTCCCACCCATTGCCTAACTCACCAGCTACCAAAATAGACACCCTCCACACACTACAGCAGCTGGGTGCACCACAGTCTGCGCACCTGTCTCATCTTCTCTCAGGCAAACAGATATGAGTCAACTTGGCAGACTGACACGCTGATAATGGCCAACTCAACTCTCAGATACAGTTCCTACAACTTACATGCTTGGAATCTACAACTAGTAGATTATTTATTTTTTTACCGGCCACATTTCATAATATTAATATCCGGTAAACGCGTATTATAGTAAATGTAAGGCTTTGTGGTAGTTTGACAGCATGCACTGAGCGCGCATTGTGCGCCAATGGGAAGTGGTAGTTTGGAGGTTGTGCTTTAACACGCCCCACAATGCAACCACGAGGTCCGTCAGTGCAAGGAGCAGTGGCGCTCACTAACGTCTTCTGACAAATACACCTGTATGCCGAACAAGACACGGTTAAAGCTCTTATTATCTCTGCAGCTACTTTAATAACTAGTTTCCCTCATAAGCGCTTAACCATTCCAGGTTTAACGCAATTTAAAAAGTCCGTAGGTCGTACTTTTCCTTCAGGCAGTCCTGAACCGAGACACATAAAGCGGCTAAACAGAATGTCACTATTTGATAGCAGTAACGATTAAAACACTTTGTGCCTACGCCGGCTGACTGGCCGGCCTTTCGGGTGCCTCGATTACAAGGCCGATGGGGAAACAAGCCAAAACAAGTTGGCCTGCAAACTGTTGAGCACTGAAATGCTTAAGCCCCACACATCTAATGTAATACACGTTTGTATAAAAGTTATTGTTCCAGTAACTGACAGTCCACAGGAGCACAATAGCAGCCATGCGGACCTCATGTCACGGGGGCTTATGAACGGTTGCTAGCTGGTGTGGAAGCAACTTAGCGCGTTAGCCTAAAGTCCTCTGTTACAGTCTGAGTAACTAAGACCTAAAACACAGAAATTGATTTTACCATCTTTCTTGAGTGGGACGGGGGCCTGGGTCTCCTCCTTCTTATCAGCCAGTGGGGTCTTTCTGTCTTTCTGGGACTCCTTTTTCGGCTGCTTGGCAGCCTGGGCTGCAGTCTTGGCGGCACCAGGAGCAGCAGCCTCCTTCTTCTTCACTTCGGCCTGCTTCAGCAGCTCAAATGGATCCGACTCATCGTCAAATAACTGGTCGAACCGATTGGTTATGGCACAGCCAAAACCTTCTTGCATTTGTCCGGGCATGATGGCGCCCCTTCAGCAGGATTTTCCTCCGATTCTACGAGGCTTGGTGCGAACACTTCGCTAGGTGAAGCCACAAGATGGCTGGGAAAAGGACCTTCTTCTCTTCCGGTGTGATAGACATCCGGGACCTCAGAGATGGCGCGGATGGGGCGTGTAGTTCTTTGGAAATGAGACGCAATGAGTTTAGATAAAGAACAGGCCAGCGAAAAACCACATTACCCACAATGCCAATCCATCTAGTGTTGTCAGTTTGTTAAGCCAAGCATGGGCGCTCTGGTGCACACTTGTTTGGAGTCTTAAGAGAAACCTCCTCATACAGTTTGTCTGTTTTCAAGCTAAAAGGGGCACAGTTGCTCTGTCACCTCTGTTTAATGCTGCCATAACACCTTTGCGACGACAGCAGGTGCATCCCCGAGGAAATTCGCTGTTGTTCATGGAGCTACAAGGCAAGATATAGATCATCTTTCATTTATAGATTTACCAAATGTTCAGACAAATAAAGAACACCAAACAATGGCAGACTCTTTAATAACAGGTTGCTCTACCAGGCAAAGCTGGTCAAAAAGGTTCACCGAGTTTTCATACTGCACTCCTGCCTCGTTTTCTCTTTGGAAAATAAAATTTAGGAAATGTTTACACGAAGCTGGCTGAAATTTAGTGTGGGATGGAAGTGAATGTGCTGTCCCTACACTAAGTGTTCATGATGAAGCCATGAAATGCCACAAAATTATTTATTTATCAAATAACCTCACAAACAGTAAAATCATATCAAATATTTGTAGCTCCCAGCTTTTCAAGCAGGAGTATTCATGGTTGGTGGAGGTTTGCTCATGAGAATTTCTTCAGCCCCAGTGTTTTCAGCTTCTCAACACCTTTAATGTTATAGGTTAAATCTGGGCTTAGTTCAATCAAATGTAAAGCACTACATAAATACTAGAATAGTGTCTCTCATTGATCTTTGATGATATTCTGGGAGTTGTTGCTGCTGGTGTTTGACCTTATAAGGAAAGTCAAGCCCTAACAGCTGACGGATGAGCTGGGAACAAGACGGTCAGAGACAAAAGGACAAACTTTCAGTTCACCTGTTAAAATAATGTTCCATTCACTAACTTTCGCTTTGTTATATGTACATAAAGATAATAATTCAAACAAATTACAAGTGCGCCTTTTATGAACAAGTCTGGCCCGCTGAATTGTAATTACATTCAGTTAATTTCTGCCTCACGGTCTCAATTTCAGACTTTTTCATTGCTGTAAAGACATGGAAGGATTTTAAGGCTCAGATCTATGACTAAAGGTTTCAGCTGTTTGTCCACAGGTTTCTCATAATACTCAAAACTCAAACCATGTGATATTTAATGATGACGTTGTTTTAGATGTACACATCACAATGGGATGGCTGTTGTTGGTCATTCAAGTTTTATGTTTAGAGTGGCGTCACAAGAAAAGCAATAGGCCAGTTTCTTACCTCGGCTATGTGATCACTTTTGTTTATCTATCTGTCTGTCAGCGTGGTTACGTGAAAAAAACTACTGCACTGATTTTCACGAAACTCGATGAAAGGATAATAGAGCATGGGCCATAGATGAAGCACTTAAACTTGGGAGCAGATCCATAAAAAGGGGCAAAGGCTGGAATTGCTTTTCACTTTCTTTAACGTTGGGGAACCCCATGCTAGCATATAATGATAAAAGTTAATTACAAATAAATATCCTGACAGACCAGAGAAGCAGCTGCAGTGGACGGCTCAGCTCGCTGCAAGGCAGGACTGAATGATACAGGAGACGCCTTAGCCAATGGCGGAGCACTTGAATTGGGCTTTAACGTTTTGTGGAATAACTACTACCACTATGACTTACTACTTTTACTTCAATACTTACTACTACGACTATTTACCTGTACATAATGATTGATAGTATTGATATGCACTTCAAATGCCAGTATGGAGTGTCATGGTATCTGTAATGGCAGTTTTAGATGATCTTGACTGTTGTTTTACGTTGTATGTGGATTTTGAAATGTGTCTATGTGATCTGTTCTGTGCTTGCTTCTTGGATGACATTAAAGTTACGAATTCATTGTTGGTTTTATTTTATGTTACTGTGTATTGAGCTCTTGGTCAAATTAATTTTCCTTAAGGGATTAAAAAAAAAAAAAAGTCTTATTTAAAAAGCTGTGGTGCCAATTGACGAATTAGAACTAAGAGTTTTGTTGCCATGGTAACAGTCGGTTAAACTAACCGGTGGAACCAACTGACAAATTAGAACTAAGACCTTTGTTACCATGGTAAAAGTCCGTTAAACTAACCAGTGACACCAGCTGACAAAAAAAGGGGGGAAAAAACCACAGGTCATAATTTGAGGTTTGTTTGTGATTTAATAATATCGCGGACCTGGCGGAGGTGTGTGCGTGTCTAGTTTTCCCTCTGTGGCTGTCTCTCGCGGTACTGATATGGATACGACACACGCGCGGACAGTCGCTCTTTATCTGACTGTGGGAACGCAACCGAACATCATTACTCCACATCCAAAGATGACTTCTCCAGTCACCAAAGCCATGATTGAGTCCTACGCGCTCATGGTCATGGTCATGGGCACGTTTTTCGTCTATTTCTGCGGAATGGTTTGGGCTTTTTGTAACCCGAAACTGAGCGGAGCAGAGGAGGAGTGCGACACCGGCAAACACGCAGCAGCGGAGCTCGGAGACGGATGCTGGGTGTGCGCCCCAAATCCTCAAGAGCGAAATTTCAGATGCGCCGCGCATCTGCCGGCTCCTCCGTACACCGCCGAGGGACTCGCACAGACCACATACATAAACTTTTGGGATGACACTGACAGTCTGCTGTCAGACTGCACTGCATTTTGTCGTGAGGATCAGGGAATTAACAACCGGATTGACGACAGTCCTTCGCAGACGGTATAAAATGAATTTTTTTTTTTTTTTTTGCCTGAAAGTGTTGTTGCTGATATCAGATCTTACTTTACGGACTGAGCGGAGAAGAAGTGGAGAAAAGTGGAAGATGACATGCTCGGGTTTATTTCAAACTCTCTTCATAAGTACAACATGCACCATTTCAGGATACCGTTTAGCAGACATTTTATTTAATGCAAGATACAGACAATGTGAAAAGAGCAAATCACACTTATTTCCTGCTTTCAGAGTCAGTTACAGCCACAGAGTATCTTGGTCTTTGATGCAGGGTTGAGTGATTCAGCTGTGTCTGAGAGAGGATTGTTTTCTCTGTGTGGTCTGGCAGCCAGTGTGCAGGATTCTCCCAGTTAATACAATGCTCTCCTCTCCATTCTGTGATATGCATCAAGATGATCCAGGTCCCGCAGGAATACTCCTGACATGCTGGGATGCTTTTTGTTTTTCCTTCAGTTTCTTCCTCACTTCACTTTCTAGTTGCAGTAATTTCTCATACAAAGCCTGTGATGTTTCCAAATCGATATCCATCTGCCAAAGAGATGCAGACAAATAAAAACTCTCCACATTAACCATTTTAAACTGTTTGTGATTAATATAGTATTCCTTACCATACATACCTTCCGTGGTTGCGTGTATGGGCGGCCCAGCCCAGATGTTAAGCTGTGGTACTTGGCTTGTGGGTCCAGTGATTCTGGTTTTCGCTTAAACAGCCAAAACTACAAGACAAGGCAGTGTTATCAAATGAATGTGTATTATGGTATGTATGTAAAAGAGTTGTACCTACCAGGGCTTCAGCTCCATTATAAGGTGTCAGGGTGAAAGTATTGGTGAACATTCTAATCTGTCATCATAAAGAAAAGTAAAGCAAAATAGCAATGTTCAACGCAGCTGCTGACAAACAAGACTAACTGGACATGCAGGTATGTGTTGATGATTTGTGTGTGGGTTGCACTGACGAGCCAAAGGACAGGCATAAGCAGGGTCCAGAAGAAGGCTGGGAAAGAGGGCAGGATGCCATACGTCAGGTTTGTCATCACAAAGCCGGGACAAATCACAGAGGAGTACAAACCCTAGAAAGCACAACAACAGCTGGATCTCAGTCGGCATTTTAAGAGGTAAAGATCAACCCGCAGGTGAGCGGCGTGCGGGAGTTGACCTGTTTGTTGTAGTGTGTGTTGAGCGCCAGGCTGAGCAGGTCAGAGGCGTATTTGGAGGAGCTGTAGGGCTGGGAGCCGCTCTGGTGTTGTATGTCTTCAAGGTCAAAAGCTGAGCGGTGAGCGTTACTGGAGGAGGTCCAGATCAGCTGCGAGGTCTGGCCTGCTTGGCATAGAACTGGCTCCAGCTCTCTGACCTGGGCAATAACACAAGGGAGGAGTTAAGGAAAGTAGTCATACGCAGATCGCATAAACAAGACCGAGTAACTTCTGCGACTATTGTCTTAATACAGTGTAATCTGCATAGAGTATTTTTGAAGATTTGGACTTGACAGGTTTATTTCTCAGGAGTAGACACTGTTTTTGGCATAAAAGGTGTAGATTTTGTGCAGTGGCAGCAATTTATTCATGTATCAGCAAGCACATGCCAGTCCTACTACTCCCTCGTGTAGGATACGTCCCCAAATAAGAAATAATTGGGTATGAAAAACAAAATTGAAAAACAAATTAAAAAAACCCCCAGTGATATTCAAATTTCACTTGACTTTTGTAGATATGAACACAACATAGTTAATCTTTCGTGCGGTCAGCTTCATTTCATTTGTAAATATACATCCATTCCTGATGTTCAGGCTGCAACACAATGTGATGTGATCATGATTTGATATAAAAGCAGCATCCAGGAAAAGGCTAGTCTTTTAGGATCAAAGATTCAGATTCAGATTAGTGTTATTGATCTCTAGGGGAAATTCATTTGTCCTTCAGCTCCAGAAAAGTCAGTCTATCTTCTTTCTAAAGATGGTCCGAAGCCACACAACAAATGTGTGAGAAAATTAATGAAATGTTTCAAAACAACGTTCCCCAAAGAAATATATGAAGGGATTTGGATATTTCAGCCTCTACAGTGCAGAATAGAATGATAAGATTCAAGGAATCTGGATGCATTTCAGTGTGTAAGGGGCAAGGGTTCAAGTCTAAGCTGAACGGAGGGGATCTCTGATCCCTCAGACGGCACCGCATCAAGACCCATCATTCATCTATAGCTGATAGAACCACATGGGCTCAGGATTACTGTGGCAAACCTTTGTCAATACGGAGTCACATCCACAAATGCCAAAAGGAAGCCTTATGTTAACTGTGTCCAGAAGCGTCGTGGACCTCTCCGAGCTCGGAGGCATCTGGGATGGAAACATCACTCAGTGGAAACGTGGATTGTGCTCAGAACAGTCGGTATCCAGGTTGAAAGGAAGAAATGGACGCCGTGTGCTCCGGACCACAGATGAACAAGACCATCCAGAGTGTTACCAGCAACAAGTCCAGAATCCAGGGTCTGTCATGGTCTGGGGTTGTGTCATTGTCACTTCTGTGATGAACCATTGATGCTGAAAAGTACATTGAGATTTTGGAGCAACGCGTGTTGTCTTAAAGATGACAACTTTCCCAGGGACGCCCATGAATATTTTAACAAGACAATGAAAACCACATTCTGCACACATTACAAAGACCTGGCTGAGGAAGTAGAAGATGCAGGTCTTGGACTGGCCTGATGCAGTCCTGACTTGACCCCAATGTGTGGAGCGTCTTGAAACACAAAATATGATAAGAAAGAGCCTGTACTGTTGAACACCTTAAGACCTGTCTACAGGTGGAATGGACCAAAATTTCACCCACAACCCTT
This sequence comes from Coranthus polyacanthus, assembly GCA_037367275.1. Lineage (NCBI taxonomy): Eukaryota > Metazoa > Chordata > Actinopteri > Kurtiformes > Apogonidae > Coranthus > Coranthus polyacanthus. The sequence continues at coordinate 19,760,401 of JAPQRN010000019.1, read as the reverse complement.
CATCACTCAGTGTCTTCAGTCCCCAAACGTCTTTAAACTGTTGTGAAACGAAATAGCAACTTTACAAAGTGGTAAATGCTTTACTGTCCCAACTTTTTCTTGAACGTGTTGTAGCCTGAATGTGAGGAAAGGATGTATATTTACAATTGAAATGAAGTTGACCCAACAAAACCTGAAATATGTTTTGTTCATGCTGTCTACAATGAAATACAAGTCAAAGTAAAATGTAATATCACTGCTTTCTTTTTTAATTTGCATTTCATATCGTCCCAACTTTGTGCTATGGAGCAGTAAATGTTCTTATTAACTACTAAGTGTCAACAGTGAGTGCGGATATATAACTCTCAAACATCTTTACAAGCCTCCGGAGCAGTTGTCTTTCTGATGGGAATTTAATACTTGCCAGAATCCATCAGTAAACACAATGTAAGCAGAATACTGTCTGCAATGACCTTATGGCTGGGACACTTTGCACTGTTAATTTTTAATGAGCATCGTTGCTAAGTGACGTAAAGATCCAGTGTCATGATACTTATTTCACTGAGGGTGGGATTTATAATACTGGATCATTCGGTAGATAAATTAGAGGTGACTCACTAATAGGAAGTGACCAAAGAGGTTGGTTGCGAAAACGTCTTGCAGGCCGTCGGGGGTGACACTGTCCTTCTGAGTCAAAATCCCTTCTCCAGTAGCAAACATGGTAATGATTTTGCTGTGACAAAGAATTATAGAAATGTAAGCCCCAAAGCATAGAATGAGGCAGTGTGGGAAATTAGAAAGTAGTATTATGGAGTATATTCACTGTAGACACAAGACACAGAATCTAAAATCAACAGTGTACCTGGAGAAGAGGCCTTTGAAAAAAGCTTTTACATCAAACTGTGGGTTTGGCATAATGCCTGCATTCAGGAAGAGGTAGTCCAGCCTGTTATACCTGCAGATGAGAATCAGAAACACACTACAATTTATTCAGTTCTTTTCTACTAAAGCACTGTCCACAGAGACAGAAGCTGCATTAATGATTCTGGGTATGTAAATGTGTATTTGTCTCCCAGTGTGCAGTAAGTTGTTCTCCCACCTGAGCTTGAGCTCCTGCGCGGCGCTGAGGACCGAGGAGATGCTGCTGGTGTCCATCTGCAGCAGAGCCACGCGGGCGGTGGGGTGAGAGGTGAGCAGGGCAGAGCGGGCGGCCTGAGCCCGACGCATGTTCCTGCAGGCCAGACACAGCTGGAGACCCTCTGTGTCCTCTGACAGGAGACGCTCACAAAGCGCCAGACCAATGCCACTGCAGGGACAGCCATAATGTAACACCACTGTACAAAACAATACTATGCACAACCTGTACTTTGCAAAAGTGGCCAGTATAATGTTTAATCCACATATATGTACTCTATATTACACAATTGTGCAGCATTCAGGACTGGCTTGACAAAAAGCCAATAATGAAGATATGGAAATCATCTGATGAGATGATAACCTTCTCAACTACACTGCAATTTATTTCATCAGAGATCTAAATTAAAGGTCTTTAAAGTCATAAATCCTTTACACTCAAATCCAGACTTGATGTGTATAAGGAGAACAGTAAATGTAGTTATTACCTATTTGCTCCTGTTACCAAAACCACCTTATTCATCCTTTTGGGTCCAAACGGCTACAACACAGCAAAACCGGTTGAAAGCAACAAGTCCTGTGTCTGAGCTCACTTCCCTTCCTTTGAGTCATGCAATACGCTTTACTCCACCTGCAGGCTGTGATTGGACACGGCAGCAGCTCTCAGCCAATGAGATCATGGTAACAGTCAGCTCAGATTCAAGGACAGCCCACACATACAGTAAAACATTCATGGGGTAGAAATGAATAAATAAAACACAGGCTCTCAAATAGATTGAATTCCCTGTTAAATTTTATTTGTATTCTGTCTATCAATGTACAACTTTTGTTTACATGGATATAAAAACATTCTCGCTGAAAAACATTTGGATACAAAGATGTAATAACACTAAACAAATCACACACTTGTGGGGTTGCAATAACAATTTTACAGCTATCCATAAAGCCTCCGCCTCCACCATGTACAGCATAACACAGAAAAATGACACGAAAAGGTTTCTTGATCTGATGAAAGATCGCCACATGCTTCATGTCAGGAAGAAAAACAAACCTATTTCCAAACCAATTACTGCATTAAACTTGTGGAAATACTTTGCATAGATCAAGTCAGGAAACAAAGGTTGAGAATACCTTTTTAAAGCAACCATAGGAGTCTTTTAGAGGCAGGATAAGTGGGACAAAGGCCTCTGATAAGAGGGCAGAGCCTATAAGTTCAGTTCAACTGGTTAAAACAGTGGTATGGAGTATGTAGTTCAAGAGATAAACAGAACATGCACAGAGTAAAGCCAGACGGAAACAATAAGATGTAATGGAACGCAGATGCAATAGTTGTGTTAGGAAGTTTTCAAAGTCATAACAATGTCCGTGGAAGTGATCTGTAGCCGCCTTTTACCGATCAAACACATCCTCATTCCCGATTTAAAGAGTGTTTCACGCTCCCTTTCAAACTATATGCGAATATGAATGCACTCGTTTAACTTTCGCAACACGATCTCAGCGACATCTTTCCAATGATGCAAACTGTAAACACATACTACATACATACAACAACATAGCACGTGGCCAAAAGACAACCTAAATTCCTGATTAGCAACTTTGAAAATATGATCTGAAAGAGAAAAAAAAAAAATGCATGGTGTAGGTTTCCGTTTGGTGTGTGGATCCAACATGTGAGCAGGAAAAGTACTGCATTAAATCACATATGATACACAAACTCCTCAACTCAAAGAGCATATTAATACACACATATATAAACAAAACAAAACCAGAACAAACACATATAAACATATAAATATTCATACAAAATACTGATATTAGAGTCTTATCTACTGAAAATACACAGTCATATACACGCCAAACCACCGTAGGAAAACTGCAGGGAGATGAGAAAGATGTTACGCTGAGTTATTTGATATTTCTTTGGTGTTTAAAATGTGTGCAGTTCGTCGGAGAAACTGAGATGAAGTACTTAAGAGTAACAATATTGGTTTGCTGCACTTTTCCCTCTACATTCAAGCAGTCTTCCAGAAAAAGGTTGTCATTATTATAACCCACAAACACTGTAACACGGGAAGTTTAAACTTAAAAAAAGAAGAAGAAGAAATTAATGTACAATTTAAAAAAGTGCCGAATGTTAACTGCTACATTTAAATTTGCCTTCCTCAACACACGTCTCACAAGTCACGTCCTTAATCATGTTTTTTGAGTGTATCTGGAGTTTACTGTACCTTAAAACGCAATAGATATCTTCAATTAAACCTGTAGGTCTATAAAACGCATTAGCCAAAGTGATTGTGCTAATTAAACTAAAACTGACACACACCAATCGTCTCTGACAGTCCATCTTTCTAGAGTTTAAGTCCATGAAACAGTGTTTCCCAAACCGTAGCCCGGAGCCCACAGGTGGCCCTCACTCTTGTCTTTTTGCTGAAAGACGTTTAGCTTAAACCTGGACTGTGTGTCTGCGTCTACTCTCGTCACGCTTTCCTTTCTTTCAGAGGTGAGCAGACAGGGAATCACTGTCTCAAACGCTGCCCCGTCTTAAGGCTGTCTTTCGAGGAGGGCTCGGTGTATTTCTTGAAAGGATGGCCGCTCCTTCGTGTTCCTCTTCCAGCAGCTCAGCATGATCTTGTAGAGCGAGTCTGGACACAGAACCGGTTGAGGCAGGTAGATCTGCACACGCACATGCACACACACACACACACACACA
>JAPQRN010000019.1:19743742-19756368 GCA_037367275.1 Coranthus polyacanthus | reverse complement strand
CTCTACATCACAGTACACAATCTAACACCCTCAGTACGACCCGTTTGTGACCCGAGGTCGACCAGAGGATCTCAAAAGGAAAGACGACACGAGGGTTAAATACAATATTCAGAGGATGCTGTGAAAATACTGTGAGGACAAAGGAAGGACATTCTCACTGCAGCATTCAGAAAATGTTTTCAAGATGTTATTGAGGTCTGAGATGGTAGAACGTTCTTTAGAAACTAGAGATGGAACGATTAATCGATGAATCAATTAATTTTCGACTACTAAATTAACCGACAGCTATTTTAATAATCGATAATTGTTCGTTTTCAATCATTTTTTAAGAGTCAGAGTTCTCAGATTGCAGCTTCACAAATGTGAATATTTTCTGGTTTCCTTCCTCCTCTATGACAGTAAACTGAATAATTTTGAGGTTTTGGGGTTTTTGGGAAACACTGATCGGCATTTTTCACCATTTTATGGACCAAACAATTAATCGAGAGAATAATCGACAGATGAATCGACAATGAAAATAATGGTCAGCTGCAGCCCATGTAGAAACGTTCTGTTGTACAAAAAGTTATGTAATATGATCCTTTTGTTGCTGAGGTACCATTATATAAAAAGCGCTTTTATAAAACATTCCCACAGTGTTACATTTAACATTAACAAGGTCAAAGTGCCTTCCACCACTGCCCAGGCCTTCAACCTCTTGTCAAATCACATTGAACCTTGTTCTTGGAATAATATTCACCAATACATTGAAGGTTGAAAGGCAGAGAAACAGAGAAACACATTGTCCTCCAGCTATGAATTATATCCAGTTACGTATAAGACCAGGACCTTCATATCATCTAATGGCTTAGAAAAAGTAACACATGTGCTTACATTTTCAAAGACTGAAGGCTGAATTTCTGTGTATGGGTAAAAAAAGCAAAGATTATATAAACTTGTTCTCCCTGTTTGAAGCCCTGTCTGAGCTGTACTACTGAACTTTTCGTGTACAGCAGAGGTTTTGCTGGCATTGATATGTATGCAATAAAATACCTGCAATTACACTCACCTGTCTTTTCTGGTCCCTGAAAAACTCCCCTGTGTTCTCTATCACCTGCTCGTCAGTGAGCTGAGAGTAGGGCTGCTCCTTGCAGAAGGTTAGTATCTCCCACAGGGTGACGCCAAAGGCCCACACATCGCTCGCTGTGGTGAACTTACCCTGCAAAGCAAAAGGAGATGTAAAAAGATGACGGAGGCACTCGACATTAAATTGTGGTCAGTGTGAAAGTAGTAGGTTCTTACCAGCAGGATGCTCTCCCAGGACATCCAGCGTATCGGCAGCACGGCTCTGCCCTGGATGCGGTAGTAGTCACCACTGTACAGGTTTCTGCTCATGCCAAAGTCAGCGATTTTTATCGTGTAGTTCTTGCCCACCAAGCAATTTCGAGTGGCCAAGTCTCGATGAACAAAGTTTAAAGAGGAGAGGTACTTCATCCCCGATGCTATCTGAGTGGCCATGTAGCACAGATTATTGAAGCTGTGGAGGAGAGTGAAGAGTGAGCTGTTGGGAGAGAGACACACGTTTACGTAAACAGACACAGCAGACAGTAACTCAAAGCACCGACCTGACAGTAGGTGCATTGCTGAGTAAAGCAAGTTGTCCCTCTGGTTCATGACGGGACAGAAACTGGTTAAGATCTCCGTTCTCCATGTACTCTGTGATCATACATAGAGGGTCGCTGTAGATGCACACGGCTAGAAGGCGAATGATGTTGGGATCCTTCAGACGTGACATGATCTTTATTTCTTTTAGGAAGTCATTTCTAAAAACAAAAAGCATACATGAGGTCAGCGGCTTTATTATCATGGAGAGAAATCAAAATAAAACAAACGCAACAACTTTTATATTTCAGGTGGAGCATTCACACCGGTGCCCAGTGTTGGTACCTTGCATTTTTGTTGGCATCTGAACGGAGCATCTTCACAGCCACTAAAACAGGCTGGTCCTCGGGGTAGTCGAATAAAAACTCTTTATTCATGAACTCCTGCATTCCTTCTGCTTCACACAAGTGCACCTGAGAGGAGATAATAACGAGGCCTTGCTGCAGGTTTATTACAGTCAACAACAAAAGACTAAAACTAAAACTAGCGGTGAAAAAATAATTTTGTTGACTGAAATAAAAATAAAAGGTTTCATAAACACAAAAACTACAATGAACAACGCAAATTGAACTAAAACTAAAAAATCGCAAACTTTCATTCTGACTTTAAAAGAGTTGATGTTTGACTATGCCTCATATACAATTTCTTAAGAAGGTTTTATAAAAAGAACCTTAAAACTGTCTCTTAATGCAGACTATTTAAAGTTATGCTTTTGATTTAGCACTGTGTGCAAACTGCTCAGCTCTGCGCTGGGTTGAGAAATGTTAATGGTTCACAGTATACAAGAATGAAATGGCTTTGCACAAGACGGGACCTTGGGAATAAACAATGGCTTTGCAATCACATTTGACGACTTTGCCAACCAAAACTAACACTAAAATGAGTCAACTAAAAATAAAATCACGAAAATTTCCCAACGACAATGTGTAAGTGAAGCTGTTAGAGACACACACCTCTCCAAACTGGCCCTCTCCCAGCTTCTCCTTGAACGTGAGCAGTTTTCGTGGAAACTCCTCCACTGCAACATCCTTTCCTGACAAAAGATCCATAGTTACTGCAGGGATGGCATATGTGTTGCTCCCAGTCACACCTTGCAGGTTTACAATGTCTGCCTCTGCGTAGTGAGGGACCCCATCCTGGACCACGGTAGTTGTGGTAGATTTAGAAGCTGCTGTGCTGGTAGAAGCTGCAACACAACAAGAGACACACACTTACAAGAAATTCCTGTGTTTAAGTCTGCTGATTTTGCACATTACTTGGAACTCATCTAGAGTAGTGAGAAGACGTATGTTTCCACCTACCAGGCTCTTCAGAGCTCTGGGCAAACTCTGGCAGCTTACATATGAGGCGTGAGGGCTCCTGGTAGTCAGGGCCGAGGGGGAAGATGCGCTCATAGGTGGAGTTAGACTCCTGCTCACTGGTTGTACTCGACTGGTGGTGGTTGTGGTTGTAAGCAAACGTCTCACTCTGTATTGACAAACTAGCAGTTAGTTCATCATCCAGCATCCGGCGAGAGGCCTAGAATAAAGGACGCGGGGGTGAAGGAACAGATCTGACCACCTCCCGAAGGAAAACTGAGGAATCTCTAAGGAAATGCACAGAGCGAGTACATTGATATATTTTAGTGAATAAACCATGGATGAGCTCACCTTCTCCAACATCTTCTGCCACACCTGTCGCCACAAGATAATGACAATGATGGCTACAAGGATGAAGATAATGGCTACTAAACAACCAATCAGGATTCGGGTGTTGCTGTCGTCTACTTTGTGTGTGGGGTCATCTTCTGGGGAGGGAACAGGGAGAGACACCTTGTAAAGAAGGAAACTGTACTGTCTGCATGCAAGTATAGATGTGGGGGGTTAAGGAATAATTTGATGATGAAAACAAAGACTGCATACTGATATAAGCCCAAAAGTTGTGCAGTACTTGAGTAAAAGTACTTCCACCACTGCTTAACTATTGGTACTATACAACCATGCGGATGTGGAGAGATCACTACCTGGTTGTGTATTAGACGGTGGCCCTGGCTTGGATGGAGCCAGTGTTGTGTTGTACATGGCTGTATCTGAAAGGGCAAAGGACACAAAACCGATCAGAAATTATCTTTTTAAATATTCATGCCTCAAAACTGACTTTCTTTTTTTTTTTTTTGTTAAGATGTTCACATCCAGAGTTTGAGTACTGACTATAATTTTGCTGCAGATTTAATCAAATTCATAATAAAATACAGTTTTTCCAGTGTCACGTATTTACATTAGTAAATTAAGCGTCAACAGTCCCTCAGTCTGTACCTGACTGGAAGGTGATCTCGCTGAATAACATCCACGCATCAGCGAAGTAGAACTGGCACTTGATGGCACTGGCCATGTGATTGGCCAGGTTGACCGTGACAAATCGTGCGCTGGGATTCTTCTCGTCCACCACGGGGCTGAAGGAGAGCGGCGTGGACTCCCAGTCCGATTCAGAGCGGAAATAACACACGACCTGGCGGAAGGCCTTGACGTGCTTTGAGAACATGTTGTTACAGTGTACCTGGACACAGATAAAGGCACAGGGAAAGAGGATTTACTACTCACTGGAGACATGGAAATAAAAAAAAAAATAGGAAAAATGTAAGCTTGTATTGTTGGGAGACTCACCTTCATGGTGGTAAAGTTTCGTGTGCGGTCGAACTCAAACATGATTTCAACATATCCATTGGGAAAGCTCTCATTGTTCCAACCCACATAGTCATACCCTGCCCACACACTGTAGACATGGCGGTGTGTAAAATCATCTAAGCCGCACACTCCGTCAGTCAGCTGGCCCAGGCCCTCTGTCATACTGTGAGACAAAAAGACAGCATTAAAGAAGAACAGAAAGGTTTACAGTGTGATATTTAGTCACATCTAGCAACCAACTAAATACCCCCTCACCCTGAGAAAAACGCAGAAGCCTCTCATTAGAGCCAGTGTTTGTTTTGTCTGTTCTGTGCTTTTTAGTTAAGGGGATAATATCTCTGGTCCACATTCAAACATAGTAGGTGACGCTAATGCACCTCAAGGCTGGATGACACCTGCTATAAAACGTAAAAAAAGAAAAAGAGGAGATCAGCTCTGAGCTCCTGTAGAAACACGGTGGACTCTGTGAACAGTGACCCTCCACCTAACCCTCTGCTCATTGTAAGGTAATGAAAACATATTTCTCATTTATGTGTGATTATGTGTGACACTAATAAAAACATAATTCTAAATATTAAATTCAATTAGATCCTCCTAAATCCCCCTAAGTCTTACACGCTGCACCTTTAATTCACCAACTGTCAAAAGGTTTTTATGGTACAACTATTCAACACTAGGTGGCAGCATCGCAAAACCAATTTGTCACTTGTGCTTTTGGCTGCATTATTGTAGGCCATTTTCTTTTCCATCTCCACTGTTTCCTTGACAAAGAGAGGAGGCCCGTGTCATGGAGGACATTATTCACCATACCACCATCCAAACACTACTGTCAACAAAAAGTCGTCGATTGGTTCATTCCACTTTTTCAACCTTTCAAGTGCTGGTTGACTCATTCATTCCAGTATTGCTTAACAGTAAAACCACCATGACCCACTCACCACTGTCTGTCTCTTAGCTGTCGCCATGGTGACCAGGCAACAACAAGGTGAGGAAAAAAGTACTGACCAAGGTTGAGAGCAATGATGAAGCGGTATTGTGGAGAGAGAAAAAGGAAGAGCCTAGATGACGACGAGAGAATAACATAACACACTCACACACACAGAGACACACACCTGTAGATGACAGCCCCGTCATACACGGAGTCGTTGAGATAAACAGGGGACCCGAGTAAGGTCATCTGTTCTCCTGCTGGAGCGTTGTATGACACAAGACCGTCTGGAAAGCAAAGAAAATGAACTCAATTAACAACCAACTAAACTAAACTTTAAACTCGCACTAGACTCCGTGGGAGTCTGTAATTCCAAATTCATGTTTTTCAAAAAAAACATTCACCGAGTTCACTGAGATGTTTATCTATTTGAACATTCGACATGTCACGTTGAAATCGGGGAGAAGATTCTCAAATGCACAAAGCATTAGTAGAATGTTATTGTGTGTGATACGACTGTGTATGAGTCCATTTCTTTATTGCAACACTGGAAGAAGCACATGCAGCACACGATTCGATGAAAAAGTCAGATTGTGAGCATTTGCGGGCAATGTTGTGATTGTCTCTTGATTGGTAGAAAGATGCACTATTCATTTTGAAATTTGTATTTTTTTTTTCAACTCAAACATTCAAACTTAAACTTGCATAACAAACACAAAAACCTAATTGTGCATGTTTTACAAAGTGCCTCTCTGCTCAGTTTCACTAAATCCAAATTATGACCATACAGCAGAAGTCATTTTTATTTTTTTCCCATTTCTGCAAGTAGATCAGCCTAAATCCTCCTATATCTGGACCTTTAAATTGCAGCCTTTTGTAATGATATAATTGCACAACAAACTACAAACTTGCAAATTAACTAACCTTGACTGTTGTGAGACTTGACATAAGCACAAGAAAGTACATATCATACATTTGTGCACAAATAGAACTAATTGGGGCGCCAAAAAAACGCCTACATCCTAACAAGAGTGTCAAAAGGGTTAAATATTGGGAGCATTAGGGCTTAAATATCTCATAATTAGAATAGTAATTAGGTTCTCAGTCAAGTCCTGGTATATCCAACTCATACAAGGAAACCGGACTTGTTTTCACACTATGGTTAATATGTTCATATATGACATGTTTGTCATGAAAAGGTCATAGAGAATCAGCTGATCTTCTCTATCTTTATGGGCTCAAAGGTGAGCTTTGGCATCTCAGACATCTCAAATATGCTTTTTGCTCCACGGTCACTGACCTCAGCCCTAACAAATCCACTCCTCTCCATCTGCACCAACCTCTATCTTACCGAGCCATTCACAGCCGTAGAGCTCCACTCTCATGCAGACGTTCATGGAATGATCTGTGACGGGCATGAAGCGGACGAAGCGAGCGATGATGGGCGGCTCCAGATCCTTGAGAACGATGTCATAGGCGTTTCTGTTTCCCTCAATCACCTGCACGGAACAAAATCACACTTTGACCTCATGAAGAACCTTATTAATGACTGAGACTGAGGCAGTGAGTGTGTAATCTGCCCGATAACAAAGGCAAAGCTGCTACAGGTCTATTGCATTTACAGATAAATAAAAATCAATGACCAGCTCATTATACAGTTCTATTATCACCACATGCACAATCATAGCAGGTAAAAGCAATACCAGGCCATAAAAATATGAGCAGAAGGTAGATGATGAGCTCACTTCCATTTTTATCAGAAGCTGTAATAAAGGTCACAGTAGATTATACAGCCACAACCAAGCCAGGAACATGTAATATGCTGATGTTTTGACGTATACCTGCTTGCCCTGCCTGTTTCTCCACGAGATCCATCTGCTTCCATCTCGGCTGTACTTTATCTTGTACATTTGGGCGAACTCATTACCAATGCCCCCTGCATGACGACCCTGGGTTCCCACGAGAGTGATGAAGTGGAGCGAGCGCAGGTCAATCTGGAGAAATTCCTTCAGGCTGTCTGGCTCGACCGTTATCTCTGGACACCACGCGCCGTCGCCCTCCTCAAAGTCCAACCTGGGGGAGAGAGAAGAAAAAGATGAAATATCCCGTTAAAAAATTAAAATTACAGACGGAAAAAAGGAAAAAGAGCAAGGCAGATGAAAAATTAAGACAGGATGGAGAGGGAAAGGTGAGAGGAAAGTAAAAAGTGAGTGCTGTGGTAGACTTCAGTTCGTACAGGCTCTTATAAAAACAGCTCGGTGAAAGCCCGTGTCATAAATTCATCTTAAAGTGTTAATTTTGGGCGAGGGGCTGGCAGGGGCGAGTGGGAGCTTTGTGAGACTGAAAACACAGCCAGGTCGGATGGAGAAGGTATATTACATCATTATCCTGATTTTTACTCAGGGCCACCCAAGTTCTGCTGCACACACACACACACACCTACACACCTACACACCTACACACCTACACACACACACACACACACAAACCTACACACACTCACACACTCACACACACACACACACACACACATACACACACACCTACACACACGCCTTCTTAATCATGTGGCTGTAAGTAGAGCTGATACCCAGTTTGTGGTTTATTGCAAATAAACGGGCGCAGGCACCTTGCACGATAAACCACCCACACACAGTCATTATCAAGGTAAACATACTGTGTGTACGTGTGTTTCTTACCTGCCATATCTAGCAGCGGTGGACTCAGACCACTGACTGGACGCAGAGATGTCCTCGTCCTGTATCTGCCCTCCCGACATGCCCAGAGGATATCGACACACACCTGAAACACAACAGTGTGTTTAAATGAAAAAGAAAAGAATACAAAAATATCCGGATTAGCATTTAAGAAACCGCTATTTGTCATAATATAAAACCAGCAGGAGATGGCCATCCTGACAGTTCTCAGTCATAAACATACATTTTTTGATTATGGTGTTTTGAAAAGACTAAATTCAATCCGTGATGACACTACGGTTGCAGCCGTACAACATTTCAAGGTATAAAAATTGACAGTTATAACGTGTACATTTTTTTAATCTAAAGTATTAAAATACAATGCAGCTGGACAGAGAATCTCACTTGTTTGTGCACACTTTTCTCTCCCATTTATGTTATTTTAAAAGAATTGCACTTTGATTTATTTATGGAAAATTCAGGGCCCTGCTCTTTTTCTTCCTAATTTCTTTTATTCAATCAGGAGATTAACAGTTTTCAAAAGGAAGACTTTTTTACGCATACATCCATTTAAAATGGCTTCAAGTTTCAATCACAACAAAGCAATTTTAACCAAAAACAAAAAAACATTTTGTAACTGATGACTACATTTTTGCAGTGTTGTGAACCATGATACCATGAAACCATGTTATTTTTTAGTATTTAAAACAACACAATGAAGTAGATTTAAGATTAAGTTAGTAGATTATCAGTTACAACAAATCAAAACATATAAAGCCATTGAAACAAATTATAAGTACTGATAAGCTACAGTACTTTCACTTCTATAGTAAGTACATTTTTGTGATAATACTTGACTTTCAGTCCCTGGGATCTGTGTACTCCACAGAGTACTTTAAAGATCCCACAGTGGCCCTTTGACAGATTGTAAGAAACAAAGTTATTTCAAGGCAGCTAATTTTTAACATTTACTCGCTTCTTCTACTCTGCAAATGATTTTGTACCTGACAGTATTTATTTTTGAGCAGGATATTCTCTTACTCTTTCCACTCCTTGTATTTACCTGGATTATTACACCCTGAAACGTGCAGCTCGCCTCGCTCCTCCAAGACCAACCACAGAGCTGGTTGGTGCTCAAAACTTGAAACCATATTCAAACATTCACCAGACACTCTCAGACATTTTTTTAAGACAGAGCTACCAACCTCTGTCAAGAAACCTGCAAAAAAAGTGATGGATAGTGCTGGATGAAGGGGTGGGGTGGTGGTGTGAGACGAGTACGTACACATCCACATCCACATCCACATCCATCTGTGCACTTGAATTGTGGTTACTTTATTGAAATAATAAGCTGGATCCATTCAGTGCCTGTGCCAGTCCAAACAGTGCTGGTATCAAGCTCATGTACAGGAGTAAGTCCCTATGTGTGTGTGTGGTAAAACAGGCTGGTTCGAGCCCATCACGCCCCCACGGTGCGGTCAATAGAAGCAATATGCCCTCTGTTTCCTGCATGCCCCTCCACCCCCGCATCCGACTGTTTTTTTCTGTCTCCTCTCTGTCGTCTCCTCTTTGCTCCTGTGTGGTCTCTCCACTCTCTCTTTTCTTCTGTCCTCTTTAGTGGCGAGAGGCGATTAAAGTTAACAGGGTGATTTCGAAAAATCATCCTCTCATTACACAATGAACCGGTGGCGAACTGAGCGTGACACAGTTTTATGAGAATCTGAGTGAATTTATAGTTTTCTAGGTGTTTCTGCTTCTGCACAAAGCTAACTGAGCCTCACGTCCTAAGGCTGTTAAACTATTCTGTCACTGAATACGATTTAAAAAAGAATATACTGACAATAACGTAGATTAACTTCACTCCAGTGTCAGCAAAGAACTCAAAACAGAACATTATGTTGCCTTTTCTCTGTGGTCCAGTCTCCCTTTCATGTCTTGTTAAGTCTTGTAAGTTGTTTTGTGTTGTTACGTGCTAAGAGATCATCTTTTCAGCTTGTGTCATCTTTATAGTCCATTCATTTGGGTTGAAATCGGTTTAGAGTAGAGAGTGAATCGTGCAGACATTTATGGTTGCCGGTTGCCTGTCTGCCCTGGTCGGACACGCAGAGCGGACAGACTTCGGTTGTGTTTGTGTGGGCTTGTTTACATGTGCTTTAGAACATAATCGCTGTGAAACAATCAGAAAATAACGTTTTATTTTTCTATTTCACTGTTTTTTCTTGTTAAAGTCGCACGTTCTCCCCATTCCCTCTAGTGCTGCTCTCGCCATCATTCGCTGACCGGAGAACAAGTTTTAACAGATCTGTTTACAAACACAAGTGAGATGTGTTACATAGTTCACCTTTAAGTAGAGTAACGGAGTATTTGCATTTCATTAATTCCCACCTCCGTTGTTTTGCTCTCGCGGTGATAACTCCACCTAACAGGATATTAACATTTCGCCTCATTTAGGGATGAAAGAGCCTTTGGAAAAATGTGATTTCAGTCTATGTGATATCATCAGGTGGTGGCTCTGAGTGGAGCTGGAGGCGGAAGTACATGGGAGACTGATCCTGTTAGCCTGGCCCCTTGTCTCACAGAAAAACCTTTGAGAAGACGCCAGCAACAGCACCGCTCCAGGTTCAAGGCCTTCTCTGTCCCTCTGTTGCTCTTTCTCTCCTTCTCTCACTCCCTCGATCCCCTCTTCCTCTTTCTTGATCTCCTCCAAATATTTGCTTAAAAGTCAAGATGTGGAAACCCCTACAGGCTTGTGCGGGGGACTGACGACCTGATACACTGTCACATGTCGGTGCACACACAGACACACAGGCACACAACAGCGGGCGTAGATGCAACCACACGGTTGCATGCAGGCTTGGCAGAGACACAGTGACGGTCTGAAGGAGGCACAAAATAAAAGCTCTTCCAGATGTCACAGACTGCGTTTGCCTCCTTTCATCTTGTCCTCTTTAACCTTTGCTCTACACTGTCTTCTTCACGTCACCTCTCATCATTTATCTCTTTTCTACAACTGTTTCCAGTCCTGCTCTCCCTCCGCCTCTCCTCTTACCATCTTCACATCAGATCCCTTTAGCTGAAGGCGGACCACGGCGACCAACCGCTCCTCTCATATTCTCTGCATATTAGCAGCAGCACTGGCTGCATGCAACCATTACAATGATAGGTGCACTGCTCATATAACGATTTGGCTTTACTTATATAGCACCGAATCACAACAAAAATCATCTCACTTAACATGTTAAGGTCAAACAATAAGCACAATATTATAGAGGACTAGAATTACTGCCCTGTGGTTGTATCCCTCTGCCAACCATTCAAATTGTAGCTACATCCGTGTCCGTCCACACTCATATAATACGCAATGTAGTTAAGTCTTTAAAGGAATTTCATAGAAGGAATTAAGTGTATTTTATGAATTGAATAATGAAGTTATGACTATATTGCATATGATTCCAATTAATCATTTACCCAGAAACTGTGTTCACTGTAATTTGAAGAAATTTCCATCAAGCTTTTCCTGAGTTACAAGGAAAAGAATCATATACGGACAACCCGAAAAACATAACGGCTCCGGCCCTGTCGCTGCCTTTACTATAGTATACATGATATGATACACAGGGCAAAACAGACACAAATCTTCAAAATCATGCTTCAAAAGCGAAAGCAGAGCTCTCCATTAACTTCAGACCAAAATACGACGAAAACGACCCAGTGTTTGAGAGTAAAGTGGAAAATTTGAAAGCATAATAAGTGGCATCAAGAGCTGCTGTTGCAACGTGACGGTCAGGAGTTTATGGGGTTTGAGTACTAGTGTGTGAGAGCCAGCAGAGCTTCATTCACACAGAGGTGCAGAGTGTAAACAGAAAGAGATCATCTCCTCTTTTACTCACACTGGCTTCCCATACGCAAATGTACAATCCCCATTTCCAGAAAAGAAGACTATAGTCTGTGACATGTCGATAAACTCGAACCTTTAACTGGCACAAGCACAAAGAGATCCTCATTTTCACGTTTTTCGTAAAATATAAACAAACTTAGATTTTGACGCCTGCAACACACTCAGAAAAAGTTGGGACAGAGAGGAAATAAGACTGAAAATTTTATAGAAAATACATGTAACACTGCTCTGTAGATTCAACAGTTAGCAGGTTGTGAATGAACAAAATCGAATGTTCCAGCTATTCTGGAAAAGGGGTTTGTATAGGTAACATTATGGCAACACCACTAATGACACAGATCAAGACGAGGACAGAAAATGTGTAAATTCCATGTTCTATACACAGATTGTCAAATGACATGAGGTGGTAACTTAAGTTGTGTAGTTCTTCTCTGTAGCCCTGCCAAACAGATACAGTGATACAGACCACAGACAGCACAATATCACCAGTTGGGGAAAACACAGAGCAATTGCCTGGGACGTAATTGACAAAAATAGGAGTCATTATCAGAGTCTTTAACCACATCCTAGAGAGAGAGAGAGACGGGTTTCAGTATGTCATGCCGGATGTATGACTGCTCTTCCAAATGTTGGTTTTTGCTGTGTTTATTTATCTACCCAACCCACTCAGAGGTGACCCCTGGGGTGAGCAGTGGGGGCACGCACACATACACAGACGAGCCCCCCTGCGCCCACCGCCCCCCACCCCCACCCCCACCCATCAGGCTTCACATTCGGCCGCAGCATCTAAAAATATCACC
>JAPQRN010000019.1:19731943-19743642 GCA_037367275.1 Coranthus polyacanthus | reverse complement strand
GCATCTAAAAATATCACCACAGAAAAAGGTGGAATAATACCAGCCTTGTATGGCGGAGAATTGGAGAGAGAGAGAGAGAGAGATGAAGGAGTAACGGACCAAACCCTCTCTCACCTCTTGATTTTTTTTTACCGCACCCTAACGACTGAAAGGCCAGCTTGTTCTAATGTTTGCCGTCCAACTGCTGGCTCCAAACACACTCGCTCACACACAACTGCAGTCACGCAAGTTGCTGCTGACATCTGCTACATAATGCATGTCCGTTATATGTCAGCGCAGCTTTTGTTGTGCTGCTACTTTCCTGGAAAGCAAGACTATGTTAAAATCAAAGTTTTATTAGCTCAAGTGGGAATTACTGTACATATTAAAGAGTTGATTAAAAGCTGCATTATCTATTTATTGCCCACTTAGGCAAAGAGGAAGACCCTATGGAGACATTAAAAAGCTTATAAAGTTGTTAGCAAAGACCGAGCAAAAAGTTGCTGATTAACACATGCAGCAGAAATGGAGCAATATTAGCAAAAAGTAAAAGATTTTTATTTCTGATAAATATTCACATTGTAATATTCCTTTACTTGTAGTTTTACACACATTGACCCGTTACCTGATAGACGTTCCGCTATGTTTACAAGCTACTTGTCAACACTGACTGCTGGGCAGCTAGCATAACCTTTTTAGCTGCTTGTCGCTGCTGAAAACTATGTCGTTGAGAGTGGCGAGATTCAACAGAACAAATAAAGTTCTGGTCTGTAAAAACAAAAACAATGAACCGAACCACAGTAGACGGCTAGAGTTAAGAACAAGTTTAGTTTAAGTCCCTTTCGTTGCCTTACGTAACAACAGTCATTTGATGATTATTAACATGAAAACGTAGATTAGTGCAGTTTAATTTCCGTTATTATCATTCAGTCAATTGTTTTAAAGTGTCAAGTCATGCTTAATGTCATAATATAATTAAAAATGACTAATAAGTTTTGGGAAGTAAGTGTAAGTAACCGTTAGAAAACCAATGAAAAACAACACTGGAAAATCAGTATTAGTATTTAAAGGTTCAGTGTGTTATATTTAGTGACATCTAGTGGTGAAGTTGCAGCTTGCAACGCTCTGCCTTCACCCCACCCTCCCGGCTGGTGTTTGTTTGCTTTTTTAATTGAGAGGATATTAACTCTGGGCCACACTCAAACATAGTAGGTGACGTAATGCACCTTAAACGCTGGATGCATTACCATAAAAAAGAAAAAAACAAGAACAGGAAGTCAGTACGGATCGACAGTAGAAACATGCCGGACTCCATGAAAGACAACCCGCTTCCTGTGTAAATATAAACGGCTCAATCTAAGCTAACAAAAACAGGACAATTCATATTTTCAGGCATCTATACACTAATGAAAACAGAATTATGAATATTATATTCATTTCTGTAATTAGATCCTCCCAAATCCCTGTAAATCTTACACGCCAGACCTTTAATTCAACTTTTAACTGGCAAGAGGACGATATTACTCCTGTCAAGTTATTAGAGTGATGTGTGTTTTTAATGTTTCCCAATTACATTTGATTCATTCAGGATTTACTCTAAACCATCATGGGGAGAAGAAGCCTACACAATAATAATAGTGCTTGATATTTGGCTACTCTGCCTGCCCGGGCCTTTGCTTGTGTCCACACTCCTTCCTCCCTCTCCACAGTGAAATAAAGTTCGCCCACTCAGGAGTAAAATGGGAAAGACAGGGATGGTATAACTCCATTGCTTGGGAATTTTAAACAGGGGAAAGTTGGCATCACTCAACAGCTCTCTACTAAATTCAGTCATGAATATTTCCAGACTGTGGAAAAATGACCCTCTTCTCAATGCAGCAGAACTAAAGCCTTAGACAGAATTATAGGTGGATATATCCTGCTTCCATATATTAGGCCTACAACAGGTTGAGATTTAAGCTTTTAGCGACACTGGAGGTGATTTTTTAAAGTAATCACCGTGCTTTTCGAGCGGAGGAATCCTTTAGGTCATATTTTTGAAAATACGAAACCCCTCGCTGAACTTGTTGCACTTTGACCATGATCAGATGCACAAACAGTCCTTTCCATGACTTATGAGTGGTCAAATACTGGGAAACACACACCACGCACACACTCACGCGGAGACACACACAAGTGTTGGGGAGAAAGACAGAGCCTATTTGAATGGACTTTCCTGCTGTCAGAATGTCTGGTATGCATTAGCCACAGACTCCAGTGGGATAGCTGGATCCACAGCACGCGTGTGCATGCGGGTACATGCATGTGAGCAGGCGAATACACACACACACACACACACACACACATCCGGGGCCACATGCACGCACAAAAACACAGAAAGAAGAGACAAATAAGGGAAGTCACTCCACCCAAATCATTAATTACGTCTAGTTGAGAGGATGGCGCGTAAAGTATCTGTGATGCTGACTCTTAGTGGTAGAAGGTCAGACACTCTGTAGAAGATTTTAAATGTATTATGCATCATATGTAACATTTACATCTGGTTAAATAGTTCTCAAATCTGGCTATTTTTAGCTACATATAGAGAGCCATATGTATGAAAGTAACCACAGCATGTACAGACTATTTTACTTGAAAACTCCCTCTATAAACGCTCTTCGTGAACTCCTGTCTTACAGACTTTCTTTCCTCACTTTCTTATAACTCCTTATAAATCTCTCTGCTTTTTCATTCACTCTGTTAGCTTTGGCACAAACAACAAATGAATGACGAACATAGTGAAGCAGGTTTGACTGTGTGTTTGTGTGTGTCCGTGTGCGCATATGGGGCGGATTTATGAAGTAGTGCACGCTCAAATTAACAGCACATTTAGCTCCAAAGAATGTCAAAAAGTGGTGCGATTTTCTTTTTTACTCAATTTACAATGCGATGATTTTGAACTTACATTCATATTTGTTCTAGTAAATAAGGTCAGAAATCTGAATGTATGAATCCTAAATGTAAATCTAAATAGTACTTTTTAAAACTAAATGTTAAGGCCCGCATATGTGGCAATGATTTAAGGTTTGTAAGTCTAGAAAAATACATGTAATTCAAACTCCAGGTGTAAACATGTAGTTTAACTTCAGCACAGGAGCAGAAAACCATATGAAATCTAATTAAAGATGCCTGTCATCATGACCTCACGCTGGCTAAAACATGAAACATAAACATAAAACAGGGCGTGCAGTTTTACAGCAATGCAGCATACAATATCAAAAGTCATCTTTTGAAAGTGGAAGTGGGATGGAGCGAGGCGAGAGGATGTGGAGGTGATGGGGCAGTTTTTCCACTGTTTTCAGTCTTTGTGTTTTCTTTTGAAACACTGCTTTGTAGAGTCAGTGAACAGTGTGCTATTGAAGTTGGACAATCATTAATTACATTTATAGCAGATTAAATGTCAATCATTACCCTCTCAACAATAAAGAAAACTCAGCGTGGTGACAGAAGCTTTGAGACAGAAGTCAGAAGGGAAGAGCCAGATTTTGGTTTTTACTGGCAAATATCTGCTGTATTTCCACAGTTACAACAATAACCAAAATCTCTCCCTGGTTCTTTCTTGACGATCTCTCTCTGCCCACCACACGTTGCTACTCTATTCCCTTGTAAAAAAAAGTTATTGGTCCTTTTCATTGACATCACAAAAACCACCCGTACAGTGCAGGCAGAGCTGGAGAAAGGCGTGCATGCTGGGATCAAAGAGGCCAAACCAGAGAGAGGAGACCACATGGCTTCCACAAAGGAGCACTTATCCAAAATCTGAATCAGTCACAGTCTGGACTGGACTGGACTGGACTCGAGTACCAAACCCAACAACCGTACCCAAAACTCACAAGTCATTTTACAATATTCACATGATCCCTTTGCACAGATCGCTGAACGCAGACAAACGAGAGCTGCAGTTTGCTTTGTCTGACCTGGGTTAACCTGTGACGTGACGACTCCGAGCAGGTAGAGGAGGACGAGCAGGAGGAAGTGGACGTCCCACGGGTGCTTCATCCCAAACACATGCACAGAGACAGACTTCCAACCTGGAAAACAGACACAAACAGCAGGTTACACAAAGAGACAGACAGTGTGATATGTGACAAGACAAAAACATTTTATTCTCTATTTACTCGCCTGTATTCATGGGAACCAAACATTTGTTTGGATGTATAAAAGGAAAACTGGAGTTTAATTGGAAGCATGCTTTTATTTCACTCAATAAAAAGCACAATAATTGCCACCCAACACTGGAATTTCCACTTATTTAGTGATTTATCACTCAGTGAGAAAAGGCCCATTAAATCAATTGTGGGAACGTTTCAGTATCAACCAAACAGAATATAATCTCAATTTATATGCAACCTAAAAGTGTTGAATTTTACTCAATAATTCTACGAACACACACTAATTGTAGGAACAAATGATGAATGAATGAATGAAGTGACACATGATGGCGGGAGGAGAGTGAGACATGAAGACACTGAGTCACAGACATGACTTCAGCTGGACGGACGCGGCGCCAACGAGCCGCCTCCAACTGACCACTCAGTCCAACGGCAGAGAAAAACACACAATGTCCACATTTAATTTATAATGTGACAAAACTGACAAAACTGGAAAACAAAGAAATGCTGCCATCTTGGCATCTCCACATGCAACGCTTCTAATTATAAGCTGACAGTGGGTTGAAAACGTATCACTACATTAACAAGAAATGGTTTTAAAACAGCTCCGAGTCGTCGTTCTACAAACTATAACTGCACCATAAAAAATGTGGCCATTGGTAACTTACAAAAAGAGTGACACATGATCAAATGTACAAGAAAAGTAGAATCAAACTAAATATTTTACAAAAAATATATTTGCTAAAGCTCTTGGTAGTATTTACTTAGATTTACTTGAATGATTCTAGTACATTTTAATCATTTCTTCAAGAAATTTAAATCCGTTCAATAATAAATATTATGAATATCACATAATGTATGCAAGGACACTATGTGCTAGACATTTATTTACAGAAACAACAACCTTTTATTCATCAAACTATAATGAAAATGTTATTTACTTATCAAAAATAATTTAAAAAAGGAATAGAATCAGGTGTAAATTCAAAATGAGTAAAATAAATCCTTTTTTTCTCCTCAGTGTTTAATTGTTTCTACTGAAATGGTTTAAAATGCGATAAGTAAATGATTTATATGTTTAAACCAACTTCATATTTGTTCAAACTCACTCTAGTCTGTTTTATTGAATAAATTCAGCCCGGTCTCACTTTTTACAGCGTGAGGTCGATTTTTACAGTTTACACCGCGTTAATGACTTCTTATGTAACAGAATTGTTACAACAAACGACAAATGCAGCCTAGTCTTACATTTAGACACATTTAAAGCGCTATTTGATGATCCTGTATTTTTATTTTACTACATGTCGTACGTGCACCATTTTAATGTAAATACTTGAAGGCATCGCCGGAGCGGGGTTATCTAAACTTCACAGACACATTACACAAAACAAAACTACTGGAGCACTGTGGGAATTTTCACAGAGAGACATTGGTTTGTGTGTGTATCAGACATTTCCTGGTCTTCATCACAGTCCAAGAACAACATTTCTTTGACATTTTAGCATTGAGAAAACAGAGGGATCAGCAGCCTGCAGCGCTGTGCTTCGGTCTGGTCAGTGGAACGAGACTGGACTTACAGTACAGGGCTTCATTTACATGCCGTCTGCTGTCGACGACGGTACAGGACTGGACTATAACTGCCCTGTACCTAAACAAATTCTCCATATGACTTTGTCAGTGCATATGTTTAGTAGGGAGTCTCTGAAGTCCACACGAACCTCTGACATATATGAAGTGCAGGTTTACATATGCAGCACTCTGTCTATGGGAAACAAATCCACATCTGTTGTTTTTGAGCTCGTGCCCAAGTTAACAACTGTATATTGTTGCTCAGAAGGCTATTTTAATGATACATGATATTAAAAAAAACAATGTGACTTTCTGTGTTTCTTAGCTATAATGATTGCACATGTGCATTTGAGGAAAAAAAATGAGAATCTTTAGTAAAACAACCCTGGCAGACATGGTTTGTCCGGAGTTGAGATATAAACCTATTCTCAAAAATAGGTCTTTGATGAATTAGGAGCTAAATGCACCTATTTAAAGCAGCCTTATCAACTTCAAGCTAATCTCGTGCGACCGCCGTTGATGGCCCGCCCACTGAATTTCTTAACACTAATCACACTCTGACTTGCCTCTTTCTTTGTGCCTTCGCGCATAATCTTATTGCTTTTCCTCCTTCCATTTCCTGCAGCTTCAGTTTGCAGCCACTTCCCACTGAGGCTCCTTTACTAAATCTTTTTTCGCAGTTAATGAAACACAAACAGGTGATGGCTTGTGTGTATTTGGAGGTCACAAATGTGTTTACCATATGCAGGAGAACATTTATGTAAAGGCTGCCTGTGCTGCATATAGAGGAGGAGGAGGAGGAGGAGGAGGAGGAGGAGGAGAACATTTGGAGACTCTTAAAGGAACTGCATGTTTTAGCCCATTTACTGCAAATCGCATACGTTTGACAATTTACATTACTGCACACCATTTTCTAAAGAATGTCAAACTGTGTCTGCAACTTTTAGGTTACATTTGGACGGAAATGTTTCAACCACAAATACATTGAATACCATGACATTTAGTGAAAGGTATAGTATTAAGATTGGTTAAACCTTAACCTTTTAAAGTCTCTGGAAACCTAAATACACAGTAGGCTTCTAACTATATAATTTAGGGTCTTACGTATATGATAGTAAACATTACTAAGTAGGCTAGCGTTAGCTAACATTATTACTAGCTAACGAGACGTCACAAAAACGTCTTGAGAAATGGTCTAAACAGCAGAATGAGCTGTTTTTGGACTAGGTTTTGTAACAGTCAGGTTTTTGTAGATGCTTAATGAGACACTGAACTTTGATATCACGCATGAATTTTTAGATTTCCAGAGACTTTAACAAGTTAAAATGTTCACTTTTCAAATCCCTTCAGTCCCCGACAAGATATCGTCATCTGCAGGATTTCAGCCTCATCTGCGTTCAAAGACAGCTAGTGTAGGCTTAAAACCGTTGGTGTTTCAACAAAAAAGATTAAGATTTTGCCCCTTTAATGATTTATGCAGCACTACAATCTCTGTCCAGAACTTAAACTACAAATATGAGCTCTTACGTTAACCAAAGTTAACCTGAGTTTAGGCTCAACTCATCACCGGAAACTACAATCTCAGTTTTCAGTGCTTGTTAAAAAGTGGAAATGCTTTTCATGTGCATCAGGTATATTGCTTTTATCCCCTGCCGCTTCCAGCTGTGTCCTCGATACCTGTATGACGTGAACAGCCGTTATTCCATCACTGGCCTCTTGCTGCAGTAACATCAGATCAGTCAACAGCGCTGCAGTTACAGGCACAGGTTCACAGCTCTGGAAACTTCTCTCCATTCTCGTCTTACAGGAACACAGCAGGAAAAACTTATTCATGTCCTATCTGAGTAACAAAAAGCAGCTATTCCGTGATTATTTTTTTTTCCCCCCCTTTCACTCTTAAAGATATATTTCAAAAACTGTACAAAAACAGAGAAATACGCTTGCGAAAACACAGTGAAATCATCTGAAGGTTTGGATTTCTGTGTATGAAATACAAGTGTCACAGCTTTTTGTTATTTATAACCCTGTCTGTCGTAACGAGCTTTATAGCTGCAGCCATTGATTTTCTAAGTTCATTATTCAGTCACATCTTGCTGTAACTTCTCTGACCTGAAAACATGAGCAGCACCAGTAAAAGAGACATGGTGGGATTGGAGACATATAGGTTTGCAATGAGGACCAGCTGCACAAACTCTTCAGAGGTGAATTTATTCTCACAGCTCCTCGGAGACAGAGCAGGAAAAAGAGAGGAGATTTAGGTGGCAAAATCCTTCCCACCTGTATGTCAGAACAGAGAGATATACAGTACATCTGACCTCCCTGTGTGTTATACAGTACGCTAGAAAACACACCATCACAAGAGGATATTTATCAAAAGGGTTAAATGAGGAAAATATTCTAGAAAAAGATATTTCCTTCCAGGAATGTCTGACGTTTTACTGCTAATTAAACAAATTATTCAGCAACAGGCAGAGTTTGGTTTGGATTTCACTGCGCTGAGGTAAAGTCTGCTCTCCTCCGTAACCATGGCGACCAGGTAAACTGCGTTCACGTACGTTTCGGAGAGTTTCAAGAAGAGAGAAACATGGGATTGGATGAGCAAGGACAGGGGTGTCTTACATTCAATTTTATATTAGGTCATTACATTTGAATTTGTGGGGTTTTAATTGACAGAATCCATCTTTTCGTTTTCTTTTTTGACGATGTGAGCCAGGCTCTTCTGTGTGAAAGTCCACATTTGTGATGTTACGAAGCTTTAAAGCCCGCACCACCAGAAACGTGGCTCTGGTCCACACTCAGACATAGAAGGTGATGGTAATGCATCTTAAAACTGGAGTCCACTCTCTATAAAACATAGAAAGGAGGAAGTCTGTAGATATACACGTCTTATTTGATTCTCATTTTAATATGATTATACACTAATGAAATCATAAATTATGATTACAAATTATGCAATTAGATCCCCCTAAATCTTACACATTGAAGCTTTAAAATCCACCACTGAACTAATACTGTTTTGTTCTTTATACTTGCACTTAATCTTTTAGCAAGATGCAGATTAATTAACTCCTAAGGTACGTACGGTGCACGTTTGATGAAGCTCTAGGATCTAATATTGTGTTGTTATTTCTACTAGACATACAAAATGCATGTGAAAATGTTCACTGATGACACATTTCCCGCTTGAAACAGAAAATCTGGCATCCCTGTTCAGAGGTGTGAAACTGGCCACGTTACTATTCTCTGAATTTCAGATTAGATTGAAGATCATCACTTAAGATTGCCCCATGTACGTGTATGTTGCTTTAAAACTTCAGCCTGATACGATCAAATCAAAACTGACTCTGACCTTCTGTCTTCCAAACCTGGGCAACTGATCTTCAAGAAAGTCTGTGCCATAACACAACACGCTCCAGGGTTGCATTTATGAAAATAAACCAAAGTCAGGTCGACTGACACTTTAAAAGCTTTCCAAATAGGAACAAAAAATAAACCTGTGCTGGAAATGTATAAAACAACCAAAACAAGCCACTCTAAATTAAAGCATGTGGACCCACACTTCTATAGAACAAATTAAGAAGAGGAGACGACGCAAAAGAGAATGAAACAGAAAGTGTCGAGAATGACAAGAGACATAACAGAGGCTGTTTGAGTTTCCATCAGGTCCCACCTCTGCTGTGCCACCAGACTATAAGATGTACTGTCTACACGGTAACAACTCATGAAGGAAAGTTGGCCACATAAATTTCTACCCTTGAGGACATTTTTAACCATCAGATTGATGCAGAGGCCCCTGAGCTCAGCCTCTTTCGAGGACCACCAGCTCCACTGGCCCCGTCAGTAAAACTTCCACTGCAAAAGAAAAAAGAAAGTATTTCAATAAAGTAAGGATGTGTTGTTCCTGGAAAATGAGCCTAATTTTTTTTATTTCTTGTCAACCATGTTTTCCATAAGAAAAGTAATCTCATTTCAGGAAAATATATCTAACATTGTCTTAATATGATATTCCAGCTAATATTGAGCTACATGTAACAATGCTTTGTATAATATCCCAACAAAGATAAAAGATTGTTTTCCTTATTTTAACAGTAAAACCCTGTTGTACAACTTCTCATTTTAAGAATATTTGTGTTTCCATTGCTTGTAATAAGCACTTTAGTTTTTTTTTCCTAGTTTAATTTTTCAGTGGCTAGATGTTTATTCTAGTTTTAAGATATTAGCCTAGCAAAATTTGGTTAGTAGATTTTTAAGATAACCTGGTTATATTTAAGAATATTTGGCTTCTTATCAGGGCTGTTTTTGTCCATCTTTAGCGAGGCAGAATTGGGATGAACAAAGGACACCAGTGCGAGCATTTTACGACTTTGAATTTGTGTTCAGATATAAGTGTAAACCTGACGCATGTGTACATTATAAAAATACATGTCAAATCCACTTTACTTGCAAAAAGAACATGTTGAAATCGCAAAATCTGCATCCCATAATTACGGTATCACAGCCATTTTGCACATACTGCTAACTTTCTTATGGACAATCAGCTATGAAAACAAAACCATATGTGGTGCATTTACTTGAATGTGGTGACAAATTACAGCATCTTCTGCACCAGTGGGACTTGTGTTAGTCATGTTAAACCAATATCTAACATGTCACGTACTCACGCGGACTAATGTCTGTCTCCTGATTTATTCTTTGATATCTTCGGCTCTATCACTGCACCAATCAGACAGGACGGAGTGACTAGAACAAACTTCAGTGACTCTGACTGGACCTTTGTTTGAATTCAAACTGGTTTTTATAAACACATAACAGCGAACGATGATAGCCAGCAAGCAGAGTTTATTGTATCAACTTGGAGTCGACGCTTTCTGAATAGGACGACTATTGACTTGAATTTCTGCTTCTGGGAAAAAAAGTCTGTTCCCCATAAATATCAGCTCCCTCTTGGCTAGTTCAGGAAGTGGTGAAGGACAGATACTCCCCTCAGAAACCCACAAGCCCACAGAGCTCAACCAAGAAACTCAAGCTGTACCTTCATTTGTGAGTCAGGAGGGTGAACAACTGATATTAGAGATACACCGATGAGTTTATTTCTAGTAAAGGTCAGGACTTATAATAACGTTCAGTACTCTTTGCCATGTCCTCCTGCAGACCTCTCACACTGCTAACAGGACAGCACTTTTATTTTGTTTTCCCAGGCTTTCTTGTTTGTATAAATAATCTGATTTTCTTGGGAGGGACGAGGCAAGCGTACAGAAGAACATTGGTGTACCGCCGGGTCCTGCACCCTGGGAAAGCCTGTTAAATCAACAGGCAGGTTTACCTGGCTCTGTTCCCGGGCGGCCCTGTCTCTCACACATACACACAAACACACAAACACACACACCAGCGTCAACATTTGCGGTTTTGTACGGGGCAGCGGAGGCTTGGATGATCAAGAGCGAATGAACGAAAAGGTCCTGGAGCTGCAGACAGCCTCAGGCCTCGGACAGAGACGGAAGACGCAGAGATCTGAGGCAGGAGAGCGACTCAGCGTCTTAATCACGCCACTCAAACACAGGTCGTAATCTACTATAAACTGTACGCCTTCATGTTGATTCAAATGTGAAACGTAATGGTAATACTTAAACAAAATTGGAATAGCAGTGTGACAAGTTAATTTGCAAGTAAACATATTATGTTAAACATATTCTATCAAAATGTTGGATGTGGATTCGCGCTTTTTCATCAACACACGACTCATGCTCCTGCTGAATGGGAATTAGAATCGGTACAGTAGAATGAGCAAAATCCAACAGATTGCAGATGTAACTGCAGTTGAAAGTCATTTTACGTTTTCTAGTCTGAAAACCAAATCAAAATTGAAGGCTTTTAAGCTTCTGGTGACAAATTCAAGGGAACAGAGATCATAACGTGCCATAAACAGGCTTCACTAAATGATGTTTGCTTAGATGACATTTCATAAAAGAAAAAAATGTAACAAATTGAAGATGTTGACTT
>JAPQRN010000019.1:19715841-19731843 GCA_037367275.1 Coranthus polyacanthus | reverse complement strand
GAACAAAAAACAGGAGGTCACAAACGTATTTAACTTAAAGTGGGACGTGGATGTAACCCAGTTTAATTTACATTTTAAGTAAAAGAAATAAGAAATCTGCCTCAAAACCACTAATTTAAAACTGCTGGTGGAGCTGGAGGAAAACACGAGTGCAACAAAGTCTTTAGGGGACCATGAATGTCTATAATAAAGAGCTGCTGAGCTGCTGAACACATGGTAAGTCTAATGAGCAAAATGTCAAATAACACCAATCACATCGTATCTACAAACCTAACCCAGGAGTCTTTACACAGTATACAGTATATTTAGGATACGTGTGCATGTTTTAATCCATGATTGCTATACAGCGTACCCATATGCTGCGCACCATAACCATCCCCATGTGCTTTCTATTTTATCCTCTTGTTTCTCCCTTAAGGCTGTAACAAAGCATCACGGATATTTCATTTTTATGGGAATGCATGAAATCCGAATCACATTTCCCAATCAGACCCAGGTGGAGCCGTGTAAACACGCAGCAGTAAAATCTGAGAAAGAGGTACACGTACCGCATGTGCACGAGTGCAGCGTACAGGCACAGTATGTAATTAAATGTTCTTGACTGGAAGAGAAAACAATCCTCTATTGTCTGGATAAGATAAGACACCTAGGGAGAAATGTTTCAGTCCACATGTCTAATTGTAGGATATCTTACACCACGCAGCACATGTAATCATACAGGCAGGTTTTAAATGTTGCTCTACATTTTGACAGAGTGGATAAAAACATTGTTTTACAGTAACATGAAACCAGAAAGGTTCCTGAAAAGTTTGGGTTCTGTGCTGCTTCACAGGCCGGGCCCAGAGGGTGCAACTTTGCTGAATCCTAATTTTATGCTCTTTTGTTTCACGTTACACTGGATTAAAGCTGCTCGTTCTTTTCCAGTGTTCAAACCCAACCCCAGAGCTGCATAAAAGGAGCGTGTGACCCTCTGTTACCAATGTGACGTGTAGTGAAGCAGGGGTTACGAGTTGTAGTTGGTGTTATACGCTGCAGCAGCACACCTGCCTGCTCCCTGATGGTGCCATACGGTACCTTTAGTTGCCAGAGGACATGAACTGTTCAAGCTGGTGCGTAGCGCTCATAAAAGCTGCCAGCTGATGTTTAAGGGCCACGAGGGACAAAAAGGTGAGAACCTGTAGGAAAGGATTTGGGGCCGCTTATCACACCGGTAAATACTCACGCAGAGATTCGGCTCTGTCTTTGCCTTCCTGCAAAATGCAGCGAATACTCCCAACAAAAACTATTTTCATTATGAATATCGTGCAATGACAAGGCTGTGTTTGTTATGTAAGGAGAGTAGCCTAAAAATCTTTGACTGGAAATCCATTTTGATTGAATATCCAGGCCCTGAACTTTACAGCTACACTGTCAGATTGGAAAAACAGCAGCCCGGGCCAAGAAGTTCTTTTTTTTTTTTCCATTTCCCCCATTAAAGTAGAGGTCCATCCCCAGCACGCTGCTAAAATCAAGAGCATTTGTGCATTCAGGCCATTCAACTAGAACAAGAAGTGCTTTCTTAAATTTCAGCGGAGTAGGTACATCTGAATTACTAAACAAAGCATACAATGGCTTGATTCCTTCCGTCTTATCAGCCCAAGATACACAAAAAGAAACATATAGTAGTAAATACTTAGCAGGAAATAATGAATGAAACAATGAAACACACTGTTCCGTTCTCTTCGTACTGAGATTCAGTAGAACAACAGATAAGACAGGAACAGTTTCATAAATATGAAAAGGCAGATGTTTTCCAAACTGCGTGATACGTCAGCAATCACAGCTCGTGCATTGCTCAGGCTATCATTTGTACATAGAGGCAGCGTGCAGTGCGTCATGTGGCTCTTCAGATGTTGAAAAATTACCTCAGATCTTCACTGAGAGTCTGTAATTAGAAAACACAGGCAAAACTGAAGGACAGCGAGGTGCAGAAACAGATAATGAACATCAGACAAACAAAAAAGAAAAAAGAGAGAGAGAGCGAGAGAGGCTGCCACATGTAAACAGGACAAAGAGGATGAAGGACGACTGCGGAAAAGCAGAGGCCACATGTGCAAACACAGAGACGGATTTAAACACCGACAGCCGTGTGTTGATCTTTTTGCTTCTTCATCACCATTTGGTATTTGTGATCCGTCCCTGGCCTACTTCATTGATTATCCTTCAGTAGAAAACATGACAGAAGAAATTAACACTACTGTCGTTTCCTGTCACTGCCAACTTCTCTCGAATCGGGTTTTTGTAAACAAACCTCGCGTCAGAGGGAGAGAAATGATTTAAACCAAATATAAAGAGCGGCAAATGCAGACTGCTTCAGGCTACATGTAACCTAATCTCCCTTAAACGGTGGGTGATGAGAGGGGTGCTGGTTTGGGCAGGGTCGAAGTTCAAGCACGTGTGGGATGCAAAGTCAACAGCGCAGTATTTTGAGGCTGATCTTCTCAGAAATGGCACTATTTATACCAAATTACAGCATGCACCTCAGCTCGTGAACGTGCAGTCGGTTTTCTGTTGCCAAAAGCATTGATTTGGAAACACGCTTCCAATCAACATCAACATCTGCGTAGAGTTACAGCTAAGCTAAGTAAGCACCGGGTGCCTCTGTCGCAGTGTTTTGAATGTGGGGTTGAAATTATAGCCTTTGCTTTAGCGTGTGATTAGCTGCTGTATGTGAGGATGTCAGTCAGCCTCCAAACCTTGGAGGGAAGGGCTGCTAATTGAAATGACATGTGAGAAAGATGCAGTGACAACACAGCGCTAATGTGGTTCCTCTTTAAGCTCCTCTAGCTGCCAGCACAAAAAAACGTCTCTCTTCGCTTCTTTCTTACTGTGTGTGTGTGTGTTTTAGTCCATATATACGGATCGAGTAACAAATTACACCCAGATAATAGAGTGATGGCCTGGGATCAAATCCCTCCTAAATGTTTTCTCTCCCTCTCTGTTTTCCAACTGTCTGAACAAATAAAAAAGAATATACGTGAGTACATTATCCACTCCTCTGACATTCACCACAGGCATTTCATATATTTCCCTGTCATAAGCAATAACTCCTCCATTCTGTTTTGACGAAGAACTTTCCTTTTACCCTGATAAAGATTGTTTCCTATTTACCCCTTAAGCCCAGCAGGGACACACAACAAAAGCCCTTGCAGGAAAAATCCACGCCCACGTACGTTTTTTACGGTCATAAATTGTCTATCTGTGGGGATCAGTGCATTCCTGGACTTAATTTGTGGTTCGGTTTTGTAATTTTCGCTCTCTGTTTTCCTCAACTGGCTTGTCTCTTTGCTGCTTTGTTGTTCAGACTTCAGCGTTGCACAAAGGATGAACTGAGCCCAGAGGTGACACCAGCACGACTGACAAAACAGAAAGCACAAGATAACACGCCTCCCTCAAATTCAAAAGTGGACTTCTATACGAACATCGAACCTACGCATAAATAATGACCATCAGTGCAGTTCTACACAAATGACACAAAACCTCTGATGTTTAGTTTTTGTCATTTCTATACTATACTTGTAGATGAACAGATAACGTTGATGTGACTTCATGAACCTTTTATACTACATTTCATGACTTGTCCAAGCAAGAAGAAAAATGCGTAGAGGAGCACACTTAACAACTAGTTTTGACAACTCCTAAGCAAAGAATTTTCCCTTGAATGATATAGGAAAATCATATGCAACCATCAATCATATGCAAGTAAAAAATGGTGCAAACTGTTTATTTCCAACTATGGCGGCATAGGACTGAGTTTACAATAAAAAAAAATCTATTTAATGACAAGCAGTCAACACTCACATCAGAAACCGGAAAAAAACAACACATTGTAGTGATGTTTCAATGTGAAAGTATATGTTTAGTGTAGTTCCTAGTCAGTTACAGGCTTAGTCAAACAAAATATGCCATTTTAATAATAAATTCATATTTTCAGTCATTTTTCAAGTACAACTGCCAAGATAATTTACTGTTTCCTTTGTCTTATATGGCAACAACTAAATATATCTGGGTTTTAGACAAAAACAAGCACTTTGAAGAAGTAACTTTGGTCGCTGAGAAATTACAACAAGATGTTTGCACTATTTGCTGACATTTTTTTGACTAAATGACTAGAAAATAATCAAATGATTGAGAATGGAAATAATCATTAGTTGTCAGTTGGACGTGTTGTGTAGGCATTGATGTTTGCATCCATTATTTCTGCAGTAACGTTACATTCTTTGTGAAACACTCACACACAGACACAGTCTGACCTTAGGATTACCTTGACCTCTTTCTAACAACTATCCCATTGATCAATGGCCCTTTTCCTTAGTCTGCTGTCGACTGAATGCTGCTTCAAATGTCAGAGCCATGAGCTCATACATACGCTTAAGTCTTCAGAAAGCTATTCTGTGTCGAGCTTAGTTCCCAAAAAACTTCAGCGAGGTTGAAAAGAGGCCTCTGTGTGGACATCTATCACCCACATACCACAGGAGGATACCTGCATACCGCCTACGTAACACCTACATAACACTGAGGAAGCTACGCACCACCTCCAGAACACAGAAAGGACATGTATTTAAGAGGAAAAAGATCTGCAGGGTGAACTTTTTAAAATCTGTACCATGAACGTTCCCTGTTGTACTTGAGACGCTCAGCTGACCGCAGTAAACTCTGAGAAGAATCTAAACGGCCACAGAAGAGTCAGGAATTACATTTTCACAGTTGTTTACGCTTTGCAAAACATATTTCTAACCATGCTGTCACAACAAAGCAAGCTAAAATGTGCGTCAGCTTGATGCAAGACAGTCGAGTGGTATCACTTAAACTAGAAAAGTTGGTGCTTTTCTGCAAGATATCACAGCGTTCAAATGATGTAGTAAACACTCCTGACACAATTGGTCTTAAATCACTGCACCTTTGACAAGTCCATTATTTGAAATAATGAGCCAAGACACTGTTTTTCTGCATGTTTACCTCAGAGTAAAATGTTTTTAAGTTTAAGAACTGAGGATCTCCTCATCCCCATTCTTTTCTTGAGCTGTGATAGTGATTTGAACTGAAAAAGTGTTTAAATGGAGGAATGAGCCTTAATCACATCTTAAGCCAAGCACAGCAAAGTCAAACAGTATGTAATGGTTTCTGTTTTAAAACAGCTGGATCTGCAGCAGAGCAGAGCGGGGTTTGAACCTGGCTCTGCATCGCTCAGCTCTGCTGTCCACCATACAAACAGCAGCTACACACAAAAAGGACATGGAGTTCAAACATGCAACCAGTGATTTCACAATGATATCTGTACAAAAAACTAACTTTTAGCTACTAAACAAGGTTTAAATAAAGTTCAGCAGAGCTTAGAGCGAGGACTTTCTAGTGCATTCGGTGACATAAAGCAGGAAAAGACCATGAGTGAAGGTGAAAAATGGCAGAGCAAAGAAGATAACTTACTTCTAGGAGGTTTTCTTCCTTTCAAACCATTTGTTCAGAGATGGTAACAGATTATTCCAGTGAGAGTCAGGCGGCTGGATGTTAAGATCCGAGCCCTTCTCTCTCTCTCTCTCTCTCGCTCGCTTACTCTCTGTTGCCTTCAGCAGGACTCACTGGGCTGATGTAAGACACCCCTGCACGTAGGAAAAAAAGACGAGAGGGAGACGAGAGGAGGAAAAAAGAGAGAGAGAGAGAGAGAGAGAGGGAGGCATAAAAAAAACCCTGCACATTCTGTGGATTCTTGGGAGTGTGCCAAAGTCCCAGAATTCCACATGCCACACATAAGGTTTCAATTAAGGCCGAATCCAACGCTCAATCAGAAATCTTTCTTCCTCCTGAAAAGAGCCTTTCTTCTGACAGCTAGAGGCTGAAGCTACTATGACTCAAGGTTAACGTTTGTGCTGCTGTTTCTGAATCTGTGACCTATGGTTTCTATCATTTTAATCCCAAACTTCACAAAGTTATTGCTTGTTGTCGAATGTCAAAGCACAAAAAACTAGCACAGGATAAAAGTCAGTGAATTAATCAAAAGGCACATCTAATGTATAAAGCTACTGTGTGGGTGTAAAAATAGTTCTACATCATTATGGTACAAGTGTTGAAGTTTAGAAATAGTATACATGCATATAAAGGCAGTATAAGATATGATGGTATCGTATTTAAATACAAAAATATTAAATGAATACAATGAGTCATAGATTCATAGATGATGACCAGGTTTTTTTATGTGAAAAATTTGCAGTAATTTTTAAAAAATCATTTTAAACAATTGACATCGACACTAATCCTCAAGTCGCTTATAGTCAAAGCAGATTCATAAAAATTGTGAGTATGAGGGAGATGTTTTCTTCTAATTATGTTATTCAGTGCGTTTTATTGATGGACTAAAGAAATTGGGTTGTGTTGAAATTCAGTGGCTTCATTCATTCAACCTCAGGATGTACAGCCTGCAGGAACAAAGCCTCTAGACGCTCGACTTCTGCATGGAAATTATAACGATTTAATACAGAAGTGTTTATATACAAACCAGGACACCGACAAATGTTGTGTGCCTCCCCCCCCAAAAAAAAAATACTGTAGTCTCTCACATCATAATGCAGTAAAGGAGCTGAGAGTAAGAGAAGTGAGTCAAAAGAGCCACAAAGAATATTTCCTGACTGGCTGCAGCAGTGTTGCATGCTCTGGCCCATCTTAAACATAAACCATGTGCTGGAAAATCTGATTCAAGACACCAGGGGCTATAATGCAAAAAACACACCCTGCAGACACAGAGCAGGGAAAACTCGCACACATTCTCGTGCAGTTTTGTGCACTGATTTGTCAGGAAACATGTCCGTTTAAAGGCTAATGTTTTTTTTTATGCACAAATGCTCCTACAAACACACACAGCGAATACGTTGTGTGTATGCGCGCACAAGGAACCACACACAAAGACAGTCAGTAGGTTTTCCTAGTAGGAACATTTCTTTAATAAAGACGATAGAAATCACAGCATCTCTTAAAGCTCAATCAGATCTATTCTTCAGTGATTACAAGCAGAAAGAAGCAGATATCATAAATACCCCCACAGTCCATCCCATGTACCTTGATTACATGCTACTAAGAAACATCTTCTGATTACTTCATCTCAGTCCAACGTTGTATAGAAAGGTAAATGGAGTAGATGGTAATCCCCACCTATAGAGTATCTGTATCTATCAATACAAAAATAAGTCTCGTAAGCAAAATAAATAGATGCACCTGAAGACATGGATTTCATCCTTCATCTCATGCTGTGTTCAAGTGCTCATCAAAACAAAATGTGGAAGCAAAGAAACCTGGCGCTGAAAAGTAAACGATACATTTCATCTTACTCGTTCATTCATTTTGAATGTGACAACTTCTTTCATGAACACATGAACACGCGACAGTGTTATTGCACAGCGGTGATATCACAGTTTTTTTTCCCCAGCAAACGTCAAGAGACAAAGTCAGCTTGGTCTTTGGATTGTCTCTCCCTTTCGGTCTCTGCAGAACTTTCTAAACTCCGTTCTTCACCAGCTCGTGGACTCCGTTCTCGTCGATCATCAGGGTCGGATGAAACTCTCGTCCCTTCACCAACTCTTCAAGACCCTTAAAGACGTATGTGACACCAACAGGTCAGTTTTGGAGAGTGGACACGTTTAAGCAAACAGCACAAAGGTATGATCCGACCAAGACTTCCAATCTTATATCCAGCCATACAGTCTTGAGTGATGCTTTTTTTTAAAGAATAATATACCATATGCAAGAGCAGATTGTGGAAGATTATATTTTAACAGTATCTTATAACAATAAAATATTTTGTCTTTTCTTAGAGTTCATTATTTTACATGCAAATCAGGTTAAATTATTGTCAGAAACCAATATATCATATATTTGCTTAGATGGTGATATACGATATATATTGACAGGGCACAAAAACACAGCACAACACATAACACAAACGCCTTCAGGTTACAGTAGACTAAATGAACACTTTTAGCGCTGACAGACTCTAAAGAATCACTGCAAACAGGTTTAAGTATACCTGTATTTACCCTGATACTCGGCCCATTTAAAATGACGACACGTATGTAAACAAATGACAATTTGTACTTAATATTCTCAATGTGGTCGTTTACTACAACCCACATAGAACAAGTCAAAACACATCAAGTATATTCACCCTGGCCTTATTGTGTCTTTTAAATGTCAAATTCATTATTTCTTCTGTGTTTAAAAGCTGATTTTTGGTCCTGCTTGAAAGTTGAAAGTTGAGGAAACCAGATGGTTATTTGTGGCTTTAAACCATTATTTATGGTCAGAACATGACAAACACTTGCCAAGTAGCGAAACATTTCAGAAATGTAGAGGTAGAACATTCAAAACAATTATAATGATAAAATATGCATGAGTATAATTAAGTAAAACAATGCATTGAAATATTTGGTAAGTAGCTGACAATGTAAACAAAAAAAAAACTCTAAAGACAAAAGAAAAATGTATATTGTGATTATCATTTCCATTTTAAGTTCAATGACGTTGATGTTATTTCAAGTGATTTGTTACTTTTCCAAAGTGTGGTCATGTTACTGCACAAAATTCCACTTTCTTCTAGGCTATATCTTCTCAAATCAAGTATGTATTTCTTATACTTTTGCAGTGCAGGAGCAGAACAACATCTGGAGTTTCCATTTGGTATGTTAGACCTCCTTACCTCTCCCCCGTAGGACACCAGCGGGGAGATCTCGCATTTGATTGGCAGGTCTGTGCCGTCCTTCAGGCTGTATTTGAGAAAGGACAAATTCAGGGAAGGTCGGGGTGGGGGGGGGTGGGGGTGGAGAAAACAGAATGAGCGGTTGTCTCGTGGGAAAGAAGGTCGATGGTAGCTGGGAGAAGCGGCTATAAATCCTTGACACAGCTGATCTTCTACTGCGGCTTGTGATTAGAGTTCAAAGACAGAGAATCTCAAACATGACCAGTGATTAGTCCCGTAACACTTCTTCTAGAAGAAAACAGATGATTGACGGGTAATGTGCTTTTATGTCTGGAGGAACCATCCGTCTGCCACATTGCCGTCACTCCATTTGTTTATTTCTAGATATTCATTAAAGAAGTCTCTAGCCACACATAATCAGGTGTTTCAGGTGGAATGCTGAGCAGCGTCCACACAGCACCGATCTGCATTATGTGAACGGAAAGAAGTTGAATCATAATGGAAGAAGCACACCATCTCAGAGCTGCACAGCCTGAATAACATTCACGAGTATCATAAATGTTATTGAAGCACTTTTTCTTATTAAAGCAAGTGAATTTAAACTTAAATGGCAAGCTAGCAAGCAAGGGATATGAGGAGAAGACCGGCTATCATACGTACAAATCAACAGGTTCATTATCTACTGCAGAGTTGTCACTGTTTGACAAAAAAGTGGGACTGGTCCCCATTACCCAGCATGCAAGACATCTTATGCATTAGTAGCTGAGGAGAGGAGAAAATGATCTGTCAACAGGTCGTTAAGACTGTACATCATCTGACCAGGATGCTAAGAGGACTGTGTTTTTCAGTCGTCTAAACTGATCCTCGCTGTCATTTCCTTCATCGCAACTGATGTAGAAACAGAAGAATGTCTACTGGCTGGTTGTTTTTTTTTTCCCCCCCATTCACATGCTTTTTTTCAGTGGCAGTGAAGGAAAGGGGACATCGAGGATCAGAAGTCACGTTAAAAGTGTTAACACTTCTGAGCGGGAGTGGAAGAAAGCCAAAACCCCATCACCATGCACTCAGTACTGCAGGGGGATAATTACTTTCTGTTGCCATCATCTGTGACACAGCCTGCTGCTCCGTCTCTGGAAACATTGCACGGGACACACAGGAGTGAGACCAAGCATGAGAGGAGGGGAGGTGAGAGTGTGAGGCTAAAAGAATATGACGTCTGTAAAACAAATTAGAAAAGCCAACGCATATACTATATACACAAAATGTGGAGGGTTTTAGGCAGAAGGGAACGACCGTGACGACCTTGTGATGCGTCTGTGCTCGTGTCAACAAAAAAAAAAAGGGATAAGACATGCATTGTGCTCAGGCTGGCTGTGGTCACCTGGGTATGGCAGGCACTCGTCGGCCGTTCTCATCGATGAAGTGGCCCCCAGCGTTGAGGACCCAGCGGTGATGGAGCGACATCAGGGCGTGTCTGGCTGTGGTGGGTGTGTCTTTACCGTCCTGACTGTCTGCGTTCTTCAGCGGGGAGAACTCATCCTCTCTCAGCACCTCGTACACGACAAACGTCCTGAAGGAAACGCAACGCACAGGGAAACGCACACAGGCACTGCGGATTAATTTTTCAGGGTTCAGTGTGTAATATTTAGTGGCGTCTAGAGGTGAAGTTGCAGTTTGTGCCCAAATGAATACCCCGCATCTCACCACCCCCTAGAGTAGCTGCTGCAAACCCAACAGATCTTATTTTCATGTGGTTATACACTAATGAAAACATAATTATAAATATTATATTCCTTTTCTGCAATCAGTTCTCCCTCATTCTTAAAGAGTGGACCTTTCCAGGATCATACCTATCAACAGCGACTTCTTTAGAGTCACAATGAACCTCCTACATCCAGACCACCTGGCCCTGACACCACTGAGGTGTCCTAGGTCAGTGCATTTAATCAGCAGCTGCCGTTGCGATGCTGTCTAAATGTGAACAGATCTGAGTCTGGCTGCACTGAGCAGGTTTCAAGTGTGAAGGTCTGATCCTGTTAAAAGAGCAATAGCACCATGGTTTCATAAAGGTAAAGAAATAATTCAACTCTACAACTGGCACCAAAAGCATAGTAAATAGGAAGGGCACATACCTCCACCAAAATCCCACAGTCGTATAATTTAATCTAATTATCTCACACAGTTAGAGAAAGAAAAACAATTCAACAACAATTCCCACACTCTGGCCCCTTTTCTTGATTGGCTGCAAAAGTTAATTATTTTGTCCTTCCCCCAAGTTTCATGTAATGTGGTGTAGTGGTGTTTTGCGTAATCCTGCTGACAGCCAAACGAACAAACACACAGACGTGGGTCAAACCATAACGTCCTTGACGAACTACTAAATAAATAAATACACGAGCTACAGTATTGGATGTCCACATCCAAACCCTAACTATACATCATATATGTATATCATTTTTAAGGGGAAAAACAACTGTTATATTTGCTCATTTACAGATACTTCATATTGTATACTAAACTGAATATCTTTTGTTTTTTGTATAGTATTTAAAAAAATGTCATTTTCTAATTTATAAGCCAAAAAATAACTGAATAATTAAGAAACCAAACAGGCATCATTACCAGTTTACACAGTTCAATGAAGTATGGTACATGAGCTCTAGACCAAGCAGCAAACAAAGAGTTGACAAACACTTCTTTTAATGTTTTGGACTCTTTTGGCTGCTACGTGGGTCAGTTATTTTCTGCTGCAACTGCCTGTCATGGACACAACTGCAGCCCATCTCCTCAGTAACAGCAGAAACTGTTTCTCATCCTATTTTGTTTGACATAAAATGAACAAACCTCAAAGGAAGCTGGCCGTGTCTATAGTGTTTTTCCATCAGTCAATCATTACAGGAATCCTTTCATTAGATGTAAAGTTCTATTAGTAGTGGCATGACTCAGAGCTGATGTCATGTAACACTGGAGGAGGTGAAATGAAGGAACAGCTCATAAAACCTCCATACTCCTGC
This sequence comes from Coranthus polyacanthus, assembly GCA_037367275.1. Classification (NCBI taxonomy): domain Eukaryota; kingdom Metazoa; phylum Chordata; class Actinopteri; order Kurtiformes; family Apogonidae; genus Coranthus; species Coranthus polyacanthus. Next base: position 19,720,107 of record JAPQRN010000019.1, on the reverse strand, counting down.
AGAGCGCTTGGCAGGCCCGGTCTGCTGGACCAGACCTTGGAGCAACAGCATCCGAATGGTGGATAGAGATCAGGACTGGAAAAAGGGGTTTGTTCATGCATGGAAGGACAGACCAAGGACCAGTCAAAACCTCCGAGCGGGAAGGCCTGCCAGATGAACATATGCAATCCAGCCACCTCTCAAAAAGCTCACAAAATACTCTTTGTATTTTTATTCCTTCAGTGCTTTTGCATACACCTTTTAGGTTGGATGCAAGACGCCGTCTTTCTGATGCTGTCACACACACCGCCGTGCCACCGAAAAACTAGAACCAGCAGTGGAGAAACAGCCTTTTCATCCTCAAAATAAAACTAAAACTACTTATGCGCTTGTAAAACTAACTGAAACTAAACTGGCATCCAAAACTAAACTGAAAGACTAAATAAAAATAAACACTCTACTACGGTACTCACTTCGCAAACTGGAAGATGTCAAAGACGAACTTTTCCATTTTAATCCCATTTGGTTTGTCTGGTTTGATTAGCTGACCCTGTGCATCCATGTACGGGATCTTCTTCTGTGCCACATGGTGCTGCAGCTGTGGCTCATACTTCCTAATAGATAAACAGGAAAAAAGAATATTGGTTCTTTATTGCACCTTCATAATAATGGTGAGCTACAGTTCTTATTAAAAAAACCCCAAAGTACTACATTCTGACAGAGCAGGGCACATAGAGGACCTGAAGCGTCTTACTGTACAATGTCTTTGAGGAAGGAAAAGCTGAAGAAGTGATTGGCCACGTTTCCTGCGTTGAACATCAGCCGGCCATCAGCGCTGCGCTTCTCCGCCGTTGCCAGGGTGATCTCGCTGTACTCCACCACCTGATAAAGCCCATCCACCTTGCAGACCACGCCCACCGCCTCCGTCGGGTTGGTTTTCTCCACCACCTGCAAACAACGTCAAAGTGGAACATTTTAGAACTGTGAGCTAGAAAGGGAATGGAGCTGGGTAACGCCACTGATTTCCTGAATATCCTGAGTCAATTCAATTTCAATTCAGGTCCCAGGGTCCCAAGGTCCCAACTAGATTCAGTTTCTGATTCAATTAGACATCGATTCGGTTAGGGATATTTCAGTTACAATACCAGTTTTGCATGGATATAAGATTGATTGTTAGACAAATAATACTCTAAATTGTACAGGGAACCCTCCAACTTGTTGCATTATTAAACATATTAATGTTTAGTTATATTAATGTACTTTTTTAACACAACCAACAAGTGCCAATGAGTGCTTGTTTTAATGCAGAGGTGACTTACAGGGTTAAAGTTCAAGCTTTATTCATGCACAGGAAAAGGAATATATATTTAGAAAATCAATCTCAGGATTTTATTGATGGGATCATCCAAATGAAGATTGATTTTAATCAAAATATCTACTTTTTCAACCCAGCCCTAGAAGAAAACCTGAACTGTTCACATATTAGATTGTCAGTTTTAATGGTGTAATATCCTGGAAAAGTAATGAATATATCCTTAATGTTCCCCCTTCAACACATCTTCTATATTATTGTGTTGTTCTTTCACATAGCAGAGTGGCAGAGTTGATTGGAACCATAATTAAATTACAAATATACTCTGTGTAACTAAAACCCATCAGCTGGTTAATGAGCCAAATACCACAGACGCCTGGGATGACTCTGGTTTAATATAAAGCACGTCAGACAGATTCAACATATTTATGATGGTTGCATCTTATAACTATGAAACACGCTAAATTTAGGCTATTTTGTTATTACAGTGAGATTCGAAAACTGACTGGCATAAAGCGAGTTTCACTTTATACAGGCAGCCAGTCTGCAGCGAGTGAAAAAACCCTCTCCCCATCTGCTGGTTCCTAATGACAGACTGGAGTCCTGATGAGGGGGTTGGTGAAAGGGGTGGGGGCAGCGAAGCCACATGAAGTGTAGTGGAGTTAGTAATTTATGACGGGAGGGTGGGACTCTGCTCTGATCTGATCCTTCCATCTCTGCTCCACCGCAAAACTCATAATGTCAAACAGGAGTGGGGTCTGGATGATCTTCAGTTCCACACAGTTAAATATTTCACTCTGTTCTCCGATAGGTGGAAAATGTACACAGTGTGATGAAATGTATTTCAGTCTGGAAAGAACGTGCCAAGACACGGTCAGTTTGAGTTGGTGAGAAAGACCTCAGTTAATATACCGTGTAAAAGACAGACATATACGCATATTTATAGGTGATCTGAGAAGATGCTCCAGAAACAAAGTGAAGTAAGATGAACTGAAAATACTCGAGGCGTGATTTTTATTTTTAAGACATGGAAACAAGGTTTAGTCACAGATGTTGCGATAACTTAATCACATCCTATTGCCCAAGCAGGAGACTTTAGACGTCATAATTAGACCAACTTCCTCTGCATATGAAGCATTACTGGTGGATTTGGCAATCAAATCAACAGACATACAACAACATTAGTAACCAAGTGGAAAACAGCAGACCGACAGGATTAACAACAGCTAGAGGCCAAATGCAAACTAACAAGTTACTTCGAGCTTCACCCGTTTTTTTTCCCCATTCTTATCCAAAATTGGATTTAATTTCCCCTCACACTGAGGCCATTGTTACTGCTAAATATCAAGAGGATGCAGACACTCACTGTTCTCCTCCCAGTTGCTTCGATGGGAGAGAAAAACACACAACCTCAACCAATCTTAGCAAGTTCTCCAGCCAGACGGCAGAGGACACACAACTGCGTATGTGATAAAATACAAACATGTAAGAACAACTGTATAAATAGTAACGTACAGTGTATCTTTCTCTTGGTACAAAGTAAGTCAGAGGTTTAGCTTTTTATGGTATAATATCTGTTGTGTTATGAATTGAATAACTATGAAACAAAAGAGAAATCCCTTCCACTATGTAGGACAAAACTGAACAGACTGGCTTTACCAACACGTCATGTTTCCTCAACTACTCTCAAACTGACTGACTTTCTCTTTAAGGCGCGTCCCGCTTGTTCTATGTATGTCGGCTGTGTTAATGAAAAAAACAAACAAAAATAACAGGCTAATTTTAAAATGCTAAAAATATCACAAAGTCTGTTCATTTTCTTTTGGAAAGACATTTCCGATTAAAAAAAAAAAAAGTACTGTTAGAGAAAAAAATTATGAGAAAAGAAGGAAGAAAATTGTCATCCCTACATAAGAGTCATGTCATCGGAGATCACGGTGAAAGGGCAGAGAAATTCTGGGCTCAACTCCTCAAATTTCCTCGAAAGCTGTGATGAGTTTCTAGCTCAACGCTGCAAGAGGGAACTGTGTCCTACATCCCCGCCTGGTGGTGAGTTCGTGTCAGTGCAGCTGCCTAGACACAGACGTTTGTAATGTGACACAGCAAACTGACCAGACAGCTTTGAATATGAAGAAGACGAGCCCAAAAATGAACCAAAGCCAACATCAGTCACCTCTTAGGACTTCATGGAATTTAAAAAACTAAACTGATCACACTGGGTCACATTTAACCCTCAGTTTTTACTGTTCACACTAATTGTTCACATATAAAGTGCTTATGCAAATATTACACGCATCAGTGTTTGAATAACTGTTATGGACATATCTTGGCCTTGTCTGGTAGAATATACTGTTTCACACATGCATCTCTGCAACATTATTACTTCCTGGTCTGATAAAAGGCACATCTTATCATATCTCAGGTTCACAGAAGGAACATCATATCAAACAAATTTATGACAAGTAGAAACCTAAACCTGCTACCTAACTGTTAACTACGTTAATTTAACTTTCTATTCACTCCAAATCTATCAAACATGTCAAAGAAAGAGAAAGGATGAGTACTGTTAAATTTTCTAAGCTGGATGTGAAGCCATCGCTCACTAGAATCAGGGCACGAAACCCACAGGCCGGGTTTCATGCAAGAACATAATGAAAAGTTCAGTCGTAGCTAATTGAAGTCTTCGTGTATGTGTGAGTTTGATAAATACAGTAGGTGTTGATTGTTTTTGGTGCCAACTTCCCTCTTTGTCTTTCCCCTGCAAGTGTTTCCTTGTTGGGTTACAGAATAGTAACACAAAGATTTGATGTGGCTAAATGAGACCTGTAACGTGAGCTGAACACTGAAGTACATACATAAGTACAGTAAGACTGTGAGTTTAATTCTACGTTATGTATATATGTATGTATGTATGTATGTATGTATGTATTAGTGTGTAGATGAGTAATTCCTCTTGTGACATGAAAAAATGAAAT
>JAPQRN010000019.1:19677846-19689038 GCA_037367275.1 Coranthus polyacanthus | reverse complement strand
TATCTATCTATCTATCTATCTATCTATCTATCTATCTATCTATCTATCTATCTATCTATCTATCTATCTATCTGCAGTGTATCCAGACTCCCTGTAAAATATTCGAATGGAAAATGTGAAATACTAAAGGACTAAAATTGTGGTGAAACTTTTCTTCCTCTTTTTAGCGCGTGTGAATAACTTTCCTCCACTGCCTCAGTTTTTGAGAGTCAAACCATGCTTTTATCAGAACATCGAAGAGGAAATCCCTGCAAACCACCAGCAGCTGGTTCGCAGAGTCTACATACTTTGGATGAGTACGTTTTGGGTTTTTTTTTCCCCCATATACAGATCTTTTTGGTTTGTTTTTTGTTTTGTTTCTGTCGTCATTTTTTGTGTACTCACATTTAGTGCGGGGTTGAAGAGTAAATAGTTTCCCTTCTTTTCCTCCAACCTTCGTGTCTCCACCCTCCTCTTTCCCGTGCAGTGTATTCAGGCACACTGTGCATAAATGTGATCTCGTGTATTGCTTGGTGGGCGGGGGGTGGAAATGCGACCAACTTCGGCTTCTCCCTGCTCTGGCTCATCCTCTTCAGTCCATCTAGTTACATCTGCTGGTTCAGACCGCTCTACAAGGCCTTCAGGTCAGTCAAACTTAACTTATGTGTTCTGTAGTTTCAGGACTCTCACCTGTCGTGTCTACTCAGAGCATTTCTGACATTTTTGTGCTCGTTCAGGTAAATGGGCATTGCTTTGTTTAGCCCGTATCTGATTCACATCAGCGTGACGTTTACTATTTTCTCTTGTTTTCATTTTGATTTCAGGGCGGATAGCTCCTTCAACTTCATGGCCTTCTTCTTCATCTTCTTCTTTCAGTGCGTCTTGGCTCTCATTCAGACTATAGGCATCTCTGGCTGGGGAACATGGTGAGTTAAACCAAACACATGTTAACCTCCAGTGTTTATCAGAGATCTGAGAGGGCTGATGTCAGCTGATGAACGTCACTGCAGCGGGTATCTTTTCCATCAGACACCCGCATTTGTTCACAATATGAAACTGAGATACGGTAGGTTTAATAGTAAAATGAAACCATGACAAGGAAGAAAGTAACGGAATTAGGTAGTTGCATTCTATCTTCATTTTTTGTATTTGTATTTCTACTGTAGTGTGATTTTTGAATGATAAAAATGGCAATTATTTCCTCACGGCTGTGTCGGCCTCTTGATGTTCAGTGTAAATAAGGGAGGCTTTAACAATAACCGTAGTTCAGTGTGAGAAATATTGTGTTTTTTAAATAAGTTACAGGGTAATTTACCATTGTAAGCTCCTTCTGGTCCAATTGAGAGGTTTTAAGTTAAATGTGATGTATATTTGATTGAAGTAATCGTTATATAATTTTGAATATAGATTGTTTCAATCACTAAAACATTTTAAATATTCTAAATTATTCCAGATAAATCAGTCCGATTGAAAAGTAATTATTTCCACATTATGTGAGTGTCATGTAGATGTAGTTTACGTTACTACTACGTTACTTTACACGTTGACATCACATGTAACATTCAACACAACAAACGATACTAAAACAAAGTCATGCTAAGGTTGAATAACGTCTAGTGGTGGATTTTGTAACTGTTCACTCATTAGAATGTGTCACATGCATCAGTGTTTTATTGATCATCATTATGGTCCTTGTGTCAGTGCATCTGTTTCATCACCATCACTGAAGCAGCTGGTTTGTGATGGTGATGTTGTGCAAGTGAAATGCTACAGTGATGCTTAACGCGTTTGCGCTTCACACTGGTGCAGTAATTGACTGAAGGACGTTAAATAACCCAATTACCCCTAAAAAAGAGACTCTAATTTAATTTGAGGCTTAAAAAAATCATTCAATGGGACGACTTCTTATATTATATATTATATTTTACTCTTAATCTAAGGGTTTCATCTCATTTTTCTTTCATTCACAATTCAAACCAAATGTATTTTTTTTAATACAAAGCCTAGTTTATATGTACATGTATGTAAGTATTTTGATTGGTCTCAGAATGACTGCCGAACAAAAACTGCCGCGGTGAGTTTGTGTTGTACACATTTTTTTCCCAAGACATCTGTATGCTCATTTAAATATTGGTTTCAAACTCTAAAAGTCGCTCTTATGACCCACAAATCGGTTGGTGTCAGTAAGAAGCGTTTACGCGACACACACCTGAGTGAACAGCAGGCATTATTTAACCTAAGTGTAACTTTGTTTTACTAGTATTGCTCGATGTGTTTAATGTTATGTGTGATATGAGCATATATCAGATGTTTCTACATTTCTACTTCAAATAAACTTGGAGTTCTCCAGTCCCCTGATCCCAGATGAGAAGTGCAGGTTTTAAATAGTTTAAATGGTTAAAACATGCGGAGGACGTGTTCATCGTAGTAGTTGTATGAGTCATGTGTGTTTACTTCCACACTTAGCTGAGCTCATCGGCCTCTTGATGTTGAATTTAAATAGGGGAGGCTTTAACAAAAAAAGTCCAGAGAGCGATACTTTTTAAATTATTGTATTGTCCATTTGAAACAGTTATACTTGAGTTGCAGTATAATTAAAGTTTTGGGTTTAATCTCATAAACCGTAAAAAAAAGATTCCAAATCCAGTGGGAAATGAAGCTTGTAGAAATACGTACGTTTATACACAGCGTATGTCTCTGTAGTTAAATTCAGGTATTAATAGTATATAATATGTATGTAGTATATGAATGTAAAATACTTCTGACCCAAAGTCTTAAACACACTTGTTTTTAAGAGAATAACATGATTGGAAAATGATTCCCAGCAGAGTTAGCCTTTTTTTTACTTCTACATTAAAAATATTATCAGTACAATATGAACAAAACATTATTACATGTTTGTTTGGCCACAGTAACAGGATCAAATGCTGAAAAACGTTTAATATAAAACGTCAGCCTGTTCATACACTGAAACATTTTCCACTTTTCATACAGCATTTGACTAAAGGATGTAAAAATAACATGATTAACCCTAAAAACCAGGACTCTTAATTCAAAATTACCCTTGTTCAGTGTGAGAGAGGTTATTTATTTATTTATTTATTTTTAAGAAGGGTATGTCCTTTTGACAAAGAGTTACAGGGTAATTTAACATCTTACGATCATTCTGGTCTTTCATGCACAACACAGACATGCAGATCGAGATTATGTCATTCATTAAAACATTTTAAACATTATATTCAAAATAAATCAGTCAGATTGAAAGGGCTGGTTAAATATCTGCTTGAGGATTTTTTAACACGGTTCCCTCATGTTAAAGTGTGTCATCATTTTGCATCTGTTTCTTCACTGCTTAACGGCTCTTACGTAACATTGTATATTTGTATTAAATCCACGTTGCCGAATGCAAACTGTATGACCCACTAACCCGTACTACTCCATCTCACCCCCACCGACACTAAAGCGGCTGGTTTGCCACAGTGACGTTTTTCAGCACCAGTGTGGGTTCTGCTATAGTGATGCTTATCACAACTCTGCTCTTCACTCTGGTGACTGCTTTAATGGCACTGGTTCTCATTAAGGTGAGTGAACACCCAGTGCAGATGAAAATGCACAATCAGATGCATTTAGTTACCGTCCCCGTGTGCATGCAAACACACAGATTCAAATGCACGTTTTGAAGGCTTCTCTGTGTTCACGTGGCAGGTGCACAGACTGTACCGCGGGGGCGGCGGCAGTCTGGCGCGCGCTCAGGAGGAGTGGAGCACCGGGACGTGGAAGAATGCAGCGGTGAGAGAAGCGGGATTCAACGCGGTGGCCCAGAGCGCCCAGGGCCCCAGCCTGCCCCAGTACCCTGCGGCAGTGCCGAGCTACCCCGACAACAGCCACTGGTGATAGCTGAGGATCACCTCTAGATGGAGGCAGATGGCTGGCCATTTTTTTTGTGGTGCACAAGAAAGCTGAGAATTAAAAGCAGCATTTAATTCTAACATGCCAAAATTCCTAGATTTTTTTTTTTTTTTTTTTGAGTGAGTGAGTGAGTACAGGATTGCTATAAAAAGTTGTATTAAAGGGTTTTGTCAGCAAAGCAAAGCTCACCTAAGCCCTACATGACGTGTGGGTCGTATGAAAATATGCCATTCCATATCAACTTTGTTTACATAGAAAATAAATCAGACACGAATACGACGTTATGTTCAAAACCATTTGCGAAGGAAAATGTGCTGTCTTGCAAATAATGCAATTGGAAACTCAAACTGAGTGGCTCGTGTTTCAGGATAGCAGTATGAGATGGGCGTGTGCCTTACGGACCTTCACGATAGGATTTTTTGAAGTTCTGGCAGATCTGCATGCTAGAAACTGTAATATGCTCAAGTACAGGGTTATCTCTTTAAACTGCACGATATTTATCTGGTGGATTTTCTTCTGTGTTTTTCTGTGTATTTTGGCAGGACTTCAGTTTATTTTTGATACCGTGCTTGATATCTCCACACTTGCCTGCTTTGCCAGTGGTTTCTTGAAATGCGCCTTAACATTGCAAATTTTGCATGTGAAAAATAATCTTGCTCGACTTTTGCCTTAACGCTGCTTTTTTTTTTTTTTTTTGTTGAACTGGACTTATGCTTCAGTGAAGCAACATGTGGAAATACGGTGCGTAATCCTCACTCCTGTGCCATAACACTTGCCTCTTTCCATTATTTTAATGTAAAAAAAAAAAAAAAAAGTCACACCCAATGTCCATATTGTGCCGAACTCTGACTCAGTATTTCTCATGCTCAGTTTCTGTATTTCCAAAGCTGCACTGTTTGCTTTTAGTGGTCAGTGCCCTGCAGTGAAAGCACCTTATCAGTTGTTGTCAATGTTTCAGTCACTTTCACTTTTCCCCACAGAGAGTGAATTTTTGTGATTAGTGACTACATTGTGACTGCATGCAGCCCAACATGGGTGTGGGGTTGAAAAGGATTCAAAAAACCCAACCTTATGTAAACATTTTTACACAGACAAACAACTGGCTGATTGACTTTACTTTTAAAAAGGTCACGGATCATTAATCTGGTTAAGTCACGTCTGTAAAAGTTGTCGGTTGCTTAAATGTAGCCTGATATTCCATGTACAAACTGATTTTTTTTTTTTTTTTTTTTGTTCCTCATTCCACCAGACTTTTGTTTAACAATCTGATTTAAACTAATGAATGTGGCATTTTGTACAATAGTTAACCTTTTATTTTTGGCTTGATGACACAGCCAAAGCCCGTGTGAAGTTTAAGAACCAACTGGAAGAAAAAGCGCCTGCCCTAGCAAGACAATTCAGTTTTCTTCCTTTGTTATAAAAAGTGCCCTTCATGGCCAACTGCCACAATTAGTATTTGGACTTTTCTGTTATTTGATAAGTGATAACATAACACAGATATGTTGCAGTAATCTTCAAATAAATATTCTTATTCACTAAATGCGTTTGTCTTTGTTTAATGTATAAGGAACTTGAAGTGGTGGAGAAAAAAAAAATCTATAACATGACCAGGAATAGATAGAAGTGGGTCACGTCTGTGTTTGAGCAGACGGATAAGTCTAGACCATGGGCCGTCCTGTGTTCTGGTCAGCTATCTAATTGTCCAGGCCTTGAAAAGTCAGAATTTAATTTTCAAGGATGCAAACTCTTCAACTTTTAGCCTTTTTCTTTCCCGATGAAAATAGTCCAGCTATGAGATTCGTGCAGATCTGAGGAGAAACCAGGCAACAGAGTATCTTTAATAAAACATTGTGAAATTCAGACCACATACATTCAGAAAGGTGGAGTTCAAAGTCAAACATTTCAGTGAAACTGTGTTACTGTTGGAGCAGTAACATGAATTAATTCTAGGGTGGGTTTTTCCACATTCTGATGCAAAAATCCAGTTGGAATGAGTAACTCCCAAGAAGAGGAGGAGAGCATAGAGTTTGAATCCCTGAATTTTGTCTGTTGTGAAATTCACAATTCAAGAGAGAGTTTGAAGAGAAATGTAAAAAAAAAATCAGTCAACCTCAGGGTTTTCCTTGAACTGAGGCACGGATGGCTTGTTATTTGACTAAACACTAAAAAAAAACATTTTTGCATAATTTCTGGGTATGTGAAGTGCATATGGAAGAAAAAGGTTGCTATTAACTAAATTCCACTTTTGTTCATGTATTTAAATGTTGTGAATGGTCATGGAAATTATATTACCAGTCCTAGAAAAGTCATGAAACGGTTTTGAGGGAACCTTGCAGTTCCACACAGCTGAGCGTAAAGGTTAGTTTTCCGTGAGCAACGGGTAACTCATAAGGGAGGTTATTTGAGCATTTGTATATCAAGATAGGTGCGATTCACTGGATAAAGTCAAAGATAACGGAGATAACAAACGGTACCAGATGCGTCGACTGTCCACGACCTGCTCCGTTAAGGGTGAGGTTTTTCTACCCTCAACGTGCGAACGTGAACATCAGTGTACGGATGCTTCCGTGGCATTGATTCACACAGAAATGTTAAAAGAAACCGAATATGGGATTAAAAAACAAAAAAAGTCCTGCGAGCATTTTACACTTACAACCTAGATGAAACTAAAAGTAAGAGCAGAAGTCTCATTAAACTTTGGAAGAGTTGGACTGATTAATGGGAAAGAAATCTCCAAGTTTTGTGAAACTCCATAAACCCAGCGGCCTTCTTCGAACAAAGGGCCTGGAAACAATAGGTTGTAAACGGCTTGTATTGTATTGTATTGTATTGTATTCCCTGACACTATACATGAAAGTGAAGTCTTTATATTAACAGCGTTCGTCAGAATTGACAATTAAAAAAATACATTTGATGAATTTATTAGACGTTAAGACAAATACAGTATATAAGCTGATTCTGTTATGATAACTTTCTTATACTGCACTGTTGAATAATTTATCTGAGACCCACTTCAACCCTTTCATATCTACTTGTTTAAAAGATGAAACATAAGGCAGCTCTGAGCGCTGTTGTTAATGACAGAGTGCGAAAAACACAGTGCAGATCCAGGCTACATTCCTGTAATTTAGTTTGTCCTCAGCTTTTTTTCAACAAAAACAAACCGGTCTAAGGTAACTGTGGAGTCTGTGTTTTTGTAGATGTTACCCCTCCCATACGAAACACAGAGAATCTGTTGAAAACATCAAGATAACAAGCCCGTCAGTTAAGCTTCCAGCATCGTTTTCCAATAAATTTCCCAGCGGTGTGTGAGAGAGGGGTAATCATTACTGACAACGAGAAAGCACGTCAAACTCCCAATAAAGTTTTGTTTTATTATAAGTAAGTGCTGCAGTTCTCAAAAGTTCCAAACAAGAAATCAAATGTTTTTTTCCTCTGATGTGCAGAGTTGAGTCATTGACAGAAATATACACCCACACTTTTACATCCCAACAAGTTTTTGTCTCTTTTTTGGGTTTTTTGTTTTTATTGCAACACTACATTACAGACTAAGAATTAGAAATATAGCTGTATACCCGCCCTGGTTACACTCACCACCCTGGTTCACTCTGCCTTGATTTGAGAGGCTTTTGAGTGCTTTAATGTAGAGGTATCTGTCCATTTTTAAGAGCCACCAAGAAAAGCAACAGTATAGGCTACTGATCAATCATTAACAAGACTGAACAATGCGCTCTCTGATGCGTAAATGCCAACAGTGGTATCCATAAAATGAAATGCACCGGGAACTTAGGGGCCAAGTCAAGTGTTTGCTACTTGTTCATTGTTGTGGACCCTATTTACAAGATTTGGATCACGAGTATTTTAACTGCTGAAACAAACTTCATTGCAAAAAAAAAAATACAAATAAATAGTAGTTGGAAAATAAGGTCTTGGCTGTACAGAATATATTACAAGACATGTATTCACAATTATAATCTGTATACAAAAAAAATAACATATTAAAAAACATACAACCAGATATAGTGTAAAAAGTCTGTTAAGTGAACGTCAGCTGCCAGGTTCGGGGGAGGAAACGCTTGATATTGGCAAGGAGAAAGAGGACACCAATCAAAAGAATGTGTGATGTGAACAGAAGTAGTACACCTGGATGAGGATAATTAGCGCCGGCCTTGGATTGAATTATACACCTCAGCAGAGTCAAATCTCTGACTCATCATTTATGTATCCCAGACCGTCCAGACTTGAAATGTTGGCCATAGGTGTGAAGCGGTGCTCTCCGTTCTCTTTGAAGTCAACAGCAGTGTGATTATTATTGGAAGTGCAAGGTCTCCCGGACTCAGGCCCCAGGAGCTTTATCTCTGAAGTTCTGTTCTGGATGTGCATATACTCGGCCGACTGCCTTTTCCCCTCGCTTTGACCGGAGCCCTGCGCCAACTTTAAACACTCCAAACGTCCTCGACTCCAGATCCAAAATATGAACCCCAGCAGGGAGAGGCAGAGCAGAGACAGCAGAGCCACCGCCACCTCTAAATGAGTCACCCTGCTGGTGTCGCGCTGGTTCTCGGGGGACGGCGGGTCGACGTAGTCCACGTCCGGTGCAGCTGTACTCGAATTTGTCACATTGTTGCCGGGGGTAGTGCTGTCCCCCGCTTCTGGCTCGGAGTACGGCTGCAAACGATAAACCGCCATGGTCCTGTTGTATGTTCTGCCACCGATCTGCTCTACTGAGTCGCAGGCGTACAGGCCGGCATCTGACTCAGAGGCACTCAGGATCAAGAGGCCTCCGCTGTAGATGTAGTGTTTGTTGCTGGAGTGAAGTGTTTGGTCCGAGAATCGCCACAAGACCTGCGCCAAGTTGGAGTGGAGCTCACAAGGCAGCTGGATGTTGTTTCCTGGCATCAGGGTAATGTCCACAGCGGCCACTGCATCTAAAAATAAAAACAACATTGATCCAAATACTTCCTAATACATGACGCTGCTGGGATGCTGTTTCAAGCTTCCCAGTAAAACATGCAAACACAGCATTGTAAATGAACGAACCTGGCTGAGGACACTGCGAGACGTCCCCCTCCTTCAGACTCTGTAATGCAGCCTTTTTTGACGAGGATAAGCTGCGGACCGACGAGCACTGCTGAGTGGAAAAGTCCCAGGCACAGTAAGGATCCCTCGCCAGGATGCAGTCCACGCACGTGTCATAGCGGGTGCAGTTACTGACCGGCATCTGGATCGCACCAAACTGTGAACCCGCATACAGCTGGCCCTGCGTTTGCACATCCCACAGTTAACAACCTAACATTTGAACCTTTATTTGCATCTTTATTACCACCGAAGCCTCTCTGCTGCATGTTAGTGGCAAATAAAGGACAAAATATTCAAATTAAGCTGTAACTTTAGACTGTGCCGCTTAGTCAGCAAATGTCATAAACCTAAAAACATAATTATATGAGTTACCTTGCTGGATGAGAGGCGCAGGATGCTGATGGCCTCGGGGTTTTCATACAGCTGAATTTCCTCAATAATGAACATCTCATCATCGTAGTTGACGGCTTTCTGGATATAACCATTTTCTATCATGAGAAGAAAAAAAAGAACCCTTGAAATCTAAGCAGTTTATATAAATACAAAACATGCATTAACCAATGTGGCTTTGAAATGCCCTCTCGTTACCAACTTACAAATGTCTGTGTTTCTCAGATTACTGAATATTAGGAGGAGCATCAATCTCCTACACGAATACAACATTCCTCCTAAGTACAATTTTTTTTGACCATATGAAATATTTGTGGAACGCGTGTTTGTCTGAGCATTAATTATTTGAAGTGGTGGAGCTCATTCGGGGAAAGTTAATGCCAAGCATTTCTCTATTTGCTAATCCGAGTTTAACGGCGCTTGAATAAAAAATGTGATCACAGCTGAGTATTCATTTGGCTTTCTTTGTCCGTGCTGCCAATCATATTAGATCAAACCACAGCCACACAGTCCCAATGAGGCAGATGAGCTGAGTTATTTTTATTAATAAGTAATAACTTGGGATGTTATCACTAAACTTGAACTTTTATTTCGGTTTAGTCATTAAGTTGAAGATAAGAAATGCATGAGATTTACAAATTTAATCAGCCAGAACATTCATACAGAGAGCCTCATTTTCTGATAACCCCACCATTAGTGCACTTTCATTTTGGTAAAAGAAAAAACAAAGATATCTAAACGTTTACCAGTGCCGATGAACATGACGTCATGTGTCTGTCCATCTAGCGCCACCACGCGGTCCACAACAATCCGAGTCAGTAGGGCTCCTTTCTTGACCAGCAGTGGCTTCCCCGTCAGAGGCCGAACAGCCTCATCCATGAGGGGCCGGTCCCTGATGAACTGAAGCGTTTTGTCGGGAAGGTCCAGAGAGCGATTCAGCCCCATTTTACGTGCCACGTTATTGATGCACTGCAATACAAAACTGCCATTTAGGTGTGTATGTTTTTCAGATTTGCCTTTTTTTTTAGCTTTTAATGTAGATATCCGGTGTCGTTTGTGGCGGCAGTAAGTGTTTAGACTCACCGCTCCTGGCCTGGGGACTGGCACATCTCCAGTGAACATCACCCACTTGACATGGGATGTTTCCACAGCCACAGGCGTCTTAAACTTTCCCTCATTAAAAATATCTCTTATGGCAGACACTTTGTATGCGCACACTGCAGACACCTGGGACAGGCTCCTGAAAACAGCAACGTCACACATTTTTTTGAAACAAACAGACAAATATTTGGTTTCTTCATATCAGCAGAATCCAGACACAAACATATTAGTTGTAACAAAACCAATACCTTATTCTGTGTCGAGTTTGTGCCAATTTGTTTTAGCATACTACCGACATTCACCACCCAACCTGAACAGGATCTAATTCAAAGTACGTACGACTGCGGAGCGAAGACAGTGTAGAAGATGCTCTCCCTCCAGTCTTTGTGCTTCAGCAGGAAGACATCCTGGACAATGGGGGGCAGGCTGGGTTCAGGAAGGGGACAATCCAGACGAGCTTTTAGGAACGACGTCCATTTCCTCTGCAGTGTCCTCTGGCCGCCCATATCCCCCTAAACACAGAGAGAGACAGAGAACAGAGTCGGGTGGGTTTCAAACAGACCTGTCAGACAGGGAGAGTGAGGCCAAAGAGACATTTTCAGACAGTAACGCTACTGAACCAAATCTCTCTGACAGATATTCATTCGACCTTTATTTAAACTCAGAATATATAGTCAGGTGAAAGCCTCATTTTCAATACAGCCAAGTAAAAGAAACACAGAAGACACAACACT
>JAPQRN010000019.1:19662927-19677746 GCA_037367275.1 Coranthus polyacanthus | reverse complement strand
ACTAAAATTTTATTGCTGATTCTTGGTAAAAACAGTTGGTACCTGTACCGTAATACTATCACTTGCACGTTTATGATAACGCATTCAAAGATCGAAGTGCAGTGACATAAAGGGGTAAAAACACACAGTAAGGGCCTTATAAACACATAAAAGCCAGTGTCTATCACGTCTTACGTCTCCACCAAATCACTGCAGAGACTGATAAACCGCCTCCCAAGGCTTCAGTTGACCAACAAGACACTTCATTGCTAGTTTGTGTCTCTACTGATGCTAAAGGCTTGTTTTTTCACCGTGGTTTTTACTCTATGCTTCATTCTACCTTGCAGACACGGGCCACCCGTGACACTGCGACTTTGCTGTAGAAGTCGTACTCCATGGCGTTCTCACTGAAGAACAAGTAAACTTTATCATCGTCACCATCAGGACTGTCAAAACTCTCCTCCACAAAGTCCATGTAGACAAAGTTTGGTTCTGCAATCACAAGACAGGAAATCAGTATTTGAGATGAGTGTGGAAAAGACTTTGATCTGCCTCAGCAGCATTTATTGAGGCAGATCAGCTGCCTGAGTCAATCATGTCTATATTGTGAACTTGAAATAAGGCCACATCATAATATATAAGTTAAATTATCCAGTTTTTGCCGCAGAGAGACTCACCATTGAGCCAGGAGCTCTTAAACTCAGTGCGGAGAGCCAAGTTTGAACTACGAAGAACCACAGGCTCAGAGCCCAAGAAGTTGATGGATGTAGCAGAATACAGGTCATTTCCTGTTAAACACGAACAAGGGATGAGGCAAAATTCCTGGAAATCCATTATTCACATTAAGTTGGAACAATATCTCATGTATATGCCTACTAACGAAGCGGACCATCTGGCTCTGGCTGATTAAAGTAAAGAAGGCCGCATCAGAAAAGACACTGGGCAACATTTGCAGCGTTACCGGTGCCGAGAGCTTGTGGCCAGTGAAATCAGCACACAGTTATCACACTGCAATCTCATCGGTTGGTGCACTTTGGACGTTTAGCACCATTCACTGCTTTCTTCCCTTGGTGTTTTGTCAGCAAATGTGACTCAGACACTCACCAACCATGAGGGAGGAGTATCTCTGAAAGGGATCAAAAGGACACTTCCCCTTTCCCTCCTCCGGCTTTTCCTTCAGCGTCAGCCGTCCATTAACAAACGTCTGTCGGAAACACAGGAAAGAAAGGAAAGAAAGAGGGCCATTTTATTCAGGCAGAGTGTTTGGATTTAGGACTGGATTTAAAGGAAAGCGCCAGCTGTTTAAGTTTGAGCCAATTAACTACAATTGGCATAAATGTGTTAACATACAACAATATGTAACTGGATTTAGAAGGATTCAAACATTTACACAGGCATGCTTTTCGATTTTTGTCAGAATGTTATATTACAAAGACAAAAACCTTCTTGAAATAGATGATCTGTTACAGCGATTGTGTCAGCTTTCTTTTCTTAGGTAGGTTAGCTACCGCATAAGAAAACATCACATTTCTTCAGAGATGCTTTTGTGAACACTCAGTCCTCTGAGATTTGAGTCCCCTGCCACAACACTCTGTTGTTTATTAAGCCCACAGGATTGAAAAACACAGACATGATGAAGGGATAAACTTGTTATTTTTGGAACCATTAATTTATTTGCCAACAAGCACATAAGCAACCGAGGAACAGTAGCTTAAGGCAGTTTTCTACTGCTTCCAACTTTTTGACCTCAGCTCTCGCTGCTTGAATCAAACACGCAGAACAACTGATGTGGACCTTAAACAAGCAAATCTACTGTTATTTTACATGCAAGTGTCGAGGCCGTCTTTACTCACCATATAATCACAGGTGGGACTAAAAGCATTTGTGCCACACACATACATTGTAGTGTCATTCATTCTGTGCAGGGTTCGAATGTAGTTACGGCATTCCACCTGCAACAAGATCCAGCAGAGAGAATGCCAAGGTCAGAGCTTTGTTAGTTCAGCCGCAAAAACACAAACATTCACAGATACACGTCCTGCACCGGCTGCCTGGGGCTCGGCCTGTGACCATGAGGTCAAGGATGTATGCATGCATTTTCTTCTCATGCCTTTATTTGGACATTCGGTGCGAAGCTGTAAGCAAAGCACTTCAAAGAGAATTCTGAGTGAAGACTTAGGAAAAAGAAAAAAAAAAACCCTACCATATAAATGATTTACAAATGTTGAGAGATAAATTGCATGGGGGAGTACGCTGCTTTCAGTCATCCTTTAAGGCGGTGTCTTTGCTCTAGAAGTAAAAGTTGGTGTGCGCAAGATCTGTTTTTAAAGACAAACCTCAGCATGTTTTCCCTTGTACGTGCACTCCCTCTGCTTCTCCTCGGTAACTCGCCAATACACCTGCAACAACACAGGGGAGAGTGTCTTGTCAAAGCACGCAGGAGAGGTGTCGCAACCCGCGGTGTGACAGCGGAGCACGTTCACAATCAGACACATGACCCATTGTTTGTCTAACGTCAAGACCAGTCGGTGCACTCTCGAAGGATTACCTGCCTCTTTTTAATCGTGACGGTTAACTGTCCAACTACAGCTATGTGTAAACAGACATGTGTAGAGTTTTACGAGAACATTTGTTATTTCACTTCCCAACCAGGAGACTAGTAGTAACGGCAGCACCTGCTATCTTCCGTGACAGAATTCATTTGAAGATTTCATTGATTACTTCTAAATCTCTGCATGGCCTGTGCACGTTGCGTACGTTGTGCTTCAGAACTTCAAACCCCTTATTCTGCCCTAAGACTGCTCAGATCAACAAACCAAATGCTTTCAGAAGTTCCACAATCAAGATGGAAAACAAAAGGGGATTGTGCTTTTACTGTTTTAGCTCCAACACGGTGCAACAAACTCCCCCTCAGTGTCATTTCAGCGGAGACAGTGCCCCGTTTCAAAAAGCTTTCTAAAAACGCACCTATACTGACTAGCATTTATATAATTAATTATCATCACGCGTTTTTCTTTTGTTTTAATTGTCTACGATTTGCTGTTTTTCCTTACAACATGTGAAAGAGACACGAATACTAAAAAAATCCATTCGATGCTTCTGAAAAGTTTTTAATAGCCAACAATGGACTGTAATTTATATGAGACAGACTATAAGTATGTCCTTGAGTGACAAATTGTTTGCAATAAAATATCATAAACGTTCAATAAATCTTCATTTTTTATTTTCAGTGATGAAACGTTAATCAGTAGCGGCTTCACAGTTAATATTTAACAGCTCTGCAGGCTGTATGTGCGCGTCTATCAGTCTTTTATGACTCCTTCTAACAGGACACCTGTGATCAGAAATAGGACACTCATTTTGCAAACAGACATGCTCGATCGACTCTCTTCTCGTGCTCTTACCGCATCCTTTCTGACTGAGATGTTGTTGATGTCCAGAGTGTAGATGGCCTCCCTGGCGCCCAGCAGCAGCACACCCAGGTCCTCTTGAATGAGTATAGTGGAGTAGTTGAAGATCCCGTCTTCTCTGAACAACTTCAGCTCATCTAAACAGACAAAGAACCGCTTGTGCATTAGTTCAGTGTGGTTTTCATTCCATTCTCTCTTAAGTTCAAACTCTGTGCTGTCGGAAAAATAGTCCCACAGCAAAAGCAAAATGCAAATACTTTAACATTTTATGAGCTTGTATCAGCCTGATTAAAAATCAAACAGTTAAAATTACTACTGATTCCAACCCATCTTCATTTAAATGAACTGATATTGATTAATAAAATCTTGAGATTTACTATTTTAATATATGCCGCTTGAGGTTTAACCCTGGTATTCACCTCTGCATTACAAAAAAAGCACTTGTTGGTCATGTTAATGTAACTGTAATATTTTTAATAATGTTCCTTCTCCTTTTGAAGCATTATCTCTCAGAGAATCTCTTTCATGTCCAAGCAAAAGCGTTACTGTAACTGAAATATCCCTGAGAGATGAGAGAATTTAATCAACTCAAAGATCAAATCAAAAAGCTTTTGAATTTAATCAATTCTGTAGCTGAATCAGTTGCAATTCCCTGTTAAAATCTGCAGCATTTGTTCTTATATCAAGGTTTGAATATTCAATTATACTTAAACTTCTACAACTTCTCATATTTAGTTGCTCAAGTGTGGCCCAGGAGCAAAAACTGACCAAATCACCACGCATTTATAAAATTACAATACTCAGAAACACAAATCATGCCATCACATATTGGCCAATTAAACTGTGGAGGGAGTGGAAACGTGTGACTTACTCTGGTAGGGGACCGTCTTTCTTGGGATACAGTAGTGAGTGTTGAGTGCGCTCAGTGAAAGATGAAGCATTAATCCACAGACAATGCTCAGGGCTGAGAGAAGAGACATGGCTCAGAGTCCAGGTTTGTCTAAGTGTGGACGAGCTGCACAGTCCAGCTCTGCCACCAAAGCACCTGATCAGAGACAGGACATGGTCCGAGAGCTCAGCCCAGACGTTGCTGATGTTGTCACACCGCGGTGATGTTACTGTCCTGGACATGTGCCCCCTCCGGCACTTTTCATCACTGTTTGCAAAAATCGTCTGAATGCGGTTCATACAGATGTGTGACTGGGCCCGTACAGTGTAGCTCAACCTGACTCGCCTGATCTTGCCTGGTGTGTAACTATGTCGGTGTCAGCCTCCAGTGCAGCGCTAATGAGCCACTGATGTCCTCTTTGGAAGAAGGAACAGAGGCCATGCTGCCCAGCTACTGATGAGAGACGCTGGAGGTGATCGTCTTCATGGTGGCCCACTTCTGCTAAAACACATAAAAACAAGTACGGACAGTCATTAGATGGAAAGAATCACTTTACCAATAGAGAGACAAATTATATACACGTTCAAAAAGTAGACAAAATGGATAATATATTCCCCGATGTGGCTGACAGTTCATAGATGTTTATTATGCAGGGCTACATTATGATTTTTCTCTTTGTAGATGCAATCAAAAGAAAATATTGACGCAACATAAGCAAGAGTCAAAGAAAGACATCAGATGTGAGATCTTCCACCGGGGGACTGTGACTTTAAAAGCATGTCTCTTAAGATTAAATAACGTCTTCTGCTTTAACTTAAATATAAAGTGACACCAGTAAAAGACAAAAACAGTCTGAATGAACAAATGTTTGCCTCCTTTTTTTGTTTTTCACAAATACACGCACATGACGGGGGACAAATAAGCTCATCGTAACATCGGAGAGGTGTAGTAGAGCGGAACGGACACGGACATACGAAGAGTCATAGCTGGAAAACCTAAAAGAGGAAACTGATGTGAAGTGAAACTGTGCAGAGTGCCATGCTGCCCACCAGCCCCCCACTCTCTCTTCCTCCTCAACTCACTGTTTTCCTCCTCAGCTGCGTCTCTTCCTGTCCTGCTCCCTGATAAGAGCCGGCTTCCTCTGGGCTCAGCAGGGTTCATGCGGCAGAGAGGGATCAGTTCAGGTTTGGGCATGCATGCAGATCACAATAATTCACTGCTTTAGCGCGTCGCCCCCCTACCCAGGGATTCACTCCGAATTGAGACTTACCACTTCTTTTGGCGAGTTTCTTTCTGTGTTGACTAACTGAGCAGCGCAGCCTCATTCAAAATTCATCAAGGTACTTCTTCTCAGAATAACACACAAAGCATACTTGTGAGCAGACTCACAAGGTAAAAAAAAAAAAACTTCACTCTTATCTTTTTTGTGCACATGGCTCAAAAGCAGCAGCAGCACCACACAGCTGCTTTGCAACTGTTATTTAGATTTTACCTCGCAGAGAAAAAAAAAAAAAAGTACAGCAGCATTCACAGAGGTGCATCGTTTGAAACACACCACAGAGTCCTCGCCTGTTGACAGAAACCGAAATGACAGCATCCAAATTTCCTCGAGAGACAGCCTGGCGTTAACTCCACTCCGCGGTTCAACTTGCCTCTGAACAACCTCGGTTTTGAATGTGCGTTTTGCAACAAACTGCCATGCTCCCACCTTGTTGTTACTTGACACAGCGGGACGAGCTGCTGCACGTATAGGACTGCATTTCTGTTGTTAAAGCACTGATGTGTTGCATACTTTTGCCCTCAGGCCGTGGAGGGGAGGGGCTTTTTTTTTTTTTGGGTGAGCACTACAGCCGATTGGAATGACTCCAAGTTGTTTTTCACGGGGTTTGACAGATACTTCCAAACTGCGCGGACAGGCAGGTATGGCTATAATAATAGAAGGACGCGCAGCAGTTGTCCCTTTTTCTCTGTCTTTGTTTATCCAGGGTCACACTCACACACTGACATGTGCACGTGTGGCTGTTTTTGAAGAGGGGAGTTGGGACACACTGGTTTACACAGCTGATTTCCTTATGGGACCATTATACTTCTATACTTTAAGTTTCACTGTTTCTTTTTTGAACTCATATTTTAAGGTATGAATTTAAGCAGTAATCTGTTGAAATGTATGGAACTAGTTCAGAGTGCAATGTGGTAACATTTGTCTGTGCGCTGGTACGCAGAATAAACCAAATCGACTCATAAACCAGTAGCCACTACCCATCCAAACTAGATGAGAGCAGTGAGCAGTGCATTCAGACTTAGAGAGAAGGTGGGTAAATTCTAAAAAAAAAAAAAAATATGGTCACCTTTCATAAACTACTTCAACCAGACCAGGAACTGAGATATTAAGATATAAATGTCCGTCTTCGTTACTAGTTTCCCACTTTCTCTTTAATCACGAGAAGTGTGGAAATGTCTCACGTCAAAGATGCGCAGCAATGTGGACAGTGTAATCGAATCGAAAGAATGAGGCCAGTGAATATTCCCAGCTCTACTTGTAAAGCGCTGCAGAAGGATTTACGTTACGTTGTTAGGGCACGCGGGTATTGCAAAGATGCAGCTGTTTATAGCGTAGGCTGTTGTTGTCTGATTTTTGAAAACACTCTCTAAATAAAAGCAGGTTATACTGATTCATCTGTTATTATAACATCAATGCCCCCTTTTGTCCTGTTTACTTGTGTCATTGACTGTTATTCTATTTTTCTCTCTTGGTAAGCAGTACCCTCTTCTGTGTACTGTAAATGTGTATTATAAGACATATTGTTTATTACTTATTGTTTTTGTTTTATTGTAGTCACTTTGCAATGCCTCTTATGTGGAGACTTGTGTTATACAAGTTTCAACTGTTGGAAGTTTCAGCAGCTGAAGGCACGTTAATAAAGTGTTCAAAAAAACAAACATACGAATGAAACGAACTGGGAATTGAATATTTATGTCTTAGTTCTGTGGGTCTTTGGTTGTCTGGTATAAATCTTTAACCTTTGCTACTTGCTTTGTTCTTTTAATTAATCAGGAAGGGCCCTCCCATAGACTGTTTGACCCCCTTACCTTGTGAAAGAAGGACACACGACGTCTCTGCCAAAATCCATCTGTTAATGGCTTACTAACAATAACTGCAGTAGACCTGATGGCTTACAGTAAAGTTGTTCTGTGAACCTTTATAAATAATGTCATTTTATTAGTACTAGCTAGTTATTAATGAATGGTTTTTTTTTGTTTACCTCTTCTCAGTGTTAAGATTTCAGCTTTATGTTCCCAATTTCAGGTTGAATCCTTTCGTGTCCAAAACAATAACAAAACCACCTCTGCATTGAGGTGTGTTCCCCACTAAGGCAAAGGGTATGAACAACCACAATGATGTGAAATCCAGTTATATGTTTTGTTTATGGGGGATCGATGCTGTTTCCAGTCCAGCCAGCAAAACCTGCTCAAGGATTGGTCATTGAACACTGCGCTGTACAGCTGTAAACCCGATATTCTCCTTTTGTACGACTGTACGATCCCTATCACATGCACATGGCTACGATTAATGAATTAGCCTACACTGCGTCAGAAAGAAATATCTGCATTTTATGACAAGTCGTAATGTATTTCTGTAAGTTTGGGTCGTGGGCAGACACCACATTTCTTCTCTTTTGTGTCTCAATGTGAAAAAGTTTGGGAACCCCCGCTCTCAAAGCTTGACATTTGAGGTTTTCACTCCATGTAAACGCTGCAACTATAAAACAGAACAAACAACATTAAAGGTAACGTAAATGGTTTTTACATCTCAGAGACTAGTTATTTAAAGGTTTGGAGCGAGTGCGTGTTTTTCAGCAGTGGGTTCAAAGGTTGAACCACATGCTGAGGAAGAAGCCCTGTGGCAGTATCTTCACACACTCCAACCACTCGAAGCATGAGGATATTTATAGTGTGTTCAGGAGCCTCGACGTTATCTACAGTACTCTACAATGGGCACTCACTACAATTATGTGCAGCTTACAAAGTAAAACCCCAAACATGCAGAGACAAGCACATTTATTGTCATCACCATGAGTCATAACAAGATCCAAATCCAAAAAGCCGTGTGAACAGTCAAACAGCTGGTGACTGCGTAGGCCTGAGCTCTACTGTATGAACTGTGCGAGTACACTGAGCTGTATGGGTGAGGTCTCCTCGGGCTGTAACTGATTAACCTGACTAACTGCTGTAAAGTTCTGATGCAGGTTGAGTAACTGGCTGGTTGTCTGCCTGTCTTTCAGTCTGGCAGGGCGGCTGGTGAGCTGGCCGGCTGTGATACAGTATTCCATCACAGGGGTCTAAACAGGAAACCGGTTGTGGGAGGGTGTTCACCTTTGACACTCCTCGTGTCACACATTGGAAAACACACCCCAGTTCAGCACCAGGTTATATTTTTGCAAGCTCAGATGGCTAAAACAAACCGTTCCTTTGTCATAATGACAGAAGCTTGCCATCTTTTGTTTTGATGTGCAGGATCATTGTAATTAGCTGAAAACAATACTTGCAAACATGCTGCGTGTACAGTTTTCGAGCCTGCTGCGGCATGTATCATTATGAGTTAATGGACAACAACAGCACAGATGATTAGCACAAGTAAAGACGACAAGACCATAAATACGCAGCAACCTGTTTAATAAGGTAGCTGCCTCCGCTTTGACAAATTGATGAGACATGTCTGGTTAAGTGTGAATGCACACTTGAATGCACACGCACATAAGCAGACACACACAGACACACACACACACACACAAAGGCAAGTCTCAGCAGGAGCCGGGGCACAAAAGGAAAGATATCCCAACATTTCTGCCTGCTCTACCTGTGAGTGACAAGTTCACTGACAGATGGAAACAACGGGAAAATAAAACGTGGCAGCCACTTTGACTTCAAATGACATTTCAAATTCAACATAAAGAACGCATTTATAATGTCTAGGACTGGATACCCCAAAAACTTTTATGCACCTGACTGGACTGATTAGACACTGTCGAGTATCAAAAACACGCCTTGCCGTTTGATACCAAATTCCATTACCAATCTCATCAGCATCAGTGCGAACATCTTTTATACACTATTATTACACTATCAATGACATTATGAAACAGTTTAACAAATGCTATAATGTGTAACAGACAACTTGTGGAGGTCGACAGATAGTGGATTTATAAAGGCCGACATATTAACGATCATTTTGAGCAGGGAAAAGCCGATTAATCGGCCGATTAATCGCCTGATTAATCGGCCGATTAATCAGCCGATATCATCCCCAGCTCTGCCCCGCAAACTTTTTAACTCTGAAAATGCGTTGTGCGTGTCTGAAATGAACTGTCTTTCACTTTATTAGAAGCCGGATAACTTTTTCAGACGAACATGTAAGTCAAAGGAATACATACATCCGGATCAGTGACATCAAACTCAAAGTAATTAATCAATAAATGTGGACCTGAACATCCAACTAAATGCAGGTCAGAGCAAGTTTTATCTTTCATCATTTTCCCTAATGTTAGCCATCGGTCACTACTGCCGTCAACTTCTGCCAATACTGATTATTTGTAAAACGTCCTATTGGCACTAGATCGGCCAAATCGATTCCAAATCTCAAGTACATTTTTAATGTTGTAAACTGGCTTAACTGGAAACATGACAAGGACCTAAAAACTAAAACTTACTGTAATGTGTAATGTAATTTTCTTTGGTTAAAATGGTAAGCTGGTATTGAAAAAGTATCATTCAGCAACCAGAAAGCCAAGGAATCGGTATCGGTCCTGGTATGGAACAGTTTTGTGCGATATCTGAGTCTGAAATGGTCTGTTATTTCCAGCCACTTCAATTCAAACCTGTGCTTGGAGCCAAATGATAAAACAGTTCCTGAAGCTCCAGATCTGCTGCTACCATTAAACAAGGATCCGACTCTTCTGATGTAACTGCTCACTAGCTTGCTCCCACAGTATTATTATAACAGGGCTCACATCACATCTTAGATATAGCTGCCTACACACAATCTTAAAAATATCACGTCAGCCCATCATGTGCCACACACGTTACTCCTGGAGTGCTTTTTTTTTTTCTTTTTTTTTTTGTTACTTCCCCTTCTCGAGTTCTCCAATCTTACGGAATCCACTTCTAACATCCACTTCGCTTTAAGGGATGCTCCAGGATCAAGCCACGTCAAACGCACCCCTCATTCAAAGCGCAACCTGTTTGTGCACATATACATTAAAACCAACTGTGTTATCTGTGTACAGCCGAGCTGCCTCGACACCCTGTGACCCCTCTGTGAGCTGCAGCATGACAGCTAAAATTGAGCAATCCCCTGGGCGGGTGCACTGACAGCACCCACTGCTTCACCCCACTCAATCCTCACCGTTCACTAAACTCTTTTAAGTACGACATTTAACCCTGCAACCCTTGCACCACACAAAAAAAGAAGAAGAAGAAGAAAAAAAAGCACATTACACATGTTTAGATTTTATGTGAATTATTGATGCTGGTTTGTTTTTTGTTTTTTTTGATAGGATTGTGTGGAGGAAATGCAAAGAATAAGCACAAAAAAACAAATGAAAACAAGCTGCTCAAATGACTGCATGCAATAACAGGTTTGTGGTTTGGAAATGTATATAAGTTAGTTTACTTTGACTCGTGATCTGCTGCGCTGATCTGGCAACACGTTTACTGCTTTGCACTTTTCCTGAACCGTTCAAGCCTCTTCACAAGTTGAGGTGTTTCTCACCGTCACTGACACTGAAGGTGCTGCCTTAACGCAGCCTAGGTATATCCTACTACTGCTTAGTCTAGCGTTCAGCAGCTATTATTAGATTAGGATATCCTATAATCTTAGATAAGACTGAGAATTTACAGTGCGCTGCCTGTGCGCCTTTCTACCCCACGGGTCGCCAATCCAATTCCCACAACCACCCCCCGAGCCCCCGCGGGGAATAAACCCGTGGGACAAACCTACCTACACAAACAACAACAACAGCAACAACAACACAACAAGTGAGTGAACCGCAGCTCTTAAGGTCCGCATCGGCTGATTTACCGGGAGGAGTTGTCGTGGTCAGGGTCTACATCGGGAAGCGTTCACACCGACGGCCGCCTGTTCTGTTCTCGTCTCGGGATCCGGGCTCGGCTTCTTTTTTTTTTTCTTTTTTTTTTTGTGTGTGTGTGTGTGCTCCACCTGTAACGTTCACTCCACATCTAAATCCTGCAGGGAGCGATAATCTGACAGTACGGGGTAGGCAGCGCCTGATCATGTGACTTTTGATTGTACCTTTCTTCAAAAGCTCCCACTAGTCTCTGCAGCCAATCGGAGAAAACCGCAAAAAAAAAGAGAAAGAAAAGAAAGTCCGATTGGTTGATATAACATCTGATAGAATTCAGCGGATATTATATTACTGGCCTATCGTATATAACATCTAATCTAATTTCATTTCGCTTTATTTTCAAGTGCAGGTTAATTATCCTGCGTTTAAGGTGCAAAATTTAATTAAATCTCCCAAACTCAAACATCACTTGTAAGCCATTTATTATCACATTTTTTATATTTTTTTTTTATTATGCTTTATTCTTATTTTGTAACTTTCTTATTTTCATTGTTTGTCTATAGGTCAGATATATTAAATATGTGTTATAGATATTATAAACCTCACCTGCAAAACCTGTTGCAATTTAATATTTTGTCCCTCCCTTTTGTCTTATTGTGCAAATAAAATTAAAAAAAATAAAAAATGAATCGATTTCATCATGATTCGACATTCGGGATGTTACAAATGACACAGCGAGCAATCTGAATGCTCAGCGTTTATTGCGGTTTAATACAGTATACAATAAGCACAGATAATTAACATTTTATTTTAACAGTATTATTATTATAACGTATAGAGGTAAAACAGACTGGCTTTTGCGCATTCGTACAAAAGGTTACTATCATTAACATATTCGACAATCAGGTGACATACACAACAGAAAATAAAAATGTGTCAAGTATTAAATGTACCAACATCCAACATCCGTCGGCTGCCCTCTAGTGGCTAAACGTGCTGCACAAAAGCACTCAGTCTTGCGCCAAATGATGAGAAACACGCATTTTAATGCACAAAGCTGTTGATGTTTGTACTGTCCTTCAGTACTGGTATCGCCGTCTGTCGTTGTCGTATCTCCTGCCGGGGTTCGGGGTGTGGAGGTCTTGAAAAGAGGAGACAGTCTTGAACTTTTCCACGGGGATCCCGGGCCGTGGGGAGGGCTGTCTCACGGGACGCGTGTTGGCGTAGACAGGACACTCCGCTTCTGCATTCACGCGTAAAAAAAAAAAACACACAAAAATTGGGATCAAAATGACATTCTAATTGTTGGTATTTGAGTTACTTTGTTACAGGCTGCGTGATAAAATGCAGAACCAAGAGTCAGTCATTTGAAACCATCGTGTATTCATTTAGGATTCTCTGCTTTTTTTTTTTTATTATTAGGGAAGTGTTCCTTCACCAATGAAACCCAGAAACAATGGATTCTGGTTAAGGCTTTTTTAAAAAAAAAAAAAAAAACCCACCTCACCTTTTCATACATTTCTGAAACATAATTTTGACACTGACCGAGCAAATATATAATATTAACTGTACTTTATCATGTATTGCTATGGGTTGGACAGAAAAAAAATGAACTCAGTAATAAAACATCTGATATTATAAATACTGACGCCGCTAATTGCATCAAGACTTAAATGAAATGTTCTCTAATTCACTTGTTAATTGTATTTTCTATTCACAGTTAGGCACTGTAATGACGTTTGTAATAGATAATCCTCTGTCATATTCATTTAAAGAATACAATGGTGCAAATTAAAAAAATACAGCAGTCCAAAAAGAGACATAGTATTTCCATGTATGCTGACTTCTTTTGCAGTTAACACGTTATCAGGAAATGTAGACGTAGTCTCGGTGTCATTATAACAAGAAAAAAAAAAAGTCAGGTAACTGATGATTTTTTTTTTTTTTTGTCTGTGTGCGTCAAACAATGTCCGAAGGTGGCTCGTCTTAAATGACTTTAAATTTGACCCAAACCGACTGGAAGCCCTCATTCAGCTCCTGGTGCCTCTCTCTTACAGGGTAGCACTGCCTCGACACATTACAAATGCAAACATTAACCATCAATCACTCGCTCAAAACATTCAACGCAAAACAACATTCCAGCAGTGCCTGAAGATGAAGTGACATTTTACTTCAGACACGAGACAGTTAGAGAAAGGTTTCAGGAACTGGCTGCTGAAATCCAACTGAGTTTAAGTCTGAAATCTCCTTTAAATGGTCAAATGAAATGAAAAGGATCCTTCGAACTATAAAAAAATAGGAGTTCAGTGTGCGCCTCTCCGTTAATGTCACCTGTTGAAACAAAGCTCCTTTCACACAACAGGTAATGCAACAAACATTACCAACAAATAGCGCCTGTACATCTGCACAAATGCATCTGTTCTGCTGTAAGTCTGATGTATTGGTAGGTCTGTTATAGATAAAACACTTTGTTGCCGCCTCGTGTATGACAAGTAAGTCCCTGTCCTCTTCTTGAGACAAAACCACAAACAGTCCACTCACACATTGTTCGGTCTGTGTTAGCGGCCTCACTTTGATGTCTGTGTACCTGTCTCAATGGTGTAATTGTGTCAGACAAATAATAATAATAGCAGTTATATGCCTGCAAGTTAAATTTGACAAAATGTAAAAGTTGCGCTAAAGCTGGAGCATAATGTTGTAACAGAATTGAAAAGAGTCGCCAGTTTCTGATCCTTTTGGCATCACGACGACACGGAAAGTTTGAAATGTCTGTCTGAAAGCAACAAGAGAGGCCTCCGACATAGTAAAAAGTCACTTGTAATAAATGTGTGTTGTGTTTGGTATTTGTATTACAGATGATGCTCTGCTAGTTCTGTTTTCATGTTGACTCACAAAACAATAAGAGTGGGCGTTGCTGTGCAGGTGGATTCTGTAGCTGTTTCTGCTCATGTTACTTCTACAGATATGGATATTTTCTCAGAATGGCTCAGAAAAGCTCTGGGTGGTCCTTGTGTTTTGTGTCTGGGCTCCATTCTACAAAATGACAATCTTTGTTCATCTATGTTTTAACCACACCATAGATGACAATCTGACGTTTCTCATGCTCTGCTCTTGAACCACACAAACCACCTCCTTTATACGACTTGTATCCACCTGTCGCGAGAGGGGCAGATATAACAGGTGTATCTGCAGTATATGAAAAGTACTTTGTCTCTGCTCTCCTACTCAGACATAAAGTCACACAACAAACCCTTATTTCTTTTGGTTAAGCCTTGTATTGTATTCGGGTCAAATTGACCCGATTGAAGTTTTTTACAAAAAGAAAAAGGGTACAAGTATACATTTTTTTCTACCTGAAACTCTATGGCTTTAGCTTATTTTCTGTGATGAACATGTACAAAAAAAATTGAGCACACATGCTGCTATACGTCACACATTTCCATCCTTCATATGGTCTTC
>JAPQRN010000019.1:19630580-19642940 GCA_037367275.1 Coranthus polyacanthus | reverse complement strand
TCATGCTCGTCGGAAACAAGAGCGACCTCCGCCACCTCAGGGCAGTGCCCACTGATGAGGCTCGAGCCTTCGCAGGTGAAATACTCAGACGCAAATAATTGAGCCTTGATAATTAATTAATTAATTAAGTGGAATGATCTTGCGAATAAATTACTTTGTACCGGTTTAAAATGTTTTGTGCTCGTCTTCCAGAAAAGAACACTCTCTCATTTATTGAGACATCAGCGCTGGACTCCACAAATGTAGAAGAAGCCTTTAAGAACATTTTAACAGGTAGGAAGAGCAAGGCACTGTGCAGTACGCCTACTGACAAAGTGGTATAGGATTACATATCACTGCAATGAGGCATTTATTGAATGTGTCGAGTTCTTGGCAGCTATGGAACCAATAAGTAAGAGGTTTAAGTTGTCAATCTGACATATGGTTATTAGGATATCTAAATTGAAGAGCAATAGTGGTCTGTCAACACCAAGTATCTGTGAAGACATTTATTCTGCTTTTCCACCACATGATACCGGCTCACCATGACTCGATTCTTCTTGACTGCATTCGCATTTGGTACCGGGTACTTTGTTTTCCACTGCAGATATGGTGTAGTACCCCCTAGCTACTCTGAGCTGGTCATCCGAGTGAAACTGCTATGACTTGACGCTGTTCCTGTGCGTGTGGCCGTTTGTCTCAGTAAGAAGACAAATTTGGCTTCAGAAGAGGTTGAAGGCAGCAGGAGAGAAGGCTAAGAATAATATAAGCTACAGGGCATCTGCTGAAGAATTGTGTAGTAGCTTGTTTTTTTTTTTTTTAAAATGTCAGGTTTGTTCCGTCAAAAAGCACCAGGTATTATCCATGTTTGCACGATGGAAAAAGGCGAGGAGAGAGTAACGTGTCATGGAAAAGCACTAATAGTAACATAAGAGGCCATTTACACAAGGACTTAAATAACGGCAATTAACTAAATTGCAGTTTCCTACTGAAGAGGACCTTTGTACCACAACAACCTACTGTATCTTAAACAGTTACCTCAAAAGACGTATGAGGAGTCGAGACAAATTAAAACTTAACTGTTTTTTTTTTCTCTTTCTCTCAAATTTCCCTCTGCAGAAATCTATCGTATCGTATCACAGAAGCAGATAGCGGACAGATCTGCACATGATGAGTCTCCAGGCAACAATGTTGTGGACATCAGCGTCCCACCGACCACTGACGGGCAGAAGGGCAACAAACTGCAGTGCTGCCAGAGCCTGTGACGCTCAACAGTGACACTCCTCCTCTCCTTCTCCTTCTCCACCTTCACCACCACCTCCTCTCCGAATCCACCTTGACATCACATCACCTGTGTACTTTCTGTTCCCGTAGCTCTGCTCACGGCCAACGCCTTTGTCACTCTATCCTTTTATTTCTCCTCCTCTCTTTCTTTTACTCTGTTTTATAAAGTACTTTTGAACTCACTTGTGCTCTTCTCTTTTGCCATGAAAGAAAACTTCAAGAAGCCTTTATGTCACTTGTTCAGTCGAGTTGTTCATGGAGTAAATGTGAAGGTTCCTGCAATGCAGGGACGAGGCAGCTGCTGCTGTCTTAACGAAGCCTATGAAGGTGTTTGAACCCTACTTTAGACACTGTCGTATCCATGGAAATGGTAGTGGAACATTTCAGTGGTTGCCACTAGATGGTGCTGTGTAAATAAACTACAGGCAGTCAGTCCAACCTGGTGAAGCAGTATTATGCATTTGACAGTGCGGTTCTTGCATTCTCCTTACATCAAGTTAAGTTGTCATGCCAAAAATATCCTCATGTATTTATTGAAGTATATTTGGCTTAAGTTGTCATTGTTTTACTTTCAGTTAAAACTGTATAAATTTACAATAAAATTCTTGAGAAAAGTTGTGTGTTTTCATATATTCTGAGGAAATGTCTCTGATACTTGTCTGGTCAAGGATGTTTTAGGAAACCTTAACTTACAAAGTCCCAAAATCTACACCAATAAAGGCTTTGTACTCGTACTCAGTGCAGCTCGGAAGCTAATTATAACCGTCTGTTTAATCAGTAAATGCCAACATGTCTTTCCAATGAGTAAATAGTGTTTTTAAGCGGAAGAGAATCCGGTTGCGTAGGTTCGGCAGATGAACATTTTCATCACGCAGTTGACCTTTTTTTTTTTTTGCTTAGTCCTCCTGAAGATAGCAGCAAATGTAGAATTTCAGACATCGAGGCATTTTGTACACCGCACCACACACTAAGCCGTTTTACTGCCGTGGATGGGGTGATGAGATTTATCCAGCCACACAGTAGCTAAGTTGAGAAGGATTTGATTTTTACATGTGTCTCTCATCTGCACCGCATCGGCAGTTGTTTTTCATCAGGATTAAGGGCTGCATATAGTCAAAAATAGACTTAGAGTAATGACATCTTATCCTAGATGGACTGAGAGGAGGATCTGTAAACAGCCGTGTCATACAAACTGTTTCAACTGTAACGTACCAGTCATTTTCTACCCGACAGAGAACAGACACAGTGATCATCATTACCGCAGCGACCCAATAGAGGAAACAAATGAGCCAAATGATTGTTCGTCCATTAATTCATCGTTATGTTTTATTTGCTTTGCAAACATTTCTTGGCTGATTGCAGGTACCAGTATTTTGGTGAAGACATCTTTCTTTTTTCCACTTTTGTTTTCAACACTGCAGTATTTAAAAATGTGAGTACTTTAGAATTGCAACATAAATTACAAATGATACATATTTATTAACACCCGCCCCCCCTCCACCCCCACCAAAAAAAAAAAAGTAAAGACTACAAAATGTTAGTTAACAAAATATAAGTAACACTGACATCGAAATATTGTGTTCCTTGTGAAAAATCCCTTTATGGATTTGAAAAGTGAAAGCTAAATAAAATTACGTGTAATAATACTATAAAAAAATGCGATGATCTGTTGAGGCTGAAATGAGTTAGACTCAGTCTCATTTCAGTACAGAAAATAAACCCCATCATTTGCAGAATCTACTAAAAATTCAGGTATTTCTTTTAGTCACATATCGTCAAATGGCTGCACCTGTTTTTTTTGTTGTTGTTTTTTTTAACTGCTTCAAATCACTTCCCGCAGTACTTCATGGGGTGAAACCTTGTTTTTGACAAACAGTAAACACACTGACGTTCAAATGACTCATAAGCTTGTAAAGCAGACAAGCCCCCGGGTGTAGTATTGCAGGATCTAATCCTTTGTTTTGAGATCAGTTAAAAACACAAGCACACGATTAACTGGGGCAGCGTGTGGGACGACCCGCCCGAAGAGTAGCGTCAGTGTGGACGAGAGGCAAGCAGAAAAACAATCTGACAAATACAGGTCAATTTAATGCCACGCTGTCAGCGGTGAAACAGATTTCTAAACACTTTGAGCCAGATGGATGGTCTCAGCGTCCGAGCACTGCTCAGTGACACCTCAAGCTCTCTGACGCTAACACACGTTATTTCAACTAAAATACTGGTCAAGCCTGATTGTTATAAAGCAAATGTATAATAAATAAAAGGCATTAATAACAATTGTGCATAAAATACAGACTTTTGGCCCCTGTACGCCATAGGTGAAGTACTATTATATATTGAATCAATACTGAATAACACTGATAAATGAATGGTTCTACCTAAGAGAAAATCACATCAGATAAACAAACTCTAATCATAGTATTACAATGATTACTGTGATCACTATTAATGAAAATTAGTAATAAGAATCAAAAATGTTATCTTACGGATAAGAATTATATGAAGTTCTGTCAGTGCTGTAAGTGCTCCTGAAGTTTTCATCTTCAGGCTGCTGTCTCTGGGGAAACCCACAGTACGGAAAAGTGACAGTTAACCGTTCCCCTACTCGCACAAGTTAACGGAATGAAGGAAACGAGATGAACTCGACCACGTTTTGACTCAACCAGTTAGACCCCGGTTTGTTATTCGGCCTCCGAAGAGAAAAGAGACACAGACAAAAATATCATCATCCTGTGTGACTGGTTGATTAGTGGCCATCGTGAATTGCACCAAACTACGTACAGAATTAATGAACGCTCCCCTAAACAACCAAAACAGCCAGTTCCAACCGAGACTGGTCTGCAACATCAAAATGTCAAAGAGGGCAAGTTTGCACCCTAAAAAAGAGACAACATCCAAGAGGACGATCAAATGGACGAAGAAAAGCGCACGAGCATCTAGCGGCCTGCTTAAAAGACTAAACGAAGCTGTCGTCACATTTGGCCTTTGTGCATAATGTATCCACCGTAACAGTCACCGTTGGTGGGTAATCTTTACATCTGACTGACTGGGAACAGCAATAAACGGCCAACACACAAAATAATCTCCGAATTCTCCATCAGAGAAAGAATGTGCCACTTCAGTAATAAAAGCTTGCAGGAAGTTTCTGTATCCCTGATTCTTGATGTTATCATGAAAACACACACATTCAGCGATGTGTACTATTTAAGAATCAAACACACACACGCACACACGCAACAAAAAGCTAATAATTAGATACTTCAACAGGCCATTAGAAGGATGCATAAGTAACACTGCACCAGCCACCAAACAACACTTGGAAATGTTCCTCTAAAAGCCTTTTTGATGGAGTTTTGAACTGATCAATATAAATATAAAGACCTACTTGTTAAGTGCTGATAGTACAAGAACCTCTACGAGGACACTTAAAGCCTACTTCAGTAGGAATAGTAAATCTGTTCATTCTTAAGTGGTTTAAAAATGATTTTACAATACACTAACAGTAAAAAAAGAAATACCTTTTCCAAAGAAATATTAACAGTGCTTGCATGCAAAACTGTGCATGTTGACAGAGGCTTCTTTGAATGCTGTGAAAAAATGTCCACAGTGTTTTATTGCACAATCTCTGGTTTTACGGTTATGCCGCCATCCCCTCTTAGAGGAAAGGAGTCTAATAGGCTTGCGTTAAAATTAAAAGGTTTCATTTCAACATACTGGCATCTGGATTTTCAAATGTAAATTAATTAAAACTCTAAGCTTCTCATTTTTTCCATTACAGATTAATAGAGGGATCACACCATAATTGCTGCACAATGGATAATGTTGTGCAAGGTCTAAGTAGGTAAGTGCATGCCCAGATATGACATGTATCTAGCAGTTAACACACTTTCATTATTGAATCACTGCAGTGAATGGACCTGCTGCGCAGTTATTTGTGGACCACTGGTGAGCCGTTGAAACTCAGCAGAACAATCATTAGTCCACTAAACAAATTAGTTTGAGCATTCCTTATTCCATTATCGCCGTGAGCTAATAATATCATTACAACCATGATATTAAGGCTACTTCCATGCCTCTGTAAATGTCTCTGCACATTTCCATGTGCTGTTTCATTCTTCAGTGCCTTTGCATAAGCTCGGTCAATGACCAGCATGAGACAGACGTGCTCATTACCGCACCCGCAGGAGGAGAGATTTGAAAAAGTGTGGTGTGAAAATAAAGTACTAATGGGACAAACAAAAAAGAAAGAAAGCAACAAACAAGCCCACAAGTGCTTCTTCAAAGTCCACCTGGCAGGCGTGAAGCCCAGAGGATCCACCCCCACACATACAGTAAAATGACACCATTATCGACCTCTCGACGGGCTGCATTTCATCTCATACTATGCTCTCATTGGCAGACTTCTTCATGAGTTTGGTGGAGAGCAAGGAATGCTGGGAGGAGTGTGACTCCTTGGCTTCAGGAATGAGCAGACGTACTTTCTGATTTGTTCTTCTCCACTCAGAGTACAGCTGACAGTGGTAGCGGAAAGATACCTGTCGAGACAACCAGGTACAGGAGGAAAAATTGAATACATATAATAATATAATACACTAACAACATGAACAACATCAAAGGACACTAATTCACTTTCAAACTAGGGATGGACCGATGCAGTTTCTTCAGGGCCAATATTGATTATTAGTGATCAATGCGACCGATATCCGATATTTGGAAACAATACGCATTTAAAGTAAGAATAAAAATCTAGGTGTCAAATTTTTAGAATAAGTGCTTTTAAATTTACTGTTAATAAAGAAATATATACAAATAAAGTGCAAAATACTGAAGGGTTTATAAAAAAGAATTACTACTAAATGAATAACTGTTCTTTTGCCATTTCAGTGTTAATGTTGCGAACCATAAATAAAGTATTTAAGGTCAATAAATCAATAGTCATTTCTGATTCTGATAACAGTTAGTGCCAGTAATCTGTAGCTGACCTTATTAGATAATGTTCGTGGAATATTATAGTGGAATGAGGGAAAAAGTGAGATATATGCAAATCAAAATGTGATCTGCCGAGCGGTCTCAGTTTTGAGAAGTGGTTCAAAATGTACTGTTTTTAAACTAGGTTTTCTAACAGCTGTGAACATTTATTCTCACTCAGATTTTTGTGGATGCTTAATGAGGCCCTCAATTTTATACATTTTTACTATTTCAAGGCAAATTTCCAAAGCCTTCGAGGAAAACTAGCAGGGTATTTTTAGCTCACTGCAGTGGGCAACAGCTGCTCAAAGGCTGAATTACATTTACTTTCAAATTTGATCTGTATTTGGTTTATGTTTTAATTATTTTTTTTACCAGGGTCCAGAGGACATAGATGGTGAAGAGGGCGATGGTGAGGGCTATGAGGCCCACAGCTTGCAGCCAGCTCCCCAGGTGAAGATGGTCCTGAGCCCCTCGTAGACACAGCCAGCCTGAAATGGCTGCTAGAGGCGTGATGAACAGGAAGCACACCATGTCACAGAACAGCGTCCTCTTCTCATTACGAGGGCCTGGATCCCGCAGCCACTGTGGAATAATAAGTGAAAGAAAGAAAGAAAGAAGGAAAGAAGGAAAGAAAGAAAGAAAGAAAACCAATGGAGAATATGTGAGTGAACATGGGGTATGAAAGAGTCCGTGAAAAAAATGAGATCAAGAACAAGATAACAAAGCCAACAAGCAAGCAGAAGGATGAGAAGTAAAAAAAGCCATTTTTCCTTCACACATTTCTACAGGCAGAATCATTCTTGTTCTCACTTTCTTTCTATCACACATGCAACCAATGAGTACAAAGAAAAAGCAGAGAGATTGTTGCAGACAAGGCAAAGGGCATTGACCTTTGTTACCTCTGTGAGAGGCCTTGGTCGGCGCTCAATACTGAACTCTGTGTGGCAGAGCTCACAGTAGCTGGTGTTGGAAGATGACAGCCACTTCTCTAAGCAGCTCTTATGCACGGTACCCAATGTGCCTGTGCAGTCGCACGGGGACAGGAGACTCTCACTGTTTCCTCCTTCATGGCAAATTCGGCAAATGGGACCATCACTGAGAAAACAATTCAAATATATATATAGATTTTTTTATTTTATTTTTTTACAAAACAGACCAAAATAAAAGAAGAAACACAGTTACAGCACTCTTCTGGCTCTGGGTATTTCTGTTTGGGTAGTTTTACTCCGCAGAAGCCTTACCTTTGTGCACTCATGGGTTTGAGCACAGACGACAGCAGCCGTCCATCGATAGCTGTGACCTGGGTGACATAGTGCGCCTGGCACCCATCACCACCGGCTTCCTCCACGCTCTTCCACAAGCCTGTGCTGCTGGCACAGTCACACAGAGAGCCTGGCAGGTGGCAACAGCCGCCTGTTGTCATGGTAACAGTGTCTAGCCAGTGACTGTACAGATGGAGTTGAGGGTGTAAAGGGTCAGAGGGTTGATTTGAGGGACAGAAAACACAAAGTCTGCTCTCCACAGGTTAGGATGTTTAGTTTCTACAAAGAGATAAAGATGACAAAGCAGAAATCAGAAAGTGGACGTTAATTATTACAGTATACATGTATACTATTACATATACTGCATGTACAACACATGCTGTCTTAAAAGCATTTGAACACAATGTTCTGCATGAACCACTAACGTCCTGCTGTGTGAATACAACTAAGGTCCGTCAGCTCAACTCATACATTTTGTCATTTACAAGAAAGGTGTCTGTCTGGAGGTGAGTCAATTTGACAAAAGCAGCTGCCAATCCATCATAAAGCCAAGTGTGATCGTCAGTGGCAGGCAGTGAGTGTGATGTGCAGTAGACTGATAAACAGCTGTCTCCCCTCAGATAACCCCTGGCTTAAGATAAGGGGCAGACAGCTCTGTTTTTCTGTTTTTTTACAGCTGTTATTTCAT
This sequence comes from Coranthus polyacanthus, assembly GCA_037367275.1. Lineage (NCBI taxonomy): Eukaryota > Metazoa > Chordata > Actinopteri > Kurtiformes > Apogonidae > Coranthus > Coranthus polyacanthus. The sequence goes on along the minus strand of JAPQRN010000019.1, from coordinate 19,634,756 downwards.
TCCTTATGCTGTGTGAAATTGTGTGGTATTCTGTAAATGCTGCAAATTGAAATTCAACAGCAGAGATAGAGTAATTACATGACGCACGAGAAATTCAGAGTTCAGAAAGCGCGTCTGCTATATACGTAGGTGTTTTCACATCTTTTAAGTGGAACACATTAGAGCCGCTTTACTTTTATAGAAATGATGAGCTACACGCAAAAAAATAGAGCGTATAACACGAGACAGCAGATGCACACGCAACCTATTTATGACTATTTAAGGCAGATTGTTAGAAATGTGTAAACACTGGTTGTTGTTGTTCACAGGACGCCTGGCTCGGTAACTAGTTGTGTACACATATCTGTTAAACCTTATATAATCCTGTGTACTCAACAGTGCTGGTGCTTTGTTGTTCTAAAAAAGGAGATGCACTACAGCAGATGGTGCTGATGTATGGGAATTTTTATTATTACCATTTTAATCTCCTTTAAATAATTAACACAACTCCAAGCTTCAGTGTGATGAAGAAAAGTGGAAATTACACGTGTAACAGCACCAATTCAACAAAAACAATAATAATAATAATAAAAAAATACAATTTCGTAATAGAATAATAGACTCTTTTCATTCAGTGTCAGAGAATAATTGTAATAGCATAATCTCTACAGTTGACAGCTTCATTTTGGCAATTCAATTAAACATGTACGTTTATGATTGGTTAGGCAGAACTGTTACTAGAAAATAGCACTCCTGATAATGTTGGAACTGCATAGTAGTAAGTACTGATAAGCTTAAGATAATGAGATGGGTAAGGTCTGTTTAAAGAAAAGGGACACATTGCTACTGGCTGGTACTGTATGCACAATGGTGATTAGAAGAAAAAAGAAACAAACCTCTGACCCAAATAAACAAAAGGACTCCCCTTGCTCCTCGGTGAGAGGAGAAAGCGGCATCTAAACAGGTAGATTATTGTTGTCTGCGCGTCTGGTAAAGCTGACTTGCTTTCAAAGCTGCATCCAGCTGTTGTAGCTCTGATACAGACTACTGTCTGGAAAACAGGAGGTTGTGTCCTGTCAGTGTAATAACACCCTGTAGCTAGCAGCTGTATGGTTTAGCTCTCCGTCGCTTTGCTGTTTGGCGTATGTAATATGAGAACCGACTTTCCTGGTTTCCCCTTACATTCATTTCTTAATAGCATCCTCTCGCTCCTGGTCGTGTCCATTGTCCAGTAAATAAACGTGGTCAGTTCGTTACAGCTGTGTTGTCTGCTAGCTTCCAGCTGTCAGTAGCTACATTATGCTGCTAGCCCCTCCGCCTGGGACACAAACCGCAGATTAAAAACACAAAAAAACAAAACACAAACCTTACTCAGTCGCGTCCTCTTCTTACAGGTGTTTCCCGGCGGCAGACATTACCTCCCTAATAACCTCGCATCTCCTTCTCTCGTCATTTTTGTGGAGCAGCATTTACCAGAGAGCAGTATGACTAGCTAGCTACCTAGCTAACGATACGCCGCCGTGCCTCAGCTCTGCGCTTGTAGCTAGCTCTCAGCTGATAATACACTGCAGGCCAGGCTTCCGCTTTCTCTGGGCTTTAAATATCCCCAAGAGGCTCATCATCAGCTGTCTGCCTCTGCGGTAAAGACGGGGCAGGCGAGCACAAACACACAAACCGGACAAGTTGAAATCTGACTGTGAATAACAACAGCTTGCAGAAGGGAGGGGCGCTGACCGAAACATCACATGCGCAACGCGGCCAGAAGAAACAAACACCCGGTATTCTTATAGGCTACATACAAAAAAAAACAAACAAACAAAAAAAACATTGACTGCAGCAGGGATTCTGGCTTATAATCACCACTTTCGAGCGAATAAAGCCCTATATCAAACACCAAGCAGACTCGGCATGCAGATAACTTTAGTTTCAGACAATAAACTGATTTTTATTCATATTAAGTAGCACTAACAAGCATTCAGATTGACATCAAGAAATGATTAGAACCGACGAACATATACTGTGTGAGAGCAATGGGATGGGATTGGTTTGCCGTGTTAGGGCATTAAGTTTATTTATGCTTTGTCCATTTCCCGTGTAATATTAAGCCAGCAAAACTAACTTATTCGCTCCGTTTACGTCTTGTTACACAGAGTAAAAACACAAAAGACCAACCATGTCGAATATTTGCATTTCTGATTTTCCAGTTCCCAGTTTCTGTGTTAGACATTCACGCAGCGTAGTCTGGGTGTTGGCTGAAGAGCATTTTTAATTCGTGTTACATTTAAAACGTTCTCGGGTTACACATACCTTTATCCAATGCAAATCACATTCAAATGAACAAGAAGAGTATGTGAGAGGAAACGCGTGTCTTTGTTCACAACTCTATTTGCCTAAAAGGAAAATGTTATTTGAGGAGAACTGTTGAGTGTATTTGAAAACATAAGGTGATTTATTCCACTGAAATTATTGGACATCAGTGCAAAAGTACATGTTTTTTTTTTTTTCTCCTTTTTTTTGAGACAGCTTGCTAAAAACAGTATGAGCAACTCAGGACAAGTGAACACAAGGCTTGTTCCAGGTCGTTTCACAAATAATAAACCACAAGTTGTGTTACTTTTTCTACGAAGCACACACCAGTTTGCCAAATACAGCTACGTTCTGCAATCTTATCAGCCTTAAACACACTGTGATGAGAAAACTGAGGACTGATGAAGATTGTTTCCTTTGGTATTTTTGTGCACCAAGATTAACACGCACGCACGCACACACACACACACAAATAAAAAAACTAAAGTTTGTTTCACACTTGCCCATTTTAAATCAATCACTGCCAGTCTGGATCCTGGCTCATGCTAATCTCATGCCACAGCAGGCATAGGGCTCAAAGAAGAAAATTAAAATTCAAGAGGCAACCAGAGTTCATATCAATACTCCGAAGATACCACCTTCTCATATGTTCTCATCTACAGCCGTACTGCATGTTAAGCAGAATCGGATCAAGCAGACATACATTAGTAATTAATGCATTAGTATTCCACTGCACAAGATCATGTCTGTCTGCATCACTGAAAGCTGAGAACATAAAAATCTCTTGGAGCACTGATGAACTGGCTTACAGATCCCTCACCAGTCCCTCAACAGGAGCGGGTCAATGGGACCATACAGTTAAAGGACATTGTAGTTTACTACAGCTTCAAGGTCATCATCATAATAGCTTAGCACTTCCTCCTCCTCCAGGCTATTACGAGGCTGTAAAGTTATTCAGACACTTTCAAAATCAGAGGAAAGAATGAACAAAGAAGAAACCAGCAATAAGGAATGTCTACCGGTGTCACAGACTTCTGGACCAATCAGGGCATAATGAAGATGGCAGCAGGACCACTGAAGTAAAGCAGAGGTAAGGAGAGGATCAAAAAAAGAAAGTCACACAAAAGTGAAACACAAGTGTCACAGGCTTTGGCAGCATGGGAGTTTGTTGCCCCTCTGCCCGTCTGTGGTTGGAGGAACAGATATGTCCACTACATTGTTTCCTGGCGAGTCATCATGTGCAGATCTGTCTGATATTTGCTTCTGAGATACGATACGGTAAATTTCTGCAAGAGAACAATAAGAGTTTAGTGAATTTTATAGTACATAGTACATGCACGTGTTGTTGTAACAGAGTGTGCGTTTTCTTACCTGTGAGAATGTTCTTAAAGGCTTCCTCTACATTAGTGGAGTCCAAGGCTGAGGTCTCAATAAAGGAGAGTGTGTTCTTTTCTGAGGAAGGTGAAGGTACATGTATAAACCATTTAAAAAAAAAAAATACAGATTTTTTTTTTTTTTTAAACTTGACCATATTTTTGTGGTCTGGTAACTGTTTAACTGTAGATACACAGAAGCAATGACATTGCTCAACCCGGCTTTAAAAAAAAAAAAAAAAAAAAGAGGACTAGGATAAAAACACAAACCTTGAAATCTTGAAACGTTTACAAGTATATTAGCCCCAAATGAACCACATAAAAACTTTGAAAAATGCAATGAATGGAAACCTTGGACAACAATTTCTACGGTTTCCTTCAACAACATGTCAGTATTTCAAGCGCACTGCTAGTCCAACAATGACAGCGCTTAGTGATGTACCTGCGAAGGCTCGAGCCTCATCAGTGGGCACTGCCCTGAGGTGGCGGAGGTCGCTCTTGTTTCCGACGAGCATGA
>JAPQRN010000019.1:19606289-19618896 GCA_037367275.1 Coranthus polyacanthus | reverse complement strand
AAACCTGCCTGGCCACGACATGATAAACATCAACTGTGGATGATATCGACAACCAAAAAACATGTCCACTCCAAAAGGAAATGGGCTGAACACTGTGTCAGAATGGAGAGGGTGTCTACAGACAAATCATTACATTAATCTTAATCATTAAACCAACAAGTAAATGCAAGTATAAAGTCAAAAGACAACATTAGGTTCAGTGGAAGGTTTAAAGATTTTTATGATCAGAAATGAGGACTTTCACACAGAAGGGCATGACTCGCTTTGACAAAAAGAAATTAAAAGATGGATCCATTAAATTAGATCAAATGTTTTTGGCATTTAATCTAATTTAATCTTTCATCGTCTAATGTGTATAAAAACAACTTTTAAGGACCTGCAGACACCCTGATGAAGAAACAAAATGAAACTTAATGACAGACCTAGCAGGAGCAACTTCAAAGCTAAACCTGTTGATGTTTTATAAAGCTTCACACTTCAGTTTTTTTGGCCTTTGGCAGCACATTACCAGCAGTTAAAACATCATACTTTCGCTTGGCCACTCTGTCGTAGATGTGACTTCATTACCCGCGGCATCTACTGTGTAGTTACACTTTAAAGTGTCACTTGGCCTCATGCAGCGCGACGGACCCCCCGCTGCTGTGCACAGTCAGTGTGTCATCTGCTTCTGAAGCATGAACTGGGCATCAGCCAGAACAGGTCAGATGAGAAGAAGGCTGTTTAATAACTGAGGGAGCTCAGTGACTAACCTACGGGCCATTAGTATTTCTTATGCTACGTTAGGTGTTTGATTCCCGATAGGAGACACCCTGTAGGAGTGGGAACGTTTCTATCTGTAACTGTGATCACCAGCTCCACTCTCAGTCCTCCACCTGACACTCATGCATTCATTTATAGCTGTGCTTTTGGGCACATTTAGACCTGGCAACACAACACTGATCTGTGGCAGTCAGTGACTTTTAGTAGGACAATCCTGAAAAAACACAAACTGCAAAAGCTTCCGTTGTAATTCACACAAAAACGACTGCTAGACAGACACAGCAAAGTGATGGTGCACATGCTATTATCACTCTGTAAACACTCCAAATCAGAGTGCGCACTGCACTGCACTGTGGTCAACATAATGCACCGCACACTGCAAACCGTAACATCACTCCACACATATTTATTCCCATACCAGTCAGAGTCTCTGTTCCCTTTCTGCAGTTGTCCTGTCAACGCCTCTGTAGGAGAGCATCATACAGCTCAGTCCATTGACATCACAACCGCGTTTACCATCGTTATTGCAAGTGTGTCAACATCTTGGCAAAATACACATTGAAGCTGAAAATGAAGGATGATTCGATGGCTAAAAAAGTCAAAAAGATGAGAAGTGATGGGAGCTAGTCCTGCTCTAAGATGTATTTCCTTTCACACATTAAGGTGTATAAACGTGTGTGAGGGAATGCACGTGTGTTTGCTGCTTACGAAGTAGATATCTGTGATTGGCACGTCATCGTCATCGTCGACTGAAGCCTGGCTGGTGCACCCTGAGCCGGACACCTGGCTGGCTCTGTCTGCCTCCACCACCACCACCTTGGGACTGGAGGGGGCTTCCTCTGCAGCCCCGGGAGGAGACGGAGCAGCTGGGGCAGACGAGGAGGCGGAGGCGGAGGCGGAGGCTTCGGGGGCTGAGCTGGAAGGTGCTGCAGCGGCATCGGGAGCTTCTGCGCCGGCTACTTCCTGAAGCTCACTGCGGAGAGGCGAAAGTGAGATGGTCAGATACCGTACAGAAGCTCAATGGGGATGCATACACATCAGTTTCTAACATTAAGAGCCGTTAATTAATTGGGTCACTTGCCATAAGCCACTTTTCACATTCCGTGCAGAGGAACAGGACCAAGCTATTAGAGAAGACTGGCTACGACTAAAATTCAACAGCTGTGTGGGTGCTTGTGGTTTAGCTGCTTAAGCCCAAAGATCTGCCAGCTGGCTGTCTGCTGCCACACAATCCTTTATTGTTCCTGGCCAGATCATCAACTATTAGGAAGGATTTAGGCGCATCCACTTTGCTTTCTCAGTTTCTGTGTTTGAGATTAGCTCCACCAGAGGAAAAGCACAGCAGTTGGCTACTGAGGCAAAACGCCCAGTTGGCATCTCAAAGAGAGAAGTGAGTGGTTGAATAAACGAGCTGGTTGCTATGCAGAAAGTCTTACTTTCAACGTCTCCCATAATATATTTTGACAAAACTACATAAGGTATTTACTCAAATAGTGACCTGGGTCTTTTATTTATCTCAACTGCAGAAGGTAACAGACCTTTATTTGAAGCAGACTTGTATTACAGACAGGTCTTTATTTCCATTTTCCTCTGTTTGACAAGTGTAATTGGTCATATTTATAGTATGAATCCACTCCTGTTTGCAATGTTAAAGTTGCTGTTAATACAATCTCGATACTTCCCGTAACCATTTCAAATTAAAGGCCCCCTAGTGTTTTGTTGGATAGAAGTCATTCATTTATATTCAGGGCTTATATAATGAAGCATTTTCTGGAATGTACTGCGGAAAACTCACTGCAAGGTCCACATACGGCACATGCTGTCCTCTATTTGGGGGCCGGCCTTTATTTCAAGATTTAAAATTCTAGAGTCCCTTATTTTCCCACACTGTGGAGAATTTGGCTTGGGAGTCCACTCGTGTGGCGTCCATTAAAGGCTGACTGTTGTCTTCTCTATCTCTGCCTTTTTCTGACCTTCTCTCTCTCTTCGAGTCAGTCGTCCTATTTCCTTTTTCTCTCTCTGCTCTGGTACATCTAAACATTCCCCCAGCTGTAGGTGAGGTGCTGCTTTCAGGACTCGATCAAATCAGACGATGACAATCAGTCGCCTTTCGCTGCCCTCTCCGCTCCCTCCTTCCTCCCTCCTCCCGTCAGCTCCTTCCAGAGCTCCAGGCCGTACGTCTAGCCACAGCCCTCTCAGCATCAGATCCAATTATTCAGACAGTTTCCCTCGGTAACCACACCCGAACCCGTCTGAACCCTTCTGCCAAGCTCTAATCCTCTCTGCTTGGTTTACAGTTTTTTCTTTCAACTTCCTACATTCAAACTCAGCTGTGTGACCTTATTGAATCATGTTTCCCATGCTGCTGTCCTTTTCCGATTTCAAGGTCGCAGAATTACTTTCAAATAGAGCTAAAAGTCAAAGCAACAGACTTTAATTAAAAACAGGTTGAAATATGCAAATAGTCAGGTCATCCCAGCTTTATGGGAGCAGCGTGAGGCCCGCAGGCTTCCTGCCCCACTGCCCTACTTCTACTGGCTGGTTCCCCCCATATTAGGACTCCTTCAGCCTCACACTGTCACCCCATAAAAACACACTCTCAAATTCACATGCATGTGTGCACTTTCTCACAACCTAAATACAGTAGATGCCTGCTCTAGATAGCGCCCGCAGCATTTATCTGTCCATAACAGGGCGACCAGGAGCCTCAAATGGGTCAAGCTGCTTTCCTGTTTATTAGTGTACGATGTTAGAAACTATCTGTGTGTGTGTGTGCGCGAGGTGTGTTAATCTAACAGCTGGCTGAGCCCAGGTGAGACACTGGCAGCTAGTTATTTATAGAGTCAAATCCTCGGCATCAAACTGAGTCATATTGATGATTGGGGTCATGGAGGATCATTACGGCGCTGATTCCTCTGTCAGGGTCACATTTACACTGAGAGAGTGTGACTGTCCCTGTTTACAGTGAAAACAACTGATATGAACATTTACTATGGGTGAACTACAGCTAGTACTGATGCTTTCAGTTATTCTGTTACTTTAAGAAAATCCTGACCACACAACCTTTGTTTTACCGTTGTTGGGCCAATAGAGAATAAAGTCTACATCAACGATAAATACCAGAGAAGAGCAGTCTGAGCATGTGTAGTGAGTTTATTTTCCTGGTGGAAAAACAAAAACAGCAGACAGCTCTTTTGTGTGCTGGTAATTAAATAAGCAGCGATGCTAATTTATGCTATATTATAAATTTGTGTCCTCACATGATATCAAATGTTTACAACAGTGTTCAATTTGACAGAAATACAATATGTCATTTTATTCAATGTTTTATTCAATTATATCATCTGTCATCGGTGTCATATTTTTACTAATGTTACTTGTAGCTATTTCATTACAATGAAATGACCTGAATGCACATCACTTAACATAGTCTCACTAAGACTTTAACACATTACCTCGTCTGTAAACATGATGAAAACAACAACTCCCAACTCAAATCACAGACTGTGCTGATGCAAACCAAATGTGAAGAAACCATGGATGTATTGGAATGAGAGAAATTGCCATTGTTGTTGTTTCAGGCACATGCTCAAGCGACAACGTGTGAACACGTGTGAATTGAAACTCTCCATTTTACGCATCCACGTGGATATACTGCACATAAAGCAGAGTTTATAAAAGTCCGCACTTTAGAAAACATCTCTGTTTTAGTGAATTAAACCACTGTTGGTGTTTGGATGAGAGGTCAAAGGAAGGAAAATGTAGAGGAAAATGTTCGGTAAAATATCTGTACTAACGTGGAAATGGCCTAACAACATGTTGCTATGAAGATGAAAAATGTACGTTTGGATTCAGAGCACACAAAATAAAAGAACTGGAACAGACAAGGATCTCAGTTTTACTTCAGTTGAACACTAATGACGTGATGCAAATTATTTTAAGATGCACTGACATCAGTTCTGTGTTGCTGGGTTACCTGGTTTCAGGTGAAGGCTGAGGAACAGAGATGGTAGGCTCACTGTCGTGTCTCTTCAGCTCCACCTCCACTGTGATGGTCTGCTGATCCTCCTCACGCACACGCATCTCCTCCTGGGTCCTGAAAACACACCAACACACACAGCGTAAAAAAACAGAGGAAACACACGCAGTCACATCTTAGCAACAGAAAGAATGGGCCTACTCACAAACACGCCGACCAACAGACTGACCTCACATTTTCTCTTTTAGTCACCCGCCCACCACGCCCAGAAAAAATGTCTAAACGCTGTCAAAACACATGCAGCCTGCAGGTCTTAAAAGCTTGTAAAAACACCTTAGTTAATGCTGCTGAAGTGAAAACAGCAGTAATGGTCAACACTCACCTTCCGTCATGGCTGAGAGACTGGGTGTGCCTCCTGGAGACAGAGGAGGCTGTGTCAGTATGAAACAAGACTACTGACGCTAACATGCAACTTAGAGCAAGTAGTTCCATAAACATTCATGAGGCTCACTTCTAACCACACAATGTTGATTTTTTTCTTTTTAACTTATGACCCGATTTCAAGCAGACAAACTAAAAACTTCAGACACTTCCTTTGCAGAAAATAGGACAAATCCAAATAACGTCAGAGTGTGAATGATTCATTTCAGCCTAAGCAGATCTCACATTTTATACTATGTAGCAAATTAACATAAACGTCTTTTCCCTTTCACGGCTCGTACAATATCTATCCGTTCACGTACGTGTAGATAACATGTCCACAGTGTGTCTGCGTGTGCTGGTACCTGTAGCGGGGGTGTTCAGCCGTGTCAGAGGGGGATCTCTCAGGGATGGACAGAGAGGTGGTGGAAGAGAGAGTGGTGGCGATGGACGCTGTGGTGGCTTCTTCAAACGATGGAGGAGTACAAGGAAGAAGATCTGGTCTCCCTGGTGATAGTAGAGAGTCAAAAAGGTTTTCATTTGACTTTAAGAAAGATGGCGCTGCTGTTTGAGTGCATGTATATCATCATGTAACCCTATCCTCTCTTGCCTGCTTTTAATTTCTTCTGTGATTTTCTAAATAGATTTCATTTTTCTTCAGCTTTTCAGTAGAAGTGAAAGATTTCAGTCCTGCCTGTGTAGGCTTTTATTTCCTATTGCAAAAGCTACCAACCTGTTATTGACCAAAGGTTGGAACCAACATTACTGTACATCTCATGTCACCTGAATTACATCTTTTTTGAAGGTGCAATAAATTGTAAAGACAGGAGGTGTGACTTATTTTAGCACGGATAATGTCACTGTAACAGTGAGCTCAGCAGGGTTACTGTAGCGAAGAATAAAATGGCTTTGATCCCACGCATTATTTCATTCTACCATTCTCATCTTCTCTAAATCAAGGCTTTCCTCATAATACCTGAGAAACTAAAACTAAACAAAAACACTAAATCAACTCCTCAAACGCCAAATCTAACACTACTAATGTACTTGAAAAACTAACGAAAACTAAACTGAAATTAAAAACCAAGCTACAAAAGAATACATAAAAATAACAACCATATATTAACTCTTATTGTATTGACCTTCGTCCTCCAGCGTTGGGAAGCTGCGAGCTCCTCTCAGGTCGTAGATGTTCTCATCTCTCTCCGAGGGCAGCTGGCTGGCGGACCAGGCCGCTCCAGGACCAGCACACTTAGGCACCGTCAACGACACACGACCCTTCTTAGACGGAGATGACTTCAAGGCTAAGCACAAACAAATTACATATCAATAAATGATAGATGTATGGGTATGGTACAGTAAACTATGCTGTCAGAATATAGGATTGAAGTATTTTGTTGTTTTTCGTTAACGGTTTTGTTTGAGACACCTGCACATTCACGTGAGCATGCGTGTTGCAATCTAAGACGGCTATCTGACACTGTTGGGTGAAGAAGAACATAGGAAAATACATAAACATTTTATGAGAAGGGAAGTTAATTCAGCATCTTCGTCAGGCCTTGAGGTACAGCATAAACACTGACGTGTATTTCTGAACTCTTTCACATTTTAAAACCATAATATGAGACGACTGTTTAAAGTGTGACAATGTTAAATGGCAGCGAAGATACAGCAACCATTATTAATGTTTCAAAATCTCAGGTTGTTTGAAAAACTTTGGAAGCTGGTGTAGAAGAAAAATAATTCCTCCGGTCCGAAATTGTGGCTGGTTCAGTAGAGTTTTATTCACTGCAGAGGAGACGTGGTACGGCGCAACAAGGCAGCAGTATTCTGTCTGCCTGAGTGTTTCTGGGATGAGGCTTTTATAGTAGTTACACAGGGCTTAACACGTTTAAATAGCAAATGGCAGGGATCTTGAGGTGAGATGAGTTCTCATGTTAATCAAGGTGTGAGCATTGCTGGCGATCAAGCAATTGGTCACACCAAGGCCACAATGTTAATTCACAAAAGGTCATGTAAATGTAAAAGAACAGGAAATGATTTACTTCCACACTGGTGCACAAGAAAGCTGCACCAGGATCAATTTGAAGTTTTCTCTCGCGTGACATGACATGAAGGAGCTTCCTAATAAGGCAGCTAGCTACAGCCTCTGATTTTTCCTGTCATGGCTCAGCAGTAAAAAAGTCAAAAGCCTGGCATCTGACGTTTGTGTTTGTAGCTCTTCCCACACGGGTCTGCCTGTCTATGTAAGGTAGTGCCTCGATGCAAATTGAACTCACAGGAGCTCTTTTTGAAGACAGTGCTGCTCATGAACTTGAAGAACCTATCGGCGTAAAAGCCTGGTCGGTGGACTGACACAGTGTCCTGAGGGAGAGAGAGGAGAGAGATTAATGAGACAAACGGTGCATGAATAAAACGATCAAACCAGCGCTTACACTAGATTAAACTGTCTATTAGTCCCTTAGTGTCCCATTTCACTAAGTCCTTTCTCTGGGTCAACCCACCAGACAGAACACATACTAAAAAAAAATGCAGCAGCACACAGTCAGACCAGGCCACAGACGTGTCTCTTCATTATTTATGCTGCGGCAGGCTGAGATCACACCGCCAGCAGACTGACAGATGACACTTGGTGTTTGGTTAAGAAGGAAGGAGGGACGGCGGAGGCTAAAGGGAAACGACAGTAACTCAGCGGCTCCTCCCGAAACAGTTATTCTTAGCTTTTTGCATCACTGGAATTCAATATGAGAAACATCTTTAAATGGGTTTTTTTCTAGGTCCGCTCTAATGCAAAGAAAATAGTGGAGAACCCACTGCCATCAGCGTCGTGACGCACAGGAGGTTGTTACGGAGCTGCTGCTCTCCCACACGGATCTTGTGCATGAGTGTGTTTCAGCGTAAGAGAGTGGGAGAGCGGATGAGTAATAAAAGAGGGGGCTGGGTGGTATTTAATAAGACTGATTCAACCTTAAGAGCAGCATGGTGCTGATGTAGAGTGTATGAAGAAATGGGAGGAGAAATACACAAACGCAAACCCCATTTCCTGAAAAGTTGGGACATTTTCTAAAATGCAATAAAAACCAAAATCTGTGTTTTGTTAATTCATTTGATCTTTTAACTGACACAAGGGCAAAAAAAATGTCAATGAGATTTCCTCGTATCTTTTCACAGTATTATGTACTGCAGATGGTGAAAGAACTAAATTCTTTGCAATTCTGCATTGAAAAATATTCTTTTTGAACCGAGGATCTCATGGAGTTTGGTGCAAAGTGTTGAGTCATGACATCTCCCATATCTTTGGTAGATGCCCCTTTTATGTCCAATCACGATCCTCTCACCTGTTGCCAAGGAACCTGCTAACTGTGGAATCTGACAGAACAGTGTTACTTGTATATTCAATAAACTTTTCAGTCTTAATTCAACTTTGTCTGTGTGTTGCAGGCACCAAAATCTAAATTTGTTTACCTTTACAAAATCGAAATCTTTTCGTTGTACGTTCGTCAGTTAAATAAAGGTTCAAGCGAATTAAGGTTTTTATTGGATTTTAGGAAATGTCTAAACTTTTCTAGAAATGTGGTACATGAAGTGAAGTTACTGTTAGTACCCCAGTCTCAGATTAAAATGCTTAAAATTCAATGCACTGTATGAGATAAGTGCAACTGAGTTAGCTGCTAAAACATTTGCTTTCAGTTCAGTTTATGCTGTTTCTGAAACTGTCAGAGGATCAAACAAAAAGATACGAGTGGTGTACCCCGTTTCAAAGGAACTCATACCTGGCGTATTATAATAAATATGTTGTGCGTGGGCTGTCAGGAGCTGCCAATCATCACGGCTGAGGTCGTGTTTGTTTCCGAAAATATAATTACATCTCAAAATTTGAAAGGTTTGTTGATATTGAAATGTTGTCGGCCAACTGTAAACCGAAGCCTTTATGTTTTTATGATTTCTCCTCAACAAACAACAGTGTGTGTGTCTCTCTCTGTTATACGCACCGACGTCAAAATGTTCATTAAGTTGAATTATTATAAGCTCGGTAACAAGCTAATCTCAACTGTGCCAGAAAACAATGAATTTATATTAAGTACACAGCAATAATAAGCTCAGTAAAAGACAACTGTGGCTGGCGATTGGCGTGTAATTCGCATTTAAGTCGTGTCTTGGCCTAAAGCTGACTTCTAATAAGACTAAGGATAAACACACATACAAACACCGTCTTGCTATGGCGAAATGGAAGGAGTATAATCACAGTTTTAGCCGTAAAGCTGCTCTACAAACGGATAAAAGTTTGACAAACTTGCCGCTAAACATGAAGTTCCAAAAACAAATGAAGCTTTATGTTACGGTAAATCAGCTTCAGTAAGAGTTAAATGTAACTGCTGTACCCTTTAAGGCCAAAATAACACGTTATCATTCAGTTATCTGATTAAAGTAGTGTTTCTGCTGTGTGTGTACTGTTTGTTCCTGCATCAGACTGGCTGTTGGTTTCAGGAAAAATGCTCTTAAAAACTCACTCCGTCATGAACCAGAGCCTTCCACGTGTGCTCCAGTTTCTTGATTAGCCTGCAAGAGTAAGACAGTAATGTTTACATTTAATAACCCGTGGTGAACATGTCTATCATAATCACACGACTGCTCTCATGCTCACCTGTAGGATTGCAGGATGTCAATGATTCCGATGTAGAGGAGAAGTCTCTCCCCTTTTCCATTAACAGCTGGGATACCCCCCATCCTGCAACAAGAAAAGGACGTCACGGGGGAATATCTACAGTGTACATGTCAAAATGTTAAGCATCTATACCAAATTACTTTTTGGGAGATTAGGGAAAGATCTCCAGTCCTCTAGTCTGCTTTTATTGACTTCCTGTCATGTCCCATGTTTTGTTTTACAGTTTTTTCATCACTAATATTGTGTGTGGAAGTATCTTAAAGTGTAATACCGCTGACGGCCACTAGATGCTGGCTCCAAAAAAAAAAAAAAGAGCCTGGCTCCCGTAAACTTACAGTGTCAGTCATTTTTTTCAAGCACTCATTTTGGTCTCATTCGTTTTATATGGACCCTGTAATAAGTGTTCTCGTTGTCAATCTTAAATTACTGTTCTGTTAATAAGACCTGAGGACAAATAGAAGGCTTTGATGTCTGCAGTGTCGGCTTTGATTGACGGATGTGATCAACAACTCGCTGCCTGTTGAGTCAGACTTTTAGAGCTTCTGTTTATTTAATGAAACAGATGGGGTTTTTTTCCTGACACACACTCTAGTTGCGGTTAATAAATCGCACTAAAAGGACCATCAGATTATTTTGTTAGGCGAATGTTCGATGAAGTTTACTGTTTTACCGTAAGCTAGCGTTTAGCATTAGCTCACCCATCACCCCTCATGCTCCCCCAGCTCCAGGCTTTAATATAAAATGTATGGTACTATAGCGTTATAATTCATTCCAACGAGTGGTAAACATTTTCTGTCTGCTCTGTTCCGAAGGGCTACTCTTCCCTTTTCCCTCGTTCCTTTAGCCAACAGGCTCTTGTCCCTCTGTGGCTGAACTCACGTGTCGTCGGTGTCGATGGAGCCTCCGCAGGCAGCCCCTCCCTGGATGGACTCCATGGCCGTGGAGTAAAGGGCCTTTTGCTGGGCCACTGGCCTCTTCTCGTCGCTGCCGCCCTGGGAGCCCTCCATCTGCCTCTCTCTCTCCGCCTGGTCCATGTTGTGAACCCCGAGCAGCAGACTGTAGTCCATGATCTTAAAGCTTTCCAGCACCTGAGCACATACAGACAAAAAAAACAAAACACGGCCATTGGTTGTTTAAAAAAAAACGTATGGAAACGAAGTGACACATAATATGATGGAGCAGATTCAAGATGAATTCAAATGCATTTTAAAAAAGTTAAATAAATGTACTTAATGCAGCCTAAATATTTAATATAACCAATTTCACGAGAAAAGTACTGTAGATTCAAATATTCATATATTTCAAATATTCACATTGTGAATCACATACATTAATAATTTGATTTCAGATCTACGTTCTATTTTTACAGCATTAACAACTTTTTAATCATCAGTGTACCATTAAACTCTCAAAAAATGATTAAAATCGGTGACTTTAAAATATTCAGACTAAACCCATTTCCTTACTCTTTCATTATTAAAGTCTACTCAGTACTATATAGTTAAGATTTTTTCTACAGCAACAGGTTCAAATTCAATCTTTAGCCCATTTTATCAAGTAAATGTTGCATTTATTTACTGTTTAAGTATTAATTCATCTTGTTACAGACGTCACAGTGATTGACAGGAACACTGTATAAATCAGGGTAAAAGCTTTTATCCAGAGTGCATTACAGTGTCCACACCAGAGGGAATCAGATCACAGACACTGGGGATGTTAAATCCTGTCGCATGGCACTAAACAACACACAAACATGCACTACGCTCCCAAACACATGCTCTACAAATGTAAACGTGAGGTGGTGATTTACAAGACCCTGCGACCAGACCAGACACCTTGTTAAACCACTTGGTCGTAACAAAGCTCTAAATTATTGCAACGGTTTCGGGGAATGCCAAACACTCTCATAAAAAGCTGCCTGCTTCTCTGCCTTCCTCCTCTTTTATTGATCAGGGCACCACAAGTTAGTGTCCAAGTTTTTCCACCTTACTCCATTGCCCCCTTCTGACTTTCTGTGTCTATGTATCTGTGTCTCTATCTCGATTTCCCTCAAGACAAAGTGCACAGTGCTATTGATTTTCGCTACCTTCTGCCCTCCCTAATCCTTCCCTGAAACCATGCGCTGCCTTGCATCCTTCACTGCAGCTCCGTCTGCTTCCTCTCTCTGGAGAATCCCTCTGAATGGGTCTTGATCTGGGTGTTAAATGGATCCTCCTTCAGAATCAGTAAAGCCACCCTCACCATCAGCCCCTAATCTTGTCCTTCCTACATCCTGCCATCTCTCTTGTCTGTTTATTTCCAGTGAGAATAAAAGTCCTGACACAGCAGCAGCAGCCTGAAACCTCATTTCTGTCTAACTCCTTCCCCCTCCTTCCATCTTACCAGGCAGTCTCTCTGTAGGGTCTTGACCAGCGCGTTGTAAGTGTCCTGGTCCAGCATCAGCCCGTCCTGCAAGTCCTGCATGAAGTCCAGGTCTTTGAAAGTGGGCCTGGCCTTCTCTCGCTCCTTCTTGGACGCTCGCCTCTTGTAGGTGGAGCCCTTCAGGTCGTATTTGAGGTGCATGCGGACGACTCGCGGGAGCACGTTGTTCATCACCACCACGCGGATGTTCTTCCCTCCGGACTGGACGCAGTAGAGGCCGAAAAACTTGGGCAGCAAAGTGCGAGGGTTCTGATTCAAGTTCTGTAGAAGAGAACGTACGAGAGGAAGAAAGAAAGAAAGAAAGAAAGAAAGAAAGAAAGAAAGAAAGAAAGAAAGAAAGAAAGAAAGAAAAAGATTAGCGT
>JAPQRN010000019.1:19587191-19599607 GCA_037367275.1 Coranthus polyacanthus | reverse complement strand
ACAGATGTGTGTGATGTGTGTGTATTTGAATTTGTCACGCGTGTGTTTTCACATTTGTGCACGCATGATGCATGATGATGCCAACTGCGAAGTGAAAGGAGAACATCAGTAAACGTAACCCAATACATTTACCCATCAGTAAATGTAAAGGCTTAGTAAAATAAAACAGGAAACAGGAAAAAAAACAAAGACTGGCAGCTGCTTTGACATCCGATTTGGTTTTCACCCATCTTTGAAAAGCTTTGACACGCTCTGCTGAGCACAATTTTTTTTTTTAAATTATACACATTTTTGATATGCTGTCACGGAGCATCTTGTTTACGTTCCCACTCCCGCAGTCACGCGCTCACACAGTCCTTACTTACCATGTAGTATCCGGGCAGCAGTTTCTGTAAAAATTCCGCCTCTTTGTGCATCACAGTCTTGATGATGAACTCGTCGTCCTTCGTAAGGTAGAAGACTGAACCACTGGCCCCGGGGTTGGACAGCTCGATCAGGGGCTCATTACACAGGGAGTACTGCACGTAAACACAACACACGGAACGATGAAAAGCCACGGTCCTCCTCCGATCTCAACATTTGTAAAGATACCATTATTCTGGTATTAGCCCAAACAGTCATGTAAACAGCTTCTTCTGATGCATAAACATATAAATACCCACCCCCCCAATGACAGCAGAATTAGGAGAAGATAAAGGTTTTGAGTTCAGTGTGTGCTGTAGTTGGACAGAGGTAGCTGTACAGAGATTAGCCTCATTTAGATGTTCAAATAATGACAGTCATCAGTCTGATGGTTACCTCAGTTTATTACCCCATTCTCTGCTTCTCTCTCCACTGCTTAAAAGCAAGTAATAGCAGACATCATTTTTGAAGGAGATGAAGCTGCCCTCATCCACCTCCTGCTAATGGATCACTCTTCTTGCCTGACATTTAACGTAATGTTCTGTTTGTGGAGAAAAACACGTCTGAACAAGGCTGAGGGAGCGCGGTAAAACGGTGGAGCGCGCTACAGGATTCTGAATCATTTCACTCGTTGTTTCTGTATGTGGCTGCTTTTGTTCGGCTTGCTTGAAAATACACTCCTTCCTTCTGCGGCTCTCTCCTCTCTGTCCAAATGAAAAGACTAAATAGAAATAGAAATGACCTGACACCCTTTCATACCACGATGGAAAAGTCAAAATATCACAGTTCTGGGAGCTGCCTTCATTCATTAGAAGCACCTAGTCCCTCTAAGTTACAGTAAATCTACTGTTACTACCATCAGCTAAAGAGCCATACCTACAGTAGTCTATCGTAATGTAATAAGGACTGAAGATGTTAAAAGTGAGCAAGTTAGTGATAACATGCAAACCTCTAGAGGACCCACGAGGACATGTGTTGAAGAGTGACCAAAGGAGGAAAACCAAGCAGGATGCGGCGTAGCTACGTGGTTGGAGTGCGTGGTTGCATTAAAAATAAGCGCACACAGAATATGCAGAACCACTGACTAAGCAGTGCATGTATACGCTGCTAGACAGCTCGGGGCAGAGCAGTGAATCATGCAGCCTCCAGGTCGTCCACGCTGATGGAGAGCGACAAGCTGCAGACCTCTTCAAGCATCCTTTCTCCTCCCCTCTGCCCTCTTTTATAATACATTATAATATATTTCACAGCTCCTCTGCCCTCCCAGCTTTCTGCCACACTTCTCAAATGTATTACTTTTACGTTATTCGCTGTCTCTTTCGGCTTTCCTTTTTCTGATTTGTACCACACTTAAAATGAATAATTCAGACATAAATAATTCAGATCATATACATTATAATTCAGATCATCCTCTTCACCGGATTCTAACTAAGCAGAGAAGCACCTCGCTGCACTGCAGGACTGAACGTTACAGACGATCCTCTTGAATTGGATAGGGTTAGGGTACTTTGACTACTTTACTGTGTATATTTGCACTTACTGCTATGACTAATGACTTGTTTTAATGTGAGCTAGTGAACAATTGAATTTCCCCGAGGGGATCAATAAAGCTCATCTCTTGTCGACTCATGTTATGCTGCCTTGCCTCCCTTTATTTTCTCTTTATCTTCACCATGAGAACTGCAAAACAAATCTGCTCAAGTAAGCAAACAATTCCTTTTTAGTGAAACGACAGACAATCCTCACTTTTAAAAGGCTTATTTCAAGAAAAAAACATTGTCTATTTGGGCTAATGTGGTATTTTTTTCCCTCCAGGAAATCTCTGCAGAGTTTTTCTGTTTATGCAGCTTTGGTGCTGTGCAAAAATGCTGTGCTTAAGTCTTTTAAATGGTAAGTAGAACCCTGGCTCTCATCCTAAATGGGTTGTTTGAATGATGGTTTCCTGGAGACTTCTTAACATCTGTTAAGACTTCAACTTTAAGGTGTTTAGGGGCATTCACTGGTGTAACTACGAGCGAGAGCCTTACCAGATAGTCATCCGGCCTGATGCCAAACAGTTCTCTGAAGTAGCGGAAGGCCACTGGAGCGTACGTCTTAAAGCGAAAGTCCGGGAAATGGTGAGCTGGAGTGAGGTTGCTGCCTTCACTATAGTGAAACCATATTAGTGCACATTAGAAGATGATAATCACAACCTTGCTTTTCTCCAGTTAACATCACAACAGGTAACAATATACAGTACAAAAATCCTCTTCAGCAGCACGCATTAACACTCTATTCACCGTATCAAGTGCACAGTGCATTAATGTTCAGAGCCCAATGCAGACCTGGGGAAAAATATGCTCTCCACCACGTAGAAGTCCTGCATCAAGACATCTCTCTCAGGCTTGGAGCTCAGGTTGCCCACTGTGTAACCGATGCCCAGCTGGATGGCACCTTTCAAGGCTGAGGATGTGGTCTGTGGAGGTGGTGGTGGTGGTGGGGGGGTGAGGACACAGAAGGAGATGTGGTAAATAGTCACAGTGTGTGAAAAGTGCAATTCTGCGATGCAGCAGATCATAAAAAAACGACAGAATCTCGTTATTTGATAGAATTAAATTGGTACAAGTCTAGTGTGACGATGCAATAATAATAATACAACACCACATTTTACTGTTAAAATGGCTTTAAATATGATCATGAACCTTTTCAAATCTTTCACCTTCTGTTTCTTCATCTTTAAAAGTGACTTGCAAGTCTCAACAGAAACAGAAAACACACCACTGAACAGGTATGTGATGTATAAATTACCTTCTTGTAAGTAGTTTCCCCTGACGCATCCACCCCTCTGTGGCCAATCTTCTTTCCCTGACCCGGCTGGCCTGAGGATGAGGGCATCTGAGGGGACAAGAGGGTTTGCACCTGTTCATTAACAGCGATTATTTAAATATGAAAAGAGTTGGAGAGACACAGTGTCCTCACGAGACCCATTCGTGCTTTGATATTGTGAATTGATTTCTACTGAACAGGCCAGGTGTTCATTTTGATGCAAAGTTTGGTTCGTTTGCTTTAATTAGTGGAACTTCACCTCTTCCACACGAACAACTCTGCATAGCGTTAGACGGGACTGAACGATGTGTGAGATAGTTAGATTTAGAAAGTGCGCACATTTTATTGTCATTATCTTTTTACACCACAATTATGCACCACATGACAAATTAGTATTGCCACAAGTCGTGGGTCTGAGCTTAGGAGAAGAGGAAAAATACCTAAAATTAACGTTAATGTTTCTTCATACTGTCGAGATAAGTTTACACTGGTCATTGTTTAATTCCTGCTGTGTAGAGAAAGTTATCTTGACATTTTCCAATCGAATGTGCCCTTCTCTCTTTGGATGATATCACATAATCTATCAGAGTTAGATTACGTTTCCTTTCAACTTGGCTCTGAGCCGCTCCATTGGCAAAAATGTCCTTATACTAAATACTATGTTTTGTCTAGAAGCTGAAGTGGCAGATGGATTTAGAGGGATTTAGAAAATTAGAAGGTTTTACAAGGATGTGAGCCAATCTGTCTGACGTGTTAAACTGATGGTTAAATACTTGATTCAACTCCACTTTCAGACGCTGTGGTCTTTACTAAGTTCGGAGGCACCACGGGTTTTACGGCAAAAACAAGTAACTGGCCAAAAATAATAAGAATAACAACTAAGGAACAGTGGGTTGATTAGTTTTCTCACAAATGTAGCACCACCGAAGCAGTGGGAGATATTGATGTGGAGGATGAGAAAAAGAAGAAATAAAGCGAGCATCGTAACAGAGCGGGTTGTCACAGGGACAGATGGCGGCTCACCTCTGTGATGAAGGCTTTCTTAGCAGCGGCATCTGTGACAGAAAAAGAGAAAAGAGACAGGGGATGGCTGCGTTAGTCTCTGCGTGAGTCGGAGAGCCTCCATTACTCAGCATCATTAGCGCCGTCGGTGACAAAGATGAATCCCAAAGGATGGACGCAGCAGTCCAACATTATGTAATAACAGTGTCAAACACAAGTACGGGGCTGTCAGCTGGAGGAACTGCAGACGTCCTACAAGGGCACGGAGTCCCGTGTACTGTGTGCATGTTTAGTTTCACTTTGCTGAATTAGGCTGGGGCATGCATTATATTTTAGGCAGTTTGAGAATAGACCACCAGGGTACAGAGATAAACATACAAACATATTGAGAGTTTAAACCGAAATGGAAAAAATAGCTCTGCAAAGTAATCATTATTCGCCGGCGAGGGTACATTGCAGCACTCTAGACTCCACAACGGTAATATTATGTTCTACAGCAAAAGACTAAAATCTCAGACGCGCACATCACATATGGTAACAAACCTCACACATACAGCACTCTTACATCTGCTATGTTGTACTCATTTTTAGTCTAATAACAGGATGTAGGCTGCGGCGAAAGGCAATCAGAGTACTGTTTTCACCAGGAAGGCCTGAAATAGATGCATAATTATAGATGTATAACACTCAGCATAATAAGGGATGGAAGGGTACGGAGGGCAGGAGAGAGGGAACGCAAAATGAGTGAATGAAGGAGTGGAAAGAGACCGAACGAGGGGATGAGAGAGGGCTTCAGACGGCACAAGAGCGAGGCTGATTAGCTCCCTCTCTGTTATAATCATAGGCAAGATCCAAGTCGGCAGCCCAGATGGTGGAATTTATGCAGATATGTTTACAACAGCAGCAACACAGTCTGACTGTTGTGAATAAATACATAAGGATATGAAGATCAGTGGTAGGTAACGACATATTTATACATTTGCACACGCTATAGACAGGGCACGTTTTATTTTTATGAACACTGTTGAGTTTTTCAGTCAACAGCTCCCCTACTGATTTTAGCAGGTGCATAATATATTATCATACGTTTGGTTTTGCTTTAATAGATTTTGTTGCTGCACATACATTTGACATAAAGTCTGTATAAAGCAGTAATAAATATGTGTTCTGAGTTTGCTCTGAAATGCCGGGGACGCGTCTGCTGAAGGCGCTGACCCCCAAAAGCGGGAAACGTGCAGCCTCTCTCGAGCGTTAAACACCACTATGACCTGAAAAACGGATGCTCCATCTAGCAGCTTCATTGGACTTGTACACCCATATATGTTGGAGCCTCCGGAGCCAGAATCCAATTCAGAGCCACAGGACACTGACCTACTTGAGAATCAACCTCTTTCCTCTCAATCTGCAACAGATTGGTCATTTATTTCTCCCATGAATTCAATTTAGCAATATGTATTACTGACAGACACAGCCTAGCCTAGTTGTAGTAGGTTTAGCAACTTGCGATTAAACAGGGAAACCACAGATGCAGGGCTGAGCAATAAACTGTATTTTCATCATCATCGCAATATGAACATGTGTGATGAACTTGGGTTAGTTTGTTTATCATATCGTCATTGCAATATTGGTCAATTTCATCGCGCACAGATTTCCCTCAAATCGTACGAGCCGACACTGAGGTCAATGAGTTTTTATGAGATTACATTCTTAAGGGAGGGGTCAAGCTAATTATGACTCCAATGTATCATCGAGCCATGATTACTGGCCAAAATAATCCTGAACGCAAACATTTGACAGTTTAATGGTGTAAATAACTGCATGATTTAGTACTACAGAGTTCACAGTCTTTTCATGTTTTCAGTGACTATTTTCTAACATGTATAATGTCTGAATTTCTTCTACACAGACTTTAAGTCTCATAATCTTGTGGAGCAAAAGAAAGGATCTGAAAAGCTTTGGAAGACCTTTGGGGGAAGATGTTCATGACAAATGACCCAAAAATGGGGGAGTATATTGCATGGTATTTTAAATATCTGTTCAAGTAAAATGGTGATTGCTTGGTTTGTAAATGGCACCATGGAAAAATCACCAAAGAGCTGCACTACCGATCTGTTGTCACCGAGGGTTGACGTGAAACCAACAGGATATTTGATCTTCGGACTGGACCACCATGTCCTTCGAAGTGAACTGTGCACATTTCCTTTCAAAAATGTAACTTCGAGGCGGACAGGCTCGACCGTAACCTCTAACCTAAACAACCCAGCATATTCACAGGTCCAGTATGTGTTTGCAGTTGAACTGACATCCAGGCTCTCTGCTCTCCGCCTGTGTGCGCCTGCCTCTCGTGGATGCCCATGTGACTGAACCACACTGCCACCCCTCCTCCTGCTCCAGCTCTCCGTCTCACTCCCTCTGTTGCGCAGATTTGCGCTGGGATGAGCTAACCAAAGCGTGCCAATCCAATCCCAGCAACGCTCCCTCCAAGCTGCAACAACAAGGGAGCAAAATGTGTGAAGGAATGCAGATGATTAAAGAGGAGGCTCTCCGGCTTTTTACTATTTACTTCTGTGTGCAAGTGTGTGAAAGAACGTGATTGGCTGGACAAGAGTGTTTTGTTTTTTTTCCACATCTCTTCTGTCTTTATTGTGTGTGCGATTGTATGTTGTGTGTCTTACGCTTCTCTTCTGCAAGTCTGCACCTGTTAAGACTGAGGATACATGCGTAGGTATGTGAATGACGGTGCGACAGCAGAGACTACGCTGTAGGTAATAAGCACGTATGAGACTGGCTGTGTGTATCCAGGCATGTGCTTCATCCTGCCCTGCTGATCTCAAGAGAGATTAACCAGCAACACTGATCTGTGCGGATCCAGACAGTACAGCTCGATGGCTGCCTTCTCTGTTCGCTTACATTCATTTTAAACAAAACTACTCAACCTCCCTTCGACATATTGTACACACTGATAATAAACTAGTATGTCTGCATTGTCTCTGTTAATCTATTCTGCACTCTGTCTGCAGTGAACTTATTTTAACCCTTCTGAAATTAAGAAACCTTTCTGAATTACTTGGCTTAAACTCTAATATCAACAGTCTTGGAAATTGCTTACTCCGCCTTTAATTGTCCCGATTAATCTGCCAAAACAATTAATCGTCTACCGCTAGATAATACCATTAAATCCACATCAGCCATCTTTGTAATTCATTCAAAGCATAGCAGTGTATGCACTTGATCTAAAGGCTCCTACAGGCTGTGAGATTTCAGCAGTCTTATACGTTTATTGTCTGCCACACTGTGCGACATGGATATAATAAACTTGGGTACGACATGTGACGACGACACCTACTTAATCTCAGGCTACCACGCAGGTAAATGTACAAGAAGAAAACGTCATCAGTGCACGTCGTCTACCTGTGTTGTAAACAGTGAAGCTGAGACCACTCGCGTCAAGCTTTTCCTTTCATTTTGCCACCCGGCCGTGCTCCGCAGTACTGCCTGACGTGACAGCATGCTATCAGGGTTAAAACCTTTCTATTTACCTCAAAGGGGGAATTCATTGATATCCTCCCTGGTAATGTAAAGAGGCTGCAGAATGAGGACGTGAGGAAAATAGGTCCCACTGCACCATCAGTCTTTACAGTTGCTCAGGGAATGGAACAACAAACAGACCCGTACAAATAAATAGCTTCTAACTGAGACTGTTGCCGAGCCAGGCTGCTATGTGTTGGTTTAATGGCCCGCACTTACAACCCTTAAGAGAGTCGGTCCATTATCGGCCTGTGATAGCCATGGGAGGTGAGGCGAGATGAGGTTTATTTATCATTTCCGCACACGCGCGGTTTGAAAACACAAGGTGTTATAGGATCAAATGTTATAACCACCTTGTATGTTTGCTAAACAAATCTGTACACTTCATCAATTTATTTAAATGATCAAAATCTTAATACCTGAGATTAAACATGGCGGGTAAAAACGTGCCAAACGATTTTGGTTACATTATTGAACGCACAAAACAGTACCAGCCTACTGGCAACAAAATGGAAAAAAACAGGAAAAAATAGGAGCTGTTGATGCTTCAAACTCATTAAAATCTGTGCAGTTTCTGGCTTTTCATCAGACAAGATCATATGTAAAATGATACCTGGTGAATAAGTCAATTGAGGAGGGCAAACTTGAAAATGTATGGCACTTTCATTAAACCCCTTTCACCTTTGTTTTGTTGTTTATATCCTACATTTTCTCCCTGTTGTTTCCATAGTGGCCCGATTGAGGTCAACCAGCACTTTCATAACTGATGCACGTGTGAGCCTCGAATCAGCTGACAGATACCGCCTTCCGCATGTCCTCTCACGCTGCTGTTAAATAGGGCATTGGCGCAGTCACAGAGCAACATATGATACAAAAAAAAAAAGAAATAAAAAAATCACAGTTACACGTGCATAAATTCACAAACTGCTCCCGCCACATCGGCAAAAAGTAGAAAAATAAAACCAGGCTAATGCGGCGTGTCAATAGACAATAGACCAAAACAAATAGCCCCAAAACAGCATCAACACGGGACGAAACACAAGCAACACAAACCACTTACTAAAACCAAAATGGCTTGTTTTGCTGGACTTTCATTTCAGTCCCCTTCACCTACTGTTGCTATGTCTGTCGAGCTTTTCATCGTGGCTTAGCACGCCACGTTACAGTGACGAAAGTAGAAAATTATGAACACATTCATAAGATATGTTTGAAACAATTAGTTCTCTGTTTTCAGGCAGAGGTTCACAAAAGCAGGCATCTCTCTTCTGACCTCTAACTATTGATTTTACGCGGGAATGAAACGTGTTTTGGCTGTAGCTTGCTAGCCAGGTAGCTAATGTTAGCTATATGAAAATGCTGGCCATTATTAACTTTTTTAAGATTCCCAGTGACTTTTTTTCCAAAATGATAACCTTGTGAACGGGTCTCATATATGCACCATACATGCACACATATTCTGCATGCACACATATTATTTTTTTAAGGTAATACTTTGGATTTTTTTGCAGTTTTTTTTAAGCGCATCATACAAAAGCAGGTCTATAAAATATACTCCAGGGATTCTCAGGGGATTATAGAAAATATGAAGGAAATATTGACTTGGGTGAGTCACCTAAGTGTTAACATCATATTGACGTTCGTTCGTTACTGACAGAGATGTCTGACCCAGATGGGATCGATACTGGGCTTCCCCGAGGATGAGCTAAGTAAGAGGCAGTCTCTGAGATGATTGTTTGTTATCTTGGCAGAGGCTAAGTGAAGGCTTTCCAGCTATCGATTGGGTGTTAATTTTTCATGCCACAACAGAGCAGCATTTGCTTATTGTGTCAAAGTGCACCCGACCTGACCTACAGGAAGCAGAAATCCATAATTCTGTCAAATTTAAAAGAGCGAAAACACCAACAAGGCAGACTATTCGATATGCGGGGATCTTTTGTTGTATAAATGATGGTGAGCTATTATGTCGGTGAAAAAAAGCTGTGGGTTTTTGTAATATTATCTCTGACAATGTGTGGGGATGAGGTGAGTGTAAGAGGAGAGAGTCATTTATTCTCTCATGTCCAAAATGCTCCGGAGGTTCAGACAGGACCGCCTTGAGCGCCTGCATTTTTGTTAATTTGTGGTTAACCTCAGCCTAGTTCACTTCACTCAGGAGCGTTATGCAACAGTTGACGGCTGCTGTGCAAACGCAGCAAAGGAAAACTGAGCCTAAATCAGTGTCATCAGGCCATTTCACCCTTGAGCTCTTGGTCTTAGTGGCCTCCAGGCTGTGTAATTTTCCATGACCACACCAGTCAGCCAGTGTGGTCCTCATCCTCTGTCTCCGAGTGGAAAAGTAAAGGCAGTAAAAAGACTTCATTAAGTTCACGCAAGTTTTATGAGTCTTATCCTGTAACATGTGATGTTTACTTGGCGCACACATTTACACACCAGTTTAGACTGAACACTAGAGCGCTGTAACATTTTCCAGGGTTTTACTGCAACACCCAAACCATTTTGGGAACCAGTCAAATTAATGTAAAATCAATATGGAGAGCATCAAAACCAACTAGAGGGCAGATCTAATGGTTGTAGATGGTTCCCAGTGGACTGTATCGTCTTTAAGCTTTTTGGGTGTAGTTTATTTTCACTTCTACCTTTTCCAACGTTTTGTACACAGATATTCTAATAATAATGATCCAAAATGATGTTAAATTATAACATTTGTATTAAAAACTATTCATGCTAAAGGACCCCCAAACCCACCACCACCACCATAAATCTTGTGTGACTAGTCTGGCTCACATCGATGTACTCTTCTGGAATAATCCTGTCATTAGGCGGCATTGTCCTCCCTTCCACTATTAGATACAGAACAACAACTTCGAGCTGCAACCGCAGGCTGAAAATGGCAACTTTTTATGTCGCGTTGCTTCTTCACGCGCAAGTGGTCCAGCAAAACAGTTTCTCCCCCCACAACACTATTTTGCAGAGGTACTGTCACTGCATCCTGCACTTAGCAGCGCCCAAGACGAGTGTGATTCGTTTCAAGAAATGCAAACTAGCCAAACAACCAATACAATTTTTTTTCCCCCTATTCCAGAAGGATAGTAGGTGGTACCAGACCTACCTTCAGTACTGGCACAGCTCTAATGTGGAGGTAGGTCCGGCTATGCGATATGGTAAGGATAATAGTTGAAAACAATGTGAAAAAAACACTTCCGCCACCATCACCCCGAAACCAGACAGCACCTATGCCCTCGGACAAGAATTTGATATCTGATAATCAGTAATGGTAAACACAATTAGAAAATCATTTGAATGTTGGAAATTATGATTTCAAACATTCTGTCTGCTTCTCCCGTGCAGAAGCAGACAGTGATCAGAAACACTGAAGGTGTTTCCGTTGTCACCAGTATCCTGGTTTCTTTCAATGTAATCCAACCCGTCACAACCAGCAAGAAAGCTTCTCTAAAGTTTCTCCAACTAGGACATGATGTTACAACGCACACCTGCACAAAGGACATGCCAAAAAAAACGGGATCATAATCTTGATACTAATGTGCCAACACACTTAAAGGCATCTTATGTATATCAGCATTTCATTAAGTCTTCTCAGATGACCATCCCTGCCTACCAGAGCTATTTGGATGGTGACACTTATAATTAAGGAGTCATCAACGTCCTAATGCTAAGCTTTTCAAAGAGGCTTTACGTGTTCCTCGCAATTACGGGACTCCGGCAGAATAATATTCTTACGGTTTATCCTTCCTGCTTCTGCATGTAAACACACACACAGACAAAGTAATCGCCACAGACTGTTATGCCAACTACTTAAACACCACAGTAGCATGGATATGGTTGAACTCAGCTCTAAACATGTTAAAACACCTTAGAGTAGCAACGTGCTGGTGTCGACGCACATGTGCAAGCCTCCCGTTGAAATACATTCCCCTCAGCATTCCCCTCATCTTCTGAACAAAGCGCAGAGGGGAGGGAAAGCTGCTCCGTCCTCTGCTGTCAGTGTGTTATCATGCACTTCATACACTCTGTATAATGCAGCGAATGCACGGACGGAGCAGTGGCTGGAGGGGGAAGGCTTTTCACTATGCCAAGTCATCCATTATGATCAATAGCATCAGGCAAAGAAAGCAGCAGACTTAATAAAAAAAGCGTCCTGCCTTAAGCTGGAAGACATCCCTGTGAGACATTTAGCTTGGTGCTAGATGATGAGAAATACACAACAGAGTCTGCGTACAAGCAAATATACAAACCTTTGTTTAGAGCCGAGCAGAGCCTTCAGGCGAAAAACCGCATGTCCTTTAGATGAAAGAACGGGGGGGGGGCGGCCTCAAGTCGAGAGGTTAAAGGAGCTGACCGTGAGCTGCGGGATTTTAAACTTACAAAATGACAGCATTATTCTACCCTGTGTAAGATCGGTTAGCCTACAGCAGTGTGAACTAACCAAGAGAGCAGTCGCAGTTGTGATTGTAAGTCAACCTGTGCATTTTATATAATCGGAAAGGATGCAATTTAAAGGTCCAGCGTGTGTTTGGTGACATTTTGGTTTCAGTGACGCTGAGCAGAGAGGTGCGCTGTGTAAAACGTGCAAAAATGAACGTTGCAATATTACTTTTCTGCCAAATCGTGCAGCCCTACACTGTAAAACTGTAAAAAAAAAAAAAGATGCTACTGTCTGT
>JAPQRN010000019.1:19549268-19580828 GCA_037367275.1 Coranthus polyacanthus | reverse complement strand
TGGGTATGAGTGTGTAGAGAAGATAACTGAGAGTAATGCCGTCGTGCTGACAGGACACTATGGGGGCAAATTAGGTCTGCCAAAGGATGAGGGGCTTTGAATTGGACTTAAATGCTCAGACTGCTGTTTAACAGCCAGCTGTGACACCCACACAACATTGAATTCACACATTCAGAGCTGCTGAGCTCAATGGTGCCCAGATACGCAGGATATGACGTTAACCGAGCTCTCAGCTTCAACACTTTGACGTGCTCACACGTAGCATCTCCAGGAGGCTTGAAGCTGCCATTTTTATTTGCAAGTGAAGCAATGAAACAATGAAGATCTGATCACATTACTGGAGGTGTAGCCACATGAGAAATCCCACTGGTAATATCACTTTGACATAGATAGTAACCCAATCTGTGGGTTAAACACATTTCAGCTGAATAGCCGATAACAGACGATCCCTTTAAGACCCTTTGCTGACAGATGTTGCATTGGAGTCATAGTGTGATCCACACCTACCCCTCCCTACTGCAGGGCTTAACATACAAACTAGCTTAACGTCCAAAGCTTTGTGTCTGAGAAGAGGGCGCATGCAACAATGTCTGTGATACAAACAACTAGCGCCGACCGATACTGGGTTTTTGGAGCCAATATCAAATAAATATCACTTCAATCTTTTTCTGCGTTACATGTTG
The DNA here is from genome assembly GCA_037367275.1 of Coranthus polyacanthus. Lineage (NCBI taxonomy): Eukaryota > Metazoa > Chordata > Actinopteri > Kurtiformes > Apogonidae > Coranthus > Coranthus polyacanthus. Next base: position 19,580,145 of record JAPQRN010000019.1, on the reverse strand, counting down.
TGCTGAAAAATTCAGATCGGTTTGCATTGGAAAACATTTAAACAGATCAAGTATATCTGTGATAGGACCGATGTACTGGTGAGGCTCTACAAACAACAAGATCTGGGTAAATGTCACCTTTAAAGTGGTCCATATTCAGATTAATAAAACCAATTAATCCAGCGATGATAAGCAGAGTAACGTACTGTCTAATAATATCACCATCTTTGAGCTCATATGTTCAAATGAGTATTTCTGTTGATATTATAATAAGTGTTGGGTCTGCCTTAGAAAAAAAACTGGCTTCTTCCTCAATGGGGCTCCTCCTTAAGGACTCATAATATACTGCTCTAACAGCATATTAGGGAAGTGCTGCACAGATGATAAGGTATAATTAAAATACGTCTTCTCACTGCAATATTTAAAACCAACTCAGCCTACAGCTTTCGTGGATTCAGGGATGAATAAAGCTGCAGTTAAAGAGCGTAACAATATTAAAGGTGGCGGTGTGCTAAAAACACAACACAAGAGTTGTGTCTTTTATTTTTTTATGCCTTTCAGTACAATAACTCAACAAATAACACTGAACAATGCACCTGATTATCTCTGTTCATCATCACACGCAGGCTCTCTCCGTCTGCGGAATGGCGCATGTTTTCCATTGCATGTGAAGGTGCACAGAGCAGGCACACACTTGTGAAATTACCCCGGGTGCATGAGACACGCACCAGCAAGCAGGCAAGAAAAAAAAAAGCATCTGCAGCCAAAGGCACCCCACTCCAATTTTCACCCTCTGATACAGCTGAGTTCCGAGAGTAGCCATCACCTCACAACTCTCTGATTCCCAAGTCTGTTCTGTGTCTCTGTGTTGAGCTGGACATGGTCAGCATTTCCGCCCAACAGGGACTAAAAATACCCAAATCTGACACTGAGCGAAGGCAACACGGCCAACGTTACACCCAACATCGGGGCATCTAAACACGTATCACAGGCTAATCTTGTTTTATACGTAGTTTAAAGGCATCACGTGGCAATATTAAATAAGGAAGTCGCATTTAACGCAATCCTTAATCCTCATAGCCCAATATTCATTACAAAAGAAACCCATTTTAATTCAAATTCTGTTTGTTAAAGAAGGCAGCCAAGATTTGCATGGAGTTTATTTTGAAGCATGAAATTAAACACGTCAATTCATACTGTAGTGATATACAGCACTGTCCCTGATTTCCCCAGGATAATGTTAACCTAAAATGGTCAAATATGGATCCCAAGCCTTTTCCCTAGGTTTCTGGAAGGCTTAGGTGCTGTGGTTGCAGGATTTATTGGTCCTCCCCCAAGAAAATTTGATGTTATTTGACTAAAAACTGTGCATTCCTTTTCACATATTTTTTAGGCTATTACACCGCGAGTTTGTGGAAGAATATCTTATAATATGTAATCGCATTTATAATTTCACATCATTACATGACTATCATTATCATAATTACCGTATCTGTGTACAAAAAGTTTGGAAAAGCTACAACAGATAATAAATAAACGACAAAAAAGCTTAAAAACAAAAGTCAGCTGGAGACCATCTCTAGCTATCAAATCTGGGAAAAGACGTTTATTTAGTTATGATGCTCGGATGGTGCCCAAAATGGATATCTCACCATTAAATCTGTTAATAATCACTAAATGTTAACAGTATTAATACAAATTCACACTAGATATTTTGACGAGTTATTTATTTGTCAAATATATATATATATTGCCTTCATTTATGACATATGAACTTGCATGATGTTGGCAAAATATCACCCAAATCCCCAAACTGAGGGAGATAGAGTTGAAGAAATGCATTTTTTCATGTAAATTATTTGTATTTGTAATTTGTATTTGTTACAGTCTGTGGGGTGACAGATGGTGACACATCTTGGGGCCCAAAGCTTAAGATGGCCCATGTAAAATATATAACATTTATTAAAAATATTATAATGTTCCTCTAGAATGGAGGAAAGGAAAGCCTAAATACACCTTCTGACTGTGTCTGTTTGCCAAAGCAGTTAATGAGAAAGACTGACAGATCTACCATACATTATGCATGTTCAGGTTAGGTGTGTTACTGCCTGGTCACGACTGTACTACAGTATTACAGTACATCACGTATCGTATGTGTAAGTGCCTAACTTTACCTGCCTCCCTCATCCATCCAGCCTGGTTAGCTACTAGCCTAGCTTACCAATTCCTTGCTAGCAAAGATGAGTCGGGAGTTTCTGGTCACAGAAGCGGCACCAGAGACTCGGATGGAAATGGATGTAAGGGTAATACGATCAAATGAAACCCATGTCGGCCTTAGTGATGAAGGAGAAAACAAGTACCCATGTCTGCCGCGTCCATCCCGTAGCTAACTCCAACGACCGTGTCCGCATCATCGGATGCTGCGGCCCCGGATAGCGGGCTCCCGTCCCTGGCCTCCGACAGCCCGACCGCTCCCTCGGCTGCTGCTTCCATTCAGCCTCCCGGAGGAAAAAAAAAAACAAAAAAAAAAACAAACACAGGCGAGCCCTGCGAATGAAAGACCCGCAGCGACGGCGAATAGGGAGGGGGGGGGGACGTGTCGTTTGATATGTAACAGTTATCAGAAGGATGATATGATAGTTATCCGTGACAGTCCCTTCATCTGTGCGGTATTTCCTCACGACGGCGGAACGCGGTCCGCTCCTGTCAGCTCCACTGCACTGACTGCACTCGCTGCCGTTACTACTCCGCCGCTCTGCCTCGGTTCTGAGCTGGGCGCCGCGGCTCCCTCTACAGGAGGCCGAGCGAACTGCAGCCTGGGAGCTCCGGTTCGGGTCAGCTGCAGACGACGAGTCCGACGTCCGGCGTGTTTCACATTGTCATAGGGTCTAGATCATTCTACTAAACAATATGTCGTACCTTGCCTCTATATTACGCGTACTTTTTTTTTTTTTTTGGGGGGGGGGGGGGGATTCATAATTGCTTTTATCAACTGGTGACCTTATTAGTTATTCCAGCCTTTACATGACATTTTCATCTTCATTTACAGGATTGTTTCTGACTCAAAAGCAGTTAATGTGCAAATTAAACTATTATTACTGACCATATGACCCAGAGGTGTCCTAAGCATCATTTACACAAACATGCGATGATAAATGATGTGTTGTCTTTTAGTGTATTATAGTATGTAGTACAGTGCAGTTACATATACAGGCTAGTATTATTGTGAAAGTCGTACTGCTAATCCTTGACTGTGTGCATGAACCTCCTGGATACCTACATTTCAGACAAATTAAGTCTACGTGTCTATCTGGACCTAATTACGGGCATCATTTTCTTTCATACCATTGTTCAGAGACAAAAAAAAACAAAACGAAAAAACTGTTATTAAGGCAGATGATGAAGCAACTAATTATTTTTTCAGTGGAGGAACAGGGTAGATAGTAGAATACTAATAAACTCACAAAGAGATAGATCATTTCTTTCCTGAAACCTTTTAATTAAACCTTTTAATCTGTAAATTGTACACAGTGTTTAGCTGAAAGACAAATAAAGGCAAAAGTCTCTTTAGAACAAAATGTTAGTGCATTTTATTATGAAAACTATGCCACATTCATCGACAGTTACTGGTTATTGTTGAAGACATTTATGATTCTTTCTTTGTCCGTTCAGAGAACCAGATGAATATAATCTTGGTGATCTTCCCAGGAGGTTTGCACGCCATTTTCATCAGGTCTGTCCTGTCCGGTAAGCGGGTTTATGAACAGACCTTCACTGATCTGGGATGGATTCAGGTCATATTCACTGGTGCTCAGAGAGGCAGAGAAACACGGGGAAAGTGATGAAGACATGAAATGGATTAAGTGTCAACGAGTGAGATATCGATCATCCGTTGTGAGGTTAAAGGTACTGAGGAAGGTCCTTCTCCACCACCTGGAAAGAAAGGCAAATACTTCAGTTTTTGTCTGTAATTTATAAAGATTTTTTTTTAAACATACATTGCATGTATTAAAACCAGCAGAGAAAGACAAATATACACACAGTTTGTGCAGTTATAACTATCACGTCAAGAGCTTGAGTTTATTAGATATTTGCTAATTTATTAGATAAATTCTGTGTTTAGTCTGATCTTCTCTGTCTTGTCTTTTCATTATTGATTCATATTCACAGCACAAAACCAAAATCAAATAAGTCCAATTTTTCACATAGTAACACCAAATAGACACCACATTATGGCCATTTCTTTAACACCTTTTTTTCTAAAACCTTTTTCAGCCACATGGGAGAGATATAATATTAAAAAAGGGTATCCAAAAGTCTACTATTTTCTGTGGTAAAGTGAGATATATAAATGTACGTACACTTGGATCATCCAGGGGTCCGTATCTCTTCACAACCTGCCCCTCTCTGTTGATCAAAAACTGGAGAGAAAAAGAATAAGCAAAACGCTCAAATACAAAACATACGACATTTATTATCGAAAATATTAGTGTGTATAATGAGAATCCAAACTATTTGCAGGTGTCTGATATTTATTGACGTAGCGTCGTCTAATGTGATGCGGTCTAAATGTGCAAATAACCGATAATACGTATTTACCTTGGTGAAATTCCACTTGATGCTACTGCAGGAATGAAAACAAGTCACATGTTAGGAAATAATCGCTGAGTACATTCTTTGTTAATCTGTGCTTGAATCAGGGGCTCTAATTTGATCAAAAAAACACATTCACTGGTTTGTGGATAATCGGTCATTAATTTGTCAGCCAACTTACTTTCCCAGGAATCCTTTTCCATTGGGCTGATCCTTTAGCCACTTCCACAGAGGGTGAGCATTGTCCCCGTTCACTTCGATCTTGCTGAACATGTCAAAGCGGGCGTTGTAGGTCTGGGCAAACTGCTTGATTTGAGTTTCATTGCCAGGCTCCTTCGAAATAAAACGCGCAAGAAATGTAAGAACTGGACAAATGCGTTGCGTGCCATTATAATGTAAGTAACTATTACGATCATTCATAAATGTTCTATAATATTTTCGGATCACAGTCTTGGGCCTGTTCTAGCTGGTGGTTTAACACAACACTTTGTTACGCACCTGGTTCCCAAACTGGTTCGAAGGGAAGGCAAGGATTCGTAAACCTCTCTCAGCGTACTTGGCGTGCATCTGCGTAAACTGAGAGTAGTTTACTGGGGTTTTACCTCATTTAGAGGCAACGTTGGTGATAATGACAACATTCCCCCTGAAAATACAAACAGACACATACATACATTTTGGTGACGGGTGGACTGTGGTACAATGGTGAAGCTCATTTAGGGTGAGAATAAGCCACTGATTTACCTGTATTTTTCTAGGGACACCACATTGCCATCAATGTCTGTCGCTGAGAAGTCATAGATCGAGGTGGCCGTCTGCCAGTCCTCTGTCGGGGCAGACTAGTGGAAAGAAAGTGGGATGTAAAAAGGAATGAGTTGGAGTTCCCGTCTATGATGCAAAATGTTACACAATCTGTGGAATATCATGAAAAATAAGTAGTCACACTTTGTCCTGCTGTTTGAATATTGAACAACAGGAAGAATTACACGCGTTTCCCCTGAAAATCATCTTTTAAAACAGCGACATACATTATGAAAAAATGTTTCATATATGCGCATCAATTACAATAAAAATAGAAAAGAAACCCATAAAGCGCACATTCAATTTCCAGAAATCTCTATGCTCTGATTACTAATGATCGATTAAGCTCAACAAAGCAAGTTCCGCCACTACAGCATAAACATGTTCGAGGTCAGATCTCATTCAGTCTTACCATAGCCTGCAGCAGGACAGAGAGAAGGACAGCGGACCCTATGAGACGCATGCTGCCCTTCAGTGAGGTCCTCTGAAGGCAGAAAGCGATCTAAAACTCTTGTCGTTTCGTCAGCTGCTACACCCTCGCTGTCAGATCTCAAAATCCGCTACTGAGAGAGATCGACACCGGTGTCTCATTTAAAGGAAGCAGCTGATCATTAACAGAGCTGTTCCCTGCACATGTACTGTAGTCCACAGTCCCCAACATTATCATGACGCCATGAGTACTGTGGACTCATTATAAAAGCCAAAAAATGTGCCATGGTGGAGTTAAGATCCATGTGGCCAGGGCAAAGAGCAACAGTCTGTATAATTCCATTACACAATGTGCTTAACATCTGAATGAAAAACAACAAGTTCAGTCAAAGCAGCTCTAATCTTACCAAGACATAAAAGCAGCTGACTACAGGAAACAGTCAGCCATTCAACTGGCAGATCAGACATTGGTCCCACATGTAAATGATGCACACATCAACTGGACAGTCCGTTACACTGGAAATCCTGGAGAACCTGGACCACTCTGGTACTTTTCAGAGGCCACAGGGTATGGTCATTTGAGTGGGTCAAAGGCCAACGTGGTAACATTCTGTTCCCTTTTTCACCTGAAAAAATCAATGTTTAAGTGGAAGGAACTATTGCCCCTCAGCACAGAGACACTAGGTCGAGGAGCATTACCCTGGTGTTTACATAATACAATGATTATTATGTGTTAGAGATGAATTTTTCTTTAATAAAAACACATTGATCGAAGCGTTACAAAATAAAAGGACTGACTGGGTAATGCACTGATCAGCTGATTACTTTGCCGTTTTCAAGCAGGTCTACATGGTAACCATGTCCCGTGGCTTGGCAATGACAAACGGTGTATCAATACGACGGACGGTCAGCAGATCCAAACTATTGTCATCATGTCTGCCTTTAAAAGTCCACTGTCGGATGACCTCTAATATAAAAGAAGCAGGACTTGCAAGGGTGTCAATGTGCATTACTGGATAACAAATAAATAAACCAGCGATAGGCAACAACTGGAGAAACATATTCACAATTTGAATTGTTGTTAGAATAAATAAAGGCCTCCGCATAAAGCAGTACTTAGGAATTTTTCAGTTTTCATCAAGCAAAAAAAGTCAATTGACCAAATTAATTTAATATACTGCCTAATGTGCGATTCCAAATATTTAATAAAGGAGCTAATGTTTTGATTAAAATGAAAGATGGGATATGTTTATAGGTAATTCATATGGTTTAGAAAAATTAATGTGAATTCAAGATATGGAATAGAAACTCTTTCTACGCATTTTTTTTTTTTTGCAGTTGCAATGTTTAAATTCACTAGGAGGAGGCTTTGAATCTGAGATAAACTTTTAAACTGAATGAAGTAAGTATCGGCCGTAACAGGCAACGTGCTCGTATGACTCCGTGTTGCAAAAGCTTGAAGATAATGTATTTCTGAGGCCGATAAGTGTATCAGTGGGTTGCAGCGGGGGACGCGGGGAGGGGGAGCCACCGTTACACAAACATCCGGTGTCAATAACGACGCTCAAGCGGGCCTGTCTTTCCAATAAGTTGCACACCTCCACACCCTCAGAGAAGAAGAAGAATAGCCGCGTGTATTCTCTGTTATAACCGTGTACCAACAAGCGAAGGCGGACGGCACGTGCTGCGTTAAAAGTGGATGCGGCAGGTGCGCGTGGAGTCACGAGGAGCACTACAATACACAGAAGAAAATAAAATAATAATAATAAAAAAAAACTCTATAAGTGAAGACGAACGTGGGTTTAAATAAATAAAATAATATGCAGAGTTCGTTGCAAGGGAGGAAAAAAAAAAAAAAAAAAAAACCCAAGACGTTTTTCAATACTGTTACGGACTCAGACATCACATCTATGTTACGCAAATGACAAACAGCAGGACAGTCCGCGTTACACACAAAACATGAGAAGTTGTACAGATTTACGTTACCGTCGTGGATAAAACAAAGTACAGTACCATCGCCAGAAGTACTCCACTGCTCGCCACAGCCCCAAATGTCAAAATAGCATATAACGGCCTCATTTTTTGCTTTTGTTGCTATCGGAGAGGGCACATTTAATCACATCAATGGTAGCGTTTGTAGCAGCAGACTCCGCCCTGCAGTTGAGAAGCAGGCGGAGACTGGACGGATGAAGGAGGCGCCATTATTATGATTATGATTGACATTGTTATTGTTAATAAGAAGAATTTATTCATGTCTTTATTTTTTATTATTATTATTTATTTTATTTTTTTAAATTATTTTTTTTTGCAAACCCCGCCCACGGACTCCCCCCCGATAGGATACGTTTTCTTGCGTCATCAGCCTGTGTCGGGAAACGAAAACGTGCGTCGCGTTTTTGGCCGAAGCGACAGTTTGAAAGAAAAAAAATAAAGTTTAAATTTAATTTAGAGCGAGTGTGATATTTGAGGAAGTATGGATGACGAAGAGGAGACATACCGACTATGGAAGATCCGCAAAACCATCATGCAGGTGTGTTACCCACGAATGCGGTACCTTGTTAGCATATAGCTTAGCCGTGCGTTTCGTTGCTGGGGGATTTTTGTTGTGTTGTCGCCGAAAGAAGGTAAATGCCAGCAAAGTGTGTTTCCGTGTGTAGCTACCGGGGTTTAGCACCGTAGCAGCTAGCCCCAAACGAGTGTTATTTGTAAAACTCGAGGAGCTAGCGAGCTGTTTGCTGTTTTGTTTGTTTCAGAGACGATGCCTTTCAGGAAGCTACTCTTCTGATTACAGCTTTGGTTATCCTCGGTATGAAGTAGTTGCCTAACGCTCCAGGTGGTTCTTGTCTGCCTATTTAATTTAATGCCCGTTCGCCCTCAGCTGTGCCATGATAGAGGCTACCTGGTGACCCAGGACGAGTTGGACCAGACACTGGACGAGTTTAAGAGTCAGTTTGGAGACAAGCCGAGCGAGGGTCGCCCCAGACGAACAGATCTCACGGTACTGGTGGCACACAACGACGACCCCACCGACCAGATGTTTGTTTTCTTTCCCGGTAGGTCAATACCTAACCTGAGCTATGAGGCGATCACTATTCTAGCGGAAAAATATGCACACACGTTGCTGTGTAACCAAAGGGGATACCGGCGTTGTATCTTCTTCTTCAGTTACTTGTAGCTGCCTGATATTAAATGATCTCTTTTCTTTCCACCCATCAGAGGAACCCAAGGTAGGAATCAAGACTATTAAGATGTACTGTCAGAGGATGCAGGAGGAAAACATCACACGTGCCATCATAGTTGTTCAAATGGGAATGACACCATCAGCCAAACAGGTAAACACACCAATTACAGAATGTATCATTATCTTAAAATATTATGTTCAAAACTCACCATCACAGAGAGAGACAGGCGAGGGATATCTGAACATATTCTTTATGATGCTGTGTTGATGTTGCCTTCATTTTACTGAGCTTTGGATGTTGTTTTCTTATGAATGTCCCTCTACAGTCTCTAGTTGACATGGCACCCAAGTACATACTGGAACAGTTTTTACAACAGGAGCTGCTTATTAACATCACAGAACATGAGGTAAACGGTGCACTGCTATATCTGTTACACTTATACAGCAGACACTGTATTTCAAAAGTCACTTTCATACTGTGCCTCGCATACGAAATTACATTTACGTTCTTAATGTATTTTGTTTTTCAGCTTGTTCCAGAGCATATTGTTATGACTAAAGAGGAAGTGACTGAACTTCTGGCAAGATAGTATCCTTGTACAGTGTGCTGCATACTGATAGTAAAATAGTTAAATTCAACTTTCTCATGGAAGATGCACTTGTATGCATTTGTTGTCATTCCTTAATGCTTTTACCTCAGTAAGTTAAAGGAAAGTCAGTTGCCAAGGATCCAGGCTGGAGACCCTGTGGCTCGTTACTTTGGCTTGAAAAGAGGACAGGTAATTCATGTTTTCTGTTACACAATGACTGCGTAGTGCTATGTATTTGACTTAATGTCATCATCATTTACTTTAAGCTTTATTTTAGCTTTTAAAACCAATTTCTTGTTGCATTTTGTTTTATGAAGGACTTAGAAAGGATTTCTGTTTTATACAAACCATGACATTATTGACTGGACAAGTTCTTCTCTTCACAAACTCCTAAATCACACACTACTGTCATTAATGCTAGGAAAGACTTCCAAACATACAAAAAATGTTCCCAAAGAATGCTTGGTAGCACATTTGTAAAGCAGATCTTCTTTGGAAGAGATATGTAACTTGTATTCAACTTTTTCAGGCTTCATGATATTCCTCAGGCTACAGTCAGAGGTGTGACTCTGTAAAAGTGTCCAATCTAAAATTTTGCTGCTTTTCTTTAACCTTTAAGGTAGTAAAGATCATCCGACCCAGTGAAACAGCTGGAAGGTACATCACATACAGACTGGTCCAGTGACAGGTAAGAACGGTGCAACAGACAAACCGATTAAATCCATGTTGGGCTATTAAATTCATAAATAAGTATTATGGCAATTTTGTATTTTGAATCGCTGTTTATCTGCATTAACAAAACCCTACACACCAGTAAAAGTTTTGTTCCTAAGTAAGCTGCCACTACTCTGGGTTTCACTATGCATCATGCTTTTCTGATGCTAACGTGTGTTTGTTTTTGAGAGCAGACCAGGTATGTTTACGTGGCTTAATAGAAAGTATTTTTTACGATTGACTTAACAGGTTTTTCAGGATCAACATCTAGGAGGACCAGCAATGGAAACTGAAGATTTTACTACTCGCTATTATGCTTTTTGGCTTGTGTTGTTTAAATGTAAGTTTTTCTTGTGAATTCTGATTTTGTAAAATAAACCATAAAAAATGTAATCGAACTGTTTTCTTGTTCTTGTTTTTGCATAATCTCTTCATGTACATTTAGAGCAAGAGTGTTTGTTTTTTTAAACATCAATGCAGACTCTTACCTTCTTTTTCCTTTTGAAAGCCATGCGGTTGCTGCTGAAAACTGAAGCTTGAAACTTGCTTCTTTACACGTTCACAGCTCAGTTACCTCCCACTGTGATAAACTATAAGAAGTGAATACGGCTATCGACTGTTGTCCAGCCCTGGTTCCAGTTTACATGTATACGACCTTTTATATATCATTGCTTCCTATTTTTCACCATTCGCCTGTGTAACAGCATGTACAAGTGACACATCAATACAACACTAACACGGATGGACTTTAAAATAAAGGATTTTTATTAAAATAGACCAAACATTAATAAGGCAGTCCAGGCAACATGTATGAGAAAACACATTAAATCTTTAAATTTTAGTGCTGAAATAAAACCTGCAGCACTACAAGGAATGTATAGAAATTCTGCATTGCATAGACTTATTCCTCAAGCTTTTAAGAGAAAAACACTTAAAAATATAAACTGGCACAAAGGTACATTTTCAATCATTTAAATCTGTTAATTGCATCAGACAACAGTAAGCGTGCAGAAGTTCCACTGCCAGGATAGATCAATACAGCCACGAATATCTACATGGTTTAAAAACTTCAATTTGATTTGGAAATACCCAACAAAATAAGCCTCAAGTTCACACCAGATTCCTGTGTCTCAGCTCAAACAAACTTCGCACACAATTTTAAATGTTACATCAGACAAACTCGGGCTCACGGTCCCTGTTTCTTGTCAGGGGTAATTTCTTTCCACACAGACGTGCCAGGGGAAGCCCCGATAGGCTTAACATGGGGGAGCAGGGGCAGTTGTTGTTGGACTGGTTCACGTTGAGCTCAGCCAGGGAGGCGGCGACATCCTCCTCTATTCCTGCGTCGTCATCAGGCGGTCCGTTGTCCGGCAGAGCGGGGGGCTCTTCTCCGTCTGGGTTTTCGTGGTCTTCATCTTGTTCTGGATCGGTGTGGGTTACAGATGCACTAGAGAGGTCCAGGCTGTCCCTGTAGCTCAGCTGGTCATCATCCATGCTCATCTCACTCTCCTGCTTCGTCAGGCTGCAGGGCAGCTCAGAGTCTGCAGTCCTCTGTCCACTCTCCTCCGGTTCCGAGTCGGAGTCAGGAAGTTGCTCACTCGAGCCCAGTGACCCTAAAGAACTGCCTGCATATGGACATGAAAGGCCAGTGATCAGACAATGAAGCTTCACTTTCAACAGAAACTTTTCTCAGATGATTAAAGTCCCCACTAAATCAAATTCTTTATATTATGTCTTGTGCTACAAATCACATATGCACCAGTTATCTGGCCCAACTATGACAAACATAATTTTGTAGGTATTCCTTATGGTATATTAGAGTTTAAATAATTCAACAATGGAAAAAAAAAAATCATACTGCACTCAGAGGTGAATGATTTCCTGAAAGTTTATATCCCATGCAAAGGAACTATGAACTAGGGGGATGGCCTCCTTAGATTCCTGCTTTTTACAGGAAGACATGTAAATATGGCCAGTGGAGCGCTGTGTGGTTTTGCATTTCATGGAGACTTTAAATTATAAATGAAAAATACATAGTCTGCTTACTTTAAAAACCACCAACTCAATGGGAGTTAAAGGGACACGAGTGGCCTTTTTGATTTAGAAATGATGCTAAATGAAAACTTACCACATCCTTCCTCGGTTTTGTCAGAGTCTGGTTTGTTTGGCTCCTCTCTGCCTCTGTCCTCCTCTCCATCAGGAGAGCTTACGGTCTTTTCATCTGTGCTACTGCCCTAAACCAGGAACAAGGAAGGAGTCATTTAACAACAGAAAGCCTGTGAACACACTTTTCCCTTCAAATTAGTATTATTCAAATAAATTACTGTAGGAAACACACGACAACTGACATTTTAGTGATTGTCTTTTGCCTTTTTAGGGAGTAACATGTTTTTTGTCAAACAATCTTGCAGACTTTTTGTATTTTGAAATGATATTTTAAGCAAAAAAACTGATGAGACTCAAACGGTAGTTAATATGTAGTTTATGTTAAAACCGGAAATTGGTGTTTGACTCAATTTGAATCTTTTGTGACAAACCACTGACGTGAGCCTCATGTTAAAGCACAGTTCAGTTCAACCGAATGGTCCTCTAAACACCTGCCTTCAAAATGCCATAAACAGTTGGACCAACAAAATCAAACAGGGTCTAAGAATGAGGACCACAGGACCTACCTGCTGCGTGGAGGTGGAGGTGGATGCAGAGCGGGAGGTTTTGTTGGACTGAGAGGTTTTGGATTGAAAGATGGAGGAATAGAAGACTATGAGGGCCTCCACGATACGGGCCTGGTGGGGATAATCAACCAGAGAGGATAGGGATATCGTGGCTCCAGTTGGGCGGGGACGCATCAGGGACGGTCCGAACACAATGCCCAGGTTACTGGGACTCATCTTGTTATCGTCCTCCAGCTCTGCAATCCTGGAAGGAGGGAAATTATTGGAGAAGGATCAGGGACATATTATTCCACAGAGCTTCTCTTTTCCTGCTTTTCAAAGTATTTAACATTACTGACCTTCGAAGGTGGCGAACAATGTAGCGCAGTGTAGCAATATTAGCCTTGGGCAACTCCTTCAGAAGCTCCTTTAGCTTATCGACCAGGACCAGGATCTCTGGGTCGGTGTTAGGGCCCAGATCCACCAGTTCTCGTCCTCTACCCATAGCTGGGTTAGGACCAGTGGACTCGGCCTCCTCTCCCTCTGGTGAGTCTCCTTCACTGTGCAGACTGTCCTTTGCTAAACCCATCAGCCTGTTGTACAGGCGGAACGGCATGATGGGCTCTGGCAGCTGTGAGTGTGGAAGAGAGACAGAGAGGCTGAATTAAAACATGAAGATATTAAAGCTCTTGTCTTTAACATTCTAGAGATTAAGCAGTTCATTCATGTACTTCTAACAGGATAATTACAAGGAATTCAAATCAAACATCAAGAACTTCAGCCGAGTGACATTTTAATTGAAGATTGTCATATATATAAATGACCTTTTTCCTCTATGTCATTGTTGTGATAATAAGCCTAGTAATAAGTCATTTATTAGCACTGAACACTGGAACATAAAAAAAAAAAAAAATACACATCTGTTCACTTTTTTGGCTTTGGAAACAAAAACCATGATGTTAATGTCACTAGATGCTTATCAAAAAACAGTCAAATATTAGAATACTTCAGATGAGAAATTTAGCCCCTCAATACAAACAGTTGGTGGTGCTAATGCTCCACTGAAGTGACATGAAACCATAGCAGAAGAAGGGGACGTAAAAACAAGACATCATTAAAAGAGCGCTGGTCAAACCTCAAACGGTGGAAATAGCAATGGATGTGGTTCAGTGGTTACGGCACAGTGACGCAAATGCCCTGAGCAGTTAGTCCCGGTTCAAGTCCGGGCCAGACCATTTACCTACTCTCTTTCCCCACATTTCCCGTCCCTGTCCACTGCTACTTTCAAATGAAGTGAAATTTGATGGAATATCTAGGTTTCATCCAGCTGTTTTTATACAGGTGAGTTTAAACAGTTCCAATGATTATGCAAAATAATCATGGTCAGGCCTTTATACAATAACTGTATCTATGTACCAGTCCAAACACTTCTATAGCTCAACTACAGCACAGACTGCAAATTAAATTAAAAAGTAATAAAACATTACTTTATTCTGAAAAAAACATTTGTGAAATCAGCTATCAGTTGGCAGAGCATTTACACAATTACAATAAAAGAAAAAAAAAGGACAATACGATAAATACATGGATGTTTACACGATTTCAAAACCTTGAGCAGGGTAAAAATAAATCACATCTCAGGTACATTTACGTACCTGTCTGAGGTAAAGCTTGAGGACGTTGCTGATGTCGTGTGGTGAACACTGGGACAACTCGACCAGCTCCTTGCCGTTCTCGAAGGCCTGACAAAGCTTCTCCACTCGAGTCTTGACCCCGTTCACCCTGTAGATGCCCTGCGAGCACAAAAACAGCACTTGTTACCAGACGGTTTTCTCCGTGCCTGATTCAGATATTCACACACTTCAGAACAAAAGTACAAACACACACACTCACCTTCATTTTCAGTGCCCTTCTCTCTATCTCATAGATACATTTGGTAATGATGAAGGGGATGCCGTCACTGGCACAGCTGGCTACCTGAGAAAACTCCCTGCCGAACAGCTGCAGACGACCCTGCAGCTTCTTGTGGCCACACTGGATGGCCAGGGTCTCGAGACAACGCTTGTGACACGCCAGGAAGCACTGTGTGGGCAGAGAAGAGGGCACTGACCTCACAAACCTGGTCTGATCATTTAAAAGCTATTAGCGAGAGGCTTCAAGACCAGACATTCCTTTCCTGAAGGACCACTGAGAAACTCACCTCCTCACACTCTGCCCCCTGGAAATATACATAGCTGTCACACTCGCGGCACTTAGAAGGGGTCCGCAGCTTTCTCAGCCGGTGGGTCTGGGCTGCTTTGGAAAGGCCGATGTTACGGAAAGGTCTCGTGGACACGACCACGTCAGGGTCCATGCCGTTCATATCTGAGAGAATGACAGAAGATTCACATTTCACACTCCATTTCTCCCAGTCTGGCCATATGATTAAATATGTGCACAAAAAAAAACTGATAACCTATAAATCTTACTTTGAGTTTCAAATGAGGCTACGTTCCCGTCTTTCTCATCCGCATCCTCATTGGACGACACTGTACCGGTGGATGATGTCCGAGCCATTTTACTAATGTCACCTACAAGAAATAAGCACATTACACTAACATACATAGATACTCACTCACACATACTGCTTAGGGTATTTCAGTTAAGGAATCTTAAATGAAGTATTTCATTTCGTTTTTATCTTACTCGTGCTGGCAGTAGGAGACTCCAGAGCCCCGTCTCCTACAACACTGTCATCGCTCACTGTTGAGCCCCAGGATTTGTGGCCCTGCCCTGCAGATAAGAAAACAGGAAGAATGGTGGGGTAGTTAGAATAAAAATCCTTTACCTGCCTAAATGCAACCCTTGTATAACCAGCACCAAGAGCCATGATCACATCACTGCTGTTTCAGCCTCGTTACACTGGATCCCAGTATCTTTCACAATAGATTTGAATCTTTTACTGACTCTTCATGGCCACTCTCTGTGCTATATCTTTGATTTATTAGTGTGGCATACGCTGGTAAGTACTTGGAGATCCACGGGCAGATCATCTGTTCCACAGGCCTGAGTGAAGACTAAAGGGGACAGAGCCCCGATTGGTATCACTTTTCCATAGTGGCATGAAACTGTGTCAGGCCACTTATCTTTATATTTAGCCTTTTGAGTTGGAGAGAGGAGAGAGCTGTGTGGATTGTCAAATTCAGGCTTTTTAAAAATAAAAAAACAAATCTCAGAGGGTCAGAGCAGTGACATCTACAAGAGCAGCATCCATGTCTTACTCTTTCGTTGGACTTCTGCTTCTCTGGTGTCCACGCTGGCAGCAGGACTGTCCGCGTGGCTCGCCGGCTCCGTGTTGAAACTGTCATTTCTCGGTCGGTGGCCCTGCCTACAAAAACATGGAATGACAAGACAGCAATCTTGTATTTTGTATTTAAACTTCACAGGGATCAAGTGTTCGTTCATCCTTGGTTCTTACACTGTGGACGATGTGCTGGAGGGGGAGTAGGCTTCAAACGTGTAGTCAACACTGGGCTGCGCTGGCAGCTGCAGGTCTCGCACATGTGCGGCGTACTGCTGGCCCGGGTCGTACAGCTTACTGCTCTCACACAGAGTCTGGTAGTGGACCGGCAAGACAACTGTCTGCATGTGCATGAGCTGGTAGTAGGAGATGGTCGCCTGGGGGAGGAGAGACAAAGCAGAATTAAATGAATTTGATTAACAAAGTGGGTCATTCTTTACCAACTCAGCTAGGACCTCAACGTTCATGTCATGGATTTTCTACAAAAAAATGCATTTGAAAACTTCTGCAATGCTTCTATCTAGTACATGCAATCTTGCAAAATCCTAAAGCTTGGCTTGGTAATGTTTTTTTGAGCTTTGGGGGTCTGAGCTAAATTTCATCATTAGTATGCGTACTTTTGAGCCTCACTGATTGCTTACTTTTCACTGGATTGGGTTGAAATTTGTACTGAACATCTACAAAACCCTGAAGATAATTTGCAACATGTAAACATAATGGTGCATCATGCACACATTAATAGAATTTTTTGTACCCAAATGAATAATCTTTTATATTACACATTAACTCTCCATTAGTTTTCACCTTCCCGCATCCAAATTGAGTGTCCTAATATAGTTCTGTCATATCTAGAAGTTGAATTTGTTTGGTCCTGCATAAAAACAGAAAAATCCCACATTTTATTATTATTATTTTTGATTTCCTTATCATTGTGTTGTTTGCTCTCGTCTGCGGTTCGTGTGGAAGAATCAGAGAAATTGACGATGTTGTGTTGTAGTGATGAGGGCTATGATTTGTGTTTCGTCCTGACCGAGCGGAGGGTCTGGTCGCTCTGTTTGATGACGTCCTGCAGCTGTCTCAGCACTGTGACCTTTGTGTGTTCCAGCTCCAGCTGCTGAGTGGTGGCGTCGGCTATACAGGTCCGATAGGTGGCCTCTGCCTCGTCTGCCTGCACACATACAAACACACAAATTAAGTGCTTCCTGTGTTCTGTTTCTTTTTTAGCTAAACATACCTTTCAGATTACTACACTGATAACTGAAATGTTTCATGACACTGCGATAGAGAAACAACAGACATGTCTGTGACATGAAGCCGTTGGTACTGATAAGAACCTTGTTGCGAGCCTCCTCCTCTAACCGTTTCTTCTTCTCCACAGACTTCGCTGTAGATCCTCCTCCCTCCTCCTCAGCTCGACTGGCTGCTGTTTTGGCCTTGTCGTACTCCTCGCAGCGGGCCACATAGGCCTGTTTGGCCTTCCGCAGGTTCACCTCACACTCCATCTGAACAAAGACACAATCAGAAAAAAGATAACTTTGATCATTTTCATTCCTGTTGTTACATTGACATTAGTAAAAGGGTGTCCTCCGTAGTCGTACCAGTTTTCTCTTAGCTCGAATCCAGTGTTCCTTGATCTCCTTCCTTCTCTTTTCATGGTCCTGTTTACGCTGCATCAGAGGCTGCACAGACAAGGACGTACACAGATTAACATGCATATGGACAGTGTGACAGGATCAAATGTCTTTGCTGGTACAGTTAATACTCCAGGCAGGGTGAGTCAAGAATTAAAATAACACTCAGGTGTTGTAAAGACTGACCTGTGCTTTAAGTAAATATGAAGTTGCAATAGACTTCGGATAAGTTTACCTGGATGAAGGTCTGGGTGTGCAGGGTGGTGTTGGCCTGCTGCAGACCCACACTCTGCTCCTGGTCCTGCTCCAGCGCCAGAGAGTAGATGGAGAAGAGAGGCATGTGGGGCTGGAGAGAGCACACAAACACACAAACACATGGAGAAGATGAGAAGAGGGGGTCTGATATTCAGTACAAACAGAGAGGTGCTTCATTTAACAGTAAATATCACTGATAGGAGAGAAATAGAGTTGAAATATGAGATTTACATGCGTTATGCTGTGTTTGCAGGACTGGTATAATCTCTGGAGACCTTTGGAGAACTCAGTCTCTGGTAAAATAAAACATGAAGTCAATGAGACAATGTGGATATACTTGGAAATGTAATAAATATACATGAGATACAGAAACACAACCCACAACATGACAATGATGGAGTTGATTACTTGAAGAGTCCACTAACTGATCACCACTCACCCAGTGAGGTTCGTTTCTCCACGTAGCTCATCAGGTCCTTCATGTACTTGGAGATGGTTTTGGCATAAAGCAGGGCAGAGTCCACCCCTCCCTCGCTGCGCTGGAGGATCACATCCACTTCCTCAGCTCTGCCTACGCATCAACACACACACACACACGTCACAACACAATTTGTTGCTATGATAATAAATAATAAACAGAGTTTTTGTAGGAGGCGAAGCTTTGTAGTTGAGGTGTGAAAATTCTTAGTTAAAGTGGTGACTTCCAATATCCTGTCTTTTACTACAGACAGTCTACAGATTAGTCTTCTTTAAAATTTCTGTTTTAATAATAGGCTCATTGAGGCCCCAAACACCGAACAACGAATCTGCACACGAATATGCTACCTATTAATCGGATCATTCATTTAAATATGACCTTGTAATTATATACTATAACTTTAATCATTTTAATTTCCCCTGTTCCCTTTAAAATACTTTTTTTTACTGTGAAAGTTAACGAAATTGCTTGGCATGTTTTACACAGTAGAAACAGTTGCAGTTACATTTCAGGCAGTTTTTGTTTTTGTTGTGCATTTTCATTTCACAATGACAATGTCAGCACTAGTAGATATGTAACACATCGGGCTGTCATTCTTTTCAGAAAGGAGAAAACTATCATCCAGTGTGTGAAACAGATGTAAAAACTGTAATGATCTGGAAAATTGTTGGTTTCCTATTGTCTAATATTGGTTAAAAGACAGCATATGAAAAAAATGAGTAGTGTCTTCATACCCATATCCTGCAGGTCGCTCCTGACCTGGCCACCGTCTCCTCCCTGACCTGCTGCAGTGTACAGGTTCTCCATCGACTACACAGCACAGACATGAGTCAATACTGACAAACACATATCAAAGTTCATCATCAACTGAGGGAGATTTTTTTGTTTTCACCAAGTGGAAAGCTGGGAGTGGAAATGACTTGAGTTTATGCGCAGTGTTTGTTATTCGAGATGTATGACACTGATGCTCCATTTTACACATTTAACGACTATCTATGTTTGTGTTATTTTTCAACTTGGCAGATGGGAAGGCTGATCGCACTTTGATAGACGTATACTCACCCTGCTCTTCTCAGTAGGCAGCAGGGAGAGCAGTGTGCTGCTGTCCACCTCTCCCATCAGCAGTTCAGACACACTAAGGACAAACAAGAGGCAACACCGGCAACTTTAGCAGAAGCACAAATACATATGATTTAGACATGAGTGGAGATCATCAGCGAGACTAGAGCAGACTTGAAAAATGAACCCGGTCTGATCTGATTTGACTTTTTTTATTATTATTATTATTTCTCCTCTCAAGAATCCCTGTGAAGTCGCTTGTTATGGTTAATTTAGTCAACATATCTGCTGAAATGTAGCCTGAACAAAACAGCAGAATCTTCATCTTGTTTTTCTGTTGAAAAGAAGAAGAGTAGAGGAGAGAATGAGGAAACAGACTCGTCAGGCAGATTTCAACTGTCTCTGCCAGCTCACTTCCTCCTCCGGCTCTGACAGATGTCTAAACTCTGACATGGCCCTGGCAACATGTGATGAACTGTTTTATACACAGCAAATGGACATCAACTCTGACAAATTTCTTTCTCAAGGTTTACTTTTATTACCAAGATGTTATTTAAAAAAATAAGAAGGATTGGGATAAATAGGAGTCAGAATTACCACATTTTATAACTTGCTCGGTCTCAGTGGTTCTATGAGTGTCTTAACATCCAAATCTTCTTGGTTTTTTTTAATCAGTGATCGTATTATTTAGCAATCTGTTCATTTAGCAGCCGTGCCGTGAACAGCGTTTTGAAGTTTTGGTTTTGTGTCACATTGTAGACGAAAACCACTTCCTGTTTTCAGCTCTGCCTCATGCAAATGTGTCACCATCACTGCACTTCTCTCTCCAATTCCCAACAACACACTTTGTACGCACTTACACAAACTACCTGATTCTGTTGTCTGTAAAAGAGGTAATATGAGTTTTGACATCATTATGGCCAAACACTATACTGACAATATGACAGTATTTGGAGCAGTTACAATAACTAACTCTGGGTGAATGTGATACGAACGCTAGGACACAAAGATGCAGTATGGTTGTAGTTTAAAAATAAAAATGTAAAGGTGATACTCACTTGCTGCTAAAAGCAACTGCGATGGTTTCAATCGCCTTCTCAAAGTCCTTTTTATCTGCCTCATTACAAGCCTCATAGTGGAAACCTGAAAAAAAATGTAAAAATCACAACCCAGCATGTGATCCAGTCTCAGTTGTGGGTAGCAGCAATATAACGTCGACCAAATTAACCTCACAGTAGCTACAATATGATATGAACTGGATGAACAGTAGTTTATTGGGTCGTGGAATAAAAATATGCTTCTTTTTTTCGGCACAGTGTCATGAGGACTTATTAAACTGTGGAAAGATGAAATCAACATTTAACTGACCTTTGACCTTGGATATAAGCTTTCCGGCAGCAGTGAGGATCTCCACAGTGTTGAGCAGAGGGTAAGTGTTGATCACCTGACGCAGCACCCGGAGCACCTCGCCCAAACACTCGTGGGCGATTGGCCGCTGACTCTCCTTCTTACCTGGATGAGAGAAAAAGGGGAGTGGCCGAGGTGGCGGGTCACATGAGGAGCGAGGGGATCGGACCGTTTTTCTACACATAACACTGATGCGCATCCCTTTTCGGAGGCCACTGGTCTTCTTTTAAATCAGCGTGGCTTGCTTGGCTCTTTACTCCATCACAACAAAGACATTTTTTTTGCAGTATTGCAGTTTCCTAGTATCGCAGTGAGAAGTATTGCTTCACTGAAGTGCTCAAGAACCTATTATTTGAAAAGTGAAAATGAAAATTTGACTTTGTTTTTTTTGGATGATCAAGCGTTCAGTTTTTCAGCACAAAGGCAGAGACGATAAATAAATAATAAGCACTACAAGTTTTAGAGTAAACAACCCGAAACACTAAAGGTTCAAGTTTTAAATCTGTTCCGTTTGGGGAAATCGGCCTTATTTGGTTTCTTACAGAATATATAAACACCCCTTCAATGTAGTCTCACATCTCTACACTTCGTTTTAGCACTGCGAACCCATTATCAATGTGGAATAAGGGGAAAAACTCTTGATTTTTGTTTTTAAAACCCACAATCACAATCATCTTGGGTGATGCCAAACCAAGGATGCAATGATAGTAATGACTTGTTTTGGTCTAACATTTGCTTGTGGAGAGGTGAGCCCTGCCATTAAAATGACTAAATCCCCACAAAATAAAATGCAAAGAACCAAGCACGTCCACCTTATAACATGATCCAAATTTGTTGTCAAAAATGTTTTGTCAAAACTGGCCTCTTTCAGTGTGCAGTTGTTACCTTGGAGGTGGTTGTCATTTCACATAGCAAGCAGTAGAGGAAAACGCCAACTTCCATTGAGTCAGACTATCTTCAATGTAAAGATACCTTTAATCAATCTGGTTGATTAATCAGCGCCAATAGGACATTTTACAATCTATGAGTATTAGTGATTGATGACTAATATCAGACTTCTAAACTAGAAATACTGACTTTGAGGGAGTTATTAAAATCTTTCATTGATTCACCACTTTGAGTGTGACGTTCAGTTCAACAGGTATCTGGTTTCTAATCAGGTGAAAGAACATTTCAGACACGGATAATAGGTTTTCAGGGTCATCATTTTTGAGGGAGGTGTAGGGATGTATTCTTTTTCCAACACCAAACTATCGCCATTGCTTTGAACATCCGCTATTGGTCGACCTCTACTTCAATGTGAAGCTGGAGCTAATTTAGAGGCAGCTTAGCTTAGCATAAAGACTGGAAAACACACAAAAGTAACAGTACAACATTTGTCCAAAATGCTTAAAACATCCCCTTACAAGTCCCCACCCCCCAAAAAAAACTGACCAGTTAACACCATGTCTTTCATTTGTTCAACACAAAAAAGTGTGAAAAAAAAAACACAAACTACACTTTCACAGTGAGTTATGACCATGGTGGCAGCAAGACATTGGTGATGCAGTCCAAGAAATCATTTTGGGAAATTGACTGTAAGCTTTCACAGGGGTACAGCGGACAGAGAGGGCACTGAGACAGACAGACAGGACAGAGAGACAGGACAGACAGACGGACAGGACAGCGATAATGGGCTGGCGAGGCAGAGAGTCAGACGGGTCAGGATGAGGTTCACTGTGTCGGGGCTGTGTGACACATCAGTCTGCATCCTCATTTCCTCCTCACAGTCACACAGACAGTGGTTTTCATTGTAGTGCTGCCGTTTTATACTCCTCCGTATACCTTTTTCCTAATGGATGCACGCGTGTTCACAGAGGAGGCCAAAAGGCAGCCGATCCTCCATCCTCCCACTGTCTGCCTCGAGATGTGTGTCAGAGTGTCTGTGCTGCAGCAAACCTGCAGAACAGAGTGACCTGAACACTCTACCACAGAGGATGTGGCCTTTTCTATTGTTTTTTTTCACAGAAACTAATTTTGGTGCTGAGCCATGTCTGCTTTTTAGCCTGTGAAAATCAATCACCTTAATCTTTTGGAAAACAGTGTGAAGGGTAAGAAATGAAGTGGTCCCTTAAAGCTAAAGATTAAGAGGAGCTCTGCAGTGCATTATGCAGGAGACAGATCTAAAACTCTGATTGTGCTGCTGATTAGAAGGAGGAGGTGTTGCATCATAACGATGCAGGCAGCCTATCAGAGGAGGAAGTGTGGACGAGGCTGCTCTGTCAGAGGCTATCCATCATGGCTTCCTGTTTAGAGTGCTCACTCTGGGTGGAGAGCATGACAGACCCGATGCAGATAACGGGAGACACAAAAAAAAAAAAAATATAAACAAAGCCAATTCTGTCTGATGTGAATCACTAAACTGTGAAAGACTAAAGATTTGACATAAAACATTCAGTTTGTTTAGCTTTTGGCATTTTATACTAAGTGAAGACAGAATAGGTGTGCTGCCATTTTAAACCTCACTGCATCACAGAGAGGAAGAGTGTAAGAGGCTGCAGTAAACAAGAAGCTGGCTTCCTGCTGGAGACAAGAGTGCGGTCGACTATGTGGGCGCAGCGGAAACGCAGCTCTTCGATTGGAGAGAGGAAGCTTAGAGCCACTTTCTTTCGCAGAGTAGCTCCACCCTCTTTTCTTTCCCCTCCCCCCCTTCACAAAAAGGCACACGTGTTGGTGAACAGGCCTGATGTAAGAGTGACAAAAAAAAAAAAAAACTTTGTGGATTCCTCGTGTCCTCTTCGTGTGAGCCCATGTCAAAATGAACAGGAGCGTGTGACACAAAGGGGAAGAGGGAGGTTAAACAGTATTGTTCTTTCTGCAAGTTGACGCGTGTCCCATCATGTAGGAGGACTGAGAAATTCAAATATATTCTGCACCAAACAAAGACAGACAATGATATGCTGTCACCAACAAAAGGCGGACAATCATAAGCAGCTAGAACTGATGCGTTGTCTCCGGAGTCATAACAAACGTAATGCATGTCGTCAATTCTGTGACCATCGCACCGCTAGAGGGTCGTTCTTACGGTGTCGAACCCAAATCAAACCATAACACCTCTAACAAGCTTCTGTAAGATGTAATTTGACAAAAAAGTTCCCAGCTCATAAGACAGACCTGAGCCCTAACATCTCTGACAGACGGTAAGTACTCAGGACCTTCTGAGTCATACATCAGCATCTATGAGATGTGTTTATGGGTTGATCTCTGAGATGTTAGAGGGAAAAAAAAAAGATTGTTTCTTGTTTCTCTTCCCACCTTCAGCCAGCACGACGTCCTTCAGTTTCTCCACAGCCTCGGCGAAGCGGGCCACGTCCCTCAGCAGGGCCGGGATGTCTTCGACCTCGATGGCCGTGCTCTCTGGACTCTCGGACGGAGTGGTCGGGGTCAGGGCCCCTTTCCCCTGGCCTTTGGTGAACACCCAGGACTGGAGCGGAAATCCTGACGAGACAAAGAGCCTCCTGATTATCACTGACAGGAAATTCATGACAGAACAGTTTGACAGTTGAATAATCATTAAAGCCATTTCTTAAAAATCTGAGGATTTTCTGGATTTTTTGTGGACATCATCTTAGGCTTGGGGAAACTGATGACAACTTTACATGATTAGTTCTGGACATCTATGATAAAAATTACTATTAGCTGCAGTCGCTGTGCAATCATTTCAGAAGCAAATTTGAAAAGTAATAATCAAAAGAGCAATGTTAATTATATTTTATTATCGATTAATCCCCTCTTTATGTTTTCGATTAATGGATAAGTTGCCTTCTTAATTTAAGCTTCAGTGTGTGATATTTAGGGGAAATCTTGCGGTAAAGTTACAGATTGCAGCTGAATACCTTCCCACCCCGACCTATGGTGGCCAAAAAAAGTGGAGGTCCTTCGTTAGAACCTGTGTTTGTTTTGTCCCTTCTGTGCCTTTTAGTTTAGGGGAGATTAACTGTGGTCCACACTCAAACATAGTGACAGTAATGCACCTTAACACTGGAATCCACCTGCTGTAAAACAGAAAATAGAAGAGGACAACCATTCTGAGCTACTGTGGAAACATGGTGATGCAATATGGCGGACTCTGACAATGATGACCTGCTCCCTCTGTAGATATAAACAGCTCATTCCAAGGTCACGACAACACAATGAGTCTCATTTTCGTGTGATTTTACACTGACATAATCACGAATATAATACTGCACTTCTGCAATTACGTAGACCCTCGTGAATCCCTGGACATCTTCCACACTGAACCTTTAAAGATCAGAAAACAATAAAACTATCTGTCGAAAAACACCCAGATGACGACATCATGTCTCGCTTACTAAAATGTATGCCAGGGAAATCCGAAAATTGTCCAACACGTGAATCTAGAACCATCAAATTTTTTTTTCATTTGTACTTGAAAAATGACAATTGTTGCAAATTTTTGCAAATATTCCATGAATGAATTCACTGAGTGTTGCAGGTCTGAATCAAAACTGTGTTTTGTTTATCGGTTTTTGTTATATATCAGGTTGCTCTGTAGACTCTTTGTTTGACACATTTCTCCACTTTCTGTTTTATCTCACTTGTGAATATGGGGGGGTCAGCACACAGAGTTTAACAGCCTACAAAAGCATGATGCTGATGCTGATGTTGAAGCTGACCTGCAGCGCTGGCGTGCCTGCTGAGGGCCGTCGGTCTCTTCAGGGTGGCCACAGGAGACGGACAGCCCACTCCTTGCAGTTTACCATGCTGGGTGCTCGGGGTGCCCGGGCATGACAGGGAGGGGTCCTGGAGCCCGGCTGCGGAGCTCGGAGTGAGCATTGAGGAGGAGGAGGAGGAGGGCGAAGAGGAGAGGGTGATGTCGGTGGCGGCGGCATCTTTACGAGGCTGCTCCTGGAGAATGGACAGCTGTGAGGACAGGAAGGGAGAGAAAAGGTCAAGACGGTCACATGACTTGCGCTGTCAGGCTCGACGTAAAAGGGCATGAGGACGCTGCCTCTGTGTAACACACAGCTACCAGCACTGATGTTGGTAAACACACATATGAGGACTTTCACAAGATCCTGTGTTGAGTTGTGCAACACTTCCTGACTCCAAGCTGCTGAAGGGTGTGGCAAACTGAGCACGGTCTAAAACATAGAAACGCTATTTACTGTTTGGAATAAGTATAGTGATATTTACAGAAGTGAGCACGACCTTTTAATCTGCGTACAAAACAGAGATTTTTAAAAGTCACTGGCAAAAGCCAGCTTGGTGCGTCTCACCTACTTGGTTGAGTTAGTTCAGTTTTTGGGCCTGACATGAGCATCTCTGCCAAAGCAAAGCAGACCCTAACGAATCCACTGCTACAAATGACTTCAACTGGCTGCAGGAAACACAAAAAGCATCCCTTCACATTTACTGTTTGAGACGACGCATGGCGCGCAGACACGGACATACCTGTTTAAGCCATACGCTGTGCTTGTTGGGCAGTATGTCCAGTCTGTCCTTGCCCTTGGAGTCGGCTTTCTTAACTCTCTGACTGGTAGAGTAAGGGTTGTAGCTACTTTTGCCTCCTCGTTTCAGCATGCTCCTTCCCCCTACAGCTCTGTCCCCATTCTAAGTAAACTCACAAGTCAAACTTTGAAATCTCACAGAGGATTCACACACACACACACTACAGCTTCTCTTTGCTTAGTGGTAAAAAAAAACCTCATATGAGATACTTCCTATGAGGCAGAAATGAGTCAGTGTGCAGCCAAGTTAGTATATGAACACACCACTGTGTAACACAGTACTATAAGGACATAGATTTCCCACAGCCTGGCCTCTCCAAGTTCTCACCCTTATCAAATCACTCTAATGCTCAAACACATTTAGATCAACAGCCTTGTTATCTGGTATTGTTAGACTCCACTCACTCCCTCACACACACACGCACTGTCACCACAGGTCCTTAGATCTTTCTGCAGCCTGTCCTGTCCATCTGTAGGTCCTGTAGGTCCCCCCCCCCTCCCCAGAAGCCGCACAATGAGTGGCAGCGCCGGTGACAAACCAGAAGTGATGCGCTACTCACGGACGTGGCGCTGCTCTGAGGCCCGGGGCTTCCTGCTCGGCTCTTCTTCGAGATGGATGGTGTCTTGATCAGTTCCCGTTTCTTCCTGGTGAACATCTTCAGGGTGCCTTTGCCGTCCATCCCGACTTCTTTAAGTTTCACGTACAGCCCCCCCACCCACCCCCCGACTCGCCACTTCGGTGGTGGTGCTGCTCTGCCGGTCGCGTTCAGTGGGACCTCGGTGCCATCCGGCCCGACCTTCAGCCACGGTAACTGTCTGTCTGTCTTCCTCCTGCTGTCGCACATCGAGCCGCGCAGGCTCACTGGCAAGAGAGACAGACAGCTTACCGCAAACTGTCTGTGCGCTCCCGCATCCGCTCTGCGCGCACGTTATTTTTCTCAGGGGGAGGAGGAGGAGAGACAGATGGGTGAAACGCCGGGTTTTTTTTTTTGTTTGTTTTTTTTTTTGTTTGTTTTTTTTGACAAACCTCTGGCAGGGTGGAATTTTAAAATTCAACCCCCAACAACTTCCAACTTCGCCGTCAACTTCCCCACAAACTGACTCCGAAGGTGGAATTAACCGCCTCCCGCCGCAAATCACGACGAAACCAAACGGCCGTTGACTCGTTCCAATTCACAGCAATCACCTCGCACACGTGCGTTTCCACCGTGTGTCACATTTCGCTCGCGGCGGTATCCCTCCGCGCCGTGCACCTGCCCGTCGAGACCGCGGACGTCAACGACGCGCGCCGAACGTTCAGGTGTTGTTTCCCAGGGCCCGTCGTTTGCAACCGGAGCGGGAAATTACGTTGAATGGGTTTGAATGACTTGAGGCCGGGGAGGAAAAAAAAAAACGAGCCATTTAATCAAATCAAATCAAACCGTGCGCAGGCCCGGTATGTGTTTTCTGAATCCGGTGACACTTTTGAGTCTTTTAGGGGTCGTGTCGACTTACCTAGGACCTCCCAGTTCATCTTATTCTTCAGAAAAATTACATGAAAACTTCTATCATGGAACCAAAAACACTACCCCAAATGCTTTTTTTTTAGTTATTTATTATTATTTTAAGTTTGGCCCTTGCAGCTAAATGTCATTATTAAGCCCGTGTATTCTAAATAAAGACTGTAAAAGTACACAGGCGGAGGTGTAGCTCTGCTGCTTTAACTTCCACCATATCTTCATGCCCATGAGTCGTGTGGGTAGTTGTTCAAAAGTAGTCAAAGTAATACAAATCAGTTTCCACCCGAACAACAACAACAAAAGAAACTTTTATAACATATTACTAGTTTGAACTATGTTGCAACCAAATTTCGTTCGTGTGTAGTATTAATATATAGTTCTATCATATCTAGAAGTTATTTGGTCCTGCACTAAAAAAAACAAAAAAAAAACTGCCACAGATCTTGTTAAATGACTTCAAAGCTGAAAAACCAAAAAGATATTTCATGTATTTTCTCAAGGTGGATTATTTTAATTTTTTTAATAGCCATTGCATATATATGAACAAACTAAGATGTTATATTACTCCTTCATTTGATAATCTTTATTTATTTTTTTTAAAGATGAATTAACTGTGGTCCTTGGTGAGATGGTATGGAATGAACCCTAATGTCATTTAAAAATAGGAAAAACAACTCTCTTAAATGTAATTTAAAATGTAAAAACCTCAACTATAAAGTACACGTGCTCCTTTGTGTACACCCCAATCACAAAAATGACGGTATCGGTATAAGACATGTGACTGAATAAAACCATGTTTAAAAATAAGGAAAAACAGGTTTATTGTAGAAAAGTTTTAAGAGAAAATCCAAACATTTAATAGATGTCCTCACATTCCTCCACGTAAAGACAGTCAAGGTGATGGCAGTAAAAACACACTAATGTGTGAATATGCTACAACAGTAGCAATTACACAGCAAACCAATAGCATTTCTTTTAGATGAGGTTATTTAAATAAAAAATGTGAAAAGAAATCAGGCACTTTTAACATTCATCCATGAACCTAGATGTATGTTTTGCATCCGTTTTAGTCGACGGACTCTAATAAAACATCCCACACCTGAACAAAGCTGTCCAACATCTTGTTCTGTAGAAACAATGTACAAAACGATCAGTGTTTCTTGTCACATAAACCATTCAGATGGATCAGGGAGTGAAACAGGTTCAATGTCCTCGTCAGGTCTGTAGGCTCCAGCTTTAATCCTCCATACAAAGGGTGCCTAGAGTTCTGTGGCCGGACCCCACTCAATGTCCTCCGCCTCATCCTCGTCTTCATCCTCGGAGCTGTCGCTGCCTCGGATCTGTGTGCGTCTGTATTGAACTGCCTGGTGATGATGTGCTAGCCTGTCAGAGAACAGCGGGGACATGGGTTATGACACAGAACCAGTGAGGTTCAAATCTGAAACCTTCAGAGAGCGAAAAGGAGCACTTACACGATGAAGTGAGGGCTGTTCTTCCTCCCCTCCTCAGGTTGTGTCTGCGGCTCTGCCATGCGAGCCTAGAAGAGAGACCAACATTTAATAAGGGTTTGTCATCATATTTATTATAACGAATATGAAAAAAAAAACCTTCACGCATGATATTAAAAATGCGCAGGTATGGAATTTTACCATTTTACTCCAAATCAAACGCTTAAAATGACTGAAAACCTCTCAAGCCATCAAATAAATGCTCTAAGTCCCGGATTCTCAAAATATATTACGAGTCTTTTAAGTGGTATGAATTTATACTAGTGTGAAATAAAGTAACATAAGTAAATTTACTGAAACAACTTAAACTATGATTGCAAGACAGTACGTTTTCTGGGGTGGTATGCGGTGTAAAAAGTTTGAGATCCACTGCTTTTCTCGTTTGAAAAACGTGGGGGAAAATATCTAGTTTCTGGAATAAACAAAAATGCCAATAAATAATAAAACCAGCGCTGTATAATTTTTATAATAGAGCTGTATATTAATGCATTATTAAAATCTTTCAGGAACCAGCTAATATCAGTAAAGATATTAAATTTGGTTTAAATTTTTAATTTAGGTCAAAATGAGTGTTTTTGTTTACAATAAAGCACCCATAAATCTTCCAAAGCGGGTGCATTCACATCAGAGAAGACAAAACCACAAGAGCAAAGGGTAATTTAGAAACACATGTGGTCCTTTAAGTCACAGCAGTATTGAATTTACCTGCTGTAACTTCTCTTCAATGGCCGACAGGCTGGCGTGTTGTGGGCTCTCAGGTTCTACTTCAGCAGGTGAGGGCTCGTTCATCGGGTACCGCTTGGGGTCGGGGGCTATAAAATCTGGAGGTCCGTCTGATGGAGTGTTTGGAGCAGCTACATCAAGCGCGCTGAAATCTGAGTCTGTAAAACTGCGATGAGTGGGGTCGTCGTCCTCAGCAGGGCTGCGAGGTGGGCTGTACGATTCCCGCCGGAGCGACCTGGGCTCGGGTACGTGCATCAGAGGTGGGAGTTCTCTGTGAGAGTACGCGTCAGAATGAGGCTCGGGGTCCAAGGTGGGGCTACGGTGCCCGGAGGCCGGTTCAGATGATCGGGCTAAAGCGGCTCCGGCCACCCTGGATCCTCGTGGGACCGTGGACATGTCCTGACCCGGGTAAGCCTCCTCTAGGTCCTCATTATCAGTGTAAGCCTCATCGGTGAAAGCCTCGCCGTCAGTGTCCTCCAGGTCACTCGCAGCGCTGAGGTAGTCCGACTGGGTCTGGTCCAGAGCATCCAGGTCCTGTTCTCCACCGCTCTCCAACTGCAGAGAAACCAAACGATTACCAGTGAGCAGCAGA
>JAPQRN010000019.1:19500632-19531156 GCA_037367275.1 Coranthus polyacanthus | reverse complement strand
GGTCAGTCAGGCCACTAGCGCTGAATTATTAATAGGTCTGAAGAAACCAGAGCGCAGCCAACAGCCACTACTGTTACTAAAACAAACACTTATCAAAGGTGTGCCCCCTGTAGAAGGTAAACAATCACTCATTCCTGTCTCAGTCAGGACGTTGGGCTACTTCAGAGACTGCTCTGTGTTTTCGAGCCACTCCTGTTGGACCAATGTGCAAACAACAACTAACTCTTGACCTCAGAGTGCCTTTTTCCACCTGCTAAACTTTGAGAGGTTCGCCATAAATACAGAGGCTATCGGTGCCAAATTCTTCAACGCTGCATCGTGCAAATAAGCTACTTCAATAAATATTAATGAGCAAGACAGACAGAAAGGCCTGACTGAACTTGAGCACACAGTGGTGAGTGGTTAATGAGGAATACCAAAGCTTTTCTGTGTAAATATAGAGCTTCAGAGGACAAATACCCTGGAGGTTTACAGAGCTATAATTACACAGACTGGGGTTTTTTTTCTGAAGCTTCCACTCACAGTGGAGTTACTCTTGGTATGCACAGTCAACAACAGCGTTTAAAAGTACTGCTGTACATCCACTTCACAGATACCTGGACTCCCATCCTCATGTCTTCACTTACATCATGCGACGATACACACAAAGACACATATGCATACATACGCCTTAGCTGCATTTTGTTCCCTTCCTAAAATTTCTTCATGGTGTCACTCGCAATGAGGGTAGGGACCAGCGATGGGTGTGGCAGAATAAGAGTATTACTTTTCCTTTTGTGGTTTTGTTAACCAATTGGGACTGTAAAATCTAATACATGACAATAACAACATCTGCAATGCACAAGCATACCTGCAGGGCAATGGAGCATGTAACTAACTACAGCTTGTAACCTTAAACTGTCACAGGGCAAATGCTTGGTGCGTTGATCATTGACAAAAGCAATGCATTCACCAGATGAATGATTCCTTTATCAGGATAATCATCATCAGCCTTCATCGGCCGATGTTATATTCTGTTTGTTTTGCATTTGTCGTTATTTACCCCCACCCATTGTGTGCCAGGGACACAAACAAATCTTCATTATATAAATATAAAAATAGCCAAACTTAACTGTTTTAAACTCTTCCAGCCCCTCATTACATTATCTTTGAATTCAATCACACATATTTATGAAAAAGCCTTTAATATAACAACAGGTAAATATCAGCCACATCTTAAATGACATCTTACATGTCAATACCAATATTGGTGCATCCGTATTTGAAATATGATGCACTGCGAACGACACAGCAGTGTATGAAGTGGTTCAAACAAGCTGAACCGCAAACATCTACAGCAACATACTCAACAATGCAGCTGTAAAAACATCATATATACCATACTACGCAGACCTTTGCAAAACTTTTACTTATAGTGGAGTAATAATACCTCTACCTCCACTGGATATAAATAAACAGAAACCTGCTGGATGAAATCCTAAGAGGCCTCGCTCAAGGCCAAAGTCAGGGCTCGTTTCTTGAAAGCCACCTAATGTCACGGGGAAGAGGAAAACAAACGAGCCCCGCCGCTTTTTGACACGTGAACAAACAATGCGTCCTCGTTCCTCTGTGGGTCAAGGCGAACGGAAGACGCAGCTGTTCGGGAATGCAGAGTCGAAACTGTTGTGAAATCTCTGTCGGGCAGGCAGAAACTTGTACGTGTGGCAGAACCAGTAAGGTGAGGAGGTGAAGGAAAGTGGGGCTTCGAGCAGCTGGCAGTACAACCCACCCACACCCACACCCACACAACACAGAACACTAACACACTTTAAGTATTGTCACTGTCAACGTCTCCCAACCCTTACTCCCCGAAAACAAACTGCCATTTGCTCAGTGAAACCTCAAAAATGGAGGAATAAATAATGAAGCCACGTACGTGTAATTGAGGAGGATAAATATCCAGCACTTAGCAGTAGAGCTACGTGCGTCCAAAGCTAACCACATACACAATTAACACCACGTTTTCTTTGAAATAACGCCACTTAACGCTTTCCCTTATTAAAACGTGTCTCCGACTTCACCTCGACAAGCCTGAGGATGTGGACTGACAGCCATGCCTCACACCTGCAAATGTTTAACGGCGCAGGTGAAGCTACCACGTACCTGTAAACGTCCTCTTCGGCGGCGCGGCGGCTCCTTTACTGCGGTCCAGAAAGTACAATTTAACGCTTCTCTTCCCGTCACTCGCCTCCTCGCGTTGACTGTCCCGTAGCTAGCAGTTTGAAAAGTTTCTACTAAATCTTCCCGACGACAGGTGAGGAGGCGTGGCGTCGGACGACGAAACGTACCAGGTAGGTTTCGCGACGTCATTACGCCCGTGCTGCGTCACGCACCGGAAGTCGGTGTCGAGAACATGGCGTGTCGCTGATTTCCTCCTACGCTCCTCGTCCCAGTTTTGGTCGCGATAAGCGTTATCTGTCGCTGCAGTGCAATAAATTGAACACAAAAGAAACGGGCGTGTGGCACCAAAAAAACCCCCCATTTGTCAGGTCAAAGTCTACACGACACGGCGTCAATAATACTCCTCTTTCATTGCAGTTTACTTCCTTAAATTTTATATTGACCCCGTGATTTATTGTTGCAACAGGGGAACTTACTGAAATAGGCTACTTCATGTTTTGACTCCTGTACAGTCTGTTTGAAAATCTATATGACCTCCTCCTAACTCTTTTCTCCCCTCCTGGCAATTGTAAGGTTTAACGATATGGACTCGAAACAGCCGGATCGGATATCGGCTCCGATCCATAGGCCGATTTACTGAGTTCAGTTCTGTTATTCTGTGTGCCCACTACATCACTCTGCCACTTTAAATAATTACCCACCTACTGTGGTTTCATTGTGAGCTTTCACTGAGCAAATGCCCGTTTGTTATAATATCCCAACTTATATAATCTATTAAGCAATTATGAAACTTATTACATAAGTGTACAACTAAAGCTTATAAAAATAAATCTCTCACACTAACATAGGGTCTGCACTTTGGAGGTATTTCACACTGGTACACCAGCAATTGTTCTTGCTAAGTTGCTGGTGATTATATATTACTTTAAAAATAAATGTATGCATTTGTTTATTTCTCTTCAATAAAGTGAGTCATACTGCTTGTTGACCGGTTCTTGGTTTCAACCAATACTCAAAGCCTGGGAACCGGACCTGAAAGAGACAGGTCGCTGCATCCCTGGTTTAATAAAATGTGTGCTATGGGCTCGATTATTTCAAGTGTGTAAATGTACAGATGTCATTCTGAAAGGCCCCCTGCCCCGGGAACGGAAATGTGTTTGTTACATTCACAGTGAAGATGTCTCCAGACAGAAGCCTAAAGGTCTGTTTGCTTGTAGGTGTTTTCATTCATCAGCGCGGAGTGTTTAATGATTTTTCCATACCAGATGTTCAGCCGGTCGAGCTTAACGTTGCCCGTTTTGATAAATGCGGAGAGATGCTACGCATGCAGTCAGCTTACATCGCAAAATGTGGTCGGGTCGGACAGGTAGAAGACTGGGAAACTCCAGATAAACAAATGAGACCCCAGTTTCAGCAATCTTCAAGTTTTTATTTGTTTACAAAGTTAAGATTGCAATTCCATATAGTCCTTCCTTTAATGAGTAGAAAACCTTTTTAAAGAATTAGTCGAAAGGCACAAATTTTACAATATATACATTTGGATCTAAATTATAAATATATAGAAAACAAAAGCACAACCCAGAATAAAAGTGCTGAACACAGTTTCTTTTTTTACAGAAAAAATAGGCTTTGTTTAAAAATACATACAATCAGTAGCATGTTTTTTGTTTCATTTTTTGTTAGCAATAAATTATTTGAAGGTGATAACATTTATATAATATGCAAACGGTGGAGAAACAAGAAAGATGGTTACAGTATACACTTAGCAATGCACTGAAAATCAGAAACACAACAAGCTTGCAATGCTCAATCATATCCAACAAGAGAACAGTAACTTGATTATGCCATTCTTAGTGCAAAATGATAATGAAACGATAAAGGCCTAACTACACTAACAAAGGATTCTTTAAACAAACAAAAAAAAAAAGCTTCTTCCTAAAAACGCGGTCCATATCCCTCCAATGAAAAAAGCTTTATTTATTGGTAATAAAAAAAAAAAAAAAAAAAAAAAACTAAGGCAAATCTTTTGCAGACAGACGTCTTGGAATGTGCCCGATGAGGAATATTAAAAGCAAAATATGAGTGTAAAAGGAAAACATGCAATATTCTGCAAATAATAATAATAATTCAAAAAAAAAAAACCATCACGAATCTGAGATACTGTGAGTGAGTCAGTCTAATCCAAAACATCTGCTCCACCGAGGGAACGGGGTAAAGGCTTGGACAGATCAATTGCACATTTTAGTATAACCCAGGTGTGAACTGATTCAAACATCTGTCAGCTTTAACATGAATTAAATGTCCAACGGCTGCAGCACAGATAAAAAATAAAACTGTCCACAGAAAATAATGTTCCTTAAAAAGAAACAGCCTTTGATCTTTGCCCTAAGAAGGCATAAACATTTAGAATCACTGACATTTTCACGAGGACAAAAGACAAACCCATCACATTAAGTCCATAACATAAATACAGCAAGTCACAGCACAGTTAAGAAAAAAAAGAATACATGTATTGGTTAGTTTCACCACTGTTAAGAGGGGGAAATTATATATTTCTGCGAACGCCCCACTGTTACACCTCTTGTAGGTTTCTTCCTGAGATTGATAAAAGGTCTGATATCGTAGAGCCAGTAACTTTAGGGGTGTCTGTGGAATACTTTGGTATCTCTCTGCAAACCGAAGGCCTGACAAAGGTCTACAAGTTGGAGAAACAATTCTACTCGCGAAAAAGCAAAACTGAAATGAGCAGAAATAAATCCAGACACTGTACAGCAGTACAGAACAGTGCAATCTTATTTGGTGGCAGGTTATAATAAAATTTGTTTTATAGTAATCTTGAAAACTAGAAACTTCCCTGACCATACATTTTGATAACTATTCTAATAAGCAGGATAACATATCTAAAATCTAAATATCCCTTAAATATAAATAACAATAACTTTTAGAATAACAATGACTAAAACATCAAGAGCGCATTGCGCTCATCCCGTGAAAACTGACTATACAAAGGTTGTACGCATTTCAGAATCTGTTGAACTAAAACACTATGAAGCAAAACAGATAGAAGAAGAATCAGATTCATACCATGCAAAGGTAACCACAAAACTCTGCCTGTTGAGCGTAAACAGTACTTAGGCATTTCTGTTTCATAACAAATGTTGAATATGGATTTATTGCTTTTTGATCACTTGAACTTAACCAGGAATTTTATCACAAACTAACTACAGTGCATCATTTTCACACAAACATGGCCAGATGTCACAGGATTTTGAGTATGTATTATCTTACATAATGACAAATTAGCTGTACTTCTTTATTCCAGCGTTCAGGAAGAAATCACCTGCATCTTGCTGATATTATCCAAGTCATGCTATTATTGAAGCAACATGAGTTTTCTTTTCAGACTTCAATACGACAATAAATTGATTCCAATTAAAATTCCACTAACAAATTTCCATATTGATGTTGGTCAAATGACTCAAACAACAACAGCAAAGCACTCTAGACATTCCTGAGAAATTCAAAATTAAATCAAACCAGGAGTGGGGAGACTAAATGTCATTGTCAGCTTTAACAAAAAAAAAAAACAAGGGTGATAACTTTTTGGACATAATTTTTACCCATGCTGCTCAGCTGAGTTCCCCTTACACAGTCCGTGCCATGCTGACTTCTAGCACATTGTCTCATGAGCAGGGACAGAAAAAGACACTGATAAAGGACGAGTTCGCTGCTCTTGTTTCAGCTGCATCTCCACAGACTATCATACGAGCACATACATTGCTTAGTGGAGGTTTCTTCCTGAAACCCACCACCAACATAGTGTAACACACACAACGACTGAGGGGGCTAAAAGTTAAATACAAATATACCATATTAAATTAAAGTTAAACCAATGCTCAGAGTACAAATCTATACATTAGGCTACATGGATTTTTAAAGACTGCATTAATAGATTTTTCCAAAGGCACTGTTTGCAACAGCAGACTGCTCTTCCTCTCCCTTTTTCCTCACACTAGTGTTCATACAAGCAGGGAGAGAAACACGAAGGAGCATGTAGAAGAAATGAAAAGTGAGGCATTTCATGGCTAATCAGCTAAATTTTTTTCTGTTTTATATTCTCCAGCCTTCCAGTTGAACCCTATCTTTTTATCAAAACTGTAATTTCACGTACAATAAGCCTTGCATACAGCCTTGTAAAAGTCAAGACAAACGGCCATGAAGCAAAGTAACAGTAAAGTCTAAAGATGTGGTTTTAACTGGTGGAAGGCATTGAGAGCTTCCAGCATCTTCACCAATCTTACCTTGTAAAACCAGCATCGGGAGGTTTATTAAACATTTCCACGCAAAGATTACCTCGATGAATGAGCTTTTGTTTTGACAGCTCTTCTGTTCGATAAAATACAGTCATCACAAGTTTATTTTTTTTTCTATTTTTACAGCTGCCTTTCTCTGTGGAGGACACACTTTGGTGTAGAAACGCTACAGGTGGATAAAGAGAAGGGTAAGCCGAGCGCAGGACAGGCAGTGACGTGACTATAGGCCCTGAGGGGAGGGGGGGAGAGGGAGGGTGTAGGTAGGTCCGGGGGTGCAGTCATGAACAGCAGCAAACGAGACACAATCTGCTTTAAAAGACTAAACAAAAAAACGTAAATAAAAACAAAGTCCAG
The DNA here is from genome assembly GCA_037367275.1 of Coranthus polyacanthus. Taxonomy (NCBI): domain Eukaryota; kingdom Metazoa; phylum Chordata; class Actinopteri; order Kurtiformes; family Apogonidae; genus Coranthus; species Coranthus polyacanthus. The sequence continues at coordinate 19,524,329 of JAPQRN010000019.1, read as the reverse complement.
ATGAGCTGTTGCTGTTTAAAGGTCTTAGTCCTGCGGCCGGTATTGTATGACGGACTTGCGGTCTGGTCCGGCCTGCAGCATGCTGTTCAGAGCCTCGCGGACGTCAAGAGCGCCGGAGCTGCAGTGGCCGTTTGGTAAGGGTAGAGAGTCTGTTTGGGGGAGGAGAAATGAAGGAGAGAAGTGAGGGGAAGAGCTGGAAAACAGAGGGGAGGAAGAGGAAGGGCTGGCGAAGAGAGATGAGGAGGACGATGTTGAGATGAGGGCGGACGAGGGCAGGAGGCCGTGAGACACAGACGAGGTGGACGAAGTGGAGGAAGAGCAGGAGGAGGTAGAGGATGACGGGCTGGCTTGCTGCGTGGGCAACTGGGAGGACAAGGGCAGGTCAAATAAATCTAGTATGTCCTGGTGGTGGTTGTTGGCCAACAGGTTGTGGTTCTGCTGCTGTGTGGCCTGCAGATGCTGCTGTTGCTGCTGCTGTAGTTGTTGTAGTAAAAGAGGCTGCTGTATTTGTGCCGTGTGCTGGGTGCTCGGTGCGGTCTGTGAGATCAACGACTCCAGATTGAAGTCGTCACCAAACGCTGTGTGTCCAGTCAGATTGTCCAGACTTAGTCCACCCTCTGTGGTGTCCGGGGAGGGGGACGGTGAGCTCACAGTCAGGTCCAAGATCTCATCCAGGGGATTCTTGGAAGACAAATTGGGAGACAGTGTGGTCCGATGGAGTGGAAGAGAGGGGTTCTTTAGTTGTGGAAAAGTGGATACAAAGGACTGAGGATAAAACGGGGAGAAAGGGGAGCTAAGGCTAACTGTGTTGGGCAGGGAGCCCTGGTTGGTGGTGGCGGAAGAGTTGCTGGACCAGCTGTTGTGGGTCTTTAGCGGGGGTTGACTTGGATTTCTCTGTAAGGGCAGCAGGGCTAGGTTCTGGGTGGGCTGCTGTAAAGTCGACTGGGCCTGGGCTTGGGCTTGCATTCTCTGTAGCTGTGAGATGTTCTGGGTGTGTGTCCTTTGTAGAGGGTTTTGGTTCAGTTTCTGTTTGAGGATCTGACTCTGGGCCAGAGACTGAGCGAGGGACTGGTTAAGCATGGGTGTCTGGCTGAACAGATTTGCCAGGAGGTGTTTGTTCTCCTGCTCCATTTTACGCATGCGTTCCTCAGCCAGACGCTGCTCCAAAGCCTGCTGCTCCTTCTCTTTGCGTCTCCTCTTCACCTCCTCGTCCATTAACAGCAGCTCGTCACGCACACGGGCCACACAGTTCTCTGGGATCTTGATACCTGGGAAACATAAAGAACACACTGACATGAATATTCCGTGGTTTCGGGATTTGACAAACTAAGTTCAAGACTTTAAGGCCTTTTTCATTTCAGACCTATTTCACATCAATAAATGCAAAAAAAGTATGAAGGATATGAAATTCTCAAGTACCTACTTTGAGTGTTTTCTTGCACAAGATGCATCAAGCTTCAAATTCGCTTCAACAGGCTTCAACTAAGCAGTAAATCCGCTTTTCTCGAGCCAGAGCTTGCACTTACCCATATTAAATCAAAGTAATTTCACAAGAAAAACTATTCTTTTTGATGAGTGGCGACACCATGTTATTCCACACACCACACTGCAACAAACCAGTTGGGTTCACTCCAATAAATTCTCACTGGGCTGCACATTTTGCATTTGTGGTTATTAGTTCCATACTGATTTCATCTTGTTGTTTTCTTACAGTGTGATCAATACAATATTTTCCCCAAAACACATTTAAAAGTGAGACTGAAGTTAATGCAACTTATATATATATATAATGTGTGTGTGTGTTAAATTCATAATTTAATCAATCTGGACCTGGAATGCATATTGATAGACGTGTTTGCCACAAACCAAACTAAAACATGACAAAAGAAAACATGCCACTTCACATGTGTAGATATGTCCTGTTCTGATGTTCTCACCCAGTAGTGTGACAAATCAGTAAAGGACATAAAGCATGTGATCATGATGTTGGCCCCATCATATGAAAAAATGTGTTTTTTCCATTTATATTACATGTGAAGTATGCACAGAAGAAAATCAATTAAAATGAATGCAGAGAATTGCAACCTATGTTTCAGGCTATAAATAATGACAGTTTTGAATGGAGAGGGGAGATACTGACCGACTTGTTTATTATGCTGCTTTGTTTTAAGGCGAACAATCTGCAGGATGCTGGAGCTGGTGATGTCAGACACTACGTCGGATACACGCTTCCACACACGCAACAGAGCACCACACAACATGTGGTACTGACGCAGCCGCATGCCCTGCAGACACTCCTGGCCTTCCTCAATTTTCTTACACTTCCCATTCCTTTGAAGTAGACAGAACAGGAAAAAAAACCAATCAAACACATCTTTAAACTTACTTACATCTGAGCTGATAACAAAATAAAGCTTAAAATCTATTTATGAATAAAAGAGCATGCAGGTATAAAACTTCAAATTCTGTATAGAGTCCTGAAAAACAAACAAACATTTGAAAGTATCTCATGCAATTGTTCAAACACAGTTGAGTAGTCATCTGGTTGCATGTGAGACTTGGAGGTTATTTCTTCATGACTAGTTCTCAGGTGATCTGCAAATCCTTGGGAATGGCATCTGACCTTAAACTACCCTGCGTCATAATAAGCACCAGCCTGATTGGACAGTAAGCCATTAATCCCAAAGGGAGGTGGTGGAGTTGTACTTACCAGTTGGCATGGCTGCATTTCTTGAATGAGAAGACGAACTGCTTCTCCCAGCTGTCCCTGGCCTCCTCTGGGCTCACCTGCGAAAGCAATTCATAACACTGGAATCAGCTCAGTCAAACTCACAATTTGCTGAAGTAAGCAACCATTTCCTATTGCACCGATTAGGCTCCTGTTATTGAGGAAAGGAGTCTTTAACTATTGCCACATCATTCAACTTGAGCAATGCTTCCTGTTTAATACTCTGTAATAGCCACAAGGGGGCAGCAGACTCCGTATAAGCTGAGTAATTCAAAGAATGCTGGCAGGAGTGAAAATAGTTTATCAGTAAATGTCCAGCTTGATCTTTTGTAAACCCGTTCACCTATTTAGAAAATACCCCTTTCTGTAAGAAGTGGGGACAGTCAATGAAAAACAGACTATAAGCAGACAATCGAGTCCTCACCTTTCGGTAACGCTGCTGCAGATTGTCCAGGCTCTCAGGGTGGGTCTGCTTGCCGATGTTGGGCTTGTAGACAATGAAGTTCTTGCCTCTCCCTTGCTCAGCCAGCAGCACACAGGGATTGTTACCTCGCAGCTGTGACGAGACAACAAGGAGTGTGAATTCTCGGTCTAAGGCAGTGTGTCCTAAAACTGTCCTTTTTTTCTGGGGACCCACTTTTTTAAAAATGACAAATCATCGTGGCCTAATTCACAACCTGCCTTATCTAGGAACTGTTAGAGGCAAATGAATGTTCCTGACCATTTTACTGACATTTCTCGTCACCTTATAATAGTATCACGAATAAGTAAACCAGCCATTTTAAAGAGATATTTGATAAATCACAACTTCATTTCATAGATGTGTTATTGAAAACATGCACGTTTAAATACTTTATGATACTGTTTTTATTTACTCTCATCTGGAAAAACAATAAACACATTTTCAATAGTTAATAAAAGACACAAAATACATGTGAGTTAAGAGACACATTTTTTCCTTTCCTGCTTCTTGTTGAAACTCTTTTGAAATGCTTGAAATGTACATTTATTTGGCGACCCAAACAAAATCTACCGTGACCTGCCAGTGGATCGTGCCCCAGTCTTTGAATTGTCTACGGCCAACTTTCGCAACATTTTACTGAAAGGTGACAGGCTAAGATATGACCCAGAGAGTGTTAACTGTGGACCTATGTACACTGGCAATAAAAATGGAACTGAAACTCCTAAGAAAAGGTAAATGTGTTAAATCCATTATGCTCAGTGATCCAGAAAAGTCGGGGTTCAGGTGACTTTTTCTGGTGTGGACTTACCCTCTGGGACAGGTAGAATCCTTCATCAGGACCGCTGAGCTTTAGTGATCTGCCGTAGGCCTCATCCCAGGGCATACCTCTGTCCACACTGATCTAAAGAGGCAAAAAGATCAGAGAGTAAAGCAGATGTCCTCAAGGGGAACTAACCACACACAGCTGGCCTGAAGCCCAAACTCTCGCATCAAAACACAGCATTTACTTACTGTAACATATTGTATTTAAGCAGGAAAAAAAAAGAAGCTACTGCAGTCAGGCCTAACGCTCTGACTCTACACTTGCTAAACTGGTCTTAGCTGAAATGCGGTGCTCAGCTTTGCTGCCAAGTTGGAAATGTCAAATGTAGGTTACCCTGCAGCCGACAGCTAAAAGCAGAAGATAGCAGTAATTATCCTGTTCCCACCTCCCACTAGTGTCTACATAGGCTGTGCAGCCCCAGGCTAAGCCTGTATGATCACAGTGATACTGCTATGCAAAGTGACATCAATCAAAACTCCCAGGTTACCTCTGGGAGTACAGGTTATGTGAAACAGACTGTGTGCAGATAAAAGCCTTGTGTGCAAGCCTCTTCAAGAAAACCTTAAGAAATGTATATCCATTGGTGTTTTGTTACAACCTTTGTGACATGGACATGTGTCAACACTTCTTATTGTGGCTGTGTGAAACCTAGGGCTGGATATCGCACATTGACACGTGATACAAACCAATAATGATATTTTGTCAGATTTTAAGCAGTTATGACACCCGGTGATAAACCTGCTATGAGGTTATTCTGTGCCTACCTTATAAAGAACAACCTGTCCGTCTTGAGGGTTTCCAACTGTCAAGAATGTTTCCTGCTTCTCCTCGTAGATCTCATCGTTACCTGGGGCAAGGTCTGTGAGGACACAGTGTAACCAGAACAACTGAGAAATGTACCTTTTTTTTTTATTCTTTAACGGGCTAGGCAGTCAAAGTTAACAGATGACTTGACTGTTTTATTACTGTTACACTAACAATTTGGATACAAAATTGTGCCAGCAAGGTTAATTGTGTTAATCTCCGTACCCAAGATTCCCATGTCATATTTGCCCTCCTTCTTGTCCTTCTCAATCAGGTAGTCAAAGTTGTCAGTGAAGTACTGGAAGAGATAGTTTTGCTTGTGGACCTCGAGGCCCAGGATGCGATTTAGGAACTTGGTGATGCTGCAGTCTGGGATGAAAACAAAACAAAGAACAGAACAGTTAATGCAGCTAATTCTGCGTTGACAGCAACACGCAGCTGAGTTCAATTTGAAGATAGATAGCCAAGTCGACACATTCAGTCTAAATATAATGGTATAAAATCTGCCCGCATGCCTCTGTACCTTTCTCAGTACTGATCCCAAAGCGAGGCTCCCTGCAAAAGATGCCCACATCCATCATTCCGAGCTTCATGTCTGGAATAAAGAAAAAAAAAAATGAGTAGGTGCACTGAAGTATCGCGCTGAACTTATTTTTAATGTTGTGACAGGTGCTGACAGACATCCAAAGTTCACACACTTAAACATACCTCTGAAGAACATAGCGTCACCCCCAGGGTAGCCTTTGGGAGGGGGCACCTTGTTCTCTATGTGGCCAAGGATTGCTTTGGTGATTTTATCTAGCGCCTTTGTACCATACTGCAAGAAAGAGGGGGGAATGCAATTGATATGGACCATTTCTAAATATATTTTATAAACAGAAGATAAACAGTATTTGAAATGGTTTCTACCTTGTTCTCAAAATTGTACTTGCTCAGGTCTCTGGATTCAGTGGCTCTTCTATCTCCATGTGTTAAAGCACCCTGCAAAGTGGATTAACAGCAGAAACGTCATTATTATTACATGTATAATCACAAAACAGTATAATCAAACCAACGATGAAAAAAAACAGCATAACATACAGGTACACTCACATGCCGGAGTTATTATACTTTAATTTTCATTTCATCTCTCAGTGTGATTTTTTATTTCAGTTTTAGTTTCCAAGTGCATAAGTAATTTCAGTTTTTATTTTGAGGAACTGACTAGCTCTAGTTTAGTTTTTAGCTTGAGTTTTTCCCAGGTTTTATGAGGAAGGCCTTGACTTTTAGAAGCTGAAAAGGATTGGATGAAAGAACTCATGACATAAACCATTTTATTCTTGTACATCATGAACCGTTAGGATGAAGCTGTACAGCAAGCACAGAGCGACTCAAAAGAAAAATGAAGCTGATTTTACCTGCGGTTCTATTTCATTTTAATTGGTGTGACATTATTCATTGTAGTTTTTATTTAGTTTTCTTGTTTGTGTCTTGTTTATTTTTATCGCAGAACCCCCCCCCATCCACCGCTAGTTTTACTTTCAGTCTTAGTTCTCATTAACAGTAACAACCCCCTATTGCACACAATCAGATACTGATACAGTACCACCTGGTCCTGGCCTAATATATCAGAGGAAACAGGTGCGGGTAAGTTGTGATGGAAAACGTCTTCAGCTGCCTGCTAAAGTTATTTTGTGCCTTACAAGGACTTTAAGAAACAGCAGAAAGACACACACCTAAAGTGGATTAAAAGAAACTATTCTTTTATCTGTGCTTTAATTTAGAATTATAGAGCTTGATCTCCAGAAACAAAAAGTGAGGGAGATAAAGGAAAATTGTAGAACAGCACACCATCTTTGTATCCAGCTGCTGGCTCTGATCCCACAAAAAAATGCCCTGAGATACCAAAACAAAGGGATTTCAGCCAAACATGACGTCACTGCTCATCAGCCGGTTTCAAAAAAATATTCAGCCGTCTAGCTTGAGTGAGTGTACATGTGTGTGTGTGTGTGTGAGAGCACTTGTGTTGTATCGGGTTCAGGCAGGCAGGCAGACGTGATGTGACCTATTCTCAATGCAGATTTACCGAACAGGCCTGGCAAACACACAAATGACTTCCTGGAACCGCCATCCCCTTGCACACTCCTTGCCGTTCTTTCCCAAAAGAACTGTCACGCTGTGTCACTATGGTAATAAATGACTGCTAGTGTGCTGAGCTGCATTGATAATTATGGAAAATAACTGTGGACTATATAAATTATCCAGACAAGGACCTTTGCTTTTTTCTTTTTTTTTTTTCGGCTTAGTCAGTTTTCCATTATTGAGCCGGAGACGGGAAAGACCCAGGATCTCTCGAGGTTTGTGGAAAAAGAAAAAGCTGATACAACTTAAAGTAAGCCAAAATAAAAGAGCCCATGTGGACTGGCTTTAGACTACATGTGGGGAGTGCCACAGAAAACAGGAAGGACACAGGGTGAGGGCAAGGGGAAGAAGTAAATGACAAAGTCGATGGCAACTGAGAGCACAGCAATCAATAAACACAAAACACAGAGCATCTCTGTTTACAGTGAAACAATTCTTCTCACGCTCCATAAGAAAACAAGATGAATGGGAATATCTCCCATGAGAAGGAGCTCACTCAATTAAAGCACAAAAGGAAATGGGGCAAATACAACTGTGCAAAAGAACAACACACATGACTCAGTGAACACATGTGAAGGTCTGGTACTTACCAGGCTTTCGAGTCTTTTAGCCACGATGGAGGCGAACCGTCTCTCCCCTGCCAACTCGGAGATGAGGAAGATGTACTCTGGTGCTGTAACCTGATTGGACCGATGTGTACGACCTAAACAAACAAGGTTGACCAAAGACGACAAAATCAGAATGAAATTTTAGAAAACACTCCTCGCATCCGAAATGTGTAAATATAATTCTACTCAAATGAAGGAAAGAATGAAAACATGTTTGAGACACTTTCCAATTATTTCTCAAGGTTTAAAACGATAAGGTAAATTTGATATTCAATTCTGATTTGCATATTTTTGGTCTGTTTTTTGTTTTTTTTGTTTTTAGACTTTACTGGCATAAACAACCAGATTAATAATCAAACATCTTAAGCTGATTGAATGTATATAAAAAAGCAGATATTTGTTGTAGGACGTCAGGATCTGCATCATGATATAACAGAGAGAAATGTAACCATTACACTCTTGGGTTTTGATGGGAGACGCGCCACTTGAACAGGATGTTCTTCACACACAAAGAAGCTATCTGTGATGGGTTTTTTTTTTGGTGGAAGTCTTCTTTTAGACTTCTGTGGAATCTGACAGTCCTCGCTTATGAGGAAGTAACTTTTATTGTGGGTGTAGGGTAGGTAAGCTACAGTTAATATATATTAGTCTGCTAATAAAATGAAAAAAAAAAACCAACCTAATGGATACAGGATGTTTTGTGTGTTGCATCAAAAGAATTACATATATCAAACAATGGGTTAAATAATAAAATAAGCAATAAAAGAAAAATTAAACCAGGATCGTGATAAGATATGTCTCTGTGTTCATGTCGATAATGATGATAAGATTTGGACATTTGTATTCTCGATCTAACAGCCTATCACACAGAAGAAATAAATGTGACACCCACAGGAAATTTAACATTTGACAAATAAATCCCAGAAGGTTATTCAGCACACTGGCAGGTAAATGTTGTACCCAAGTAGTCATGTAGTGATGTGCATGTGCTGAAAGTCTGTACGGTCCCTGCTGCTGTCTGTATAGGAGTTTGACACAGACCGACACAGGGATGCATTCGCTGCACCTTGTAAATTCTGAAATCTCTGTTGTTTTGAATAGCAAAACACACATGGGCGCTGACAGAAATGTCAAAGGATGCATTCAAGTACACACCATGAATGCAGAAATTTACACTCAAATGGCCACAAATGTTGTTTAAAACAGGAACGTTTGTATTTCTTTCTGATTTTCCTATGTTTAAATACCTAGTGCTGCATGTATCATTATACTGAGAGGATGAAAATGCTTCCCCGTGTTAATATTCTCAGGTTTAGCCAAAGAACCTCTTTCTTCAGCTTTCAAACATTCGCAGGATACTCTTCAAAATGACAACATTATCCAATAATATATCATTATAAATATTGACATTCATCAATATGGAAAAATGTTTTGTGTGACTGATGTTTGATGATATTTTTGACTTTGACTTACCAAACTGCTGGATGGCTCTGTCTGCGCTCCAAGGCAGCTCCAGGGTCATGTGGACTCTCCGCCTCTGGTTCTTCACTCGCTTGTCTGCCTGCAGGGAAATCCCAGAGCTGGCTGCCTCAGATATGATAGCCACCAACTGGAGAAGGGAAGAGGGTTGAATTACAGGTGGAGGCATAATGAGCAATGTTTATAAAGCATTAAATCACTTTTAGAGACTAGCCATCTAAGTTGGGAAAACTGCTTTTTGTTTTAATTGCACAGTATCTCCGTCAGTTTGATTGCTATATCTGACCTTTTCTCCACTCATGAAGCGGTCTTTCTCTTTGAGGTTGATGTGGTCGATGGTGAGTCCCTGCTCAGCTCGTGACTCGTGACGAATGCTGCCGTCTGGCCGTCGCACCACACGACCCTTACGACCAGTCATCTGCAGAGGAGTAACCATGAAATAATGCCGCTTGAAACATGGAGCAAATTTCTCTGAGCGCTGAATTTAAAGGTTGCACCTGAGGAAAAGTGAGCCGTACCACCATCATTTAAACCTGTGAGATACTTAGAATGTCTAAGGCTCATACCTCTGACACTTTATCTGCTCCTCCCAACTTATCAATGAGCTCGTCCAAAGTATTGAGAGGTAGTTCTTTTCCCAGCTCAGATATTTTGTTGAGGAGGCCCTGCTTCATCTCCTCTATCCTGGCTGTGAATATAAAACAGAAGCAACATTAACCACATGCATGAGCAGGCCAGAGTCACAAAAATAACAAGGCACTGGAGGTCAGAGGTTAAAAATCTTATGCTTTAACTGATTGCAAATTAGGCGTGTTTCCTTCAAGTGGTGCGGCGCAAATAAAGAAGGCGAGTGTTGTGAGAAGATGTCTATATAATCTATGTTACACGTAGCTGTAATGAACAGATAAGATATAAATCATCCCGTTGCCGTTTTCCATCTAAAATGGCTGTGATGTTTTTTTTTTCCAATGATGAGATTAAGGAATGTTTTGGTCTTTTCATCAGTCCACATATGCTTCTTGGTACTTCCAGTCATGTTTTGTGGTTTAAAGGAGACAGATTAGGAAATCTGTGAGTAATCAGTCCTGATTACTCACAGTTAAATGTTAGCTACATCAGAACATATTTAAAAACCCTGTTTCCATCTCCCATTATGTGCATTAACTCTCGACAACTAGCATTAGGGTCACACTGAGGATATAAAAAAATTCTGATATTTCAAGAATTAAGTCACAATATTTCTAGAAAAAAAGAAATCACAATATTATGAGAATAAAGTCGCAACAGAGAAAGTTTTATTTTTTTAATGAGAATAAGGCTTAAAATTACTAGAGCTGTCAAAATGACCAGCTGAATCAAATGCAGCAGTCTAAGTTATTGACGATTGATTTCTCTTCATTTCTATTAAGAAGTTTCATACAGATATCATTTTAACGTTAACTTTTAACATGAACTTTTTCTTATAATTTCTTGAAATATTCAGACTTTTTTTCTCAAAATATCAAAAAACCACATCCAGGACATGAAATTCACAACGTTTTTTTTTTCTTTTTTCTTCCAATTTCTGCCATTGCCATCAACATTTTCTAATGCTGTACTTACCACATAGGACTAAAAGTAAATTATAGAGAAAACCTGTCTTACCTGTCTGACAGCTAGTGTGGTTCACAAAGATGACATCGTCATTTTCTAGGGAGTCTGGTGATGAGTTGGAGTCTGTATCCATGCCATCGGAGTCACTACTGCTGTCATCACTTATGTTGATCACACCACCACTGTCCACTGTGTGCTTAGGTACCTTGGGCTGCCGACCTCTTGGCTTACCTGTTTAGTGTCAGTATATTAGAGTTAGACGCAAGGAGTAAAAGTAAACACGTTTTTATATGATCATTCACAGTGTACCCTACAGACAACGACGGTGAGAAACATAATATGAAAACACACTTACGTTTTCTCTTATTCCCCGGAGCCTTCTCCCTCCTCTGTTTCTCTGAAGGGAAATGCTTTGTTACGAGAGACTGGAACACTCCCCTAAAGGACAGAGGAAGAGGAGAAAAGAGAGGAGTGAGAAACATTTATGCTGAGAACAGGACAACTCAGGAGAGTTCAGACAATTAGAGACGTCAAATTCCTCAGTTGGCTTCATTATAGCTGAAGTGCTGAAGTGTTGACAGGCAGATGAAGATGTTGTGTGTGATCTAATACACTCAGACATTCAAGCATGTCGGCCATAAGGTCAAACGAGTTCAGAGCACTGTGAACTTATGTTTTCTTCATTATTTTCTTGGATGACGTAGTCATTTGTAAAGAGCTGCCAATAGCTCCAGAGATTGCCCAAGCTATTAATTAAAGATAAATGGTTAGGGTTTAAAATGCATGGCATGAATACTTCTAATTTTATACAGTGTATGAAGAAGGAGGTGCTTCTCCTAAGCTTGGTGAATAATTTGGCAGTTTGCTGAAGCAGCGAAAAGAAATGCATGAACAAAATACAAGAATGCTACGGATTACAGCAAACAAACAATAAAAAGAGAGGGAACTGAAGAAAATGCTAAACTTTCCCAATTCTGTAAGCTGCTGTGAAGCATATGTGGAGCATATAGCTGTTTTTCCAGGTGGCAACTGAGTTAAGACAATTTCTCATTTTTATGCAGGTTCTTTATAATAAACCTTTTAAAACTACAATAGGAAAAAGAAAACATCTGGATTGAAAATACACAACCTCCTTCTGTGGTCCTCTCCTGTCTCTGCTAAGCATAGACTGTTTATAAAGATGGACAATGCAACACAGTGTCCTAAAGTTATGGTAAAGTGAGGCCAAAAAAAAAAATCACAGATAGGCATGATGGTTTTTTTGGAGCTACAGAGTCTGCACAGTACAGATTTGACTGGCCAGATTTCCTAAACCTGAAAACAGAGGCAAAAGAAGGTGCAGAAGTCTAGTTTCCTCTCACACCACTTGAATTACAATATGCTGAAAGGTTATTATGGATTTTTTGCCCAATTATGCCAAAACATACTGCCTTCTGAAGCTTTAAGAGATCTCAGGTAATATTCTCAGCATAATATTCAGCTAATCAAATGTACAAACCAGCTAACAGTTCAATTTCACTCACTCTGCTGCAGAAACAAATCTGTCGAGGTGTCCGTCATTCTCATCCAGGACCTCTCTTGTTCGGGACTCCCCAGTAGACTGCAGTCCTATAACGATGCACTGTGGTGGAGAGAAACAAATACACGTTAACGACTGAACTGGGTGTCTTTTTCTTAAGTTTTGAGCTTGCAGTGCTTCAGCAGTTCTCATCATTTTCCAGTTATTGCTCCTGGACCTTTCCATAGGTTATTTATATGTACTACGTAGCTCCATGTTATGTTATGCTGACCTTTCCAGCGTCCAGCTCTTTCTTAGCCAGCTCCACCAGGCAGCGGACCTTGGCAGCGATGCAGAGGTATTTGAAGAAGCGCTGGTGAGATGACCAGAACTGCCCCCACAGAGACTTCCTGCTGACCAGGCCCAGCTCATCAGCTGCACGCATGAACACTTGCAGAGCCTCTGCCCACTGAGGAAGGTTTCCAGACATGTACAGTCATTTTAGAGTCGAATATTTCCCATTTCAAACACAATAAGCATGAGATGTGATGCTCACCAGTTTGGCAGCTTTGTTATAAACCAGTTTAAAATCACTGTCCAGTCCAATCTCTTCAATTCGGAAAGACACCCCTGAGAAGCTCAGCTGCCTGGCAATGTACATCCCGCTCACTTTCATATCCATGGCGACGATCTCCATGGCACCGACACCTCTGTATAACAAACAACATAAATTATTCAACATAACTCAATCTTTGGTCAACTAGCCATTACTAGAACCAAACTGTAAGGTATGCACGGCAATTTGGAGATATGTATCCACATGACATGAAAGCCTTTTAAAAATATGAATGCATTAGGATGAATTTCCGTAACATGTCATCGTACAAACCTCTTTTCGATGGCATGCAGGAAGTCTTCAAACGTTCTGAAAGGTGTGCCCTCACCCCAGATTCCCAGGCGGCTCATATAGATCATGTTCTTTGGCTCAGAGGCACCTGAAACAGAGATGACAGAAATATTTATTTTTGAAATCCTCTGTTGTATTGTATTACACATATGAGTGTTGTTGCGTGTCTTTGTGTGCCAGGCTACCTGTGGCACTAGCGTACACCACTCTGGCCCGTGGCAGCTTGTTTTGCAGGTCAAGCACTGCTTTGCCCATCTTTGTAGATGTGGCATTCTTGGCTTTGTGGCATTCATCAAAAATTATCTAGAAAGTGCAAAGGTCAAGGGCAAACAAGGCGGACATGGAAAACCAACTTATGCTAAAAACCACTGTCCAATGATGATTTTTTTAAAATAAGAAGGATACAACTCCATCAAAGTCTGGCTTGCACCAGTCCAGGATCTGTTTAATTCTCGTCCGGTGCTGCCCTCCTGCCTGGCTCTCTCCAATCAGCGCAGAGTAAGTTGCAAACAGGACTCCTTCTGAGGTAGCTGTGTCTCCATACTTAATCTACAACAACAAAGTGGATGTTATGTTTGAGAAAATAACGCAGTGGACAATTTTTGTAGGTTTTCACACTGATTCCACTTAGACTCACCTTGTTTAAGGCATGCACAGGAATACTGGGTGCATCTATGTCTTTGAGATCTCTCTCTGCATCAAATTTCAGGTCATTGGATATACTGAACCTAAGGGCAGGAACAGGAAAATCAGTAATTCAACCAGCTTCTGCACAGTTTACCTCAACATGCTCTATCCTTGCAAACAAATCACATTTTCTAAATCAATACACCTAAACAAATTAAATTATGAATGTTATTTTAGTTTTAAACTGGTTTATGATCTCTGAAGTGGTCAACATATTGACTGTATTGATTTGTACACAGAAACAAATCAATACAGTGATAATATCTACTCTCTTACCATAGTGCTTTCTTCCTTCCCTTAAGGTAGTTTTCCAGGATGATTCCTGCCACAGTGCGTCCCTTTCCGACCCCTGCCCCATCTCCAATCAGGAAGCCTGCCCTCTGGTTGTTCTGCAGGATCACTTCATGTTGCTGAGAGCGCACGAGGAGCAAATGCATTAACAAAGGTGCCCACACAGTCAAAAGCAGATGAGTTTCTAATTAATGTGCGCTTTATGAATTCTCTGCATGTTGTGCCACTGCGTGTACCTGGCAGGCGTAGATGATGGCCTCTAGCTGCAGAGCGGACAGCAGGCCGCTGCTAATAGTTAACTCGGGGATAGACAGAGTGTAAGTGATGTCAGGCGGAGGGACACTGGAAAGCGTGTTTGTCTCCACCACTATGTCAGGATGAGAAATTCCTATGGTGGCTAAAGAGAGAAAAGAAGCAGAAAATGTACAAATATGTTAATGGGAGACTGGATAAGATAACGCTGTTTTAAAAAGCAAAAAGCAGATGAATTAATGTGTAGTCGACTGTTGACATTCAGTCTAGTGACCTACATTTGGAGGGTCTGTACTCAGCATATGTGTCTACATGTCCCAGTTCTTCTGTCTCCTCTTCCTCTGCATCCTCTTCCTCCTCTGGCTGTGTCTGGGTTCTCTGAACCTAGTAACATCAAAATCACTTCAGTAATGGAATTCACAATAATTTGGGAGTTATATCTTTTAGTTAAGTCCAGGTGAAGACGAGTTGGTAAAGAGACTGGAGCTGAAAGTCAGAGGCATGTGAGCTGTTAGTAAGGAGTGAGCACAGCACACCTAGAGCGCATCTTAAGCAGTGCAACAGCAAAATAACAAATGAAAAGTGCATGAAACCGGTTGAAGTGGAAACAAAAAGAGCTTTGAAACGTGGCTGCAACTGTAGACAAAGCAGCAACATCATATTAATCTTATCTGAGAAAGTGGAAACGCAAAGGGACTCATTTTGACAAATAGGTAGCTGACAAATATCACATGGCCTCTATTCTTAACAAAAACCCTTTTAAATTGACAAAACAATACATGGTATCATC
Source organism: Coranthus polyacanthus (assembly GCA_037367275.1). Lineage (NCBI taxonomy): Eukaryota > Metazoa > Chordata > Actinopteri > Kurtiformes > Apogonidae > Coranthus > Coranthus polyacanthus. The sequence goes on along the minus strand of JAPQRN010000019.1, from coordinate 19,509,285 downwards.
TGTTCTCTATGCAACGTGTATTTGCAGGATGCCCACTATGTGCAACATGCAGCAATGCTTTCATCATCTGTGGTAATACAGACTTGCCAAAGTAGGCCCAAGTACTGTAGTTCACTCAAACATATCTTTATGTAATGTGCTGTCAAAATGTGTCCCTCATTCTTAGATTAGTGGCAAGTTAGTGTATGTTAGTGTTTCTATAGAAAACCGACAGTAATTCAAGCCTTTCTTGTATTGCAAACACACAGGTCAATCTTTAGCCGCACTGCACACATAATCTGCAAGACTCATCTAGTCAGAGAGTTTGGTTTCATTTTTTCATCAGATTGAAAAGGTATGTGAGGCTACCTGGAATCCTCCTAAAGGTGGGGTGCTGATAATAGCAGTTATATCATCCAAACTGGCCAAGCCATGAAACCTGCTGCTCCCCTTCAGCTGCTAACAAAAAATAAAATGAAGAAATACAAACTCAAATAAACACAATGGCAAATACATGAAAACAGACAAACCAAAAAAACATGAGTAATCACTTATTGCGTCGATGTGTGTCTGTCTGTATGCATGTTGCATGAAAGAGCGTATGGGCACTTCACAGATGTCTGCTGGAGCAGCACTCAACAAAATGCAATTTGTTGTCTGGCGGTGAAAAGCCAGCGACAACAACAACAAAAGGCAGATAAAGCCGTGTGCGTCTGGGAAACATAATGGATGAAATGAGGGCAGAATGAAAAGGAAAACATAAAAGGCTTTCAGGGGGCAGGAGAAATAAATGTACTCTGATTCGTATCAAAAAGATATCCTCGCATCCATCAAATTCAAAGAGGACTCAACAGCAACGCGAACAGGGTTAAAGGAACAACAGCTGAAAACAAAGTTGGATACCATGTTATACTGCAGATGAGTTCATTTCTCTGAAAGGACACCACACTGTAAATGCTTTCCTAGAACCTCTGTATTCCTTCATTGATAGAATATTTGCATTACGGGAGGGCTTAATAACTTAAATAAGGGTTGTTGCAGACCTCAACATGCTCGTACTCATATGCTTATGTGAAGTTTGTTGTGCTGAGAGCCAGCTGCTGTTAACGTTAGCCGACTCAATTTCTAAGCTAATAGTAGCTAGTGTTGCAAACTGTTTCCGGTGTAGACGAGCAGCAGAGAAGCACTGAGGCACTTGGGAGTGAGCAGAAGGATTTTCGTGGAAATCTGACCTGAAACTTCTACGTACATGTCAGGGTAATTTTTTTTTAAAAGGTACATTATGATCTGTTCACAAATTGGAAAATTGGGATTAATACATGTACTGTACATTTGTTCATGTATGTTGCATATTGCAGATTAAGTCCTTTTTTGGACCAATCTGAATGCAACTGAAGATGTCCTCTTTCATGTGACTCATAATGCCTTTATACCTACAATTCCTAATTTGAGCGTTTTCTTGCTGGGGCTTCAAATGTATTATTTTCAACAGGCTACAACCAAGCACTAAATCCAATCAATTTTTAAGACCCGTCAGAATCGGATTTAAGATATTTTAAATCTGTAAATGGATTGTATTTTTATGCTTAGGTTTAAGGAGTGAAAAATATCTGTCTGACAGTTTGTGGAGAATATGTAGTTCTCAGCTGTATGCCAAAAGATCATTTAGAAAAATTGGTCAGGTCTCTGTCATATAAATGTTTTTACTTCCAAGCATTTTATTAGCATTTTTTTTTACTTCCTACCATACCGTCTTGAAGAATGGAGCACTTGGTCAGAGAAGAATAAAATGTACAAGTGTTTGTTATGGAAAACAGAGCTGGATCGTGTCAGCTGTGTGCGACAAGATACCTGCATATCAGCTGAATGAGAACCTGGAATTAGAACTGTAGGCATCACAAACTAATTGTTTGTTTGAGCCACTGAGTAAAGGTCAATTAAAGGAGTCAAAACAGACTTGTAGGAAAGATGTAGCCCCATCAGAGATCAAGAGGGATGATCTGACCCTTGCTTTCTTTTCGGTGTTTGGTACCCACCTCCCACAGTACAGACACACATGTTGATTCAACCTAGTTTACATTACATAACCGTATGTTGTGAATGCTTGCTACTGACCTCTAGTTGGCTCTGTGCTGGTGTGGTGGTGGTACTAGTGTTGACGTCCCACAGGGTGGGCACTGTGTCCAGGTTGTCTGTGCTGATGAAGGACTGGGTATCAGCATACTCCGACAGTGAGTCAGCCGGAGAGGAGAACAGAGAGTTTGTGGAGAGGTCATCAATGCAGGACAGGTCCTGAAGGCAGAGAAAGAGAGGTGGTGTTAAGTTCCCCCTCGGAAACAGGCCAAAATATAGGGCACAGCAGTGACTCATATTGATTTTCTGCCTAAAAAGAGAAGGAGAAATTCTGAAAGTGACATGACAATTGGAATATCAAAACCGATGGAAATAACCACAGCCAGACAAAGCCTTTCCAAGTAATCCTTTTACCATCCCTCTTCATGGGAAATGAAGGAACACTATACAGCCTACTTACATTACATAACATGAGCTACAGGAGCAGTGAAAGTAAAACAAATATCTACAAATGCCATAAAAACAGTGAGAAGTTAGAATTAATGGGAGTGAACCTGTGACAACAAAGGAGGCATATTATCTCTGGACTACAGCCAACATGGCACTTTTTTTGGAAGTAACACGAGTAGCCAAAGAAAAATCTAAGCATACACAGATGTGTGAGCGTGAGCATGTAAAACAGAAAGCAAGGGGCAGGCATAATGAGACTGTTTGTGTCTGTGTGTCATTCCAGCCATGGCTGCCTTCCAGTCGCCCCTCTATTCATATCCCTTCCAAGCCATTAGCATGCCATGTTCTTTAACTAGCCTCTCACAGGCACCCCTGGGCCCCCGAGAGACTTATAAACATGGATGTGGGGAGATAGGGATTGAGGGAGGGAGGAGAGAGAAAGAGAGCAGGGTAGGCAACAATGAGACGAACAGAAGACAAACTGTGTGTGTCTGCGTGCACCACTCAGTATGTGTGACTGTGTACACGTACTATATGTGTGTGAAGATTCCCACACCCCCATGTTCCAGCTGAAACCTCAGAGTGATATGAAGCAGCTCTGACAACTACCAGAGGATACAACTTGCTAATTCAGCAATTTCACTTCCTAATTATCTCACTTTAAGGTAGGACTGACTGTATTAAATAACAGAAAAAATTGTGATTATTCATATATTTCTGCACATATTGTTAGAATTTTAGTGTTTTTCAAGAAGCACCTCCATGAAATAATTTTTTTTTCAAGTGCATTGTTAAAACAACGGATATAGTGTGAAGAGTTTGGTTTGACGCACGATATGCTAACGGACCTAAGGGCCGTGTCCAGAAGAATGATAACATTTTTAGAGGTGCAGCAGGTGGAGCAGTGAAAAGCAGACAGCCAATAAATCCTCCAATATTACATCCTGAAAAAAATGTGACACTGTCCGATAGATATCTTTCTTTCACTTCAGTACAAACCGGACAATTGTTGAATTGAACATCTAAGTCAAAGTAATAGATAAATCAATTAAATCTGGAACCAAGCATGCCAATTAATAGATTTATGTCTGATAGCAATGGTCAAAAATGTCCAGGAACAGTGTACAAATAGAGATAAATTATTAACTGCGTTGCTAACTCAGTGTCAGCGATGTGCTGCTACTTAGTATTAATGCTGAGGAGCTGTGCTGACTTCTGACATAGCTGCCTACTAGTCATTACTCACAGTTCAACAGAAAATGTTTCACAGGCTTGAGGAGACAAGATGTAGAGCTCTTAGTGTTAACATGACTGCATCATGTGGGAATGGGGCCTAGTGAGGGAGGCAAACAGCAGGCGGACAAACACAGCCCTTTGTGCAGATACATGTGGATATTTTAGCGCGCTGACATGAGAGAAATGAAGCTAGGCTCTTACCATATGGATATTTGTGTACTAGAAGGAGGGCTTTTTCAAGGGTACGGCACTCAGCTTATCAGTGTCGCTGTTAGCTCTATTATTATGCTGCTCTCTTACACTTCCTCACCCTACCTTTCTCTGTCTCCTACCTCTATGTGTGTGTGTGTGTGTGTGTGTGTGTGTGTGTGTGTGTGTGTTGCTTCCTGAAGGCAAGATCAGGCATGAGCTCTGAAAGTAGGCTCTCCATAGTTGATCTGCCCTGGAGACAGCAGAGTGGAACAACTACCTTTTTTCAGGTTGGATGTGGAAAAGATCCCTATGAAATATCACTGCCATTCCTTTTCGCATAACCTGTCACTTTCTGCCACCTTTCGCTTTCTCCTTTATGTTACCCCCTGTGAGTTGTACACGACTTGTATGTCTTCCTATACCATCCTATTTTCTCCTTCAGCCTTGCTTTTTTTTTGTTCCATTCTTGGCTCTTTTAAATGAAGATAAAGGAAAAGAGACGTCATTTTAGAGAAACACAACAGTAGAAACAAACACTCAAGCACACTGACACATGCATTTTACAATAGATGAGAGTGCATTTTTTTTGGATGTTTGAAGAGTTTAGTAACAGCCAATACTAAATTTAAACATGTATGACCTGAAAATACAGCTTAAACGGGGTACAATTAATGCTGTGATAATAAAGAAATGGCCGCATTTATGCAACCATTAAAATCGAAGCACTACATCACAATGGGTTGATCCAAGTTGAGGCTTAAGTTGTTCTGCAAATATGTGATTTATATTTCAACCTGGGGGTCATTGCTCCGTGTTAGATTCTGTGTTTTCCACATCACATAAAAGCAACAGAGCATGTTAACTTTGCAAGAGCTGTGATGACGCAGCCCTGTTTTTTGACAACAACCTGTCCTGATGCAGAGGAATCGCAGAAAAACTGCAGCAGGTTGGCTGGTGCTTACCAAGACATGGCCGACCTCAGAACCACACTAATCGAGTTGTTAAGCGGAGCGGAACAGAGGCAGCAGCATTTGTCCCCTGGCAGGCCCCCATACCCAGAGCTAGTTCATCTAGTGTTCCTAAGACTGGGCTCTGCCAAGCACAGATAAGGCTTGAATTCCAACTGCTCTGATGGTAATCAGGCTCCTTCCACAGCACACAACCACACAAACGTATAATTACTAATCCTGCCTCTGCCTTGCTCTTTTTCACCGCTGCACAAAAAAAAATACAAATTTTAATAAACCTATAAGTTTGTGTTTTTCTGTGTTCAGATATGTTTTTCAAAACTGCTTTTAGGAAATGAAATCTGAAGTCTGACGTGAAATGAAATGTCATTTCTGTTAATAGCTTGCGTAATTCTGTTGCATGTGTGTAGATGTAAATGAAGAACCCCAAGTTTCATGTTGTTTCTAAACAAACTACTTATACACAGTGTAGCTTTATCATCTTTTACAGTTAACATATTTAAAGTGCGATGAATAACTTTAAACAGTATCATAAAAATACAACTGCCCCCATAAATAAAAGATATGAGTTAATATGCCAAATACACTCAGGCTATATACTCATACGCACTCAGCAAATATAAAACAATGAACAACAAATGTATATGTGCATCTTGTGCAGCTCTAACAGAGTCAGGAGAAGTGAGGAACAGCTGTTCCTGATATAATACAATGACACTGGTTATGACACAGTCCTGATGATAAGCTCAGGCGCTGCCATACAAGGAAGTCTATGAGCCCTATCTCAGGGTTAGTTTTATAAACAATCATTTCCATAGATCTGTGTCACCATTTTCTTTTACAGAAAAAACTGTTTCTATCATAATTGACAGAGGCCACTTAGAAGGGGCTGGTTCACAGAGGTGTTTTAGACTGTTTCTAGTGTCCGACCAGTCTCATTTTGCTCTTAGATTAGACTAATGCATACATTTTCACAAAAATAAAGTCGGTCTTATTTTAAGCCTAAAAACTTAGCAACCCTATGACAAGGCAACCTTTAGAACCTGGCAACAGTCAGATAAACTGACAAAAAGGGGGAAAAACAGGGAATAATTTGTTGTTTGTTTGTGGTTTAAAAATATATACGAGAAAACATTTTGAGACAGTGCAGCAAACATACAGAGGCCATGTCAAGCCTTATTTCTTCCAGATTATATATTTTTTAAATACTGCGCCTCATTTTGCCTGTAAAACATCTTGTAACTGTTGAAATTCTTTCTGAAAGTAAAGGTTTTCTGCTGGCATGACCTAAGCTGAGTGGTTTGAAGTGGCTGTGTTTTTTAGTTGGAAAAACGTCTTTGTTTACTCACAATTCAAAGCAAATGAATCCTCCTTAAGATGGTTAAGAAGGAACTAAACAGGTTTGTGCAATAGATACATTTAGCCATCTATCTGACGTTGCCATTAGTCACTGTCCGTATTTGTGAAACCGGCCCCAGGGGATAGGGCTTGTGTTTCCCAAAAAGCTGAGTTATATTACAATCAGAGCAGATAGCTGTTTTTCTTTTTTGTCAGGAGATTATTAACCCCCCACCACCACCAATTTTTCAGCACATTCAGCATGGTTTCCCTGTTAACAGCACTGTTGTCCTTGTGAATGTACTTAATTTATGCATGATAGGAACTGCTGCTTTTTCTGCCTTTCCAGGTAAAGGATAATGCTACGTAAGTAATAAAATGTTGCCCTGCTATCAAAAGGCAGAGTATTTAGTCCTTTAGGCCATATCCTGTTAAACTCGCTAACCTGATGAAGTGTAAGGGCAGGCCGGCCAGCTCCAGGGCTTTCCCCTCCTACACACTGCCAGCTTGGCTGCTTTTCTGAGGCCAGGAAACAAGTCACCCTGCCCTCCCACTTACCCCACACGCCCACATGCAGTATATACACAAACATGCACCTCTCACCTTCTTACAATCTCAGCCATAAATTTTGGTCATCTCTTGCCTATTCTCTCCTGGTCTTTTAAACTCGTGGCCCCTCCCTTTTTTCCCATCCCTTTCTGCCTTTGGCCTCTCATTGTGTGTTTATCCAAGTTGTGTTTTCCCACAGAATTCTCCTGCAGGAAAAGGATCTATCTTACCCAACACTCACTTCTCACTGATATTAATCTGGATCTTGCTCAAAGTGCTTTTTAGGGAGATATCTGTTACAGTCAAATAGTTAATTAATAGCATCATATTGCCTACACCATTAAGCCTCTAATGATACAGATCATTTACACAATAAGCTTAAACTGGAAACTGAAGACTAGTACTGAGTCCATCTAAAATGTATTTTACATGGACTTTTAAAATTTTTCTCTTTCTGAAAGACTAAATCCTGTGGTGTGTTAGAGCAGCAACTGTAACACTGCACTTACTGGAGCCTGGATTATGTTATGCCAAGCTGTCTGCATGTCCAACATCCCCAACATATCTGTTTGACTGGGACTTTAATAGCACAGCTTTAGGCTCTTACTTTCTTTGACCTTCTCACAGACTTGGAGCAGACAGACGCTGACTTTTTTTGGCAAAGCAGTTCTTTGATTAAGCTGCTGCGCAAGACTGCCAGCAGATAGACTTCTTCTATTTTAAGTGTTTAATTGATTTGCCCACTAAATACACAGTGTTTAGAGCAGGGTCATTGTAGTTAATGACAACTACGACTGAAAGTAGCAGTAAACAAATATTTTGTTAACTGAAATAATATAGAAAAACTACTATAACAATGCAACATAAACTAAAATGAAATACAACTATGGGCTTCATTTTCTCCCCATGTTACTGGTGTGGAAGAATAAAAATGCTTTGCACAATATTTGATCTTTAATAAACAGTGTTTTAAAATAATATTTGACATCATGCATTCTTTCGTCCTACCTTTTTCAGTTCCTTTGAATCAAGGCTTTCCTCATAATACCTGAAAAACTAACACTAAATTAAAAGTAAAACCAATCAGCTCCTTGAAATAAAAAAAAAAAACAAAGTACGTATCCACTCGGGGAAAAAAAAAAGCTAAAAAAATACAATGAAATCAAAAACCTAACTGAAAGACTAAATAAAAACTAAATTTCCAAACTATAATAACTCAGATTTAGAGTTACTGAAGCTACTGTGTGTTTTAATAGCATATGTGGAAATTTGTAAATATTGTTTTTGTATATTAAAGGATTTAGCTTTAGCCTCAGCTGCCAACCAAAATAACAAACCTAATACCTAAAACTGATGTTGAAAGCAAAGGCTGCTGAAATGTAAAGGATGGCCATTCTATAGGTCATAGAAATGTGCACACAAACACACCTGCATACTGTAAACATGGAAATGTGATCGAGAAAAAGACAAAAACTATTGTGTCATCCTTGTCTGGATCACACACAGCCAAGACCAGACCAACTATTCCGGGCAAATCAAAGTGGTATACCCAGTTCAGCAACCTGCTGACAGACGGACCTTCATGTCATGCCAAGTCAGAGTAAACCAAGCCAGGAAAGGCTCACAGCTTACAAGCCTCCTGGAATTTTCCAATGTTTTCATATGTTCGGGAAAATAAAAGGATGCCATGTCAACTGTCCCGGCTAGAAGGTGAATGACGGAAGTTCAAAAGAAGTTTTCCTACTTTGTGTATGTAAGAAACCCTCAAGATTGCACTTAACCGACTATTACGTGTTGTTACGGGGCTTTAGGATGCACAGCATACAACCGGACGATCGTTTTTGGCGACAACAGACAAGCCACATAAG
>JAPQRN010000019.1:19486859-19497260 GCA_037367275.1 Coranthus polyacanthus | reverse complement strand
ACCTATAGGAAACTATTATGGTCTCAAGATCTGATCTGAATCATATACGATTAGCCGGTACAGCTGATTTAAATAAACTTATTTATTCTTCCTCTATGTGAAAGAGCAATACTAGACAAGAAGGTTTGAAGGACCTTTAAAGTAAACAACATCTTAAGGAAACTGTATATTTACCGGTTTTCTTCTTACCCCAACAACCTTTCTTTTTTTTTTTTATTTTGTGTGTGACACTCCCACACATTTACACACCTAAGCCAGTGGACTATGTTCCTGTTACTCAGGTTAGTGGGCTTGTTTCCTGTAAGTTGTTTACTTATGATCCTACTTGTGAAGAGGGTTTAATCTTTTATAGTCACTGACACAAGTAGACTAAAACTCTCGTCCGTAATAGTACTATTGTGTTTGCAGACAGAAAAAATATAACTCCAGCTAAAGGGTAAACTCATCCTGTCAGCCGCCTAAAGTGAAAAGCACCGTTTAAAACAATTACTCTTTATCAGCAAGAAACGGAACGTGCTTCAACATTGGTTCAATCTGACATCTAACACAATACCACAAAACCGTCTTCATCAAACTGGTGAAACCATCTGCCAGAGAGGCAATTTTAACAATCATTTTGTGCTTCAGAAAAATCTTGAGTTGCTTGAATCTATTGCAGTGAGGACCTCTATGAATACCTTCAATCGGTGACAGTTGTGATGACCTTCAAACAGCAGAGGCAACGCAACGTTTCAGTTTTCTCCTGGTTTCACATCAGGCAAAGGCAGCAGCTAAACCGAGACTTTGTGTACCAACGTATTTCTTTTTGGTATAAAATAAAATTAAATGTGAATGAAGTGTTTAAGGTCCAGACAAGGTCAAATTGAGCAAGAACCTAGGCAGACTCCCAATGTATCACGAGGCACACATTCTCTTTTTTATTCTCAACCTTGGTAAATTTTAGAGCTGCGTATCTTTGGAGTGTGGGAAGAAAACCTACTGATACCTACAGAGAGAATGTGAAAACTCCAGACAGAAGAAAGGCTCAAGATGGCCAGCACCTTCACACCCTGGACTTTTGGCCTGTAAAATATCAACACTATCGCCTAAGCCATCCATCTAACCCCTAATCCAATATAACAGCCTTTACTACATCTTAAAAAGTTTCTCAAATTTTGTTTTATTTAAGGCTGGGTGAGATTTTAGTGCAGAATTATTTTGGAGACTGTAGTTTGTAGTGTGTTTCTGAGGTAGGTGGTTAAAAAAAAGAAATCCAATATGATCTGTTTTACGTAAGACGTAGCAAAACAATTGGCTATTCGACTTAACCTCCGGCGCTAAATGAAGCATTTTGCACTAAAATCAGATTTTTCGAAGATTTCTAATGTTTTAAATTTAAACTTGGTGGAATAGTTCTTCTTGTAGACACATTTTTACATTATTTTAGAGCTTCAAGAAATATGCATTTTGGCGTTAACAATGTCAATAACTCTTCCCGTTTTACCATCACCACGACAACTACTGATCCATACAAGCTGAAATTATTAGCAATAAAACTAGATCATCTATAACAACCCGTACTCTGAAATTCTTCATTTTGTTGCAGTGGCCATCTAGTTTACATTGACTGGACCTTGTATCCAGCATCTAAGACATTTTTAACTGTCATTAATAAATAAAAGTCTGTATTACTGCTACATATTGTCATTCTCTATTTTCTTGCTCTGTTTGCTCATCATGATTTGCCTCACCACCACTGTTTTTTTTATTCACTTCCCGTAAGCTGCATGGCTAAGTCACACTTGAGGTTTAATACCAGGAAATAATATGTAGCCCACCATGAGGTTGCCCCGCTGTAGTAATTTGTTCAAGGAACTAGTTGAGATAGCAGTAGATTAGTAGAAAAGTAAATACACGCTCATCATGATTTTGATGCCTTCATATTAACTTCTATAGCTGACAGATTACAGATGGTGGTGAGCAGCTGCTTGTCAGACAGAAAAAGAGGCAAATGGATGCATGCTGCAGGATCAGAAGCAAAAGTGATCATCCATCAATTCATATGACCACGAGGGAGGTACTAATATTGGAAAATCATAATCTAACAGTCAAGTCAAAGACACATGTACAAAAGCTGCGTTCTATTTAAAAACTACTGGAGACCACTGACCGTGCAGTTTCTCAACAAAGATTAAAATTGTGAAATGAGCTAATGTTCTCAATGTGAATTACAGTGGACATGGTTCGGGAGGCCTTGCTGATACAAGCAATAAAGGCATTAGATTAATGTTGGTTAGAGTATTATCACCAGCGGGTCGTTTGATGAATGATTACAACAACAAAAAAAACTGTTCTTCCTCGCTTCTGTTTAGAGTACAAAACAACAATGCAATTAAGTGAAGCCATTCAGAAAATGGCCAACAGTGCTGTTTGGCCTGACAAGATATCAGGTTGTAGCACTTACTGGAAGACAGCAAGGAGTGAGGCGGACAATCATTTGTCATAGTTCCTGGCTGGGAATGAGAGCTTCAGTGGTGTGCCGGTGACTAACCGGCATGCTGGCCTGGTGGCAAAGAAATTCAAACAGCTGGGCTTGCTGACGGTCTAACAGGCACAGAGTTGAATAGCACGGCCAAATTATAATCCTGAGTTACCTTATTTGACTTTTTGTTCTGTCAATAAAATGCTGATGGGTTAGTGTTTACAACTGATATTAAAAGCCCAAATTAAGTTTACTGTAAAACAATGTACAATGGAATTATTCACCAACATAAGTCCCAGAGATCATAAAGACAAAAGAAAAACGGCTGTGCCAATTATTGTTGCTATGGTAAGGAAGTATTTTAAAAAATTTCTTTCAGGAAGTTACGGTTAAAAACACGGCCACTGGCATGTGATAAAGTGCTTGCTAGTCTTATCTAGACATCTCTCAGTAAATGTGATAAAACTCTTCACAAAATAGTCTTTCAGTTAGTGAAATGGCTCATTTAACACTTCTGTTACAGACCATTATATACAAATATGCAATACATACAAATGGGTTCAGCAGAACATGTAAAACAACAGACTGTGAACTGTTAAATCAGCTTAAGAAAAGAAGCAAATGCTACCAGTACCTTGGGAAGCGGTCGTCCTAGCTGTGAATACAATTTAGTCCAGATCTGCATGAGAGACATGGGTCCAAACGCTGCAGTAGGGAGGTAAAATACACTCACACATACACTCCTGCTTCACCTTGAATCCCTGAATGCGACAGCTTCTTCCATGTGATGGTCAAAGTGTTCACCTTACAGCTGGTGCACTTCCACCCAACAGTAGACTCTCACTACCAGCCCTTCATTCAACACACACATCTGCCTCTAACGCAGGTACGCTTTGGCTGCTGAACTCACACATACAATTCACAACTTTGATTCTCTCACAAGACAACGGCACAGGCACGTCTAAAACATGCTTCCTGCTTTACCAGGACACTCAGGTATTTGCATAGAGGGTTTAGTCATAGTGATTTTGGACTAGTTCCTCAGAGCTCAGAAAGGTGGTTGGAGAGTGAGTGAGAGAGCAGAGGAGGGGAGGGGAGGGGAGAGGAGGGCAGAAGAGGGAGGGAGGAGGGGAGGAGCTTTCAGGAAATGATGCTTTTGTTGGTAAGTGACTAGAGTTACTGGCAGTCGGGCCCATTTTACTGTACATGGTGTAACTCAACCGCATTTGTAGTGTAAACAGTATTGCGCTCTGGACCTGGCCGCTCCTCACACCCTGCTGCTTACCGCTATGTTTAATGGGCCTGGGCCACTATTTAATGATTATTATATTTAGAGACTGACTCCCTGCCTGGCTGCCTGTCTTACTTCATCCTCTGCTTTTTGTCCTTCTATTTGTCTGCACAGGCTCGATTTCAAGACTCTGCTCTAGCAATGATTACTGATTAATAGAATGATAGATAGCTCGGAGGTGTAAAAGCTAATGAGAAGGCAAACAAGATGTCTAATTAGCTGACTGGGGAGGAGAGTCACTTATGAGAAGGCATGAGCAGATCCCGGCAGATTTGACTTGTCTTGCCTGTCAAAAACGGTTCCCTATTAATTACTGCTGTTGTGTTTGAGTTCATCGGTACAGGATTAGGTTTTGTGGTAAGCTGTGTAGTTCTTGTTTTCCCACAATAAATATGGGAACAGTATATGTATACTGTTCATATATTGTTGCAATTGTTGAGCTATGTTTGCACTCACATTGTAGCATTTATTACATGACAGATGTGCCTTATTAATCAGAATTGAATTGAATAAATGTTTTGGAGGTTTTTGACATAAACTAAACATTGACCTGGAGAAACCTGAAGCAGTCGGAAATAGTCATGCGAAGTACAAGTTGCAAATAAAAGGGCTGAAAAGGCTCTAAAAAGGCTTTTTAGTGCACAATTACACACAAATACTTCATCATAAACGGTTATTCCTGCTTACTGGAAGTAGGGGCACGATTGTTAAAAAAAGAATATTCTGGGAATCTGATGGCAAATGGGTTATTTCAGCAGCTCCAAGATGCTGATCAAAGACAAGTGTTTTAACATCAGTTTTTTTTCTCGGATAGAGAAGCGACGTTAACTGTTTAAGCGACAGTTATAAATGAGGAAATTGTGGAATTTAAAAACAGAAATAATGAAATCTGCCTAATTCCAGAGGAGAAGGGTGCATTTGCAAGCACGGCTTCCAGTAACACATGATATCAAAGCAGGATGGTAAGGTACTGTAATGTCCATCTCGCTGGATGAGGGGGAGACAGGCTCTCAGAGACAGAGTGGCGCCTGTCCATGGTGTCATCTTAGTATGAGTGGGAATCCTCTGAACAGTGTGTGTGTGTATGTGTGTGTGTGTTAGGTGGGTCACAGAAGGCCATCAGGGAGGGATGAATCATTGATGAGCTTCTTTTAAATACTCACACAAACACATTCACCTCATTACATCACAGCTTAAAGAAGGAAGGATCTATGCCTGACTTCACTGACAACACACAAACAAAGCAAGTTTACAGGCACTTTACACATTGAACAGTCTCGCTGTCACATTCAGTGCTGCTGCTTTGTAAAACCTTAGAGTTAATGTCTTATGGAACTAAATTCTGATAGATTCTGTGGTTGCTTTGATTTCAAAACAGATAAGGACTTGTGTTTACCATATTGCAGGAAGAGCTTTATTGCATTAGACTTCCTCCACTGCATAAAATTGCTTTTGTACATGGTTATAAATTTTAAAGTGCTAGTATATTATAAACATATAAATGTAAAGTAATGCAATGTGTTATAGGCAATCTGGGCAGAGGTGCAATAAGTCTACACTTAACACTTAAGTCTACTCCTTTTTTTTTTAGCATGAATATGTCTTTAAAATAAATACCAAATGTATAGAGGGTGAACTGAGTGTAGGAGTGCTCCCACAGGAAAAAGTGCACCTATTAACTCCACTTGACCTTTAACTTCCCCCTTTAGAATAGGCCAACCTACTGACAATGCTAAAGAGTGTCTTAGAAGGAAGTACCCTAGAGATGCCAGCTGGTTTATATCAAGATTGGCCTCCTGCAAGAAATAAGTCAAGAAAAAGAACACTATTTTCGGTGCCAGTAAAACAGACAAAGCACCTTTCAGTTTTTGAAAACATTGAAATCTATTGTTTCTGGTGTCCCCTTTAGACTTCCTTCACTTCAAGATAAAATAAATCACTTTGACATCATTATGTAATCATTATATCAGATGAGCATTTCTAGATGTACTATGCATATTTTTTAAAAAGACTTCCCTGTAGCTTAGCTTGGCATTTTTATTAGTTTTAGAAGCAAAGGGCCTTTGAAGAGATTTTTAAGTTTGCTGGGTGTGAACTATGCCACACAAAATTAATTATCATGTACAGCATTTGTGATGTTGCAGATTTTCAAAGCTAAATGCATGAATCAGTGGAATCAGCGGACGTTCAACAGCAAGCAACCAGGGTCAGCATTGTTCCACAGACACAGACACACACACAGACTCCAAAAACGTGTTAAAGGAATGTTAGAAATATAACCGCCTCTGAAACAGGACTTCCCACATCAAGGGTCATTGCTCCTTACATTTAAACGCACAGAGGAAACTTCAAATCTTAGAGTATTGTGGGTGATGTATTAACCAAATTAAAGGACTGTGATTACATTAATGTGAAACTAAAGAGTCGTAAAAGCACACTGAAATCAAATGAACTATTCCTAGATTTGCGCTGTGTAAGTAAGAGTGTGTATGTGTGTGTTAATGAGAAGAATGTCACCAAGAAAAAAAAAAGGGGAGTTGGCGGTAAAAGTGTCCCTGAGTATTCCTAAACGTGCCTTGTGTAACATGTGTATACAGTATGCGTATACAGTTTGCACTACTATTCAGTAGGTGTGTTAATGTGTGTGCTTGCAGCGTGCTGTATTCACTTTTTGAGGTTAGCCAAAGTGGTTAGTGAATGAGTTTTGGTTTTTGTCTTCCAGTAAGCCGTGTTTTCAGTTTGATGATCTGCATAAACCTTCAAATACTTTAGATCCGCAAATGACCCAACTTAAGCTCAGGCAAGTGTGCACGTGTTTCTGTCAGTGTGTGTGTGTGTGTGTGTGTGTGTGTGTGTGTGTGTGTTTGTGTGTGGATCCATACATGCTGTTGCAGTAACTACATTGTCAGTGTGGTGAGATGTACAACTCTCCTTGAGGCCACAGTAAATTAGTTTACAATTCAACACAAGGCCGTTGTACGAGTTCTGCTGTCGTCAGCACCAGCAAAGGCACAAAGCTTTCCTTTTTTCACTGATACATTTTTGACATCATTTCTTTTAAAGCACAGCAGTGGAGTTTTTGTAATGTACTGGTTGCACTGTCGAGCTTACATACAAGGGCTTCACTTTACTAAACATAAAGGAAGTCACTTCTGACCACTCATTTTGTAAAGAGTTGACATTAATGCAGATCAGTAAAAATAAGTAATGTAGCCACAATTAGGATTACTCAAAGTTTCCAGCGTTTACTTTTTTTTATTGTGTTAAGCATTTCGATAAGGCTTTATTTTATGAGGCTCTTAGTTTCCCTGTAATTACCAAGAAGGTATTGTGCAACTGTAATTTATTGGGAAGTTTCCTTGTATTTAATTAAACAACAATGTCTCTAACTGTCTAAAAACATTCATGTCACTTAGGTCCATCAGTATGAATGGAACTTCTACTCTACTTGTGGTACAGACAGTCTTTAAATGTTCCAACATTTTGATGGATTTGATGACTCGGTTCCAGTTTCACCATTTCTGATGTAACTTACTTATTGACGTCACTAGTGGGTATGTTAGAAACATTCACATACTCTGTGTGTTGAGGTTATTGGTATGAAATTACAGCAAATTTCTAATTCAACTAAATGTTCAAAGCCTATTAAAAATGTGAGACATTAATTTCATCCACATCATTGTACTACAGTAGTACTATAGTGGATTAATAATGTCGGACGGATACCAGAGTCTCACCATTAATTCTAATACAAACAATCATTCGGCTCTTGTTTTCATGTTACCAGAAATCTAGGGATAGACATCCTGTCCACATGCTGCAGTAGTGTGCTTCCTCATAATGTGGATATTCCAACAAAGCTCTCATGAACAGTATAAATAAACCATTGAACGGCATGAAGCCTTACAAACTCAAAGAGGCCGCAATTAAAGAAACTGCTTATGTAAACATAGAAATCACCTGACAATTAAAAAAACGCGGCTAAATGCCATCAGTACTTTTGTAGCACTACTGAAACCTGCTTTCTGAAAGTGGATGAGAAAAGGGTATATTCACCAAGTCACTGTGACAAGAGGGGAAAAAAGTGGAGGATGAAAACAGGGGGCTGAGTGTGAGGTAGCAGATTAGTCACGATGACCCCATGACTTACATTCTCTCTGCATGCCTCACATGGCAGGGAGTGTCCAAAACCAGAAAGAACAGCTGAGAAAGCACAACACGAACACAAACACTCACGCACAAAAGGCACCAAAACACTCCATGTCTCCACTGACGACCAAAAACGTGCTGCTTATCAACACACCAATGAAGAAAGAGCTATTTAAAACAAACCACATAAAAATGTCAACTGCCAAGGCATCCTGAATCGGATATATCTACCATATGATATGCTTCCGAAATATGATACTGGGACAGATGACAGATCCAACATGCACAACATAATCCTGAAACCTTGCAATTGTTGAAGAAGGAAGCTACAGGCAGGCACGTTAACACAGGCAGACGGACAAAAGGGGAACCCCGTGTGAATCATACAATCCATGCCAGTGTCACTACACACGTGACGGGGATGACGCGTCACTTTCTTGTATAGAAAATCCTTCATGTGTAGCCTCGGTTCTTAAAATATTCCACACTATTACCTACAGTGAACATTTCCACATAACCCCCAACTCTTCTTTTGCTCACAGCAGACTCTCTAGACAACAAACACAAAATGAAACTGTTGTGTGTAGTTTTTCTGTCTATGTGTCTACTTTCTCGAAAACTTGTATTTTGTCAACTATATGATGTCAGAATGTGTGGAAATCTGATTTCTACAAGGTGGGAAAAACAAATACTGCATACAACAACAATTGAAACACAGACACAAATTGCATGTGAAGCACAAATATAGTGTACATATTTGAACTGAAATGAATTTAGTGTGAAGATTAGTTAATACTACTAACCTAAGCAGAGTATGTTGTTTTATGTTCATTTTTTTAGTTAAAATCAAAAAAAAAAATTTCATACTATTTAGTAGTTGTCCAGAAATAACCATTTAATGCATTTACATTCTCCAATGATGCGTCTGTACAACAATTTTTGTGTAAGTGGTGGAGTTTGCCACACATATTTCCTACCTAGGGATTGACAGGAACAGATGCAAAAATGTTAACGAGCGTTACTGTTCTTAATTTTATCTCACTGTTATTAGTCTTTGTTCAACTCCTGAGCTGTAAAACAACTACATGCAGCGCACATCTACTAAAATACTTCCCACGCTGTGAAATTAAGTCACTTACAGTGACTTTCAATTCATGCTTACCATTGACAGCTTTCATTATCCAGCAACATGTATTTTATTTATATAACCTATATACTGGTCCAGAGTTCAACTTGATACTGTAGGATGCTGTTCAGTTGCTTTCACTTTAGAGGACAGCTCATTTAACATGAAAACATTCATGATTTCAATTTCATTTACTGATGTTTTAAAATACCTGTGTCTGAGATGTAGCTCTAAGATGAACATAATTTCTTTTGTTGTTCTCAAAACACTGAAAATTCAACTGCTGTTTTCTAGAAGCCTTATTTTTAAAAAATGTATTAAAAACGTCTTTATAACAAACAGCCCGTGTTTGCTTGGTTTTATGTTGTTCCCTTTAAACCTTCTCCCTCCTTTTGATGATGTCATACAAAACCTACACATAACTGTAATTTGTGGAGACATTAAATTCATTCCATTTGCATTTTAAACTGATTAAAAATGCATTATTCATTGAAAAGCCTTGGAAAATGCATAATCAAGGAATGAAATGACTTTCTCCTTGCCACTGCTATCGCACCTCACCCCATCCCTTGTTATTTACTGTCTTGGTGTTATTGAACCAGTAAGAAGCGAGGCCTTTTTTTAGTATCAGACAGACTAATCATCATGGGGAATACCGACAGTCTGCTTGGTAACCCATGACTGCTCTTTTTTGAAACTCATCATTATGGCATATTGTGTTTTAATACGGGTCCATAATGGTACTCATCAGCTCAGCCCAAATGGGCCTCAGATTAGAAACTCACTGGTGTGTGTCATTACCATTGGCTCATATTCATACTTGGTATAAAGCTAAATGTAAGGAACTGGCTGACCAACTAGCAAATATTCAGCTGTAACAGAGGGGTCCATTTTTTGAGTAAGGAGATAAAAACATTCGAACTTCATTTTCCAGGTCTATAGATTTTACTCTCCTGAAATCAATGTCCTCGTCTCATTTTTTATCAGCAGTGAGACATTTAAATACTCAGCTTTAAAACCCTTCTTAATGACTTTTACATATTTGATACTGTGTGTGCACTTCCAATTTCAAGCGTTGCAGGAAAAAAAATAACAATGCTGGATTAACTGAACACTGAGTTTTGTAAATGCGATGTAGGAGTGCAGACCAACGTTAAATTACAGTGTTTATTAATGACATGCCTTGACAGGAATGGGGCAGATACTGGTCTAGACAACTCTAGGCTTTAATCTGGCTGTTCAAGGGTACATTAAGCTGAATACGCATGGAAGACAGTTTGAAAGAAGTGAGTGGGAGGTAGAAAGAAAGAAAGAAAGAAAGAAAGAAAGAAAGAAAGAAAGAAAGAAAGAAAGAAAGAAAGAAAGAAAGAAAGA
>JAPQRN010000019.1:19469451-19486276 GCA_037367275.1 Coranthus polyacanthus | reverse complement strand
AAGAAAGAAAGAAAGAAAGAAAGAAAGAAAGAAAGAAAGAAAGAAAGAAAGAAAGAAAGAAAGAAAGAAAGAAGACTACAAGAGGGAAAAGGAGACTACAACAGACAAACCTGAAAATTGCTCTAATTGTGTTTGTGTAGATAAGATTGTTTTCAAACCAGCGAAAATATACCAACAAGTACAGCAGATATGTGAAACCGACCTGGGAGAAGTCTCCATTTCTAGGGAGATTCAGGCTGGAAAAGTCCACATCAGGGAATCCTGTGTACATGTCCATGTGCACATCCGGAACGGTGGTAGTACTGCTGTTCAAGTGGTATTGCCTGAAGGAAAGGAGAGAGGAGAGAGGTTATTTAACCATAATATAAGTGTATGTAAGTGTAACCGATACATTTATATTTACATACAATTTCTATTATTGGATAGAGCACTGATAGTATCTGGTCTATGAAGGAACATACAAGAAACGTGCATTGTATCTTGTACACTGTACTTTTTACATATGACGATAAACTTTTGTGTTTTTGAGGCTGTTTTTAACTGCTATTTAACCAAGCCTAATGGTACATGTTGTTTTCTAACACCGGTGAGCTTCACTCTTATACGGTTACACAAATTTGACACCTTTAAGCTTCCAAGTACAGCCATGGTCCAAATGTACAATAAACAGCTCCACTAGAGAAACAAAGGGAGCCATGAAAAGTACACCAAGTAAAGAGGTTAAGGTCAGAGCAGAGTACAGTGTTTTCTCAAGATGTATCACTAAAATAAAATTATCTAACACTCTAAAGTAAACAGTATAAAGTTCAATTGTTGAACAAGTGACAAGAGGGATAACACAAAACATAAATCTAGGTATAGGTTAAAAAAAGCAGCGGAAAGACAGGGAGACAGGTCTACAAAAATACAAGGAACGGGGAATGAGAGCAGCTGCTACCCACCGAGAAAATCCAAGGTCCACCTTTCCTCAATACCGAGCATTCTCCTCTCACCAAATGCTGCCCTATAACTCAGGTTCACAGATCTTCGCCCAAACTATGATATTTTCACTTTCTTGCTGAGTACAAGCCGTCATAATGTAACTACCCACTGTGCTGACTTTAGTGGATATACACTGAAAACGAAAGCAAAACTAAACTGACACAAGGTGGAACTATCGTAGTAGTACCATCCCACATTCCTCTTCTCCAATCATGTGCCAGGGCTCAGGCTCACAGGGAATGAGCTTGGCCAAAGCCACTCAACAGGATTTGGCTCTGTGTTCTCCAACACGAGCCAGAGATCAGGAAGGCTGACTGATTTAAGTTCAAAATACACCAGAAGGATGCCTTTAGCCACTATAGAGTGGCCTTTAGCCACTCTATCGAAGCCAGAGTTGTGGCCCTGTACAGACCTTGCATTAACATCCGTCCTGAGATCTCCAAACACAAGTGTAGAGCTATAAGTGCCAGTTGTGTCTTGAGTGATCACGTCTAATCGGATGTGAAATTCCCGCTCAATATGCAAATAAAGAAGATCATCTATAGCCTAAAACACAGCATGCACATTCTTTTAAGTTTAACAGACTGGTTTTGTAATGTTTCTCTGCAAATGTAATTCACTGTGCTACTCGATGGTAGCTGCAGCTTTTAAGGTGGAGTGTTTTCTGCCTTTTACTGCATGAGGGGACGCTGCAAATCAATACACCTTAAATATCAATATGACAGCTGTGTAGTTCAGGACATTCAAACATGTATATGAATTTCTACCGGACTATATGAACCGTGGATAATAAAAGTGGAAAAGGCAGCACGTCATTCAGGTATGCTGCGGCAGCACTACGCATATTAAAAACTCGTAATACATCCTTGTGAACCTTATGAAATCTTCAGATGTCTTTAAAACACTTTAATATGATGCTGTTGGCGCGCTAGAGAGCAGGATAGCTGAGTTGGCAGACCTTCAATGCGTCCCAGTACGCATGCCTGTTCAGACTACTAGAGAATGTGGACAAATGCATCCCAGACCAACTATGAATGCATCCTGAGGGATCAGATAAGAAATGTGCCTTGAAATGCATCCTGAGTGTGTTCAGACCTTGCAGGTAGTCATGCCAATGTTAAATATTATTGATTTTAGTTATCTTTTAGCACATAGCCTCATGTACCACTGGGCAGCTGTAGATTTTTTTTGGGTTTTACTCTTTAAAGGCAGGGTCATGAGATCCTACCAGTAAAGCATAGGTTTCGTTCTCAGAAAGATCACAGTGCGGTGAATGGTAACAATCATCCGCACTGGAAATCCCCTGCCTAGCCCTTCAGCCATCAGTGATATGACAGTGATATTATTACAGCAGAAGTCTTGGCAAGCTGGTATCAGCTGCTTTCCAACAACACAAAGCTGGTTAGCGACTCTCAGCCAGAGGAGCTGACTGACTCTTTGTTTATGTACATGCAGTCGTCCAATACAGAACATCAATTGAAGCATGTTATTGTCTTACAAGCTCTAATCTGCATATAAAACATACTGGACAGACACGTTAACAGTGTTATTTCCAGTGTCTCAATTGGTGGAAGTTCACACAGCTATAAGTTAATAATTTAAAAGCTGTCCAGAATGATGTTTATGGGTGGGGTGGTTTTAAGGGCTAATAACAAGTAATAAAGTTTCAAACGCTGAACCCCGATAGCACGTTTATATAATACAAATATATAGAGTAACAGCTGTTGTATTCATGTGTTGAAGTAAACAGCAGGACTATGCCAAAAGGTGCGAAATTGAAAAAGAAAACCGAACAAAAAAGGTACTTGATGATTATCGAAGAATTTACCAGAAACACTGTAAAAGATGACAACCGACAACCCCATTTCCTTGGAAGAGCTCTTCCTTAAAGCCACAATTATGCAACCTAATTCTCATCTCATCAACAGCATGTAATAAGTAACCTTTTGAGTCATAGCACTGGGAAACACTCCAAACTGGATGTGTGCAATGTCAACAGTGGCAACAACAAAGAAGGCAGAGAGATAGGCAACAAAATGTTATCAATTAGTTTGCCTTAAAACGACTGCAGCAAAAATGTTCCAAAGGAGGCAGCTCTGAAGTTTCATCAGCAAAAATCTCTCAGAAATGTGACCTACAGAAAACAATGGTGTTCAATTAATCAATGAGTCCTGTTCAACATATACATTTTAAACTTAAATACCGTATACATTGTGGAGCTTTAAGATTGATTTGTCACAGTTGAAAATGATCAAGATGTAAAGTAGAAGCAGATCAGTGGTCTGTTTCTTATTTTTTTGTTGTAAACAAACACCCAGACTCAGACTCACCCATGAGGAGGAACCCAAACCACAACTTACCACAAACTTATTGCTGTTTGCTGAATATATTAAAAACAGAGACGACAGAGGAACTCATTTGCAAATGATTTCACTACAGTTATATTATTTGTATAAAAAAAAGGAAAAGAAAAAAGAGCAATAATGATCAATAGTGTAGTGATTTTACTACCGCATTACACTGTCATTATAGCATATCAGCAAAAATGTACAAGGATTGGACACTAACACTTTAATATAAGCGTCATTGTGGTCCTGCAACAAAAAACACCTTTGTGAAGCCTGCAGTAGTTCTGAAGAAAACACAATTTTTCAAAAGAAAGGTGGTATTGGTTGCAAAATTAAAATCTGATTGCATTACGTTCAAGAGATAGTGTTAAGACATCAGTGCTTTGTAAACTGTAGTGTCATGACCTAGAATAGACCTCTTCCTCTTCTGGTTAATCTACAAAGACCTTTGTGACGTTTTTAATCACAATTCATAAGAGTTGATGCTGTGTAGAGTGATTGAGACAATTTGCACAAATGAATCATTGGCCCATTCACATTTCTTCACACGGGCGTCATATGATCTATTTACTCCTCTGCTTGTTCCAAATGGCCATGTGAGCAGAGAACTGAAGGCTTTCAAGTTCAATCAATTACATCCCAACTGTAAAGTGCAATTACACACAGGTTATGTGAAAAAAAGTCTGACCGAGTTAGAGAAAACAAGGTAGAGATGCAAACAGTGGTGCTTTGAGACCCCAGCTATTGAAAATCAGGGTTTTTGTTGAAAGGATTCAAGTGATGCTAAATTGCTCTGACACAGAACATTTCTTCAGGCAGAGAAATACTGAATTAACACCTTTTCACATTAATTTGGTGCTCTTGCAAAGTGAGAACCTTTAGAGCACAATGGTGAAATTTGGTCTCAACTAAATTCTTAGTTATTATAAAAAAATCAAGATTTTTATCATATCATTTGTACATTGTAAGACCGAGATAAACGTCTTCAAAAACCAGTCTGAAGTCAGAAAATTCCACTTTGAGTGAACCTGAAAACCACAGGCCATGCTCTCACGTCATTTGATGTTTGAACTTTCAAAGAAACACTGCACATGCTGCAGTAACAATAGAAAACACAACTCCTGCTGCTGCTGCTTCTGTGCTGTTGACACGCTGCTTACCCCATGCGGTCTGTGCAGATAATGTGTTGCACAGCTTTTGAATTAGAAAGATCTTACTCACATATACGCACGCACGCACACACACACACACACACAGTGTGGTAGCAAAGAGACAAACACCTGTCATTTAGTGGTGAGGTCATAAAGACAGAGCCAAGCTGCAAGATGTTGAGATTAATCCCCCTAGTAAAGCTGATACCAGGCCACCCACTATGGGAAACAAATAAGATTTAATAAAACAGCATCTCCAGGGATGTTAGCTGCTGTTTCAGTGTCAAGGTAAAGGTGACATTTTGATATGTAATACTGTAATTCATGATTAATAGCAAACAGGATTTCAAGTCTGCGCTTTTACATTGTACAAAATCAATGTACTGAATTGTTTGTACAGCTGCATAAATATATTCTGTTTACTGATTTTCATGCAATTTATTGTTCCAACACATGTTGTGTGTCATATTAAGAAGGTCCACAGTAAAATGAGAGGAGAATTTGTTTTGTGGGTGGACAGTAATGCCTTAATGAAATATACACAATGACAGCAAGAGTTATATTAAACCCAGAGTGACTGCAGTATAAAGTCCTTGAGAGTCCTGCCTCTAATCAGACACTATGTTAGCTCATGTGTGAACTGAATGTCTTGTTGTTATTGCCTAATTGGAACATTTTATTGCCTTTGATCACATAGTCATTGTCTGTTGCAGGATTTAACGCAGTATTTGTAAAAAGTTTAAAAAATTAAAAAATTTAAAAATAAAGTTTCTGAATACCATAATTCTGTGTGCATGATAATACAGTGTACTGTAAATCGTGTGCTGGAGTTGGTTATATTATTATAAACTTACTGGTTTCCAGATTGCATAGGGCAGTGTATGCTGTACCCAGCCTGCTGAGAGAAGGAATCCCAGGAACCAGAGGAGGCAAATATTGAACTCTGAAAGACACAATATGAATATGTTACACCAGGAAAAGAAACGTCATGAATGCAAAAGAACTTTCTCTTTGTGTGTAAAAGTAAACAAAAACTATGTACTCATTCATCCAGGAGTATATGTTTTTGCAATACTAAAAAAAGACTATTACTACTGGTGAGTTCAACAAAATCACAATAAATATCTTTATCTATCTAAGATATCTTTATCTCTTATACCAGATGCTATTTACACGGGGAGCAAGACAACAAGAGGCCCTACAGTTGATCTGTTATGGTGATTCTTAGCATATTTTTTGACTAAATACAACACACAGCATTGTCAAAAGTACAATAATTATCATATTTGCGAAATAATTTTTCTCAACAATAAGATGTGTGATCAATAATGTATAACAATAATAATTTGATCATGTTGTGTAACTTACTGTTAGTAGTTGTAATCAGGCTATTTCATTTTAATTTATATCCCGACAAGATCAAGATAGCAAAATATGGATTGTAAATCTGTGTTTACACATATGTTCTTGATGTTGCGATGATGAGCGTGACTCACAAGCACGGCTATCCTTAAATGCTATTCACTAATTAGAAATGTAATGATTTATTTTAAATTCCCTGCAGTGATTTACAGGCCAAAATGACATTTACCCAGGGCAAATCTCTTGGGTTATCACTCAAGTTGTGGTTGTTTTCCTCAAAATTCAATAATTGTACATAAAAAATGAACAATGTTAGTTGAGTGAATATGTATGCGAGGTGTGAAGTGATGAAAATAAAACATCATGAAATACCTCCATATTAGAGGAGGCCACAGAGAACAAGCTGCTGTCCAGCTGAGGGCCTTCTGGATGCAGGTAGTTCTCCCCGTCCATGGCCAGCGCTGAGGGGAGGGTTGGCATCAGACCACAGCTTCAGACATGATCACCAGCTGACTTAGGCTATATACCCTCCAACCCCACCCACGTGCTGGCTGCGTCGGATAAAGTAATTCTAACAGGGGCAAATCCTTTCCATGACCTGCAGGGGAAAAGGAGAGAAATGCAAATACATTAGAGCATTCACAGAGAAATATGTGCTGATCAATCAACATATAAAAACCAGTGCAAGAGGTGCATAAAAAGATTTGGGGGAAGATGACATTTCCAAATCATTATTTTGCAGTTTTTCTTAAAACAAATCCTTCTATCACATGAATTCCAGCTGCTTTCATCATGACACAAAATGAACTCTAATCATATTCATAACGCAGAGCAGGTATTTACAGATTGACAACCCTCATTAACTTGTTGTCCTCTCACATCACTTAAGGTTCAACATTCATCTGAGAAACCATTAAACTCACAGCAGGCAGTCCACAAACAGAAGGAACAGCCTGAGCTGCAGATGAACAGGTTTGTTTAAAAGGGACTGCAGCTAAAATATTAGCTCACATACATTTCACTCAGCAAACTCATAACAACTAGCATGATTCGACACTTATTGGTGCAAATTGCCTGATTTATACTTGAATTTGGATAACAAAATTACACTGTTTGACCCTGATGAAGAAGAGTGTGTGGTTCTATCTTAACATAACAGTGACCCTTGTGTTTTATTACTCATAACCTTAATTTCCTTTTAACAAGAAAAAATGCAAAGAATGTTAAATCCTTTAAGCTGCACAATTACATTCATTTTCACTATCATAAAGCATGTATGTAGTTAGCATAGTTATAGTTCACCCGTACTATCCACTTACAACAGCTTTGTGTGTGTTTTACAGCTCAAGTTGGACATGTGTCATATATAATGACAGGTGTGACAGGTTAGACAAGACTCCTGGACATGGACAGAGGACTTATTGCAAAGCTAACAAGCTCCAGTCCCCAATTACTATTTGTAAGTGGTTTTACAATATTCTAGTGTAGAATGTCCAATATCCGTTGACTTTGGGATCACAGATTTTCCCTTAAATGTGTTTGAATACATTCGACATGCTCCCTTATAATTGGGAAAGTGACCACAAGGACCTGTTTTGTTCTGATATAGTTTCACAACCTGAGGCAAAAGCTGGCAGAGTGTACTCCTGCTGCCTCTGCTACTACTACAGTTTGACGAAAGTCCAAATTAAAGCCATGTATATAAATTTAGCTATAGCCCAGCAGTAGTAAACGCGGTATACTGGAACACAAACTAGTGGACAAAATAATGAAAAACATAACTGACTTATTTCTATGTTCCAGACAACACTTATTCCACAAATGTCACTGGTCTACCACCTAAATCAGTCCAATGTCTCGCAATGAATCTCTGCGTAACATCACTAACACTTCCTTGGCCCCAATCTAATCAAACCGCTACCCTCATAACCCTTTTCTCTCCCTCGCCTCATTCTCCTCCAATCTGGAACATAGGCCAGACGTGTTCACTGGGGACAAAACTGAGGTAATAAATCCTAATAGAGTTCATGAGGGTCTAAATAAGAGGGCCTTTGTGTGGTGGGAGTGTGTGCATGTGAGTGTGTGAGAGTGAGACAGAGACCTGGCCCAACACATTCACCACTGATATAGGCAATACACAAAGGAAGGCAGTTTTCCCCTGCTGCCAGTGCGATAGGTCCTGATTTTGCTGAAGAAAACCCCTCATGTAGGGAAACCCAATGCAATGAATAAAAAAATAGCAATTGGAGTCTTCAGCCAAAGTGTATTGGAGACTTTAAGAATATTGCAGGCCAGCGTCTATCCTTCAAAGCTCACAAGAAAGAACAGGAAATCACGCTATTGTAAGGCAGCCAATATTCTTTATCGGGCTCCTGCTTTTTTGCACAATTCTCTCTTATAGCAACAACCCTTTCAGACCAAATGTGCACAAGTAAAGTGCGTGCACGAGGTACAATTTTTTCATTTCCCCCTTCTTTTTTATTTTAGCAATGCTTGAAAATTTTCAATCAAGTTTAGTTTGAGTAGGATCAGGGAGTTACACATCTGCAGACATGTACTGTTCATTGCTATGGCTCAACCATGACGGTGCAGTTGCTTGTACTGTAGAAATAATGACCTTGCTTTGCACAATGTCGAAATTGTCCTCTCGGTGTGACAACCCTCAAAAGACGCTGCAGGCTTGAATGGAGAGAAGGTTCTCAAACCTCTTGACAGTTCATCTTAGGTCAAAAAGGCAAAACAAATCCATGGTGGTCTGAGAGAATTGGTAAACCCCTTTTAGCCTAACAGGCAGCACACATGTGACACAGATTTAACAAACATTTGTAGTCAAGTTTCAATGAGTCACTGTACAGCATCAAACCTGCGCACAAAACTATTTTCTCACTCCTGCATGCCTCTCTTATGTATGGCCTGTTATTAATGTTTATACAACAATTAAGTAATGAATTACCCAACTGCTAAAAAAGAAAATAGAGAGGAAGAGAGCGATAGTGTGCTCATGCAATTAAATTGAAAGTTTTTGTTACTTTATGTAATGCAATTGAAAATAATTCTATTTTATTCTGTGGTTCAGCAGTGTTGTGTATGCAATCTCTGATCAATGTCATCCAGGGATTATTCTGTGACAGCCGCCTCATGCGGAGAGTACAAACATGGGCTAAAAGCACATTCAGTAGTGCATGTCACAGATTTCTTGTATGGAAGGGGAGGGAAGCTCGGTATAGCCGTAAAGCTAAGTAAATGAGAGCCATAACACATGATTGCCCACTAATCTTGCCTGCAGATGAACTGACAGACAGACAAGAGACAGCTAAAAAGAGGTCAGGTTCACGGCTGACAGTCTACCTTAAGGAATGTGAATGTGTGCAGAGAGTGGGGTGTCTGGTGTTTGACAGAGTATAAATTCTTCAGCTGAAGGAATAATGAGCGAAGACTGAGGGCTGTTCTCTTAATTAGCCTCACTGGACAGTCATTGCAGCACCCTATTTCAGATCATATGCAATGCCTTCCTATAATGCCCTATAGACTTGCTTCTCCTTCCACACGCAGACCTGTCAGCCATATCAGTACCATGCCAACTGTCTCTTAGCAACAGAAAAATGCTGCTGCATTTGCTGTCCCCTGTTCCCTGACCCCCATCGCTCCACCAAGCCGCTGAACATAATCAATACTGATTATTATAAGAGTGGTCCCAGATATCTGATTCCAGTAAAGCCTTTTACTACTGGAAACCAGCAAAATGCCCCTGCTGAGAAAGAAAGAGGGAACTAATGAAGAAAAAAAGTGGGGAGAGTTCATAATAAGGGAGAGGAGAAAAAGGGAGAAAAGTGAGCAAAAAGAACGACAAAGGCCCAACAAGTGGACAACCGAGACACATTGCCTTTCGTTTTCGTTACTGTCACACAAATGATTTGTTTTACAGTTGACAAAACAAAAATGCTTCAAGAACTAATATACATGTATGAACTATCCCAACTGCTGAGATCGTACATCGTTGCTCCTCTCCAGGTGCAATGTCACTAAAAAACCACCACGTCCTACACTGATGAGGGTTTTTTTCCCTGGGTTTTTTCCCTTGTTTGTCAGGGATACATCAGGAGGCATTGGCATTTACATTATAATGTGTTATGTGGTCAAATGAGCCCCAGACCATGTTGGAAAGTAATTTGAGTGATCGGCTCACAAGTGGCCATTTACACTCCAGTCTGATGACTCAGGATGCATTCTAAAACCAAGTGTAAACAAAAGAGACGAAAAGATAATTTAACAAAAAGCAGCAAACAAAGTAAAACATGTTTAGAACTCGGCTTGGATTTTAAAAATAAGTGCTTTGGCAATATCTGGATTTATAGGTTGTACTAAGAAAAAATTTGCCGAAGAGGATTTTAAACACAACCATCCTTTGTTATTGAGAGGCAGAGCGAGTGTGTGTCTGAGAGAGACTGCCTAATCTGTAAATCTGTTCTTCAAGGGTCTCTGCTTTACTGTACATGCCCCTCTGTCCCTCCATCGCTCTCTGGGTGGCCTGATGCCAGAACTCATTCAAGCAAGAGGCCATTTCATGTACAGTATTCGTAAAATTATTATCATTATTACTATTGTCAAGGTTGGAACTGCAAACATGGCAATTTAGTGACGTTAGAAACTGTATTTCTAGTAATGTAGCTACATTCTAGGCCAGCTTGTTTCCTTTGGCTGTGTGTCACTGTGGCTGTGTCAGCTGGACAAAGGTTAACAGGCAGTATGCCTCTGTCACTTCAAAAATGCAAGATGTGTGTAAATGTGCAACACCAGTAACAGCAACTAGCATGGGCTTGGGAGCACATAAGTTGAGAGGTAAGACACAATCTGTGCAGGGAAGACTCCCTGTGTGCTGGTGACATCAGCTGCTGCCAGAGCACATGAGGATCATGGAAGGAAGTGTGATTTCCTTAAGCTGCTAAGTCACGATTAACACTCACGAGGGTAACCAGCCTACCTCAAGCATGTGCTCACATGTGAGGTGTACAATGTCAGGATGTATATGAAATACAATTATACTTCTATGCATACAGAGTTGCAGTATTATGGCACAGGATGGTTGTATGCATGTGTTCAAATATGTGCATTTTCCTTATGGATGCATGATTTGGTGAAAAACATATTATGAATATGCAGTTTGTGCTGTTTTTCAACTCAAACAGATAAACTTAAACTAGTAATTTAAAATATATTAACATGAAAGAAAAAATGTTGTGACTTTCAGTTTGCATTTTTTACACAGTACCTCTCTGCTCACGTCACTGAATCCAAAATATCACCATACACACACATGCACAGCTCTAATTCTCCTTTTAATATACATGCAGTGGTAGGTGAAGTAAATAAACCTTCAGTATAGCAGAATCATTGTCCTACATTCTGTTGTGTCCCACCAAAAGCTTCAACCAAATCCCCCTATGATATATAAACAATTGTGGTCTCATCTCCTCTTGCATGTATTCTTTAACTCTTGGTCAAACTTATGCAGTGGCTTTCTTTATGCCCACACTAAATCCTGCTTAAGGTACTGAGAAAATCCTTTACACACCACTCTGCTTCATCGTCATTAACCGCATTCTCAATGGGCAACTACTTCTGCAGTGGATGCACTTCTGACACATTTTAAGTCAGTTTGATGCTACACTTCTATTTTAAACACTACATCTGTCTCAATTGGCTCCATAAGAGTTCATACCATATGTGTGAAAAAATTATCCAAACCTGATTAAGGTTATGACTCACTTCAACGTATATGTTTGTGTAAGTCAAATGCTCTGCAAGCTCTATCAAGTACACTACAGTACTGGCTGAACAGGTCTTGTACTGGTTCTGTTATGCTGGTGCATTGTTGTTTTCAGATCTGCACTTCTAATGCTCATGCATGTACAGTAGGCGTGTACATGAACATGTAAGATTCAGTGAGGTGGTTGTGACTCAATCAATTATGAGATTTTGCACCGCTATAAGCAGGTGTAAGCTGGTGATATTAGGGGCGAGTAATATGGCGAAAATCTTCCATCATGTTTATGTCATTTTATATCACAGTAAAAGTATATATCACAATATGGTGAGAGGCAGTTTAAAATAATCATACCATACTTCATCATACTTGATTATTTTCAAACAACCCTAGTACAAGCTCCTCATTATATCTTGGCTGATCAGAGTCCTTCTACTATTAAGAATTACCCCTTTCTGTACCATGGTCACTCTCCTCCACAGAATATTGCATTAAAGAGTGTGATACAGAGTGAAATACATGATAGAGCATAATAATATGAAACGATCTATCTATCAATCAATAGATCACACAGCAATAGATGCGTGATATAGCAATAGGTGATATATTGCTATTTTTAATCAAATTTTAGGAAAACTGTCATAGCATCGAGAACACACCACCATATGCATAAAATCTGAGTGTAATAAAAGTTTCCTTTTTTAGGCAAACAGAACAGTATTTTAACACAAAATGAATCACTGTTGGCTACGTATTTTTTCATGAACAAATGACAGTGTTTTTGAGAATCACTACATAATACAATATCACAAACATCGTATCCTAACATCAATATTCAAGTGTGTATCAATATTTTCTTACGGCCTTAACGTACTGTAAGGTTACACCTATACACACATTTCTGTATGTGATAAAACACTGTTGGGCACATGTCACTCCGCATAAGCAGACCAAGTACTGACACGCTGGCTGACGACAATCATTCAAGCCAGTGCACTGCAGTCACTCATCACCAATCTGAGTCCATCAGCATCACCGGTAATCAGGTTACAAATGATCCAGACCCAGCTGCCTTACACCAGAGCAGCAAGGGGCCTGTTAGTTGGTTATGATTGCCTTGACTGGCTGGATTCATTAGCTACTGTGATGAAATATTCATAAAAAGGAACAAGTTACTTCCCAGGGAAACACAGGGCTCCGTCATTCAAAACAGCCTACATTATTAATTAGCACCTTTTTCGACACCAAAGTATGTGCACATGTATATACACACACATGCCCTTAAGCACATACATGAAAGGACAGAGACATCATCCATCTATTCCTGTTACCCTTCCTGCAAACTAAATTTCCATTCACTATTACAGTCATTGCCGTAAAGGGACTGTGAAAGGGCCAGAGACTGGGAAGGACACGGGATGGAGAGCAATGATCGAATGACTGTGTAACCAAATCTGCCATCTTATCAAAAGCTGGGAAATGGAAACAAATTGGGTTTTAAGAGTCTGTTGTTATTGCATTTTGCCGGTTCAAATATTTATCAGGGGGACTCTCTGGACTGGGACAGCACGCAAGAACACATTCAAGAAAAAGGCAATCCCTTGAATGATTTGGTCTGAACTGAAAGGCCATGTAAAGATTTGGCTACTTACTAAGGGATAACAATTAATCTTCATTAGATCATCAACCCACTCCAAGTGGCTATTCAGCACCACTTTGCCATAATGATGAATATCTTTGTACCCACAAACACCAGCTGAAGGAGACATTAAAGTGATTTATCTGTAAAGAGGGAACTTAATTGAGCTCTCGTGGCTGAGGATGCTTTTGTTGTGGTAAATGAAATAAGGGTGCAGTGAGAGGGACAGGGAGCAATGCAAGAGAGACAGGTGAGGGAGACAGAAGAGTTTAACAGAACGCAGAGTGCAAAGACCAGGGAAGGAGAAAAAAGTCAAAAACAATGGTTTACAATGGCTTGATGACTCTTTAAGAGCAATCCCTCTACTTCTACTGCCGCCACCGTCACCCACCAGAAATAGATCAAAGGCTGACTAGATCAAAGAGAGAAATATCCACTTAGCTGTCTCTTTGCCCTGTTTTCCTCTGTCATCTGATTTCCTCAGAATAGAGAGATGATGACGTTTGCTCGCTGCATGCTGCTTTCTACTCTATATTACTCTTGTACAACTAGTCAGCTGGCTAGACAATAGCTCATTTTCCATGAACAAATCTGTATACAAGGTGGTCAAGATAGCTGGACATGATATTTAAACCACTTTCAACATTACAGCCCTGCATTCTCTCTGGGAATACTTACTTCCCCATTTACATCACTACCCCTCTCTTTTCTAGAGTCTACCCTGCTGTTTTGCTATTTACATCACAATCTCTAGCCACGTGCTGGCCTGCATTGTCTCCATGTCCACGTTGTCTTAAACTAGCCCATTTTCAAAATGTCCATTCTTCCTTTCTCCCTCCCTCCTGTCAGAGAAAGCCGGCGGCGTTGGCTGTTTCCTCTAACCCAGTCTGACCCCCACATGGGTTCTGCTGCTGATTGGAGGCAGCTGGTTCCCTGCTTTTACATCCCCCGCCCCCTACCCAACCCTCTCAGCCAGAGTTATTCAGAGAGTCAGTCACAACACCAGGCAAAACTATCAGATGCACATTTCAGAGGCAACAACATAGCACTAAGAGGTAAATCTGGCCCTGCTGGAGTGGATGCGTTATGGAGGTCTTTAGCATGCATTGCTCATAGCTGTTGCACTGTAAAATGTAGCCACATTACTAGAACCTATATAAATGTGTTCTGGAAAATGAACTACAACTGTAGAATAAACCTGCAAAAACTTTCTGCTCTCCCTACAGAAATGTAGCCAAAAAATATTTTTATTTAGAGAGTAGCTATTATTTTGTACTCTGCCCTTGCACATGAAAATGAAAGTCTTTGAGGTAAGTTGCCATTATAGTACATGCTCTACTTAACTGCATCAACACTGTTCAGATGCAGGCAGTACACTACAGCAATCAGACTGACCTCACTTCTCTGGAAGGCCCATGAACATTGCACACATGCACAGCAACAGCAAGCCAGTCTGTCTGTGTTCGTCTGTCTGTCTGCACAGTTCAGTTTATCTTTGGGCTTCAGCAAGGGGCTGGCAGATGGAGGGGATCGACTGAGGCCATTAACACAGTCATAGTCTACCATCGTAGTTGTAATTTTCTGCATGGTTTACTAGTGTGTACTTGACCATGCAGAAAATTACTCAGACAGGAACTATCCATTCCTTAAAAAATATGTAAAGTGGTAAGGTGAAAGACGAAACAAACTGGTTAAACATTTTCTGTGCTGGTGTGCTTAAATTAAATTTGTGTTGGAGTCTGTGTTGTGCTGAAAGTTAGTTCTTTGTTTAAGTAAATGTTCTCCATTTCTAGGCTAATAATTGCACACTGTTGGTGCTGTAGAGGAGCAGAAGAGAGGCACTGAAGAACTGAGGAGCAAATGTAGGCATTTTTACTGAAAAGCTGTGTACTTATTTTTTATTTTTTTCAGCTTTAACATACAAATCTGAATTAGATCTGACTTTTTTTTTTTTTTTTAATGTAGCAACTTTCATTTTACATGTTTTCACACAGTACACCTCTCTGCTCAGTGTCAAAATATCAGCACACACACACAGCCTTTTGCGATTATATAATTGCTTGGGCTGACATTGTGATTGTGATTTGATTGTGGAGCTCTAGTTTTTAGTTAAATAAACAACCACAACACATGTGGCATATTGGACTTTTTAAATCAAGTTTAGTGAAAGTTTAAAATCAGAAATAGCATAGAAAAATAAAACAACAGATGAATACAACAATATAAGTTCTAGACAAAAGTTAAGAATCCCCCCGCCCACCACCACCACCACCCTGCTATGGCTACATGCTCCTATTTAATCACCATTCTTATCTCGTGATCTCATCTGTCGAGAATGCATCTGGAATACTTCATTTGTCGTCAAACATGCATGATAGTTTTACTAACGCTAGTCTTGTTTGCTTCCAGGTCAATAACTTCTTTCTTCTTTGTTGTGATGTCAGGCAAGTCTTCGATCTAAATGTTATCTAATGGGCCTCTGCCCATGTCCAGACCAACTTTGAAGGTTATTTAGACTGAAAAATAGACATTCGTTAAAACAACATAAG
This sequence comes from Coranthus polyacanthus, assembly GCA_037367275.1. Classification (NCBI taxonomy): domain Eukaryota; kingdom Metazoa; phylum Chordata; class Actinopteri; order Kurtiformes; family Apogonidae; genus Coranthus; species Coranthus polyacanthus. The sequence continues at coordinate 19,470,482 of JAPQRN010000019.1, read as the reverse complement.
GTGCTGTGTTGATTTGGGCTTGTTGCTTCAGGTAGCCTGTTACTGTTACTTGAACCAACCTTTCTGGATCATATTTCATGTCTGGCTGGTAGCTGAAGCTGCATGCTCCCACCAATGCAGTCCCATGTGCAGTTTTAATGCAGGGCTGTTTTTGGTCTCAATGGCCACTAGTCACAAATGCATGTATTGAATTTATAGATTGCACGGGCACACTCTTAGTGTGTGTTTTGTATAAGGCAGAATTTTTTTTTTTTCCAGGCGAGTTGTGTTTAACCCGTTGATAGTTCTGCCAAATTTCCAGAGTTCCTATGAAGCTGAGCCTTTGCCTCTGGGGCTGGACATATCTCCAAATTAAGAGGTGCACTTTGTGTGTGATTACACCGAGGATGTTAGCTCTAGTATTTCTAAGAGCACTCACTGATCACTCAAAACAGATAAACACATATTTCAAGAGTAAAAGCTTCAGCTGAGTACATATTTTGGTCGTCAATTTTAAACTAAAATTTATTTCGCTGGTTTTATTAACTTCTGAAAAAAAAAGAAATTATAATATATTGTTTTATTATTAGCTTTTTTTCTAAAAATGAATAGAAAAAAATGACAGTCCGCCTTTGGCAATGACAGTCCGAAACATTTATTTTTCCCACAAACCATGAATGTGAAAATTTTGAAGACAATGAAGAACTAACTGTTGCCTTAACTTAAAAAAAACACACAAAAATCCTGTTGGACAATGTTGTGAGACTGAACCCTTCACAAAACACAAAGATGAATAAATAAACCCAGCTGCAACCAGTGCAAGTTCATAAAAGGATTATACAGGGCAGGTCAAAATTTTGCTCAGGGTTTAAATGTAACTGAAATTGCAGCTATGCTTCACAATAGACTGACCATAACTGATTCTTGCTCCCACTTGCAAAAAACAAGAAGCTGTCTTTTTCTAACAGACAAATTTAAACAAATATCCTTGTGACACTTTACAAGAAAACAAAAATGGAAATATTCACTCATATTGACCATCCAGTAAAAAC
>JAPQRN010000019.1:19449992-19469351 GCA_037367275.1 Coranthus polyacanthus | reverse complement strand
TAAACAAATATCCTTGTGACACTTTACAAGAAAACAAAAATGGAAATATTCACTCATATTGACCATCCAGTAAAAACTTGCTTCGGGGTATTTGAACATGATCTAGTAAAGGACAGGGAAAAGTCAGTTTTGAAAGACAAATACACTACAATCTAAACAGTGACTAAACTGCCTTTGTATAAACTTGAAACAAAAATATCACAAGAAAAAGTGCCATAGGTATAAGAAAATGGCAGCTATGTCAACGGCTCATTTTCCACTAATAGAGAGTGCTTGTCTTTAACCATGGTGTGGCCACCTATGCAGTGCAGCTTCACACTAGGCAGGCAGGCATCCATGGTCAAGGAGAAACTGCAACTGCAACTCCTCTACCCTCAACATAACTGTGTTGTTACAGTAAACTGATTTGCGCAAAGTGTGTGGTCAAGCTGTGGGCTAGAGAGAGAGCACAGTCTCAAAAAGGCATGTGCTGTTCATCTTTCACTAGTTTTTAAGCACCAGCACAAGGACTCACTGTGGTTATTTCTTTTGTTCCACTCTGATCGGGTTGAGAAGGCAGAAAACAATGCCGATATGTAATTCTATTGGGAATTTTGTCAAAAAGTTTGATAATTATGTGGAAGCTGATGTTAATCCCCTACTGCTTTAACCTGAAAGACAATTTATAATACAACAATATAAATGACAGAATAACTTCTATATAATGTAATATATAGTAATAACGTCTAAAAATATAAATGCTTTATTGAGAATCAGTGAAAACTCCTTTCCTGTCACATTTGCACTCAGACGTGCAGAAATGGAACTGGATTTAAAAAGGGTCGACTTGAAGATCAAGGAGTAAACAACAAAATGACATACTTCCCAGCCAATGTTTGATGTTTCCAACATGTGTAAAAGGCTTCACACAGGAATAATATGAGAAATCCATGCAGAACAGTCCCGTGTTGTAAAACAGTTAATCACGGGACCTTTAGTGCACACTCTGCTTTGAGGGGTTAAATTCAGGCTGTATGTCAATCTTGAAATACTTTGTTGTTGTACCTTCTCCGTTGGTCACATGGGACTAGTTGTTATTCAAGCTGATAAGTTAAACAATGACACACGGGATTCAGTCATCCATCAGTGTGGACACTAATATTTCTCTCACATTTCCTTCCTGGATAAGTCCCATTTTGAACTGACTGTTTGCTTTTCACAGATGGATGTTGACACACTCTTTCCACAGAAAACATGGGTATGGCCTGCTGTTGTGCATTTCAGTCATATCTTACACAGGTCTTACGTGGTTTGGGAGGGATCCACATAGCCTCCAGGTCTATACTCGTTGGGACAGCTAATCATGAAAGACCTGCCTGTGTCACAGTGTAGAGGAGAGCACTGTGGATACATAATCCCAACAACTGTCAAGGGTTCTTTCTCTCGCTCTCGTGATCAAACATCCATGCTATGTTTAATACAAGAACTATTATCTAATGAAGACCACATTCCAGGAAAGCAGGAACTGAATCAAACTTATTACCTTGCTCCAATTCCCCTCCCCCACTCCACGTTTTTCACCCTTGGTCCAATCAGTCTATGGGCCATAAATTAGATTTATCACTGGCACCAATTGGAGAGAAGAAGAAAGGGCTAGCCAATAGGAAGAGTGGGGGAGAGAGGAGGCCATGTCACAAAGAGCAGGGGGCTTGTGGCAGGGTGGGCCACGGATCATGGTGGTTTGAACTCATTCAACAAACCTGTATGTATTCAGCTAGCTGGGTTCATTTAACAAAACCTAAAAATCATCATAGCTTTTAACGAGTATAAAATAACACCGTCAGATATAATTTTTTAATTACCTGACTAACCCAACTCTGCTTTGTTAAATACACTCATATAATCTGTGTGTCATGCACACTGTTTCTGTGGGCTCTAAACACATTATCAACAGATCTGATGTGTTGTGACCCTCAGTGTCCCTGTAGGGCAGTCATCCATCAGCTGTCTTAAACAACAGGAAATTTGAAGGCAGCACAAACATGCAACTTTACTCACACATATACAAGCATTGCTCAGAGACTACCTTTACTGTTATCTTTACATGTCTTTAAAAACATACATGGTACTCTGAGACAAGGACAAAACAAGCATCTAATGATAATACAGTTTTCATACCATGGACAAAAAGTGAATATACAAACTTTTTTTTACTCCAATAGTGAAAAGGCCTGTGTGTTGCCATAAGAGTCTATACTGGGAAAGAGAGAGAGAGAGAGAGAGAGAGAGAGAGAGAGAGAGGGACAGATCTGGCTGCAAGAGGGATTTGAGAGCAAGTGACACCAAGGCCATTGGCCACGTCACTGGGGTTAAAGGCACTCAGCTAAAGCAGAGACAGGAACCAAGCTTGCCATTCACTTCGCAGTCGCCAAATAGTATCCATCAACAAGGGGGGAAGTGACATAATTAGATAAATAGCCAGCCACCAGGGCAACCTACAATATGTCAAGGCTTGTATGAGGCTTGACTAGCCTTGGCTGCAGGCAAAAGACACAGTGGAAACTAAAGAGTGAAAATTGCAGGATGAAAAAGAACTAGAGGGGACAGCTTTGTGAGAGCTATTTTCATTTCATCCCAGTCACTCCTCCAGTTTTGTCTATCTGCCTAAAAGCCCTAAGATGTGGTGTAGTGTAGGAGTATACAAACATATTTCTTGCTAGGCGTGTTATTGTTCAGTTACAATTATGCATATGCCAGGACCAACACCTTATAGTCAAAGAAAAATGGTACTGGATATGCATACATTTTTACACATACAATAGCGAGTACACCACTGACAACAAGGTTCATTATTATTTCAAAGACAGTCTACAACTACTAATTTGATCTTATCTATTCTTATCTCGTGTATAATTAAGTAGTTACAAAACATGAAAGGCACTAGAAGGGGGCTTCATCTTTTCAGCGTCATCTTGAAACTACAATACTTTTCCAACTTTACGTGACCTGCGATTATACCAACGTATTTCCTTTCTTGAAATTTTGCTAATATGACCACAGCGAGCAGCTACATGTTTGTGCAATTAAAGTAAATAGCGCTATATACTTTTGGACTCGGTGTAACGTTTCCATACAATAAATACCGAAATGAGAATTCCTTTGAAGAAAGGTTCCGAGACTCTTTGGTCTCCACACAAAGGACGGCAGCCAAAGCTCTACATTAATGTTAGGCTACTGTTAGCTTGTCCGACGACAAACGATACCTTTACCAAGTGTTAACGAGTGAACTAACGTTAGCTACACCGTATTTCTAATTTGTCCGCTTAAATGCCTTGTGTATACATGTATGTAAAACACGGACGGCAAAATACGGCAAGATCTATTACTACTTTACTAATACCAAGCTTACTTCTTCTAGCTAAATGTGCTAGCTGCGATAGCATAGCTTATAGCCGTTTTCCGACTTTGGGTATGCTCGTTTTGTACATTGTGTGCGAAGGTGAAACAAACATGGCTATGTAGCGTACCCAAGAAAGCCGTTTATGATTCTCTGACTACGAGATACTCACTTTAGATAATGTAGCTTTCACATAAACGAGAAGTTGCTGTTACAAAAGAAGCAAGTCAATCTTTGATGAGCACCTAACCCTAATGGGCAATATGAAAGAGATAGCCAGTTCAATGTAACTATTATAGTTAGCTAGCTAGCTTGGTTAGCTGCCGGCCTTTCTTTATCAACATATATGTCGGTCTATGTGTAAAAACTACAGCTTTTTTAGTAGCCACGGCTACTGTGAAAACCCCTAACCTCAGCTCATTCCGTGTTTATGGACATCGTTTCCTAGGACGACACTTGGATAAGGGCAGCGCTTAAGAACCGGCGTAGCCCGTCGTCAAAAACGTGCGTGCCTAGGAGAGGCTGCCCCGATCGCATCTTGTTATTAGGCAACTGCCGATGTGTCGCCTGCCTTTTCACAATATCCTCGAAGTACACTTACCTCTAATGTCTTACTTATTCTCAATCCAAACGCCGCACACACGGGCTGATTTTGAACGAAGAGTCGCGTCAAACCAACAGAAATAAGAAAATGTATCCAACTTATTCTCCTTAGTTGTTTTCCCCACTTCCTGATTGAGACGGTGCCATTTTGAATAGCGAAAAAATATTTCCGCCGCTGTCGTCACGCGCAGTGCCGCTTGTTGATCGCGGCGCAGAAAACAGCCAAGACACAAATAGTTCATCAAAAATAATGTCTGCCACATCTGAGCCAAAGATAAATAATTTATTAATAATAACAAGAATTCAATCTAACACGCGATATCTTCTACGGCATAGTAACAATTAGTAACGTGTTGTTACTTCTTTATAAATAACCTATAGCTGATAGTTCATTTATTTGGTCTTTTGGTTTGTTTCACCTATAAATGTAGTGAGGATTATTATATATTATATTATATTTTGCACAGAAGTGATAGATCCTAATTAGAAATCATCACCTATTCACTAGTCACGCTACATTCTTTTAGTGAAAAAATAAATAGTTCAGCCTCAAAACAAATGTATTTTATTAGTTAAGGATCTTGTTTATCCTTTATTCGTTTTACTTTATTTAGTTTATGCCTAAAATATTTTTGCAAATAATATCCCATTCTAACAAACCTAAACAATACTTCAAAAGCTACTCTTTCCTCCGTTAAGCTTGTAAGCTTAAAATGCTTCGGATAAAAATGTGGATTGCCGTGTTTAACATACTTAGCATTCGTATAGGTCATTTATCTTTCTTATATATTTATGACCATGTAATGTATGTATTTGTGAATCTGCGTGCAGCTAAAACCACACACTTGTGTGATTTTATAATAACAGTCAGCTTTTGTTTGATAGGATATTTTGTTTATCCTCCCGCTGCAGATTGTTGTTTCATTTTGGCATCCATCTGTCTATTCCACGTTATTGAACGACAGAGCTGGAAGAGCTCCAGTTGTTTCCAGCAAGCACATACTGCCACTGCTTTCCTGGTATAACAGTCCCCCTTTTCCCAACAAAGGATGGTAGTGGGAAGCAAAGGGCAGTGTGTACGTGTGTTCATTAAAGATGCTGCCATTGTTGTGCATTGTCTTCGCCAGTATTGTTGTATTGTGTGTCAGCAAGGTGTGCAATGGTGATACAGAATGTAAAAGCAGGATGAATGCATCCTGGTATATTTTAGTCACACCTTTGTATTGCACATTAGTTCATCGCCTTGGACATTTTCTGTTAAAGTTAAGTGATTGCCCTTGACATTAGTTAACTTCAATGTATTAGAATAGTTATAGCCTATTTGCATCTTCTATATTTGTACGTGGAAGTGAAAACTGTCAATCTACCTTGATCTGCCATGTTGACAAGGTGTCTGCTCTTTTAGTTTGAGTGTGGTGCACCCTACTGGCATCATACTGCAAACACTTTGAAGTGGACTTGACTGGGATCATTTCTCTTTTTAGCAAAGTGACAAAAATTTTAAACAGAAGCGGCAAAATTCAGTGGCTGAGGAAAAACACAGAGGCATCATGTCCAACGAACAAGGAGAATTTGTCTCTACTGAGCCACGAGGGAAGCGAGCACTCCGGATAGATTTCCCACTTCCTGTTTGTATCTTTATACTCGCAAAGTCACAGCCAAATGGTGTGATGTAACTGTGGAAATGTTACAGTAATTCAGCAAATTTACACTTTTGCCTATTCATTTAGCTGTTGTGCATTGTGTCTTATTAGTAGTACCGTGAATACTGTAGTTCAGCAAATCCCACTTTTGCGTACAATGGCATGTCAAAGACCCTTCTTTTAAAATATAATAGTGTTTGAATGCGTTTGTTAAAGGAGTAAAAGTCTGTGTCTTACGAAACCAAACATGAGGATTCAATTCAATTCTTCAGCAATCTCTAAACCTTTTGCCTGAATGAGAAATTGAGGGACAACTAAGGGGTTAAAGAGAGCACACGCAAACAGTAGGGTACCAATGCACTACAGGTTCATGTCCCTTAAAGGCAGCACTCAGCATCCATACGATATGAATGTTAGTATTTTGGAAGTATACTTACATGGTAAATAAAACACATGTAGACTGTGGAACACAAATAGGTAGAAATTGATTGTGTGGTGCCTTATGAAGTGGAATGTAGGCCTATTCTCTAATACGACTTATGTAAATCTCTGACAAAACCAAATTGCATAACTTTTCCCCCAAAAGCTCCTTTGTCTCCACTTCATTATTTTCCCAGTAAAGGCCATGCTTGCCTCAGGCGAGCTGTAATTTGATTAATCCACCAAAAGGGTAGCCAGACGGTAAGAACCTGCTCTGCTTCTTCTCCTCTCTATTCAGCTTTGCAGATTTCATTTGTATTTTATGTCAATATATTCATATGCTCTAATATCATTTTACTTAGATAACAAGGTTCCTTTTATTTTCTCAAAATATCATACCATAAGTCTGCCGATGTCTTACAATTATTTCAGTATCGATCAATTAAATAATGTTGGAAGAATTTTGTTAACTTAACTGATTCCTAACTTCATTGTATTTGCTTTAGACTCTGCAGCTGCAACGTACGAAAAGATGGAGACTTTTGTCTTTTTATTTTCATTTTCTGCCCTTGGTATTCTTTATGCCATGAACACCATTCCTGAGTTTCAAGAGTAAGTTGTGATATTTCCTGTTTTCCTTGTAATTCATCAACATCTGCATACGGTATATGTCAAATTTGCTGTCTTAGTTTTATGGGTGAACTCAAAATTTTCGCAGTGTAATATGACTTATTATTATACAGTTGCAGGAGTTACGCTTATTATAAAACTCATATAGCCTCAAAACTATTACTTGGCAAAGAATTACAAGAATCTCAATGTATACTGGTTCAATAGTACCTTACTGTTACTGTTACTGTAACACTACCACTAGAGGACACTGTAAGTTCAGAACTCTGTATTTGACAGCAAACGCCTCATGGAGCCTTGGCCATCTTGAGCAATACTAATTCCCTTTAATTATCTAGTTGTGTCTTGTGTAAACACCGACACCTGAGTTTCTGTGAAGCAGCAGGAGAACGAACAGGAACAAAGACAATCAGATGTTCATTAAAAGATAAATATTTGACTATGTTGTAAGGGATGGTTTTCTTTGTCAGAACTGATCAGTTTAGTCTGCTTTAAAAATGCCAACATATTTTCTATTCAGTAGGTGATGATTGCATACTGCCAAAATAAGACGAATAAACAGCGTGAGTGTTAAAATATAGACCCCACTCCTCCATCAAACTTTATACTGCACAATATTTCTCACAGACTTTTATGCACCTCCAGTGTAAATATCTGTACCGGCTCCTCTTTTTTTTTGGAATGTGTGGACACTGACAATCAATACAGACTGCACAGAAGAGTTTGATAAATTGCTCTTGACATACAATATGCCTAGTGCTCTTCCACTCTGCAAACAAACAGTATTGTGTGCATAAATCTTCCTGTACTGCTGAATCGAGTGAGGTAGCAAGGGAGCTTCCCTTTGGTCTCACGGCATTTGTTTTCTTTCTCTGAGCACACATTGTGAGTTTTTGAGGACGTAATGTTGTTTACTAGGAGATACCTTGGGCACATTAATCTTTTCCATTGCAAGGCAGTTCTACCTTTGACCAGTAAACATGGAGGGCACCGCTGAACTAACATGGCCTCAGCTTGCTGCTTTCCACCCCTCTGCCTATGATTGATTAAGCTTTTGTAAAACTGTTGTCTTAAGGTAGGCATATACCATATACCACCGCAGCAGCATGAGATATGATATATTGCAGATCCTTGTACTGGTTTAGTTTCGCGATTGGGATATCAAATCAGGTTCAGGCACCCATTTGTAAATTAAAGTAAATGAAAAATGCACTTCAGTGTTAGAAATAGCAAGAAGATGTAATTAATGGAAAAGTGCGGATTAGTTTTTTTTTTTAAAGAAATGATGTTTGGTGGAATAACTAGCACGCAATTACAAAATGAGCTACAGAATTAACAAATATTATGAACCAAACTATTTTTCTATTGATAATCCCATTTGATTAAGTTAGCTAATTGTTCATTAAGTAAAACGCCAAGAAATCTTGCCGATGAAACCTTGCTGATCTTCTGTTCAGGCGAAGTTATAATATAGTGGAAATATACAGCATGGTTGTGTGGCCATCGTTCTGTAAATGTCCTTGGGGCAGATAAAATGTGGATACCCTGTCAGACTCTGTAGCTAATGGAAAGGTATCATAAAAACCTGAATATTAAAAAGAAGTAGACAAGCAGCAGAGCAGCTAGTTTGAGGCTACTACTTGGAATTTCTGCAGGAATCTCAAGACACATAAACTACCACGCCAGCAGCATCTTCTCTCTCGTTTCTCTACTGCATCTATCACCAGATTTCCCTCGCACTTCTGCATTATTTCCCCCAGTGCTAAGTCTGGATGTTGTGTGATTATCATTCCCTCTGACTTCCCATTCATCATCATTTACTAATTTAACACTGCAGAGAAGACTACCATAGCTTCCATGAGAGAAAGTAATTAGGAAAGAGAATGAAGCAGAAAATCAGAGGGAGCTTGCTGTCTGGAAGTGCAGTGTGTCAGCAGTGAGGCTATGTTGAAAACAAGGAAAAACATGTTATTAATATTCTTGGATAACAGTCAACTGTCTTGTCTTACAGGCCTTATGTGATCCTGGAGATCGGTGTTGCTGTGTTGGTGGTGGTATTTCTTTTCTATTTCCTCATCACTCGTGGTAACCCACCAAAGGACGCCTTATTCTTTGGTAATTAACACAACTATGTGCATTTCCCAACGTACTTGCAATATAACGCAGTGACTATGCGCCACAGTTTACGAGTGTTATGCATTTCAAAACCAATGAAGGGATTTCCAGAAGTTTCATGTGCTACACACTCACTGTGTCAGATTGAAAACATGAATTGTATTCGATGTGTTCACCTGATATGTGGAAAGCTGCTTAGACTGATCAGGCTCAGGGCAAAGCTTAGCCAGACTTTTCTGAGGCATTACTGATTCAAAACCTCTGCAGACTGAGGACCCTTACGGCACTTGCTTAACCTTTAAGCAGTCTTTGATTGACCTTGACTACACAGTCACTGCTCTTGTATAATGCAATTTCAACTTCATTACTGACACATTGTGAACACCATACAGTCTTGTTAGGTTATATAACACATGTCTAAAGAAACTCTTCACTTCTATCAGTTGTACAACTTTGTTTCACCTTTAATTAAGCTTTTGCAGTGATTTGTGGCACGTTATACACCGCTGTGTATATAGCTATCAGTCAAATCGGATTTTCTATTTCTAGCAAAGGATTTTCCTGCAAACACATCCCTGCAGCTGATGCCAGCAGCTACGCTAGTGGGACAGAAAGGATATATTGACAGCGGTGCCCAAAGCAGTGCTAGTGTTGCGTAGGAGAACAACAACAATGAGGGCAAAGCTGTGGCAGGCTCTTCTCAATGATAGAAACCCATAATCCCCTGCTATCTCACCTGTTAGATAGATAGAGATAAAACTGGTCATCCTGAGAATTACAGAGACACCGGTGCACAGACACAATGTGTGTGCATTTTGCTTGACTTGTGTGCCTATGTGTACACGTGTGCACGCTGCATGTGTGCGATAGGTGAGTGAAGGGCACACACAAGAATGTGATAGGGTGGTTTAAGCTGTGCTATCTGCAGAGAGACACCTGTGTTACAATACACACCGAGGCCTTTAATAGTGGCAGTCTACAATGTCCAGATAACAAATCTTTACAGCTTTATAGCTTTTTCCTTTGAACTGATCCCTGATCTTAAATCATGGATGTACTGTAGACATGTGTGCTTTGTGCAACTCAACACGCATATACCAAGGAATGCTCCTTTCTACAGATGTTCTGTGCTGTCGATAGTACTAATATTAAGGACATCCAAGCACCTGTCTACAGGCATTAATGGACACTACATCTGAGCATTTGCCTCTTGTATTAGGATCAGTTTAAACTACATTTTAAGTCATCGGCTGCTTCAGAATGCAGCTTTTCCCTTTAGTAACACATTCAACTGGTGTGTTTGCATAAAACCACACTAAAAATCCCGTCTCGCGGACACGGTCTTTCACCTCCACTGGGCTCTCATCTGAAGATAGTAGGAGCCTACTCACTTTGGACTCAGTATAAATAATCCTCCAACCTACCTCACTACGCAGGTACTTTATTTTCTCCCTGTGTTGTCAGTGTCTTGCAGTTGAAGGGAAATATTTTGAAATCAAAGATGCAAACACGCGGTGAAAAAGCGGCAGATATACCGGGAATTAGACAAACATTTGAAGGAAGTATGTTCCCCCCCCCCCATAATTCTAGTTATGGGGAAATAATAATAGTTTTGCCAGTATGCGTATTCAGTTTTCAAAATACAGGAGGTAAAGCAGATCCAGCAACAACTGCTGAGCTGTTCAACATGTCAACAAGTCTTCTTTTCTTTGTAGTTTTTGCTGAATTTTCCTTTACCTGTGTCATTGACCTGACGAGTGCCTTGGAATATGACGGCATTATATCCGGCTTCATGGAATTCTACCAGAAAACAGTAGGTTTCTTTATCTGACATCTAAGTTGAGAGACAATAACATAATCAACACGGTGACCAAACGGCTCTGTCATCACGTTTATGTGTCTGTGTTTCAGGGAGAGCCCTACCTGGGAACACCCTATGCCATCATGATGTGTTACTGGGATGGAATAGCACATTTTATCATGTACTTGGTCATGATCAGCAGGATAACAGACAGGTGGGTGATGATCAAGTCAAGTCACATCAAGCTTCTTTACCTTGATCACAAAAGGCCTCCATCAGAGTGACCATACAGATAAATAGCTAAAATAGAGATAAAATAAGCTAACATAGCACAACAACAGTAAATACAGTTAAGCAAATGATGTGTCTTACCTTGTTGTATGCATTTAGCATAAAAAAATGCAAACAGCCTGACTATTTTAGTAAAGAGAGGGAGCTACTGATAACTTACTGTCAGAGTACAAGAGTTCAGTTTGCCCTGCGGCAGATACAGTCATTTAATTCATGTCAGTTGTACTAGTGAAAAATTGTGCTGGTTCTGTAATGAGAAACGTGTATGATAGATGAGCATGAGCTTGTTTCATAAATACATGTATTACTTTAAAGGAGTAGTCCAACATTTTGGTAATATACCCTTTACTTACCTTTCTTTTCAGTTTGTGTGTTAGTTTTAGCGTTGGGGAGAAACAGAATACACGTGACAGTGTTATACAAAACACGAGTAACTGTGTTTTCAGTTTAAACAGGTGGTAATCAGAATACACTTACATTCGTATCATCAGTAGTTTACTTAAAGGCATCACTTTTTTCTAAAGCCTGCATTATTCATGTCTGTAATGTAAAAGGCATCACTAATTTCCCCATAAGCCCCTGTTTTAAAACAAAGCCCAAAAGTATGTCTGGACCATAGTAGGCTATGGTGTGGGAAAACAGAAAAGGTAAAAGCGTCTTTCTCTGTTTTTTTTTTTATTTCACAAGGAACTGTCAATGCACATATTTGTATTTTCATTTTTCATTTCTTTCTTTACAGGTTTTAACTCTAACTTGATATTCTGAAAAAAAATCAAAGGTCAAGGAAAAACTGAGACGGACTCTTTCGGTTCAGTCCACTTTAGTTTGCGGTACTGTATGAATATCACATACGTTCATTCATTCATTCATTTTTGTGCCTGTCCTAGGAAAGCCTACCGTACCATTGGCTTGTTCTGGGCTGGCTCTTTGTGTGCCAACATGAGTGTATTTATTTCCGGGATAGTGGCAGGTGAGCCTGATCTTTTATTCCCCCTCAACCAGTCCCACAATGACAAGCTTTAATCAGTGAACATCTGCACTGCCGTGTACCATCACTGACACAGTTGAGCTTGCCAGCAAAACACACACATGCCCCATGCCTCGCTTGCCGTCACAACCCACAGAACAAAAAAAGGAAACAGACTTAAAGCATCTGTTGTTGACATTTCAAACCGCATACATAAGTGTCACAAGATCAAACTCATCTAGAGGCAATGTGTTGTTCTCTGTTGTGTTATCATAGAAGCGCTGTATGCTTTTGCTTGAAGTGCTGCACAGAGGTTTCAGAAAGTTTAATTACCGATTTACAGAGATGAGGGTAGTTTGTTTTTCTGTGGTGGGTGAATGTTTCTCTTTCTTTGTGGCAGGCAAATATGGGTCAGAGATTCAACCAGCATTCTGGCTCAACTTTCTCTTCCTGTTGATGCCTGTATGGGGAGCTGTCACTCTATTCACTAAGCCCAAGGACAGACCACTTATCGGTGGATATAACGTGAGTCTGTCTATGCACGAGTCGTTAAATAAACGTGAAGTTCTGCTTTCTGAGTGTATTAAATCAGAGCATCATACAGCCCACAGTTCAATGCTCCACAGATCATGAAAAGCAGCAAATTACTTTATTTCCTCACGTCAGATTTCTTGTGAGTTCCTTTACTATTGTTAGATCCAATAAGAAAAGCTCTTGTGCAATCCCCTTGTATTGTTAATTCAACCTCTATTTGGCTGGGTCTCATGCTGTGTGTTGTGTTGGAATCTCCTAACAGGCCCAGCATGCTCAGAGCATGAAGCTGATCTGGCGTCCCCTGGATCTGATCCTGGTGGTTTTCCTGTTAGGTGCTATTGCGTTCACGATCCTCAGGGGCTTGGTGAGTTACAGCTGTACATCTAGGTATTTATTGGATATTTTTAGATAAAGTTCTTTATGATGTTCATTTAAAGCTGGTGTTTGGGAGCTGACTTTTCCTATATTGTATCTATTAGAACTCTATGCAAAATTAATATATATATTACTATTTACATTTTGGAATTTTAGAAGATATTTCATCAAAGAATTGTTTGATCTGAGTGGATGAGCATCATATTAATGCCATTCTGTTGTAAAAGCAACATTCAACCTTAAAACACTGCACAAAACACCTGAAAATCAACACTAGCTCAACATCGTTGTGAGCCCAATGCAGCAGGCCTACAGCAGCAGGTTCAGCCCGGCCATGGCCCGGTACAGGTACAGGTCCAGGTCCAGGGCCTGGGGGTTGGGAACCACTGAGCTACATGACAGACTGTAGAGCTGCAGTAAATGGGTTTCATCTGTCGCAACACCTCGAGCTGTCATTTGTCTCATAAAATGATCACTTAGTTCATTTTAGATCTTATCAAGTGGCGTCATAATTTGTCAGTCTATGGATAAGATGTTAAAGATCATCACAGGGGTCGTCTGATTGTTATGGAACCAACAGTTTTCACAAAATAGTTGTTTATTCAGGGAAATGAGCCACTTCTCCCATAGGACTCTATTCAAACAGAAGAGCCTCTGGTCTCCTTTTGAAGACCCCAAGGTCTTGACGTGTTTACACCTAAAGATTGGAATCTTCCTTCTTAATCTAAATATCATTGATCACGTGGTGGTCTACGCATAACATGTTAAAAATAATCACAGTAGTCTCAGTGTGAAGAAACCAACATTTTTCACAAAATAGTTGTATATTCAGGGAACTGAGTCACTTCCATAGGCCTCCTTTCAAACAGAACAACCTCTGGTCTCTCTTCGAAGACTCCAAGGCTGTGACATGTTTACATCCGGAGACTGGAATCTTTCCTCTTTTGTTAGAATACCTTTTACAAATAAAAGGGAAATGCATATGGAGTGTGCACATCTGCTTCCAGTGATCTGCACCTCACGACAACTCTTTGTGCGCAATACTTGTCTATTATACACAGCAGGCTGGATGTCATAATCTTGTTTTGGGTGAAGCTGTAAGGCCGTAAAAGTCATAGTATACCACGCACTTCATATTTTCACAGGTTATTTAACATTGTTTGATTCTTTTATTTTTTCATGCACACTAAATACCCAATTCTCCTGGGTTTACATGACACTAAAAATATAGTGGTCACATTTCATTCCATTTCATAAAAAAAGTTATAGTTTCTATTACAATTCAGCCTTAAAAAAAATATTCTGTCCTCTTTTCCAAGCTTGACAAATAAAATGTGCTACAGAAATAGGCTCACTTCCTGAAACATAACTCAAGTTTTTCATAAGCATCCAGCCAAAAGAAATCATCATAAATTACATTTTTATCCCTTACATCCTTGTAAACAGGACAATAAACAAAGAACCTCACACTATCAATGTGTCGGTGTTTATGAGCACATTATCCTTTCGTTCAGGGAGGGGTTGATATCTGTGGTGATTTGCATGTGTATGTGTATTTTGGGATGATATCAGATTGTGAATGAAGAAGAATGTTTCTGTTGTTTTATCCACCTGCCGCAGGTGGCTCTGGACTCTCCGCTAGAAGCCTGCTCCTTCTACCTGAGGCACTACGAACCCTACCTGAAGGATCCCGTGGGCTACCCCAGAGTTATGGTGGGTCCTGTTATTCTCTGTCTGTCTCTATCTCCACACTCAGCCTCTCTTTCGACTGCACCTGAACTCTCCTCCCCACCTGTTTTTTTCAAATAACCAGCCTCATGATAGACCTTAGCTTTCAGTGATATTACTCTGAGTGCGTTGGAAGCTTGCCCTTATCGCCTCTACTCTTCGAGCTTGCTGCTGATTACAGAGCCATTTTTCATCATTACAGAGACAATGAGCGAGGGTTGAGAGGCCGGAGCATCTTTGTGGCTCTCTTTCATTTGTTTAAGCTGGATAACAGATTATTATCGTGACTGGCAGAGGGTCCGCTTCCCTTTTAGCTCTTCTTCTGACCCAGTGTAGCTTGTGGGTTTTGTTGTGTTTTGTTTGGCGTACACATCTTTGTCAATAGGTTATCCAAAGACCTTGTCGGGGCTGCAGTCCAGGCACAATTGCGAGTCATTGATCAGCGAGACGAACCGCATGCTGTGAACTTGATAAGCTAATCCTTCTCTCAAAGCCCCCCACCCGCCTCTCGCTGGGTGGGAGGAGTATATGTGTGCAGCATGTGAAAGTATGACCTGGCTGGCAGCATTTGCAAATCAGTGCTTGCCTGTGTGAGCAGGTATGTTTGTGTGCATTTGTCTGGCATTGACTAATGGGTGCTCTAATGTGCGCGTGTGAAGAAATGAAATGAAGTTGTCGCATGCCGGGTTACGTGGTTTTACTTTGACTGACCTCTTCATTCAGTGATGATAGATGATATGCAACAGATTACCATGGCAATGTTAAAACGACATTTTAACAAAAGAGTGAAGGGCATATATGATTGGCTTTCAGGCCCTGGGCTGAACTCATTAGGATTCATCCAGAAGTGAGACAGTGAATGAAAAGAAACTGTTCAGTAGTATAATTTGAGGGTTTTATAAAGTGGGAAAGTGGCTTTCATGGGCCAAAATATTTAAAGTTGAAGGTCAAGACAGCCTCTGTAATGACCCTAGTGTGTCATTTGCATTGAGAGTGCAAATCTATGTTAAACTACAAAGTAACGATATGGTAAAGCATTGCATTTAGAGCAGCTTTGAAATTACTTTTTTTTCCATTTACATTTCAAAGCGGAATACTGTATTTGTCCTCTTACTGCTGCAGTTACTAGTCATATCTCGCATTTAATGAGATACAAGTTAAAGGCGCTATTTATAATATTTGTACTTTAAAATGTAGACCTAACATTTTCATTGGAACAGTTTTAACGGTATGCCAAAGATGTCATTATATTGTACTGCAAAGATATGCACTGAATTTTCAGCCAAGCCTGTATGAAGGTATGAAGTTACTATGCTACGTTATTATGTTTACTAAGTTCGCTGTGTGTTGATACATGGTTCAGACCATTTATTTACCAAACTGTGGCTGTTCTGACATTTTTTGGACAATTAAAAACCGATGGAGCAACTATTGACAACACAAACTGCACAGAAAACGATTTATAGTTTAACTGTGTATGTGCTGTAAACAACAATAAGCTTCACACTCACACGGAGTGAAATGCCTGGCATTCATCTGGTGGTAGTGGTGGGTGCTCTCAGGTACACTACTGCCCCCTGCTGGTGAGAGTTGGAGTTAAGTTTGGAATCTCAAAACTACAACAACTCCTTTAAAGCAGGCAAATATAAGTTTGCTTGATTTTAATTCCAACTATAATAAAGTTGCTAGGCACACCAGAAACAGTTTACATGCACGCTTGCATCCAGCTTTGGAGTCTTATCCTATTTTGATCACAGTCAGGAAGTAGGATTTACATGGAAGACAAGAAATTGGATTATTCATATTCCTGTTTACAATAGTCTCCAGGTTCCCATCATTTGTATGCAGGTGTGTCTCAGCCACCATGTTCTGTACCAACAAAGGCTGCTCAGAAACCTGGATAAGCTGTTTACATGTCACACTATCCTGATTCCTACTGTTGAGACAAGGATAAGCCCTTATCCAGGTTCCTGAAATTAAGTGGGAAAGAAATATTATTTAGGCATATTTATTTAGGCAAATTACAACATGTTAAAATACAGCCATACTGCAATATTAGAGCAAAAATGACATTGCCTTTATTTTTCATAGATGCTGCACTTATTCTTCTATGGACTACCCCTGTTGGGTGCGTTTGTTTACGGTCTCCTCAAGCCTGGGTGCACCTGGATGTCAGACTGGACTATGTTCTTTGCAGGAGCCATGACCCAGGTAATACCAAGAGGACAAATAGTCAATAAATGAAACTGGCTTTGAATAGGACACAGGTGATGCATACTGAAATGGATTGGTTTGCAAGTAATTGGGATGTTTACTGACCTCTAAATAAAGCTTCCAGTTTTGCCTTTGAGGTCTAATGTTGCTGCAGTTAAACTCATTGTTGCTTTAATCCTGCTTATAATTCCCTTGACCACATTTATTCTTTAGAGGCGCTTTTTCTGTGATAAATACGACCGCCACCGTAATAGGACAAAATCTTTGATTAAAGCCTTATTTTAATGTATACAAGAAGTTGCACACTGCACTCTGTACTCCGAATTGACTAATGAGTGGAAAAAGAGACCCAAAATAACACATTTCTTCTGAGCTACTCCCCTGGAGAGTTTGCTTGAAGAAACGGGCATCAAACGACCTGCCATCAGTGTGAACAAAGAGTAACACACACAGTTGTAAAGGGGTTGGTGCTTCTGGGTACTTATTTGCCTGTGCTAATGCAGTCTAAACTCCTTGCTCTGTGTTTGCTTCCAGTGCCAGTGGGCCCATATTGGAGCGTCCCTCCATCCTCGTACTGCAGCTCCATTTCGTATCCCAGGTGATGTCTTTTGGATGGTGCTGGCAGCTAACCTGCTTTACGCGGCTACTCCTCTGCTAGTGGCCATGCGGGTTTACAGTAACCCATATTTCTTCCTGAAGATTGCTCCCTTCCCAGGGCAGACTGGTTTGCCCAACAGTGAGGAGAAAGATACCAAATACAAAGATAAATAATAACCTGCCTGGTCTATGCAGTTAATGACTTATCTGATGATTATTGAAAAATTCTACTTGAAAATGAAAGTTTTTTTTTTTTTTTTTTCAAAATGCCAAAATACAACAATTATTTTGCTGAACATCCTTGCACTGAGTACGTCATTATTTCATGCATTGTGTTGTGGATTGTTCTCAAATAGACACTACTCTCACAAACGGGAAACATAACCTGAGTTGGACTGTTTTGCGATTTGCAAATTAAATCTCAATCATAATATGAAAAAAAAAAAAACCTCAAACAAAGACTAATGTACCGTACATGACTGGGTGTCTGGCTAAAAAGAAATCACACTGTTGTTATGACTGCAGGCAAGCCTATGTATTTAAGTATGGCAGAACATGAATTCATGTGGGAAATCTGTTCATTACCTACAGTAACTGCTTCAACAGTAAATCGAAAGAATCGAACTGGGATCCCTCTTACTTCAACAGTGTTGAGCGAGTCCTGCTTGGTGGTGTGTGTACCCTGCATACTGTAGTTTATACATTTATATTTATATCATAATAGGTTAGATCTCATATATGTTACATAACTGTTATATTTGGAAGTGTCCACACGTCAGCCCACACATGGTGTGACACAGACCTTCAGGAGGTTTGAGTGGGGAATACGGAGACTTGATGAATCCACAATATGCATACCGTTTCTTACCAAACACCACTGAGCCACCACAGTTCATTACTGAGCTGAGAGGTGAGGATGTGCCAGAATGTGCCGCAGAAGGTAATGTATACTTCAACGGCAGCTATTGGCACTAACTCTGGCGAGCACGCTCCAAAGTATCTCAGTTTGAAAAAAACATCCTTTTCTTTCTCTGTTTGAATAGGAAAACAAGACTCTGCCACTCTGCATTGTGTCTGTTCCTGTGTGCCCAAATTGCAAGCGTTTCATTCCTTCTCCACTTACAATCCTTGATCCTCTTTGTTCCTTTTCCACTCGGTGATGCTGTTCTCTGCTCACTCTGTGTGGGTGGCCCAGTAAATAGTCTGCTGAGGCTCTCATCATTGTGTTTAAAAAAAACAAAAAAACATCAAATAAAGAGTTAGGGTTTGTGTATGTCTTTGTTTTCACAAACAAACAAACACACACATTCAGTTGGCCACTAAAACAGTGTGAAAGAGGTTTGTGTTGCATTTAATTAGAAGGAAGATTGTCTAGACCGTTGTCAGTAGTGTAAAAACTGTGATGTCTTAGTATAAAAGGCAGAGGATTGTCAAAAAAATAGCAGCTATTTACTACACCATGTAATGTAATTAACAGATACGGAATCTATCTGCCAGACCGATGCAATACACTTAATGATGCATTAGATGCAGGTCAGATATTAGACAGAACACAGTGTTTTTTGACAGAGACAGAGGGCGTTATTTATGTGGATACACAAAGTGGTTTTAAAAAACGACACTGTTACCTTCCTCAATAGCAGTAGCCCTCTCATAAGTAATTATCCCTCGTACTTTGCTGAGCAGGGGCAGGCTCATTTGATTCACTCTCCCTCAGCAGCTTTTTCATGCTGAAGTGTGACATCCCACTTGCTTGCACATGCTAGCAGTGCATTCTGTGTGTGTGTGACACAGGCCCTAAATCAAATGTGGCTCTTCCGAACATGATGGGAGTCGCAGGAGTCCTCTGGCTGCAGACGTCTGCTCTGCTGTGCGCTCGGCCCCCGGGGGGGCTGCGGCTCCGAAAGGCACACCTAAAACCGTCAACACTGCAGTCATGAAAGAAGTGAAGTACCGCTGTAAAAAAAAATAAAAACAAAATGATCACCAGGGAGGAGGCAACACATTTGCGTACGTCCGGAGGCATCGGTGAACATGACATTTAATCACTTGACCCTTGTGTCGT
>JAPQRN010000019.1:19426581-19438255 GCA_037367275.1 Coranthus polyacanthus | reverse complement strand
TGGGTTAAAGCCGGGTACGCGTCGCTCGTAGCTAAGCTGTTTCAAAGCACGACTCTCAAACCAAACAGAGCAACCTTGTTTAATTTTAGTGAAGTTTTAGACGTAAAAGTTTCTTCCAGAAAGTTTTAAAGTACAAACTTCATCTTGGCCTACTCACCAGGTGCCAGACATCAACATAATTATTCCTTGTTAATGTTTTGGTTGAATACTCTGAGGGTCTTTTTGTTTTCTAGTTCCCTTTTTTTTTTTTTTTACACAGAGCTTAACTATATGCAAAGACATAATTAGAATTGTAACCTGATCCTCCCGCTCACATTTTTCCCTAAAACATTCTTTCCTTTTTTATATCTGTACTTTTCCAGTGTTCTACTGAGCTTGTGTTTGTGTTATCTCCACTTTGACCATACTGGTGGTGCTCCACATTCTCTGTTGTGTCCTTTCCTGCAGTTCTCGAAGCAGCCTCATCCTCTGGCTTTTGGGAAAATGTCCTTCGTGCTGCTCATCCTTACCTCCGCCCTCTCAGTGATCGCTCTGCCTGCTGACATAGACAAGGGAAGGAGAAAGGTGGTGCATGTTCTTGGTAATGCAATTTTACTTTTTATTTTATTTTTCATTTTTTTTACCTTTTTCTTACAGTGTCCTCTAGCAAAAGAGTCTGGTCATTTATGTAATACACATGGAGGTTTTGGGGCTTTTTCTGTTATTTGCAACACAATGGCTTGTATCCCATAGATGCATTTGTTTCTGCGTCCAACAACTTGTTAAATTACTGGATTTCTACTTTGCCAGTTAGCTATTATCACCATAAACGTACTGGGGTGTTTTGAGCCTTCTGAAGTCAACAGTGCCATGCTCAGTCGCTTAGTCAAGATGTTCACAGCTAATGAGGCAAATGAACCCACTGAATATGTTCATCAGCCGTGTTTTAATCAAAACTTGTCAACATGTTTACTTACTTCTATGACCGCACTGAGCAAAGACGAGTTACTGCGAATGCATATGCCAATTGTAGATACCTGATGTGCACCGAAAGTCTTCATCCTACCTTTATGTTAAGACGCTTAACTTTATTTGGGAGCTTTTATGTTGCAGACAACTCCGTAAGATGACAGACAAGTACCGGTACGTCATGCAGTCATTATTATGACTAAAATGTGTCCTTATTTACCCAGCAAACTCCAGCAGACGGTTCTTTGGCGCTGTGTAGGTAGCATACATTGTTTTTTTTTTTTTCTCAGCGTTTTTTTTTTCTGCTCTAATTAACAGCTGCCTGACACGTATTGTGCACTGAGGAGCACACTATCTTGTATCCCAGCCTCCTTCACACAAGTCTGACCAATCCACTGGCGTCTCCAGGATGCGTTCGTTTTTTTTTTTTAAGTTCAGTGCTGCTTCTTCTAATTGAAATGGCAATATTAAGCTGTTTGCACGAACACCAGTGTGCTGCAGTGTTGTGAAATAATGTGCTTAAAGTTTTGATTAAACGCCACTTGATGCTTTCATGGCTGGTGGTGATAAACAACTTTGCAGAGCGGAGAAAACATCGACAGGACTAATTGCTGGCTGGCACGGATAATTGTAGGTGCCTTTATCTGGTCACAACATTGCAGAAAAACCTCTTGCAGCCACTCATTAAATGTTTTAAATGTTTACACCGCGCTTGTTTTGTGTGTACTTTTTGGTCACTTTGGCACACGCACACTCATACACACACACACACAAGTGTCTGAACAATTGTCTGCCAAAAATGTAAACTAAGTCTTCGGATTGCCCATTTGGATGAAGAGGCCTGCAGTTACCATTAGTCTTGGGTCATTTTGGTGAATTGCTCGGTGCCGAGGTTGAGGTTCACATTTGAAGCGGGTGATGTGACGTCATGTCTGGGCAGAGGACCGACTCAAGCTGCACACCGGACTCTCTGATTGAAAAATGTTCTCCTCTATTGATATGCTGATATTGAAGCGCTAATGTGACAGCACAAGTAAACAGCACATGCTTTATTAGCTGACACTGATTCAATTTTGCAGGCGGCTCAGTGTGCCATCGCTCACAAAGAGGATCAAAGATTGACTTCTATAATTAGAATAATGGTTACAAGTACTGATACTGTCAAGGATGATGGCAAACAGCAGTAAATTGACTTCACTGCAGATATTGTGTGCTCACAGTTCTTTTTTAAATTATTTACCCTATTTAAAATAAAACAGAGAGATTATTTATATGAGTACTTCATCATTTCCTTCCGACAGAGGATGACACCGGGGCGGTGATTGTGCAGACAGCTCCAGGTAAAGTGGTGACACATCGCGGTGGCTCCATCACTCTGCCCTGCCGCTTCCACCACGAACCAGAAAACACAGATCCAGCTCGTATTAGGATTAAATGGACCAAGGTGACAGACGCTCTGCAGTTTGAGGATGTGTTTGTGTCACTCGGAAGGTAAATTCCTCATCTGGATTGTGCATCTTTTGTTTTAGTTGTGATGAAGATGGATTTACTTTGGACTGTGTGTTACGTTTCTCTAGGCAGCAGCGCGTGTTTGGAAAGTACAGAGGTCGCGTGTTTTTGGAGCAGGCCGGACCAGGTGACGCCTCCGTGATTATTCAGAATGTCACGCTGGAGGATTACGGACGCTACGAGTGTGAAGTCACTAATGACATGGAGGATGACACAGGATTTGTCAACCTTGACCTTGAAGGTCAGGAATTAAGTGGAAGAAATATTGTTGAAGAGGGAGTTACATATTTCAGTTTAGTTTTAGTTAATTTTACAATCACACAAGTACTTTTACTAGTTAGTTAGTTTTTATTTAGTTTCAGTCGTAGTTTTAGTGCAGCTCTGACGTGACAGGTTTTTGATGTTCTGTGTTGTGCTACTTAATGCAACACCCATTTTGGCAGCACCCGAGCCAAATTAATATAAAATCAATGCAGACAGCATAAAAACTAACTACAGGACTTCTCCTAAACCTTTTTGGATAATCCCACACCCCTAAACCCTCCACCTGTTCACCTAACTCTTTCACAAACACAACACTTTGACCCAGACAGCACCTACGCCCTCTGAAAACTGAGGGAAAACCCTGGTTCACATTTAAATGAGTAAAGTTCATAGATGTCAAAGCATCACTCTAAATTGTAGGCCTGCTTCTATCCACTTGTAGGAGTGGTGTTTCCCTACTACCCCCGCGTGGGGCGCTATAAGCTCAACTACCACCAGGCTGAGGATGCCTGCAAACAGCAGGATGCCATCCTGGCCTCACACTCTCAGCTGCATAAGGTAAGTTCACATCGTTCAAACGTAGACACTCCGTCATAGCAGACACGCCTGGCAAAAGTCAGACATCACTACCACGGATTACATTTTAAGTACTTTCATTCAGAGGCCAATCTCATACTGAAGTTGTAACAGTGCATTCAACTAGATACAATCATCAGTCATATAGTGTTTTAAAGCAGCAGTAAGTCTAAATACGACTGCATAAGTTTATGTATATAACAAGTCTGGAAATTTACTGCAGATCCTGTCTCCTATTTAAAAGCCCCTGTATATAATAAAGTCTGCAGTAATGGAGTTATATCAAAGATGATAAACTAAATTATTTTTCCTCTTAATAAGGTCTATAATCCTTCACTACGACCCACTAACCCACATTATGTCCTTCCACAGGCCTGGCTGGAAGGACTAGACTGGTGTAATGCTGGATGGCTGGAAGACGGTTCTGTTCAGTACCCTATCTCTCATCCCAGAGACCAGTGTGGCCGCAAGGACACCCCCGCTGGTGTCCGTAACTATGGCTACAGGCACAAGGAGGATGAGCGCTATGATGCTTTCTGCTTCACTTCCAAGCTCAATGGTGAGAAACAGAGGGATATATAGGTTGTGTGTGTGCACATGTATGTGTGTGTGTAGAAATATCTGAAAATCAGATACACTTTGTGGTCCATCTGTATGATCATACAGCTAAATATAAACATCCTGTGCAGAATTCAGCATCTGTGGCTCATGATTGGAAAAGAACAGGTCAAAGGAAGCACTCGATTGTTGTATAGATTGAGAATTTATCATGAGTGGAAATGAAGCGTCTCTGTCTGATCTTTGCTTGTGATCTCCCGGAGCCTAAGGCCATTGGATTTAAATCAGGCTTGATTCGGCCGTGCTACAGCCACTGTGTCCTCTGGGTACCAAGCATCGCCTTTTATCTGCCAGTTCTTTGATTTACATCACATTCCTGCTGAGAGTCGACGAGTGCCACCTCCAGGTCCTTAACTCAAACAACAAACTTGAGAAAGAAGGAGGCTGACTCAGTATTTGAAGAAAAAAAAAAACATTTGTAGTCCTGGGGCAGTTGAAGCAAGTTTTTATGTATGGGGGGAAAAAAAAGCAACATTTGGTTTATTTATTGCGACAGACAGTTTCTACAAATCAATGTTTTAAAGGTTCAATATGTATGATTCATGTACAGTATGGGTCAGTGTCAAGTGTACCAAAGGCTCAAAATTATCGTATTTGAGAAAAATTACCTAAAATTATTGATTAATAAAGAGGATATAATGCTCGTGAGTCACATTTATCATCACAACGACCGTGATTGACTGGAAAGACGTCATGTGAGAAGACATGCGTTTACGGATGTAGGATCTATATTTTACATAACCTAGACTGATTACACCTACTAATACTAAGTGTCACGAATGATTGTACATTTAGCATTATTGATTGTACATCGTACAGTTGGCAAAATGATGGTACAAATAGGACAACTGTCATGCATCTGGCAACACTGCATTTCTTTGGTGACGCTAACATCACATACGAGCACACACAAATCTTACATATTGGGCTTTTAATGGTTAATTTAAAACGAAGTCTAAATCTAAATCTCTATTAGAAACATGGCCAAAAATGACATTGATTTAAAAAAATTTTTTTTGATTGCACGAGAAAATTCTCTTCATTTGAATTACAAATCATTTTAGCCTAACCCAAACTGGGAAAAAGAAGCAATACCAGTGTCTTTCCTCAGCAAGAAATAGGTCACATAATAGAAACTTTAAAGCTTCCCCGGTGTGTTAATTATTGTGGGCAGTCTGTTGTGGGCAGGACGTTTCAGCAGTGGTCATGACCCATATTGTTGCTCAGTCCAGCTGGAAGGTATTTACTGAACGTCCCCCAGGGAAATACGAGATAATATTCTGCCTCTCTAATAGCCACCCGTCACATAAACAAGCGTAAAATCAATAGCTGAGCCAAGTGCAAAGCTGAGGTTGGGAACATACTGTAATTTTCATGATAGCGGTTGTTGGTGTTTGTAGAAACCGCCAGCTCTTTATTCTCGGTTTGGTCTTTCTTAGCAGAGGCTACCTTGTGATTCAGTTTAGTTCAAACAACTCAAGCAGTCAGGATACCAATTTCTTTAATGCTGCCAGGCGCAAATTTTCCCCAGAGGTGAGATGAAAGCAAAAATGGAAGCGTTTTAAGAGTAATTTGGACTTGGATGGATCTGTCCAGTGAATGTCAATTTTGAGTTGCCCCGATGGTTGTTGAGATTACTTGATATTCTGAACACACTCAGGCAGAGAGGCCAGGAGAACTGAGAATATCTACCCTCGAGGCCCAGCTTGTCTCTGGGGCTTCCCTCCCTCTCTCTCCCTTTCATTCGCTTCCCTCTTCTTCTTCTTCTCTTCTTGCCCTCGTCAACAATGAAGTTGCTCTTTTTTCCTCCACCTTTTCATATGTTTTTACAACAAAAAAAAAAATCATCATACTCCTCTCCTCATATTTCACCCCTCAGGCAAAGTGTACTTCCTCAAACGGTTTAAGAAGGTGAACTATGCGGAGGCGACGAAGGCTTGCATTCGGGATGGCTCAGAGGTGGCCAAAGTGGGTCAGCTGTATGCTGCGTGGAAGTTCCAGCTGCTGGACCGCTGTGAAGCCGGCTGGCTGGAGGATGGCAGCATTCGCTACCCGATAGTGAACCCCCGCTCCCGCTGCGGAGGATCGCAGCCAGGCGTCCGAAACCTGGGATTCCCTGATAAAAAATTCCGCCTGTACGGGGTCTATTGTTTCCGCAAGAGCAAGGATGAAACTGCAGGTGGTCAAACGACAAAAAGTCCAATAGCGATTTTGACAAGGAACAAGAGCAGCAACAGCATCCCCGTGAATGCTACAAGGGGGATTTAAAGGTGAAAAGACTGTGAGTAGGGGAGAGATGCACTTTTAGATTTGACTCTTACAACTGTCGCCTAGCAGCCAGACTCCATTCATTGCTTTTAAAGTAAAACACTCAGACAAGATGTACTCATTTGCAGATTTACCAGAGAGACGAAGCGAGGCTGTGTAAAATTAAGGGTGACATCTTTATTAGGGTGATTTCCCTTTCGTCTCTAGTCAGTCAATCATCTTAAGGAGGGAGTATGTTAGCACATCTGTCTCTGAAAAACCATAAGATTAAACAGTAGTTTGATCATCCGTCGACAACATATCAGATCAGAGAGTTTCCCATGAATACTCTTATTTACCTGTGTGGGTGGGCAGATCATATTTAATCCCCTGCTGTGATTCTCGAGCACTGAGACCCACAATGAGCCAAAATCTGAGTGCCAGAGTGAAAATATTCATTACTGAGCGATCTGCCTGACTGTATGGAAAAAATCCAAGATGCCCTGTAAGTTTTGATTGTACCAAGTGTAATTGCCTGTATCTGGATGCCATGCTTGGTTAGCAACCCTCTGGCACAATGCGATATTTGAATGTGAGTCATTTTCTCATTAACTAAGGCCTGGCAATCCCATCATTAGAGCTGAACAGGCCAAGTAGTAGATATTGCACTAGCTCTAAAGTACATATTTGCACTTACTTACAAATAGCTTTATTTTATAACAGTGTCTTAGGTTAGACTTAAGCAAGCATGTTTTGTTTGGCTGAGATTAGTTGCTGGGGCTGAATAAGCAAAAATACAACTACAGCAATGCTATTTACCTCACATTATGCACTTCTTAACTATCACCTATTGCACTAAATGGTACACGCAGTGACCTTTATTACAGTGTGTGATTGCAGTACTGTACTGAATGGATGGATGGAAAAAAATAAAAGTTGTAAAGTTGATGTCTTGGGCTCGTATCTGTGTGCAGTTTTTATACACTATGAGAACAATCAAGGAAGTACAGTGGCCGGGAGAGTTCATCACACTTAAGAAAACACATCCAAACAGATGAAGCAAAAGCAAACAATGAAAACATCATGAATTTGACAACACACGTGCTGCAAAAACTAACAACACAGCCACACACAAACACACAAGGAAAACAAGACGGGAAGTTCATAGTAGATGAGTGGTTTTCTAAGAGGCCTTCCATCTTGTATGAAGCCAATGAATTACCTTCAGACCTTGACTCACTATTTGCAGAGTTCAGTCACAGTTTGGTTAGGTTTAGGCAGCAAAACTGCTTCTATGTGCACAACAAGTGGTAAAGAAGATTGTTCTATTTTTTGAAAAGAGCCAAACAACCAACTCTGGATTTGAAACCAGAGAGAACTGACCACAGTGATTACAGGTATGTTGTTGAAAGCAAGTCACTAATTACGTTTATAATGCAGTTGTCAATTACTTTTGAAAGAAGTAAGAAGCAATGGTAACTAATGATTCATTTTCAGTAACTTGCGCAACACTCCAGGAAGTTTGAATCCGTGAGTATCTTTCCAACTTTGAAGCAGGTGTGGAGCAAATTAATAAAATGTGGAAATGTGGCGGCAAATCGATCTAAATGTGGCCTCAGTATTTTGGTCGATCCGAGGCGCCGTAGTCCCAGTATACCACTGTTCGACTGAGAATAATATATTCTAATAATGCTCATGACACTTGGGTTTGAATATTCATTATCAATAGTTCTGAATGTGTTTAGTCATTTTGAAGTATATGTCCTTTATCTGCTGCGTGTGTTCAAGTGTTTGCCAGCTACATTGAACCCGTCAGTGTGAACGCAGCGGTGTTGAGTCATCGTCATAGCAACTGGCGGCATGTAATTATAGTGAAGTTCAGGGCAAATCCAATAGCACAAATGAATTGCTGTAAGTGATGAACACGAGCTGTAAAAAAAAAATCACGTCTGTTTTTCTGCAAACTGATGGCTTTGTCCTTTTTTTTAAAGATTTTCAAAGAGAAATGGAGTCCCCGAAATGACCTTGATGATCAAAGTTGATGGTTTTAATGATTCGCTGAGCACCCTTCAGAAGCTCCATTAGTCTGTGCTACTGTGTGAATTTAGAGCCACAGCCACTAAATTAATAAGCAAAGTCCTGCTTGATGCACTATAACATCTATAATTTATGGAGGATGATGTATTCTGCATTTCATCACTCAAGTCATTTAGGTGTTTTTTTTTTTTTTGTGCACAGAATTGGGATTCGCAACTCATTTGAAATTCACTTTGCATGACATTTAGCAGTGCATCTTACGTAAGAGCAGGGTCATCATAAATAGCAGACACCACTTCAACCGTCTCCGCGCTCAATGAAACCACACACTCCACAAAATGGTAAACTCAACAGGACTCAACAGCAGGACACCCTCATGAGGCACCGCGTTAGAGAGGCGCTGGCCTTGATAAAAGCTCCTTCAAATTCCTTTTATTCCTCGACAAGAGAAACATTTACCAGACATAGGTGCAGAGACAGAGGATGTGCAGAAAAGTGGCTGAACCTTTTAAACTCCGTCACTCAGAAGATGACAGTGCTGTCCTCGTTTCATCAGGCCTCTGCATTGCTGTTTCTCCTGAGCATGAAATGAAATCAGGTGACCCTGTAAAAACAGTCCTGCCACAGAGTAGATACAGGACAACGGGATGCCGCTGGTTTCACCTGGGTCTCATTTATCATCATGTGACAGAGGTCAGAGACTCTGAAGCACTGATGGAAGCAGAAATCAATGGAAAAGATGGAAAAGAATGAAATCAGGTAGAGTTAGAGCTGGACGATAAAATAATAATGATAATAATTGTGATATCATTTTATATTGTGATAAATATTACGTTGATATCTTATTTCATGCATATTTTACTGTTACGCTACATTTAAATGTTCCGCTGTTTGTCATGTTCTGGCCATAAAGAATAATTTAAAACCACAAGCAGCTGTCTTGTGTAATGTTTCCGTCTCGTTTACATAATTTTCACCTTGTTACGTCATTTAACTTGTTTCATCTCCTTGCGTCTTTTACAGTGTTTCATCTTGTTTGATCAGTTACGTCTTTTTGTCTTGGTCTGTCTTTTGCGAATCATTTAAAAGCACTAATAACCATCTGGTTTCTTCTACTTTCACTCAAGACCAAAAATCCACCTTTAATGATGATATTGAATTTATGATGATAATTATCGATATCAACTGATGTGAAAACTTTTATCATGATAACTTTTTTGCCCATGTCGCCCAGCCCCTAGTTATAGTCAAACTGTCATACAAATATAATGCAGGCTGTACATCCAGTGCAGGTGTTTTCACTTCCACCTGATCAGATTTATTTTGTGACTACCTTTGATTGACACCTACCTGATAGTTTTCTTTCACCTCTGAGGATGAGACAAATGACTCCCTGAACCTTTTCAACTGCAGACACTTGAACTGGAAAATCACAATTATGCCTAATGATTTTAATTAATGCTCTAATGCATTTCAGTTAGAACTGTAAGCACCATTTATGTCATTATCATCTGAATACACTGAGATAGAAAAATAACAAGCTTTGTAAAATCTAACCACTGCCTCTGCGTCTCACTGGTTGAGAAGAGCTGCTCTAGAGAAGGTCCACCTTTAGGTTCTCCTTCACGCTTGGAAGGGGTAGGGTGAGGTGAGGGCTATTTAGTTGGTTGCAATCTGCAACTTCACCACTAGGTGCTACAAAATCCTACACAATGGCCCTTTAACGTCATAACGCTCATGTTTAATCTAAGTAAAGCATAGAAATTCATACAGTTTAAATGTATTGCACCGAATTCAGCTCTTTGTTCAGTTCATGTGGCGTATTTAATGCATGTAAACTAAGTACTTTAGTTTTACGTCAGTTTAAAGAGCAGGGTTAGGGTTACATGCCAAGATGAGAGCAGTGCAATGCTTGGAGATTATCCCCACAGGAATTAAGTGTTACTTAACGCATCAGACCTCAACATTGTTATGACTGAACACACAAACAAGCGGCATATCCATACAACATTAGCCCATGGGAAATAGCTCCTGAAATTACCCCCATCTCCCTAAACGATCTCCCTTAATGCCTTCTGCATTCTGTGTGTAATTCAGCTGGATGCATGCTGCTGCTGCTGCTACATATTATGCATTGAAAGCGGTTGGTTTGGTGAGATAGATAATTGGACAAATTGTGAGAGGTTCTCTCCAGAGTGCAGGGCATATTAAACAGGCAGCAGTGTTGAGTTAATTGAAAGTGTTAACCATCTAATGGAGTGCACTGCGGCTAATGAATAGGGGAGTTTATCCTGTCATCTAAAGAGAAAAAGTTTAGATTTACAAAAGTCCAGCCTCTGTCTTTTCCATTCGCTTCCCTCTCTTTGGTGGAGCAGTGTCACACTCACACATCAAGAGTGAGAGTCACACTGGTTTACTCTCTGGGCTCTTTCAACAATCCTAGATTGGGTCGAAGAGAATCGTGGGAGGTTAATGAAACGGTTCAAGCCATTTGTCTGGGAATGAGTTTTGCAGTGTGTGTGTGTGTTTGTGTGTGTGTGTGTGTGTCTGGAAATGAGAGATGAAGGAAAGGAGACAACCTCAGCAGAAACAGACAGTCGCAGGGAAGGAGAGAGTGAAAGGCAGCAGGGAAAACGACACAGAGAATAAGAAGTGTGGGAGAGAGATAGGTGGGAAAGGGGTTTGAGGGAATAAAACGAAGACAGAGCGATAAGAGGAAAAGTGGGGGAAAGGCAGAAAAATGGCAGGAATTCAGAGTGCTGGGGAATGCAGGAAAACTCAAGGGTATCTGGCGCTGCACCGGCATGCAGAAATTGGCTGGTCAGTGAGCTATTGTGGACCTGCAGGGTAGAGGAGGAATTGAGTGGCTCCAGAAGTACACAAAGTGCTGCACCCTTATCTCACCTCGGTCACAAAACTCAGGCCCACAACACCGACAATTCACTTCATGGCCTATATGCGCTTTGATGTTTTAAGGAACTTTGAGCGAGTTCCCTGGGGAAACTGGAGTAAAGAGCCAAACTTCTGACCTCAAAACCGTTTTTTTTTTTTCGGTGACGCTGTGAGAGTATACGGCCACATGGAGTATTTAGATTCAGTTATGTCACACGTCTTTTATGTTTAATATTCCACGGTGCTTTTCTCCGTCTTAAATTTTAGGGCGCAGCAAGAAGTCCGGACTAGCGTCAAGATCAAAGTAAAGCAGCTTTTTCCCCTCCTTTCCGCTTTCAAAGTGTGCAAATCCAGTTGAGTAGTAGATGTGCTAAAAGCGGCTTGATACACCCAGATTTCCAGATCATCAGTTGGGGTCATATAACAAAACACTGCACAGTGTACACACAGCTGGCAGAGCAGAATGTGTGGGCGACGGTGTATGAAAGACCTGGCTCGAGCGGATGTTTTTGCTGGCTTTGCTCCTCAGCTCGGACTCAAGCGCGCGCGCACACACACACACACACACACACACACACACACA
>JAPQRN010000019.1:19406005-19416949 GCA_037367275.1 Coranthus polyacanthus | reverse complement strand
GTGTGGGTGGGGGCTTGGTCACAGAGTTTGGGCGGTAAGGTTGTCAAGTAGTGTTGGGAAGAATGACAGGGAAACAGGAAAACTGCAGCAGGACAGGAAAGGAGAAGGGGGTGTTTTTTTGGTTCAGAAGTGGGCGTGGTTGTGGCCCTGGCCTGGCTCTCCTCCGTGGTGGCCTCCCTCTCTGTGGCCGTGCCTCTTGTGCTTCCTGCGCTCCCTCCTGCCCTTGTGGTGGTGGCGCCGGTAGCGGTGGGCTCGCCGGGCTGGTGCAGCGGACAAGGGAGAGGAGAAAAAAAACAAAAAAAAACAGGGAAGGGCAGATTTATTACAGAAAGTACATGACAGTAAAAGATAGAAAGCCAAGAAAAAAATGATGTAAGAGTTGGATATGTCCAAAATGAAGTCATTTTTGGGAATCAGTCTTTAAGATTCAAAAATATGAAACACAGAACCAGAGCCATTTATTAACATTTTTGGGCAGACTACAAGATAAATCAACTTGAGTGAGCTATAATCCAATATGGCAGCTTTCTGTACTCTGTTAGCTAGAAGAATTACATTATTAAAATGGAAGGAATTAGTCTGTGGCCTCTCGGGTCATTTTTGATTCCTATCAATGGGCGCAGACCAAAACACCACTGGATGTAATTGGACAAACCAACAACCAATCAGAGCCACGACACGTGGGAGGTTGATCCCGCTGGTAAATTAAACTCAGCAAATTCTGTTGGAAATATGGGAACATGTCTTTCTTGTCAATTAAGGTTTGAAGTGCAGTTGTTTATTCTTTATTTTTTTTATGGAAAATACAAGAGCGGTACCAGACTGAGAATGTTGTCAGTCGAATCAGATTTGGCTGTTCAATATGAAGATTTAAACATAACAGAATGAAGGGAACATATTTCTGAGCATTTAAAAATGGCACAGCTGTATGTGATGAATACAGCCCTGTCACAAACTTTTACTGCTGATTAAAGTCTGCTGTCCCCGAACAATTAACTAACAATTTGCTGAATTAAGATCTACACCGAGGGCAAGTGGTGCATGAAAAAAACTCACACTGGGGCAGCGCAGCCTGTTATAGACAAAGCCGTTAATTTTACATTCAGGGACATTCACTCTCTATTTCTGATTTATTTTTATTACCATTATTATTTTTATTTCCTCTTTATAATTGCATTTCCTGATTTACTGCGACTTTCTGGCTGGCGTGTTCTTGTGTTAATGCGGCGGAATAAGGAAAGGAAAGAGGAGGAAAAGGAGGAGGAATGCATGAAATCTCATTAATAGTCTCAATGTTCATTGTTCTCATTGCTTTAATAAAAAAGACCTTAATCATCAGGGGAAGATGAATCACTAACAGGCATCAGAAGCATCCAGACATTTCGTCAGAGGGAAGCGAAAGCCGGTGAGAGACCGGGGGAAAGGGATCAAAAACCGCATCATGCACTCTGTGGAGGGTTTAAGTGTTTACGGGACACTGAAGGAATCTGATTTATCTCACATTTAGTCGACTGGATGCCTTTAGCAAGAGCACAGTGAGCTAGCCACCCACTCACAGCCTCGGTATAAGCTGGTACTTGGGGTGTACTGCCAAATTCATTTTCTCTGTCCCTTTCTGAATTTTGCCAACAAAGAAATGTCGTCTGCAATGAATGATAACGACGCTATAACTCTGGGTCATAAAAAAAAAAAAAAAAAAAAACTCCAAAGATAAAGAGTCACAAGAAAAGGAATCTTTATCACTTTCAACAGAAGCTACATTATTTCAGTATTTCATCATTACTGTCATATTGAGCAGAGTGAAATAAAATATAAAGTACCGTTTGTTGAATATTTATTAATGTATCAAGCTTTTATATCACCTCTGGAAAAAGTAGAGAAGTTACGCTGAAAAATTATGACATCTGTTCTGCCGTAGCACGAGTTACTTTATTTTTTAGAAGAAGAAGAAGAAGAAGAAGAAGAAGAAGAAGAAGTGAAAACATACCCCCCCCCAGGTCAAGGATTATGTAAAGCAACAACATCTTTCCTTCATGACAGTTTTTTTAAATACCTTTAAAGGTAATCAGCAAAGGCAGTGTTTCTATTGTAGTGGTGTTTTGCAGCTTATTTTTTAAGGCTCAAATGAAATAAGGTGAATGAAAGTTGCAGAATTATCTGACTTAGGATGCTACAGTAAATTAAAATAAGGGCTTCAAACATGCATAAAAGACCCCTTTGTGTCCGTTTTTATACCATGAGTATAAAAGCTTAAGTACAAAATCTGGATATGGCTGGATAGCTTTATTTTTTTTAAACAACATCCTCTGTATGCTGTGAGCGGTCAACCTGTTGTAAAATATAGTTTTTTAAAGGTCTTAAAAAAAAAAATCACACCTCAAGCATAAAGCACTTCAAAGCAGACCCCAGCACTTCTAAGTAAGCCCAGGGGATTTAATTCAGTCTGCCACCACAGTAATCTTTTTGCTTGCAATTATTAATAATGAGAGGCGGGATGGTGAGCCTGAATACACGTGGTGACGGTGGGTCCCGAGGGTAGTTAATGTAGGAGGTTTGGACTCAAAGGCCCTTTAATGGTGTTCGTGCTAAAAATAACAAAATGCAAATGCGAAATTGGCCTAACAAAAGGAAATAGGGCTTTAAGTCATGTTTTGTGCCATCCTGCTCTATATAGCTGTAAAACTCACATTTTATGCAGATGATTTTAGGCCGGTCCCACTTGCCATTGGCGCGACACTTAGCAGTGGGCACATGGCGCTGCAGGAAGCCGTCAGCGCACTGGTAGCGCACAACGGAGTGGATGTCATAGTGGGAGCGCTTCCGACCAATCAGGAAGGCGTTGTCCACAGTGGGAGGAGCTCCACAAAGCACTGTAGGGGAAAAGAAAAGGACGATACAGACTATTAGATTACTGCTCTTTATAGATTAATGGGCTCAAATCAGGGTCAGTAAGATTTTTTAAGTAATGTTCACAAATAGTTTGCACATAAAATCCTTTACATGCATGAACATGAATTTCTAATGCAGATTTATTTTACAGGTTTTACAAACATTAGGTTTTCAGTTATAAACTCTGTGAACATTACAATCTCAAAATCCTATTGACTCTGACTCTGAGCCCATACATATGTAGCTAAGACTTAGATTCCCCTCATGATACATCATTAAAAGGTTATGTATCCCTAATGCCTCTTACTTCATTGTGTTTTCCTTGCTCTGATTTTAAATATACATGCATTGTAGAAAACCCCTTGGCTTAAGACGTGTCTGCGAGAAACATTCACATCTTCAAAAATGTGGATAAAGTGTCAGCAGTGTCTGTCCAAGTCTGTGAGTGAGTGGGAGGCTGTCAAAGTACCACAGCACTTTAGACACATAAAGGGTCGAGGCAGAATCAGATAAATGTTTACACATGCTGAGATGGAGCAGACTGACACTTCGGTCAGAAACTGGCAAGCCCTGGAGAACCGATCACAGTTTTTTTAAAACGCCCTGTCAGGGGAGCCAGTCTTCCCTGCGTGGGGGGAAACTGAGTGTGTAGTAACTCTGAGAAACTCTAGATGGCAGTCCTGCTCCTGAGCCTCCTAAAACATGTGCACCAACATGGGCAACCCAATAGTTGGATGAGAGGGTTAGTTGCTAAAATGGTTTCTTATCTGAGGCAGACAGGCTTGTAATGCTAGCTGTGGCTAAAAACTTAAGTGCAGTCCAGTTGAAACAGCCTTTTAAAAATGTGAAGACAAGAAAAAAGGAGACAAGGAAGTCTGTTCGCCGCTACCGTAGAAACATAGGTAACACGCTGCCTCTGCAGATATAAACGGCTTATTATAAGTTAACAAAAACGCCTCTTTGTGTGACTGTACAGTAACGAAAATATAGTTATGATCATATTCCATTTCAGCAATTACATCCTCCTAAATCCCCCTAAATCCCCCTAAATCTTACACACTGGACCTATAAGTCTGTCCCTGTTGTGCATTACGTGACATTTCGCTGTCTGAACAAACCAAGCCAACCCTTGATCACTCTGTTGGAATTATTGTCCCAAATGATTTCAATTCATTCACCAGCGAGCATTTAGATTTGACGAAGCAGGAAAAGCACAGGTGGAACTAATAACCTCAGAAATTCTTCCATTGTGACAGTTATTGCAAAGCAAAGCAGCAATTAGCTGTTATTAGTTACACCTGTACTTGTATCAGCTGTGACAAAGTGCATACTCCCCATATTAATCACTCTCATTGGATAAAATTTTACCCAATGCCACTCCTGAACAATGTCTTCTTCAAAGCTCCTGGTGGCGGAACATACGAAATGGCTAATATCGGTAATCTAAAGCATGAAAGTCACCATCAAAAGGTGCCTACTTTGCTGATTTCCCCACTGATTTCTTCACTGAATGTGATTTACACACTCAAGACATAAAAGCAGACATGAGAAGACTTAATCAGCAGTCAGAAAATGTTTACAATCCCTCTTAACCCCCTTGTCCTTGTTCTAATACCTCTTAAATTCTTAATAAGGCAAAGCAATGTTATTTACTCTGATGAGAAGCCACATTTACAGTTTATCCCTCCTCACTTGAGACACTGGCTTGTCACAAATGCAAGGCTAAAAGGTACTCTTCCATTAGCTTTCACCCATGTACGCTGTTGAATGATTTCTCGCAGTGCGCGCGAGGAAAGTCAGAATGTACTGAAGTAGGGATAAAAGAAAATGTCACTAAACCCAGAAAAAAGCAAATGGAGGCATGGTTTTACAGGAGACACTTAAAAGTTAGGAAAGGTCTTTTGAAGAGTAAAGCCTGAAAGACGTACAAGGCTGCTGCTGACAGAGGAGCTTACGAGCCCCTAAAAATCTACTTCCCTAAATACTAAAATGCTGCTTCTCAATCTCTTTAAGAAGTGGCTTAAAATCTTAAAACAGCCTGACAACTGAGTGCAGATAGCATCTACTGAGCGTCTTCTAGCAGATGAGTTACATATACACGGATAGCCAAACTCTGGCCTTGTTTTTATTTACACTTTAAATACTGAATAATTCTCTTAAGCAGAAGTAGAGTGGGATCATGGGAGTTGCTGTTCTCAGCACCACTGCCGACGAGACTCAACCAAAAATCATGTTTACAGATGAGACAGTGTATTGAAGTTTTATCCACATTACATTTAGTAACATATTCATGAGATGTGATGTCGTTCTAATGAAATAGTCGCAAGTAATGTTAAATGCTAAGACTGGTAAAGGTGATGAATGATGTCAGACTGTTATATTGAATTAAATTTCAAATTTCACATTTGAAAAGAAATGGTCACGAGCTTTGGGTAGTGGCTGAAAGAACAAGATCGCGGATATAAGCAGCGGAAATGAGTTTCCTCCGCCAGGCGGCTGGGCTCTCCCTTAGAGATATGGTGAGGAGCTCGGCCGTCCGGGGGGGAGCTAAGAGTAGAACGGCTGCTCCTCCACATCAAGAGGAGCCAGTTGAGGTGGCTCGGACACCTGGTTAGGTTGCCTCCTGGACGCCTCCCTGGTGAGGTGTTTCGGGCATGTCCAACCGGGAGGAGGCCCCGGGGCAGACCCAGGACACGCTGGAGGGATTATATGTCTCGTTTGGCCTGGGAACGTCTCGGTGTCCCCCCGGAGGAGCTGGAGGAGGTGGCTGGGGAGAGGGAAGTCTGAGCTTCCCTGCCCAGGCTGCTGCCCATGCGACCCGGAGAAGCGGAAGAAGACGGATGGATGGATGGACATTTCACAAAAAAGAAACTATCCTAATGTTGATCCTATCTGTATTAGTTGCCACCTGAACCTAACTGAACTGGGAACATGCTTTGGGAAAGTCCATCTTAGCCAACGTTTTGGCGGTCATATTTTTTTTCTCATCTAACCCAGTCACTACTATTTTTGGAGTTCCCAGTTCAGATGTTGACATCACCACACCCCGAGCCAACTTCATGATGTTTGCCTCACTTCAACCGGGAGACTCATTCTCTGCGATTGAAAGTCTGACAAGTGCTCATCATTCACTAATTGGATCAAAGTGGTGCTATCTTTAGTCCAACTAGAAAAACTCATACTCGATATATTAGATGCAAGTACTGTCAGAAATGTAATGATACGTGGTCCCCTTTCATAGATCTAACTCTCTGGATTTAGACAAAGCAGTAGATCGGCTCCCGGCCAATTATCTATTTTTATATGTCAGGACTAGATATGGGTGATGGTTAAATGACTGAGATTTACCTTGAACAAATACATCACTTACGTGTCAGTGTCGGAGCTGATGAGCCTTGTTTTGTTCATCAAATATCACTATGTGCATTCGACTGCACCTAATTATGTACATTAATTCAGCTTTGTTCTAGATGTCTGTCCAGGATACTGACTGGTTAATGAATAACTGTATTTATTTACTTAATCTATTTGTAGTAATCCCTTTACTTAATTTCTATTTTATTTTAAACCAATTAGTATTTTTTTCCGTCCCTGTTTTTCCTTTAATTTTTCTCTGGGGGGGGGGTTAAATGTTCAAATGTTTGGGTGCGTATTATCTGGAAAAAAAAAGAAAAAGAAAAAAAGGAAATTTCTCTGAATTTAAACCTCGTTGGAAATAAGTCATTTAATGTAAGTACACAGGTCAACAAAATGTATAACATAGGCCTAGTCAGCTGCGGTTGATAATTCAATCCCCGGATCCTCCTGTCAATATGTATTATAATAATAGTTCTAGCTATTTGACTGAATACGAACACCTGGATTGGTCGTGAACAAGACTAAAAACTGTGGGATGCTTGAGGTGAGGTGTAAAAACCAAGACAAGGAGGTGAAACATGCAAATACCCTCCAATAGCTGGAGGGTAGTGTTAGATGGTGACATTTGCTAATTAAGCACACAGAAAATATTAGACTGACAGGAATGCTTTCAGGTATTTTCAAGTATAAACTGAAGTACTGGACAAAAATCTATATTTTGACATTAAAGTCTGGGTTAAAAGTTGTTAGCACTCATTCTCTAGGCACCATGAATGTCTATGAAATTCTATTCGATGCGTTCAACAGCAGCTAAGCTTAAGAGGAAAAGTTCAAAATAAAAGATAAGAAGAGACTGATCATTTGTGTTGATGTAAAAAAAACAAAAAAAACACAGAGGTATCCACTACAGCACTGACTTTTAAAATAGAACAACATAATTCAGTATGTTTCTTTACAGACAGTCAAGTATGCAAATCTGAGTAATGGTGTAGGAATAGAATATTCCAGCAGCTAATTTACGATACTTCAGTTTAGAAGCTACAAATGTTACTCCTGCATGCAGGTTACAAACATAATGTGTGCTTTTACTGTGTACTTGGAGCACAGCATGGTGCTATAAGTATTTTCTGTTTATGTTTGTGTGTTGTAAGGTAGTCAGTGTGAGTGTCATAGGCAGAGCTGGAGACATTTAGATGCTGGCACCTCTCAGCGCTGCTTTATGTCCTCGGAGCATCCAAACACCCACTGGAGATCATGTTAGAACAAATCAGACAGACATGAAAGCGTGGGCATCCTCAGGAAAACACTACCAGGAAAACACTCACCTGGAT
Source organism: Coranthus polyacanthus (assembly GCA_037367275.1). NCBI lineage: Eukaryota > Metazoa > Chordata > Actinopteri > Kurtiformes > Apogonidae > Coranthus > Coranthus polyacanthus. The sequence continues at coordinate 19,409,372 of JAPQRN010000019.1, read as the reverse complement.
ACAGTCGATATGGACCGATGCTGTGCTGTTTACTAAAAAACAAACTGTTACCAGTTGTTTGCATCAGTCTGTGCGTGTCTGCTGAGCTGCCAGTGAAAGCTGCTTTTAGACCTCCTGACAGAGCTGAAGACAGACACTGTTAATGGGTCATAAAAAGTCTATAGCAGAGCAAAAATAGGAAAAACACACCCGTTTGTTAAACCTCTGCATTTATTCCCCCTTTGAGTGTTTTTTAAAAAAAGTAAAATCTGCAGAGCATCAACGAACAACCAGAAACTCCATAAAACAGCATCACGCAAATAACTAATAACTGTAACAGAGGTAACAAGTAAAAACAAGGACAAAGGTATATTTTATTTAGAATTCATGCACATGTTAAGTTTCATCTAAGGTGCATCTGTGTTTCTGTTCAGGTTGTGTTCATGAACAGGGCCTTCACCTTCATCTTCTTCTCCTCTTTCTTTTTCAATGCCAGTAGCCATATTTATTGCCAGATCTAAACAAAGCAAAACAAGGAAAATTAATCACAAATATAATCACGCACAGTAGGTTCTGATTCTAAAGCGCCGGGTTGTGTATGAGCTTTCAGCACAAACAGGTGAACCCGACTCTCCCTGTAGCGCCTCCTGAATATTAATGTGAACAGTTTGAGAGGCTTATGCGCTAAACTAACTTTAACAGATGCAGCTTTGTGTTCACACACAGCAGCAAACAAGTACAGAAACCTACTGTGTAATTTGTATAGAAATAATAGCACATTTAGCCTTTAATACATTTCAGCACTGGCAGTATGTATTATTTCCTACAATGATTACATTACACATCAAACTGTGAAAGACATAGACAACAGTGCCATCATTTCCCAAAGCACAAAGAATGTCATGCAAAATTACACTTCCTCTCTCTACACATAATAGTCCATCAAAATGGTAGAATCATTTCAGAATACTTACATGTCCTGTTGTGGGTATATTCCTTCTCATCAGCATCGAATCGGAAGAGCTCAGAGGAAGCAAACTCATTACAGCTATGTTCAGACTGGAAAAGTGGCAAAAATCTGATGTTTTCTGACTCGCTTCCAACAATCACTTGGAATCTCATCTTTTCAGTTCTGATTTGGATCAGTCTGAACGGTCTCGGAATCAGAAATCATGTGATTGTTATGTCACCCTACATCGTCATTCGTCACTCTGTGATGGAGGTAGTCGGTGAAGAGACTGTGAAGTGTTAGACCTAATAAGTATTTGGGTTCACGCTTCTGTACAAGCAAAACTAGGGGGGACGTATCGTAACCGGTCTGCGGGCAACAGAAGAACGTGGCTGCAGATTTACTTTACTCCTGTACAACAACGTGCTGCATGTGATATCTTTGTTGCTGTTCTTTTGTAGTTTAATTAGGAGAGACTTCAAATGAATAGACACTGAGAACGTTTGCAATATGTATATTGAAATACTGTGGATGGAGCTGAGGATGTGATGCCTTCAGAGAGTTAAACTAAGACCAGACAACAGAGCCGAGGTGGAGCCACAAAACAGAAATGACGGCAGAGTACAGGAACACGTTAAAACTTTGACGGCTCGCATGTGATTGGCTAACAGGGACCGCGTCAGGTTGTGATTGGAAGACGACGGAAATCAGCTGATTGAACTTAGAGATAGCGGGAAACTGTGCTTGGGAGACAGTCCTCCTGTGTGGACTTTTGCCAAGCTTCATTTCAAACTTCATCTGTTTTTTTGTTCTTCCATGAGTAGGTCTATCCAGGAATTCTGCTTCTACGTGTTAAAATATAACATATCACTTCTTAATAAAAAAAGTAACTCCAGATTAAAAGGTAGAATGTATACAGTATATATTCTGATTTGTAAAAAAAATGCTTTCTGAATACTTTCATAGAACATAAGTTAAAATCCCACAGCAGTTCGTTAATTCAAGCTGGATACACAGCTCCATTAAAGATAAACACCCGCAGCAATTTGCTTAAATATATTGGAAATCAGGGGTGATGACAAATAAGTAACATTAATGGTGGTGAGGCCTGCTCTTCCCATTAAGTCTCACATCACACCCCATCTACTCATCAGCTGACTGTCTCACCCCTTTTTCAGTTGTATGAAAACAAGGTGCTGTTATCTCCTAATCAGGCCTGCGGGATGCTGATGAGCTGACAAACAGAGAATATGTGCTCTGCACATTAGAAATCAGGCAGGGAATACTCAGCATGGAGCTGACAAACCACACTGATAACACAAGACATTACATGGGATTACCGAGAGGGAAAACAAGGCTGACAGAGAAGTGGGAGAAGATGAAAAGATGCTGGTGATTGTAATTGACTGATTAGGGTCAGAGGTGGACTGGATGCTGGGGACTTGTGACAGTGTGCATCGGAAGTGGTGCAACGCCTTACTCGTGAGGGAAATACCTTTCCTTTCATACATGAATGGAGCTGGATGTTTCAGAACACATGATGCCTCAGGCTTTGGAAGTACGTTCGTTATGCTTGTGACCTGCAAACCATCTGTTAAAGCTATTTGCCTGAATTAACATAATGACCATCAATGAGATCTTTGACGTTTTAATGTTCTGGCTCATCCGGCATTCAGTGATGAAAGGGAAGCTTTTTATTCAGGTTTAGGGGCAGCGGCAGTTAAACACATGCAATAAAGACATAGTTCTATTCTATCAGCTGATTAATATCTTTAACTAATATGCATGTCATCATTCTGCAACACATAGTTTACATACATCTTGGCTCAATGCATTCAAACTCAGAACATCTCATTTCAATGCATGTTCTGTAGTTCGGCTAATCCAAAGTGTAGAGACATTTTTTAATTAATGTAAACTATTTAAAATTTAATTTAATCATATTCTCCCAGAGGGTCAATTGTTTATTCATTTTGTTAATATTTGGTGGCATTGCCTTTAAATTGTGTAACCTGAATCAAACACTTCAGTCACATCAAACACTTAAACCTTTTTTGTTTTTACAGCAGAGATGTGGGTTTGTAAAAGCAGATAAAGCACAGGTATTACTGATAACCTATAACTATTACCATCCCAGTGAATCAGCATGCACATTTACTCAAAACATCAAAATTCCTCAAACTGATATACCTAATGGGATGCAGCCATTTTTAACCTGGCACTGAGACGGGTTTGTCGACTTCCTTGCGCCAATGTTTCACTTCAGCCCACAAATGTTCTGCTGGATTAAGTTCAGGTCTTTGTGATGGCCAGTCCAAATCATTTGCTTTGTAGACCTTAACCCTTGTGTCGTGTTTCCTTCTGAGATCCTCTGGTCGACCTCGGGTCTTCAACGGGTCGTACTGAGGTGTTAGATTGTGTACTGTGATGTAGAGGTAT
>JAPQRN010000019.1:19394158-19404727 GCA_037367275.1 Coranthus polyacanthus | reverse complement strand
ACCATATGAAGACCATGTGAAGACCATATGAAGACCATGTGAAGACCATGTGAAGACCATGTGAAGACCATATGAAGGATGGACATGTGTGAGGCACAGCAGCATGTGTGCTTGTATTTTTTTGTACATGTTTATCACAGAAAATAAGCCCATTGAGTTTCAGGTAGAAAGAAATTACACTTGTACCCTTTTTTCTTTTTGTACAAATTTGAAACAGGTCAATTTGACCCGAATACAATGCAAGGGTTAAGCCATGTTGTTACCATTTCGGAGGAAAGCTTAGGATCACTGCTCTGCTCAGAGATCTATTTGTGTCTACGCTTTTAGCTTCCTGACTTATGTCTTCAGCCACAATATTCTTCATCCTCATGTTGCCATCAGTTTTATAAAGTTCACCAGTGTCGCTTGTAGCAAAACATCCCTATAACGTGATGCTCCAACCCCGTGCTTCACAGTTGGGATGGTGTTCTTTTTCTTTTTTTTTTTTTTTACAAGCCTCAGCCTTTGTCCTCAAACATAACATTGATCATTAAGGCCATTTGTCTCATCTGAACATTCCTCCGTATTCCTCCTATAACCGTTACCGGGCTCATTTACTCAGTCGTGAGGAACAGCCTTTCAGGTTATGACCATACAGCACATTCTTTAATGTCAATGGAAATATTTTTACCTCCAAAATCTTTACCAGTTGAAAGAGTCCTGTCCTGGGATTCTTATGAACCTGTTGCACTAAAATACAATAGTCTCCTTCGTGAACAATTCAATGACTGCGTGGTCCTGTGCTGTTTTTATTCGTGTAGGCATGAGCATAGTACCTTCAAGTGTTTGGAAATTTGTTCCAAGGACAAACCAGACTTATAGACTTGTAGAAGATTATAAATTGCTTTCGAAGGTCTTGTCTGAAGTTTCTAAAGTTATGGCATTGATTGAGTTCTAGAAGCAGTTTAATAAAGACACAGTGAACTTGGTGAATGCAAACTAAAATTTCAGATCATCAAAATGAAGAAGTTGGGCTAAATGAAGTAACAAATGGAATATATATAGAAATGTAATGTTCAGAATTGTAAAAAAAATGGAACATGGATGCATGTAACCAAGGTGTATGTAAACCTCTGACCTCAGTCTTAGTGTTTTGAGAATTCAGTCACTAGTGGCTTCTTGTGTCCCAGTATTTCTAATGTTACACAACAGCCTCCTAATCTCTACCTTATATGTCTGTCTTCCTGCCATTGGTCATAAGTCTGACCTGTATGCAAATGTGTGTCAAAAATAAGCTCTAACAAGCTCTCAGAGGACCATGTAGTGGCCTAACTCCAGTTCTTTGCTGTGCCAAAGTGTGGAAGGGGGACATGAAGTGGAGAGAGCAGCGTAAATAGGAATTTAACCACCCAATCAGTTTACTCAACTCTTTTTTTACCGAGCTAAAGTTTTCTGGACGTAAAGTAGAAAGCACTTTCTGCCTCAAGACGTGCTTCACTTTACTAAAACAGAACATTTGGCAGAAGGAATGGGGCCCTTACATGAGAAGAGTGTGGAGAACTTTTTAAAAGTCGGGCTGGAGGATAATGAGAGATGGAAGGAATGCTGGTGAGCAGTAATGAGAAGAAATGTGAAGTACAGAGGCTGATTGAAGAGGCTCGGTTCTAATCTCTTTGGCTGCACACAGATGTATATAATGTAATGACACAGCCAAGATGTTCAGAAATACTTAAACGTACATGTGCTGTCAGTCTGTGCTGCAACACTGAACTGTTTTACATAAAAAAAAAACACAGTGTCAAGAGTATTTCATCACCTTTTTGCACTTTTTTATCTTATGTTTCTGCTTTAAAGACCTTAAAGGATTTCATGAACTGACAGCAGAGCAAGGCTGTGTCTCCTTTGCCCTTTTTCATTCTTGCTCTGCTTCTCGCTCTTTAAATTCAACACCTCTCACTCACCCCGTTCCACAGTTTTTTTTTTCACATCCTGCTATTCTCTGCCTCCTCACCTGTCTGTCAGTCATCTTAATCACCTGTTGAAGTTGCTGCACACTCAGTGTCACTCTCTCCTCTCCTCTCCTTCCATCCGCCTCGTTGTTCTCACCTGTTCCCTTTTTGCAGACGTAGGGCAGATTGTAGTTGCAGGGCACGTCATTCCATTTGCCATTCTCATGAGCAATCATAACCACGCAGTCTTCTCCTCCAGCGAAGAAGTTGTCCGGCTGGTTTTCACGCCAGTTCTCATATTGCTGTGCGCACACACACGTAGAGATAAATAAATCTGTGATATCGCTGTTTTAACACTGTATGGGATCAGCTTTTTCACAATTATTTCCATTCTTCATTTTATCCCTTTTCACACTTTTCAACTCTCTGAATGAAACTAAGAAAACACTACTTAGTTGAAAGAAAAAAAAAAAGAAAAAAAAGATACAAAACCCAAGAATTTCTGTCATTTTTAGAAGATAAAGACGCACTGTACAATAATCCAATCATGAAATTCTCAGTGGAGAGATAACAGAGGCAATATTGTGTTGCAATCACAATAGAACAGTAATTAATGAATTCATTTTTTCCCCCAACATTCAGGATATCTCCAGCTGTGATAATGAGCGTCTCGAATGTTTGTTGCTGCATCACAAATTCACTTGATTGTGAGAAAGACTCACGAGCACATGTGCTCTACTGGGACTGACAGCTGACTAAGAAAGAGAACAGTCAAGCGGCTCCCTCACCAGGTCCATTTTGTCCGTCCACTGAAAGTCGTCCTCCACCGTACGATCATTTAACCCGATCCAGGTGTTGTCGTGGCTTAGGCCTGCGTAGGACACAAAGCAATTAGCGAAGAAACAAACAAGGCAGACACACAATCAAGTATTGTATTAACACCTCTTTAGCACAGTCTTGACAAAATATTAGGACAAAAAGAAGTATCTTACTGCTTTGGTTTACAACAAACTGCGCACAATTGTTAAATGTTATTGTCTAACCACTTGAGACATTATTTGGCTCTGTGGGTTTAACAATGAGAAACCAAGCCATGCGTAGTGGTCTTCACACTCAGCTGAGAGATGCGCAATGATGAAACACACTGTTACTGTCTGTGATGCTCTGGTGATGAGATTTTTGTTTGTGTGAAGGGAAATTTCAATAATGGTGTATGGGGTTAATCTCATTTGTGCGTGTGCTGCAGGCGCGCGTACGCAACATGCACATATGCAATGGAATTTCAATCATAGTGTATCTGATTAACATTATTACCAGGGCCATTAATCTCCCTAATGGCTCCGATCCCCTTATTGCAGGGGTGGAGCTGTCCATTTTCGAGGCAATTAAACACACTTTTTGGTAACTGCGCGTGTAGAGGAAGAAAGATGGCTGCTAGATGGATGGTACTCCTGGCATCTGTCCGGGACAGAAGGTGGAGCTGATGTTACTGAGTTTGCTTCTGGTGGTGTGGCCTTATTAAAACACAAGTGGCTGTGGATCACTGCCAGGGCGGCGAAGAGCTAAGGATGACTAGACGAAGGTTTATGAAGCACCAAAGAAAATGTGCATGGATATTAGCATCTTGATACTGTCTGGCACAGATGAACAGCTCTCCATTGCCAAATATTTGAGTATATGACGAACACCAGTGGATACCCAAAAAGCCTACAGTACAATATTATTGTAGCTTTTCCAAAAACATTTGTAAGTGAATCAGGACAGCGTGAATCATGGAAGTTTTTCACGCACAAATCAACAAGAACTTAAACTGGATAAACTGACGCTTTAATCTTGATTTCTGTATCATTTTCCGCATTGTGACATTTTTTTCACTCCACACAAATGGAGTTACCGTGCCCACAGCAGACATTTCTCACCTGTTTGAGGACAAATTGGATTCTAAGAAAGAATACGATCATATATTAAATGTTCTGTCACAGACACTTACATCAGAGCCTATAGCACCATTTACTGCCACAAATGCTGATACACGTTTACGTTGCCGAACAGGCTCCGCTCCTGAGTGTTTTTTACACTGGGGGAATGCAATAAACGCCTTCAGGAGCCGCTCAGAGCTGAGCCCGACAGACATTTATCACTGAGTTATGGAATACATGTAAGGCAAGAGCTGCAATCGCCAAGTACTGTAATAATACACTAGAAGATGAGGTATCAATTTAGAGACTGTACAACCAGTGGGAGTGGATAGAAAAGTGACAGGTGGTCAGAGTATAAAAACCATATCATTTTCATTACTGAATTGATTGGTCACTTGGCAGAGGTATTTTATCCGCACAATAAACTTCCATGTCAAAGCTTTATTTTAACTGAAACTTTATTGCCCTTCAACATAGCAGCACAGGAGTCTTCCGGATAACGTACAGATACCGGGCAATAGATTCATGCTCCCGCCAGCTCAAACTCTTCCAACTTTGTTTCCTGTGGTTTTTTTTTCACTTCATTTACACAATGGATGTTTCTTACTGAAATGCTCCTATGTCTTGTTTCTCAATCAACTGCTTTGAAAAACCGCACATTTTTCTGTTTTGATTAAGTCGCAGATGTCTTTTTTTTTTTTTTTTTTCTTTTCTCACAGGTTTTGAGGTGCGTCGGCCTGATTTGAAAAATAACGACTTAGTCACGCTTGAATCAAGATCTGATGACACCTGATGCGTTGTTAGGAGTCTGTTGCTGTCACCCTCCAATGTGTGGAGGAAGTCATTAGTATTTGAGACACAAACTCTTAAGGCACTCTGAAATTAAAATAAATCATGTGAGCCTTGTTTCTGTTTTAATCATCTCTTAATTTATGATACGACTTGATGAGTAATTGTGACAATTTATATTAAAAAAACCTTTCGTTGAATAGAAGATTTGACTATTGACATTCCTCTGTTTTTGCTTATTGTAAAAACTAGTGTGATGACTCTTCTTGAACTTTTAAAATACACTGTATTTATCCAAAGACATGTGATTTGTGGCTCCTCAGTCACTGTCCATCATATGAAACCATGCTTGGCCTTGGGTGTGTCTATCATAGTAGTTCGTCAAGTAATTTCCTGAGCCAGAGGTGTGTATTTTCTCATTTATTCATGCAAACTCTTGTTTTCTGTACACATACTTTTTAATTCAAAAATCGACATTTGTAAATCGATTACTCACTAAAACCTTTTACCAATAACTGCCACAACTGTCGTCATCGAGTCTTGAAAGTCCCCCAGGTCCCCGAACCCCTCTGTCTTTCTTTGCCACTCCATCGGCACTTTCTTTATCTGCCTGATTAATTTAATACTCCTGTCTGTGCAATCAGACACGAAGAAAACACGGAGAAATATTTACACACAATACAGTGTCTGTTCTAAATGTGCCGCCGTCCTCTTTGTCCTCAACCTACCTCTGATGAAATTCTGCTCGGCGACGCTGTGGATACTCGCCAGATGGCCGCTGTGCTCCCTGCAGTCCTTCTCCGCATCCTCCCACGTGTGTCTGCGGCTGAAGTACCTGTAGCAGTGGCCGTGGAACTTCCTCCAAGTGTGCTCGCAGCCCTCGGTGTCTGCATGTGTACAAGGAAAAAGAGAAGAGAGTGGGGTGGGGGGTGTGGGGGTAATTGAAAAAGAAAAAGTGATTAGTCAATAGAAATTTCATGTGGGAAGAGATATTTCAGTGGTTAAACACCCACAGTCGGAAGATGCAACAGAATAATGGCATTGCACGGGATGCTTTGGGGCTTAGAAGAGCGATTTGACCATTATTTTTTAGCGGTTCTTTTTGTATAACACAGAAAATTCCTGTCTGTCCTGCAGCACTCACCATCTACATAATACCCTCTTTTCCTCTCCTCCTCTTCTTCCTCTCCTCATCTTCCTTTAAGGGTTGTCTGTCTCTCTCTCTCTCTCTCTTTCTCTCACTGTGTCTTCTTCTCTTTGATTTGACTTGGACTTTTAATTCACAGCAGAGGCACGCCAGCGGTGAGACAGCTTAGTCCAGTGAAAGGGCACTTTAATCTATTCAAATGACAACAATCCTTAGAAATTGCTTCCAGTGAGCAGCGCTCAGTTGGTAATTAAGCCCTGTCACAGTCCTGTCAGCACAGTGTCTCTACCTATCCCACCATCCCGTCCTCCTCCTCCTCTCCCTTCATCTCTCTCATCTATCCCTCTCGTCTCTCTCTCGGGGGTTAGCGGCGAGCTGTACATCCCAAATTTGATGCTCTGTAGGCGTGGGACTTTCTGTTCGATGCTTGACTGTGTGTACATGTACCACGGTGTGAAGATGTGTATCTGTACGTGTAAATGTGCGCACAGTCGATGCGGCTCAGACAGAATCTGTCCGCCAAGCCACCTCTAGTTTCCCCTCATCCTTACCCTTCCAAGCCCTTCCCCTCCCTCTCTACAGCTTGGAGATCAGGGAGAAGGCTTTAGCTTTTCCTCCAACAAATCTGAAGCGACACCAGTAAATTGGGCAGTGCAAATTGGGCCGTATGGGGCCCTGCTTAGTATGCAGGGACATGCAGTTCGCCTGAGGAGAGGAGAGGAGTCCATTATAAAAGGCGCTTCTATATTTACCACTGCCAAGGAGGTTATGTGATCACCCCTGTTTGTTTTTCTGTTTGTCTGTCTGTCTGTCAGCAGGCTTATGCAAAAACAACAAGGCTAGGGCAGGGGTCAAGGAGGAACCCCTCAAATTTCATTCAGAAAAAGTGGAGAATCCTGGGATTTTTTTTTATTGCATTTTCTAAAATTGAGATTGAATTTCAGGTCTTGGTGGAGGTATGTGCTCTTGGAAGGCCCCTCTAGTGTAATATGTAATAAGGCCCTCGAAAACTTTTTAGTGTGTTGAGAGGGTAGGTGCTTTTCATACTGTTATGCAATAACATTGCATAAAATGCTGTTTTTGAGAGAGAAAAGAGAGAGAGAAAAGAATGGAAAGTAATGCAAATATGTGGAAAATGTGTGAAGGCAAGTGTCAGTCCACTTTTTTTTTTACTCTTGGGTACTCTGGTGCAAATCAACACTATTTTAAATTCATTATTCACCCACTGGCCTGTTTGACATGCATTCATTCACTCCCATAGGTCTGATGGAAATGGAGTCTTATGTAAAAAAAAAAAGAAAGAAAAAAGAAGCCTGTGGTGGCCTGATAGCAGAGCGATGAGCGACACTGACCATGAATTTCAACTTCTCGGGTTTGACTCCAACGTTTTTGCACTTTGGCTTTTTTTTTTTGTTGTTAAATGCTAAAAAGGGTATTATGAGCAAAGAAATGTTTATATTTCTCAAATCAGTTATTAAAATACATTTTATTAGGGTGTTTTTTGCTTTTGGGCAATTACACAAACACAAACAATTACACAAAGGATACCCAGCGCTTGTTGCAGTCACACACACAGCAGTTGAACTCACTCACAGCTAACGCACTACTGATTAACAGCAGCAGCATCTTAAAGGAAGGATTGAGCGAGGAAGGAGAGATTTATGCAGACATGCAGCAACCCATATTTCCAAGTAATTCTTGCATGTCTTTACATATGAAATAAAGCTTATCACACCAGAAAAATGTCAAGTGACAACATAAATCCATTGAATTTACATAAAAATATGACAAACGCATTAAAATTACTTCACTTTCCATAGAGGCGCCTGTCTATCAAAGTGTTTTTTTCAACAGCAAAAAGTCTAACCAAACTCACAAAATACTTTACTGTACTTTTTTTTTTTACACACAAAATACAGTGTCTACTCTGAAGAGGACAACACGTATATCACTGCACCTCATTTCAACACCATCTTCGTATCATAGTGATAGTGTTTTACTTTACCCACTATGATAAAAAAATATGTTGCCTTGCAACATGGTCTAGACCAACAAACACTTCATAATTCACCTTGTGTTTAAACAAACTACAGCAACAAAAACATGAGCTTTCCTATTATGTCTGCATAAACAAAACGACCTTGTTCTGATCCTTACTCAATCTAATCTCCACTATTCTGAGCACTGTTGTTAGTTGCTTTGGCAATTATTCACACTGAGAGTTATGTCATTACTTTGCCTGCTCATTTTTTCCCAGGTAGTCTGGGGATTTGCTCTGATGACCTTGAAACATGCTAATGACATGAAATCCAATTAACCATTTTAACATTTTCAGCGGTGGGCAGCACAGTGTTACGTCCTGTGGGTGGTTCACTGGCTTAACTGTCAGCCCCGCTGCCCCACAGCAGGATCGAGGCTCAACAAGACCACGAGACAAATTAAGAGCATCGGGGATAGAGGGGAATTAAGCCATTTTGCTCTTGTAATTTTCTAAAACTCACAAACTGTTAAAGAAAGGCTTGTTCTGCTCTGATCTGTAATATGTGGGAAATTCGCAGGAGTCTGCCTGCATTTGAGTCAGCATTTTGCAGCCTTACCCCTCCTTGTGGCACAGAGAGTATGATCAGGGAGCAGAAGATTAGCAGTAAGTAGCGAAATGCTACTGCAGTTATCTCCGGCCTTACGGAGCCAAAGTCTACCCCCGCTGCTGTCTTTTCTCTGCTGACTACTAAGTTAGTGTTTCACTTCATCATCAGACCTGGTAGATACCTGTTTGCGCACATGGCAGCTGGTACATTGTATTAGCACTGGGAGTAGGTCCAGTTTGGCTCATGAGGGAGTAGAAATGGTTGTTATCTGCAGGAACAGGGACAGGAAAGTCTGGGTAGGTGTCACATTGGGGGGGTGGGGGGTACACATACAAAAATACGTACATCTATAAATTAAACATACACACTTTTATTGAATCACACACATTTGGTTGTGGGATCCGAACTGGCAGTAAGCCCAGACTGTGTGTTTGTGTGTGTGTGTGTGTGTGTGTGTGTTTGTGCCCATAAGCCCATTAAAAGTTCGACCAGTGCTCTTAAAAGACAAAGTACAACTACAAACAATAACATCAAAAACACAGACTTACTGTGATTTCTTATTGGGATACATAGTGTTGGGGAGGTTCCTTGTTACCCTGTTAAAATGTATTTTAATTACTTCATCAAAGTAATGTAACTTATTACATTACAACTGTTTTATACTGGGCAATAAAGCGAAAAGCCTTATTGCCCAATTAAAATTAAAAGCAAAATTAAAAGCAAAACATGTAATATTTCTGTAAAAAAGAGATGTATAAAGAGATGTATAAACTAATACAGCGATAAATGGCGGTGAATTTACCTGCATCCGCCTGTATTTTCTCTTCCAAGAGTTTCCTCTTGTTTTTCTGTGTTCGTGGATCTTTTGGCACTGAGTTTGTATCCCCAGCTAATAACACAGTGTGTGGGTAGAACAACATATAAACATTACACTCTGGTTACACCTTTCTCCTCTTTCTGCTTTGTGTGCCGCACATCTGTCTGAGAGACTAAACTCCAGGCAAAGCACACTGTTGGCTACAGCAGACATTTAGAACCTTCCCTTACGGTTGTACGAAGGCACGGCCGTGTTTATTTGTGCTTAAGAACATAACCACTGTGAAACAATCAGAAAATAGCGTTTTATTTCTCTATTTCACAGATTTTTTTTTCTTGCTGACGCTGCTCGATCTCCTCATTCATGCCACAGTTCGTTTGTCCACCACTCTCTCTCACTTGTTCACTGAGCAGCGAGGAGGGGGAGATTTTAATGGTTTGTTTGCATATTTTACCTTGAAAATTAAACCAGGCAGTGTAAACCTCACAACAGTACTCAACACTGATTACGGTCAAACCTTTATTAAAACTTCTTCAATGTAACTTGAATTAAGGTCAGAATATCTTGATTTAAAAGCACCAAAACAAATCACAAACAAACCAACTGACTGCAGAAAAGGAAAATTATACTGTACATTTTTGCTTTTTTACAGAGAAGCATATAATGCAATGTATCCCCTTCACCAAGATTATAATTGAATTACATTTTTTTCTCTGTAACTGTTTACAATTACGTTTATTTTGTAATTTAATCACATAACACAGTTATACATAAGTAGCTACTCTCTGCATGTACTACATTGCGTATATGATAAAATGATGTGTCTGAGGAAGACAAAATGCACAAAAAGGCACACTAAGTGTACATGTGGGAGGACAGAAAAACCAGAGAAACATTAACAGAGAAAAAGAGACAGGGATGGAGAGAGCAAGAAAAGAAAGGATCAAAAGTAAACAGGCATGTTTTCTCTCCCTCAGAACTTCAACCCAGTCTCTGCTGATTTCTTCTCCCACTCGCTGACAGTGAGGCTCAAAGCCTGACATCACATCAACCTCTTCAAATATTTAGACATTATTCAAGTCGTCTTCTTTTCCCCCCATTTTCTCTGTCAGGCTGAGAGAGGTAGGGGGTCTGTTTCAGCGATTAATATTCCCACAGACTTAGTGAACGGCAGTTAGGAAATAAAAGGCCATACACTTCCAGCTGACTGATTGGGTCATTTATCCACATCACCGAGTGATATTTCTTCTGTGCGCCTTCTTTAGATCCCCTGGATGATGAAACAGCGTGTATTTGCATGTATATGTGTGTGTGTGTGTGTGTGTGCTTCCTCCCTATGTGACTCTTTGAAGGCTGACAGCTCAGTGTGCCATTTGCAGGA
>JAPQRN010000019.1:19354019-19367157 GCA_037367275.1 Coranthus polyacanthus | reverse complement strand
CTAACTAACTAACTAACTAACTAACTAACTAACTAACTAACTAACTATACAGGAGGCTCAGGTTCTTGGACGTTTGCAGTAAAATCGGTGGTGCCCACTGCAGTCTGCTGTGGAGGCAGCAAGAAACACAAGGCTGCAGGACGGCTGGACAAACCGGTGGAAAAAGCTGGTTCAGCAATTGGAAGGAAACTGGACTGACTGGGGGCTGTGGTGTAGAGATGGACTAATGGATTATTTGAATCAGACTCTTCACATTCTATCAAACCAGAGAAGCAGCTACAGAGGACGACTCGCCTCACTACGAAAGAGGACTGAAGGAGACAGAAGATCCTTGGTCCCCACTGCCATCAGACTTAGTGTTAGTCAGATAGAGTGAACACCTGAACCAGACAACTGCTTTGACTTACTATGTATATTTCTATTTACTGCAATGACTATTTTGTAAATAATGCACAAGTAATGACTGGTTTTAATTACATTTAATTTTGAGCTAAAGGACAATTGAATTTCCCTCAGGGGAGAAATGAAGTTCATCTCATCTCATCTCATCATCACATTTAACGAACAGCTGCAAATTTTCATATTCAATTCATCATTTTGATTCATTTTTCAAGCAAAAATGCTAAATATTTGATGCTTCCAAATTAAAAAATCTGGCAATTTGTTGATTGTCTTGGTCACACATTCATCATCGTCAATAAAAATCAACGTTAATTGCAGCCTCCTCCTAATGTGGACTATGTTGCGCCATACCAAGTTTCTTTTGCTCCATTTGTGCCTAAACATCTGTCATTTTGGGCATTTACTGAAACAACTGACATTACACAACTCACGCAGCTGCTAACTATGGGTCATGATGACAAATTCACACAAACAACATACAGATTTGTTTTGTGGGAGCACCAAAACCTCTTCAGGTGATAGCTGAGGAGTTTGCGTTTGCTTTTAGTTATTTAGAGGTCAGAGGTCAGAGGTAGGCCTAGAAGGGAAATCTGTGATGTGCAATAACCTTGTTCATTCAATACTGCCATGACAATATGACTTGCGATAGACTGTAATGTAATTCTAAGAAATTAAAGGTTAATTTCCCCTGTTCCCTTTACGTAAAAATATTTTTCTTGCCACAACTGTGCCACATGTTTTTCAGGGTAACTGCGTCTGCAACACAATATCTTTTGAATCCATAATACGGTCATTTCAAATGGCAGAGGTGCTGTTCTTTTTCAACACAACCGCGTCCACCACATTGTCTTCACTCTTCTCTCAGTCCTTCAATGCATGGCCCATATATCAGGACTCCATCTATTTGGACAAACGTTTGCATGCTGACTGTGAATGCATGGGGCATGTAAACACAGCCATCTTTTTTGTTTATTGTGCATGTTCCTACTGTGATGATGAGTGTGATTTATCGGTGAGCACTAGATTGAGATTACTTATTGCTGACTAACTGCATGTGTCAATATGTTTCTTGGTTGTGTCACTGTCCTATAAACATACTGTAACCCCCCCCACCCTCACCCTGCCCCTGCATATAAACCAGTTCCTGGTCTTCATGGGAAATCAATTTGTCCCGCTTTGTACGTGGCCAGCCTTTATATGCTCCACTTCCTCCTACAGCTGTCACCCAGACTACACAAAGTCGCTGCTTTCATCCAGCCGGCACAACACAAACACAGCAACACACTCAGTTACATCGAATACATATCAGCCGCGCGCATGCATATTCATTGACTATACTCGACACTTTGGCTGACGAGTAAATTACAAAGAAGAGCTGTAAAGATGAGGCAACTGAGGGTGGCATGTGTGTCAGTGTGCGTATATGAGATGGGGGGGGGAGTGAAAGAGGGAAATTTGTGAGTGTGTGTGTGTGTGTGTGTGTGTGTGTTGGAGAAAAAGAGTAAGAGAGAGATGAGTCCTAGCAACTTGGCCAGCAGCTCATTAATCTGCAGGTGTGTTTATACCATAGAGAAGAGATACTGCATGCACCACTCACATGAATACATGCACACAAAAGCCCTGCAGCTCATTCTCATTCAACTCTGCAGCCGAATGTCCTTTGTTTCTCATTGTCCTGAGGAGTTTGGAGAGGAAGGAGTGTCCATGCTGATTGAAAATAGGGAAATTATGCCATTCAGCCATGTCTTATCTTGTGTGAACAGAGTTGAACTGCACACTTACACACCTCGGTTCGTGAATACGTGATGTCGTATTTGTGTGATTCCATTTGTATACATTTGTTACTGAATTTTATCGCTGTTTCATCATTTTTAAAAATAGATTCATATACATTTAGCGTTTGCGTCCGCTATCAGTATGTTAGTCAGCTCCAGGCTCAGCAGCTTCAATCAGTGCTCGGGCACGACTGGGGTGACACTGTGGGTGGGGTTTCAGCCAATCATAATGCTGATTGAGGAATCCAGTGGTGTGGATGAATTAATGAGGCATACGGGGACAGGCTGCGCCAGCCAATCATAGCCCTTTAAGAGGTCCTCAGCAGCTTACAAACTGTGACAAACTGCTGGTCATCAATCACGCGAAAGATGTGCACACTGTCAGCCTCATTGTCACGTCACTGTGCTGAGTCATTTGTTGTTGTATCACTGTCTGACTGCAGTAGTTGCTGTTTTAGGGTTTTATGTTTTTGTATGATTGTAAAAATGATATCATACAAGGAGTTTGTCACTCTTTTCATGAGAAAACCAAGCCATTATATCGAAAAGGAAGCTTTATTGACCGTAAAATGCTGTTATTCTTTCATAAGTTTTAGACCATTTGTTTATGTGCTCCATAGAATCATTAAAAAAGAACAGAGAAGAATCGTTATCTTTTAAGTAGAAAAACACAATTCCGACCATGCAGAATTGTTTTAACAAATTGTTTATTAGCAAATCCTCAGCTGATCTCATGAATCCATTTTGAAATGTATTTTAGTTGGAACTTTATTCCTGTAGTAAAAGCTCTCTTATGCATTCAATTCTCCACTTGTTGAACGGTGCTCTGCCCTCAGATGTTAACACCACCAGTTAGAGGTACTGTAGTGCTTTGCTGTTACATTATATGAAACGCTTCCAACAATGTTCAAAGTAGGAGAAATACATAATTTTATTGAGTGTAACGGCCTGTTTCATTTGGTCGCCTGGCGATGGTGTCACATCCCATTTACTAACGTTAACATTTAACTATATTTGGCTATTTCATTATAACGAAATGACATGACATGAATATAAATCCATAAATGAAATGTAAATATGTGAAAACTATACCTCTCATGATCCCTACATCACAACATCATCCACCACGACGTCTTTTATTATTGTTTTATTGAGAGATCCCAAGCGGCAGAAAATACATGCTGTATATTTAAAAGCAACTGAAAGAAAGCACTGCAGCTACAAAAACGCTAATACTGTTTAGTCAGAACACAAACACACATAACGCAAAAGTACACACATGCCAGAATGCTATGTTCCTGCAGATATGTTTGTCCCGGGAAAAGCAGAAAGATTTCACATGAACTTTTGGTGCAAGCCAAATCTCTATTGTAACCGTGCATTCTTTTACTCATTCGGCCAGTGCAGAAAAAATAGAAGACAAAAAAAAAAATAGTAAACCTCCACAACATATTGACCTAACTGCTAGAACTTGGAGGATTTGGAGCCAAAAACATAAATCCATTTCAACATTAATGAAGGAATAAATGGGATGTCCTGAGGGGAGCAGCATGGCAGCACCGGCCCTTTCCATCTGTCATCCTCTACACACCCGTGCAATTCACTGGGAATCTATTTAACCACAGGTTTTCTGCCTTTTTCTCTTGGCCCTACACTTTTGCACGTTCAGTCATAATTCCTAGCTTTACAGCATATAATATCACACCAAGACCAAGCCATTTTTTTGACCTTCAGCTTCAATTCACCCCAAATCACCAGAAATGTTGCGGATCTGCTGACAAGTTTCTGATAATACCTACATGTATCTACAATAAAACAGCCATTATTCTGGTCAGAGCCGGTCCTTCCCATTTCGTCTTCGACCTCATTGCTCAGATCTGTGGTCACACTGATAAGGGTGGGTCAGGGGGCCTGTGATATTAATAGCCTCAGCCTCATGAATCTTTCAGGCTCAATCAGATGAGATGATGTGAGATGAGTGTGCCCCAGTGGATGCATTAGTTAATACAGAATCCCACGGGGGGTGTTTCTCCAAGCCTGAACATGAGTGACACGTTCTTCTTCATATAGTCTTGGCTAAATATTGGGTTTATATAAAGCGGGCTCAAACAGGTGTGTGCGCGGGATGCCAGAAATGTGTGAAACGAAGAGTTAAAAGTAAAAAGCAAAATGTGTTTTCTCACCCCTTGTGAGCATATTTGGCAATTCCAGTATGCAGGTGAGTGAGCGTGTGAGCTTGAATAAGTTTCATTTTATGCATGACTACAGAGGCATTTCTGTATGAATAATTGTATTGGCCTTTGACAGGAAAATGCAGAGCAAGTGAGAGAAAAGAGGCGGACGCACGGAGCTGGAGAAGGGGGGAGAGGTTAGGGGTTGTGGAGGAGTGAGGAAGTGTGGCAGGAAATGAAATGTGTTATTCGGGAGAAGATGCTGTGGGGGCTGCGGGCCTGTTTTCACCCCAATCTCTGCACTGCAGAGCAATTTCAATGCGGTGCTACTGTAGGTCTTGCCAAAGAGCAACACGCTGGAGGGGTGTGGGGAAGAAAAGAGGAGGGCAGCGATGGGAAGAAGAGAGCTGCCGCAAGTGAGCAAGTGAGGGGAAGAGAAATGACAGAGGAGTGACAGAAGGGGTGAGAAAATAGGGAACGATGAAAGAAGAGAATAGAAGAAATGAGGAGAAGGGGAGTGAAAAGTGACAGCAGGGTTTAAGATGAACATGCAGTCCAGAAAATAAGAGGCAAGAAGAAAAAAAAAAAAAAACGGATGAAAAGCATACAGCAGGAATATGGAGAAAGTGTGAAAGAGGGACAGGGGAAAGCAAACTTAGATCTAATCATTAAAATTCAAAAAATCAGGTGTGCTCCCCGTCAAGCAGGAAACTAAGTTGAGAACATTGCTCTGGGTTCAGATAGAAGAGGCTGCTTTTCGATTTATTTTGCTGAAATTAACCTTGGAGTTTTCTAAACCACCTATAAAACAGACTGAATTTTATTGTGGTTTGTCAGATAACGGTGAGACCTTGTGCATGCGGCTTTTTCAAATTTCTACCTGCGTTTCCATTGTTGAGGCGCAGGAGAAATAAAAGGAGAGGAGGATGGAGGGATGAGGAGGAAAAAGACAATTGGAAAGAGAAAAAGTGACTCAGACTCTGAACCATGTCATCTCTAATTCATCATAGAAAATGATGAAGAGTAATAGAGAAAAGGTATCCACAGTGGGCCATGGGAAGGATGAATGAAGAGGAAAGATGGGGGTGAAAAGGGAGGAAGTAGTGCGATCACAGTAATTTCCTCTTTTATCATGATCTGACCCCACAACACATTCTGAAATTGAAATCCAAAAAGCAAACCTCCCCTAAAATCAATTTGCTTTTCTGTTAAAAGCCATGGGGAAAGTACCACATCTGCAAAGTCTGTATCTATTCACATGCATATGAATAGCTCCAAATTGTATTGCTGGTTTGCCAGAAGTTATTTACCTGCCTACTCTCTTTATTTATATTACCTGGCTGACTGACTGAAGGAGCTGATTGAGAGCTTTCTGAAGAGCAAACTGCAGTCGACCATAAATTATTTTCCAAACTCCAGCTCCATTTAGAATCATTGTGATTTGTTGACCTGTGTTCAGAGATAAACTGAGAAAGGTTAATGTGTTTCTTCCAAAACAAACCACATCTGAGCAGAAATAGCAAATCTTGTCAAAAGAAATGAGATTTCACTTTTGGAGACTAAGAAAAAAAGATGGACACAATATAAATGGAAAACAAGTACATATCTTAACCTTCAAAATAAATCACCCATTACAGGTGACTTCATTGCTCGATGTGTGGGCAGAAACAAGTGCGTATTAAAGCTATCTTTCTGCTTTCTTATCTCTATGTGTGTTTCAAGGTCTTGTGAACTTTCCAAAATATTACGCTCTGCTCCTATTTTATTAAGAGTGTTTTAGGAACTCACTTGTAATCACAATTTTTCAAAAACTGTGATCCTAGAACAGATGAGTGTCATGAGTTGAGACCCTGTTATAAATGACAAAGTAGCTGGTGGAGTTGATGACGTATAACGCGCGATTTCTGCTTTTATTGGACGGTTTCAGCTTTCAAATTCTACAGTGTCGTTTCTTAATGATCCTTATAATTTCAACAGAGAAATGTTTACAATAGGGCTGTCAGTCAATATAAAATGAAACTAATGAATAGCACAATTTGCTGCGATTAATCAGGAGAAAAGCCACAGCAGGTAGAAATTAGGAAAAAACACAAGAATGTGAAAATATACACCCTCCCCCTGCAGCTCTCACCTCCTCACAGACCTCTTAAATTACAACATACTGACATTTTTACCCAGTGTTGCCAAAATGCTTAGTGAAGATTTAATTGCTCTTTGTCTCCTTAATTCGGAAGCTTATAATAATGGATATTTAAATACAAAATCAAACACAATGAAAGTAATTAAATTACAATACTGCTATTTAATGGCATGTTTTTTAAACTCTGAACACAATTTTCCTTTGTGAACTACTTATTTAAAAAAATAAAACCACCAAGACGATCATAACTGACTGTTGAAAAGCATATCTTAGAATAGTTAATTGCATTACTTTAACATGTTAAAAATGTCACTTTAATGCCTTAACTTTGACCTCACTACTGTACAATATTAGTGGTTAAACCACAACTGGTCTGAATGTTTTGTAGTTTTAAAAGAAAAGTTATACAGTGTCAGTTCTGTTTCTTTAAGTGTACAGACTTCAGTACAGACCTTTGCAGATGGAGAGTTGTTTATTCTTAATTTTTGGTAACGTTTTTGCTTGTGCTACTACACAAGAGTGCTGAATTTTTTTTGGATGGTTATTTTTGAATGCGCACCTTTACGTTATTGCTCATTTCTGTGCAGACAATTGGGTAAATGAGAAATGTGAAAACATGTTCCCCCTTATACATCTTTGCTGTTGGTTATATTTTTATTCGCTCAGTGAACATTTCCAGCTGTGTGGAAGGAAAACATAATTCATTATCACGCTTTAACACATGGCCATCAAACTGACAGCCAGTGTTGTGCCTCATTAATCACTTATTTTGCTGCAGGATACAGACTCTACCAACCGGTCCTGATGATCAATGGGATACTACAACCAGCAGCCTCTGTTTTTGACGTGGGTGTTACACCTAATTGTCCACGTGTCTTTACTGACAGCTGTGAAATAGTTGTAGATAAAGTCATTCAATTCAGAATAC
This sequence comes from Coranthus polyacanthus, assembly GCA_037367275.1. Classification (NCBI taxonomy): domain Eukaryota; kingdom Metazoa; phylum Chordata; class Actinopteri; order Kurtiformes; family Apogonidae; genus Coranthus; species Coranthus polyacanthus. The sequence continues at coordinate 19,359,741 of JAPQRN010000019.1, read as the reverse complement.
AGATGAGAATCAACTGCAACTGAAGTGCTAACGCTGAGATGTCCACGCCATCTGTCTCCCTCTCTCTGCCCTCATAAATATTAACTACAGACCCTCAGTACAAACATCGGCCATCAATAATGCAGCTTTCCAAAATGCTTTTCCCCAAATAATTGCAGCTACAAGCCAAGTCCTGGAGACAACCTCTAAGGTGTGCTGCAGCTGTGGTGCCACTGCTTCATTTTGCCTAAATAATCATTTCACATGGAGAAGGAACTCAGGGGATACTGGCTCTCAGACTACAACGAGGCTGTGGCGGCAGCATCTAAACTCAATTGAAAAAAGAGGCTTTCAACAAGCTGATCAAGCATGAATGATGCACTCACGGTAAAAGAGCTGCAGGTGTAAAATTCAAGGAAAAGAGGACATTCGCAGTTTAAGGCACACTTCACTTATTGCCTACTTCCTTTAGAACAGCACCGTGTTATGTGGGCAAAGTGGTCAAGCATTTGCTGTAACAAGCAATTAACCTTTTTGCCTTTGGCTGTAATTAATATAAAAAACATCAGATACGCAGCTGTTTTGCAACACAATCAACATTAGCACACTTTAGTAACACTGGGAAAGGCAATTAAACAGTCCTGTGAGGGGACAAAAAGACGCAGGAAATGCACGTGGGCACAGAACTAATCAGTATATAACAAATAGTTTAGAAGTGCTGTATACTTTTCATTTCTAGCTCTCTACATGTTCTGTTATTTCACCAACAAACACAAACCAAAATCGACCACAGCAAATCATTACAAACTTCATGCATGTGTGATTCAAGCATTTAATGTGCATTTGTCACAAATTATTGATCAAACACCCACATGTCGATTGATCTCCAATAATGTTAACGCATAAGCACACCTAAATGCTGCATAATATGTACTTTTGGGTATAAGTGTTAAAGGTTATTGATAATCAGACCCAGGGCAATATGGTGTCTTGTGACCCCTGACCACTGATCTATGACCTCTTTCTACAAGACATCACAACAGCCTATTGTCTCTGTATGCATGGATAAAAACACACACAGCTCCGGAAACTAATTCAGGAAGGAGCGCGCGCTGTTGTCTTTGTAATTCCTTGCTTGTTTGGAAAAGGAATACTAATGGTTCATCTTGTCTGATAACTGCCTACATTTGATCCTTTCAGTGATTTCCCTCTGCTAAACACTGTTTTTATTTAATCCTCAAAACACATGATAGAAAAAAGCAACTGCAGAAAAAATATACAGAAATAGAAAAATGACTACGAAACTACGGGACGAAATATTGATACAGGGATGTACTATTTTGTACGATACTGTATATAAAGAATCCACTACATCTTGGAACAACAGCACATGTGGATGTGGGAGTTATAGTCAGTGTGTGTGTGTGTGTGTGAGTGTTAAAGAAGCTTAGACTCTATTCACTTCTTTGTACACTGTTTCATCTCAGGTCATCTCAAAATCAGACACTACAGCAAATAAATACAGAATTCTTGAATGCTTTGTGCCTTTTCAGGGGTATTTTTTCTTCCACTAGCTTCAGTATGTAATCTAATTTTTACTATGATGCAACCCATGATTCCCAGGTATTATTACTGTGTAATATTGCTGAATTTATAAGTAAGAAAGTCAATTATTTTTTGCCAATGCACGCACCACATCCATTGCTGTTTTATATATATTTTTTTTAATATTTTTCCTGTCTTCCCTCATTCACAGGAGTATGTGCCACTGCTCTTGCACTTTAATCAGCCACTCCACCCCTCACTGAGCTCATAGCTCCTCTGTGGCCAGTGTGTCCTTGCATGTCTCTGTCACTAACACACACACGCGCACACCTAAAACAGTACACAGCCACTTTCTGACAGACACATTCTCCTATCACACAGTTGAATGGAAAGATGAGCTGCTTACTACTCCTGGGGCAGAGGCTGAAAACACACACACACACACACACACACACACACACACACACACACACACTCGCACAAACCTCCACGCGCACGGACACAGATACCACATTCTGTCACAAGCGGCTGGCTTGTAGCATATGGATATTCCCCATTCACTTTCACTGAGGAAGCTTGATCCAAAACTACTGGACCTGACAGGAAAGCTCCTCCTGGCTTTGAGTGCAGAGAGTCCCATTTAACAAAAAGCAAACAATGCCGCACAGGAAAACTAGCCGCTGCTTTTTTTCGGCTGAATTCATTGCACAGTGGAGTACATCTGGTAAATGTTATCCTGACATATGCCTGTTTCTACTTCCCTGATGCCACGGTGACACAGCTTCTGCGTGCAGCTGCTGACTTCTGAGGTTTTTTGCCCCGCTCAGGCTTGACCTGGCAGTGACTCACCGATCTCGCAGCTCTCTCCAGAGAAGCCCTGAGGACAGTAGCAGCTATAGCCATCACCTTCCTGCAGGCAGCTCCCTCCGTGGAGACAAGGGTTGGTCTGGCATGGGTTATTCTCTACTGTAAAGAGAGATACAGAGTGACAGAGGGAAGAAGGGTAAACGACAAATCTTTATTTATAATTTATTTTCTACAAGGAAAGAGCATTACAAAAGTGACTCGAATGTTGACTAACTATGACAGGCAATAAGCCCGCATTATGCCTCTTGACCAGTCTGACAGCAACAAAGGAAAAGTGAGCAGACAGTACGTAGACTGGTCTCGGTTGCTATGACTTTCTACAAGGTGACAGATTGGCTGGTTTTGCGTCTGTCATGCCCCTGTTTATCATGACTGATGTTGTCCAGGCGAAGGACAATGTACTGAGTCGACCCCCTCCTGCCGTTCTCCTGATTCACATCCTAGGTCCCGGTGATATGCCAAGGTCCTCATAAATTAGCTGATCATTGCCCAGTTACGCACACTGGCGGGCACCTATTTTTATGGCACATTACTGTGTTGCAGAGAAGGTAATAAACACATTTTATGTTGCTGGGCTATAACTCCATGCTTCTTCATGGGGAAATGTTTTGGCGGATGAATGGTGGAGATTGAGGAGATTAAGTTGTAATTATTGCTCTTATATTTTAGGATGGGACAGAGGGAGGAGCAGAATTTGACAAGGACGGTTAGAGCGCTGTGTGGGCGTCAGGATTTTTTATTCTGTATGCAAAGAAGGACTGTGGGGAACTGGCTAGATTAAGTGTCTTTTTATTACCCAATCCTGATAGGATTGCAGCCCCTGACACAATCTGTCAGGCCATCTAATACACTGCATCTTCTCCATAATAACAACCAGACTCAGTTAATGATGTATGAGACGAGAGATGCTGTGCTGAACACAAAGTGCAATCCCCTTAGAAGTCCAGAAATACCAGCATTTGTGTGTGTGAGAGAGGTTAAACATATGTGTATATATGCAAGCATCATGTGTATATCTCTGTGTGACCCTGACTCATTGCATGCTGGTGAGATATATAACGTTAGTGTGTGTTCAATTTCCTGTATAACAGGGTGATAGGCTTCCACCACCGCAGAGAGGCTGGTGTTGATACGCTGCACAGAGGAGATGATGGAAAAGCTGTCTTTGAAAATGCATAAAAGTGATTCTCTGAATGAGAAAAACCATTAGAGATAGGCTCATTTCTTAAATCAACATTGGGAGGGGGAAAAAAACACCACTGTGTGATTTGAATACATATACATTGCTCCAAGGTTAAAGATGTACTGATGGAGACGTCACTGAGAAATGACACTTAAAATAAAGTCAGGTAATGTAAAGAAAAGGAGTAAAGAAAACTGAGAAAAGAAGTGAGGAAAATTAATGCTGGTTTCCCTCCTGGATATGCAGAATTAGACCTTATTCCCAACATAGCATTTTCTGATTAAGATATTTGAGATATGCCGATGGTATTTGGGTATTAGGAGCATTTGGAATATGCATATCTTGTCTTTTTCAGAATAATGACAAAAACAGGAATATTTTGTGCATATAAATGTAGTCACTGTTACTGTTAGTGGGTTACATAGTGTCTGTGTATAGGCTAAAAAAAGGAGGGTGACAATGTCACTAATAACGTCCGTCTTCTTTCACTTCTGCTCTTCACAGGTAAGTTTAGCAATGTGATGTGAGAGCGGTTTTGATTCATAGTTCGGCTTTACTTACTTTGGATGACACATTAAAAAATATCAAAACCTGACATATTTAGAAAACATGCTTTTCAAGCTAACTGCTTTTATAAAAATGCTTACACCACCTTCAACTCTAAGTGGTTGGTTCAGGTAATCCAGCGTGAAATTTGCTGTCTTTGTTGAAAGATCAAGGTGCCTTTTTACAGAGTTTGAAATAGTATATGTGTATGTGTATGTGTCTGTGTGTGGTGTCTACTGTAAAGGCCTAATCAGCTGATGCAAAAGAACATCAGCTGATTGAAACTGATTTAAATATTCCCATTCTGTGAAAATTTCCCCCCATAATGGGTTTTGAGGTTTATATAAACTCTGTGGTGTAAAATAAAAGCTGTGAAAATGTGAAAATTGCTCAGTACTGTCCGTCCTCTAGCGGCCCCCCACCATAAGATGTCCTCCTGACAGAACAAGCCAATTAGAAAATCTGTTGCTTGTGATGTAAGTAAGAACAATATCCATAACCAATCATATTCAAGGTATTTTTTTTTAACTGTGTTAGTCCCGCCCCCATCAGTTAGTAGAAACAGAGGAGTGACCGCGTCGGGAAAACTAGCTACGAAAAGTGTATTATTCCTGCGTCAGTGAATTAAAACAGGAGAGAAATGTCACAGCCCAGTAAATGGATTTCACTTTTGGAGACTAATTTTTACATTGTCGCTAACGGTTGCTAAGGGATCTGAGGTTAGCCAATCAGAACGTTTTCTGATGAGAAGCCCTCATAAAAGTGAGGAAAAATCAAATCTATTCTAAATTTTTTTTGTCAACACCATTTCAGAAGTATTTAATATACACATATACATGTCATAGAAAGAACTTTAAGTGTTAAGATATGGGACCCTTAAGTTTGACACTTGATTATACAGTTGCAATATATGCCAGGGATCCCAAGTGTCACAGTCAATATCTCCAAAATGCCATGGACTAGAAGTCTCAAATTTTAACCTCGTGGCCCTTTAAACCTCAGGCTGGAACGCAATGAATATCAAAGGGGATTCAAGAATCGCTTACACCAACATCTAAGGTTGACACTTTGGTATACAATTGAAAAATGAAATCTATACTACACTACACACAATCTACACACACGTTTTTTTGTCAACATAAAAGTCTTTAAGATGTGGGACCTTTAAATTACATAAAGATAATGAAATATTTTTTTTTATATCTTATTCCACTCACAATTTGATTGCATTTTTTGCTGCACCTCTAAGACTCCCTTCTCATACTGTCAGAAAAATCGGACATTGAAGGAACTTTTTTTTTTTTTATGCAATTTTGGTTTTAAACCTCAGCTGCACATATGTTTCTCCATTTTGAATCACAGCCCAGGCGGACATGTATCTGCTGCAGAAGAAAAGGCAGTGGTGCACTCAGTGTGTCTGACAGCTAAGGGCCAGGTCATCGACTAGCCTTAGCAAAAAAGGCTTCAGTATCCAGAGGTGAACTTCTCACGGCCATTTCCCCAGTCAATCACACTGTGCACCCATTGTGTGTGTGTGTGTGTGTGTGTGTGTAGGCATGCATGCGTTTTATATCCCAGCACATTTTTCTCCATGAAATCCAT
>JAPQRN010000019.1:19320592-19337895 GCA_037367275.1 Coranthus polyacanthus | reverse complement strand
TGTGTGTGTGTGTGTTGTGTGTGTGTCCACCCATCTGTTTGGGTTTAGCTGGAGGCTAGAACGATGGGGAATTGGAAAGCTGGTTGTAGCATTATATACCAGTGTGTTATCACGCTGATATATGGCCAAATAAGAAACAGAAGCTGAGACTCCTCTGATAACGAACAATGAATGAAGATAAAAAGGAAGTGAAAAAAAAAAGTCAAAATGGAGAAAGAAAGAAAGGAAGAAAGGAAGAAGGAAAAAAGATTAGGAGGAACAATGTGTTCTGTGGAGGCTCATGGGACTTTGTTAGTGTAGTCTCTGATCATTGATTAAAGAGGTTTATGTACTCCCACCAACAGCGTTGTGGAGGACACGTTCACCTCTCTATCCTCCTCCCCCTCTCCTTCCTCCACTTCTTTTTCCCGGAGCTGTCCATCCTCCTGCCCTTTCTCTGCTCTCTGTCTCTATCTCTCTGCTGTAACGGGCCGACAACCATTGCTGTAATTTTCTCTGAACTATAACTGACAACTACAAAAGGTCACACGGGGGGGGTGGGGTGGTGATGGGGTTGGGGGGTCTTACGCCTCTAATCGCACAACAAGAGCAGGCCACTCAGTCCATTCAAATGTCACCATATCGGAAATACTGCTAAAGAAAAAAATAGGGCTGTGCAATATGACTGAAATCTCATATCCTGACATAAGTCATTTCAAATCCAGAAAACTATACATACCACGATTTAGAACATTTTCTGTAAACTCAATGCATAAATAGTTAAATAAAACATAACAAAATAACAGCCTGGAAATGATTTCCATCTTCTAACCTTTTATACATTTCAGTTTTGTCATTTGATAAACAGCAATAAATCATATCAAGATTTTGATTCAATCTGAAGAATGAAAGCTTCTGCTATTGTGAAGCATCCTTGAGATTACATGCGACCCAAATCCTTATTTTTTGGTGAAATGAATTCAAAATCCCATTTAAGTATTTCTATGTTCAATAAATAAAAAACGGGGGAGGGGGGGGTCATGGCAATGCTCCACAGTAAACATTCATAAAAACATACTGGATCCACACTCCCCCATAAGCAAACGTGACCTACACACAGCCTTTGGAATGTTATTAGTTTGCTGCTGAAACCACTGTTTTATCAGAATATCCTCGGGTCACTCTTAAACGGGAGCAAATCTCCCACCTCACAACATCAACTGTAAACAACAAAACATCACTTGACCGAAGAAGGTCCCCAGGGGAAGGCACACTGCTCACAAAAATGGCCAGAGTGTGCTTGTAATGAACAAAAGTAAGAAAGTCAAGTGGGTAAAAACGCAAGAAAAACACAGCTACTCCAAAATATCTTCGGGTTAATTTTACAGTACGTGGCATATTTCACTTCTTTTTCTCCATTTCTTTTTCCATTTCTGTCTGAATGATGGGTTGTGGTGTTCACATGCAGCATACGCATTCTGTTACACTCATACAAGACAGCCGATAAAAACAAATAACGATCAGATTGATATTTAAGGTGTATTGATTGAATCACGGTGTCACCTCATGCAGTGAGTAACAGGCAGAAAACACTCCATCTTAAAAGCTGCCGCTGGTCGGCTTCGAGCAGCGCAGTGAATTACATTTGCAAAGAAATTAACAAATGAGCTTCTTTATTTGCATACTGATCTGGAATATCAGATCCAATCAGACGTGATCACTCAAGACACATCTGGCGATGCTTTCTAATGCCAGGTGTGAACAGATGCACTTACAGTTGGACACTTGTGTTTGGATATCTCAGGATGGATGTTAATGCAAGGTCTGAAGAGGGCCCTAGATCAGCAAAGTTGTAACACAATGAGAAAAGTTGCTTGCTGGGTTGATGACAATCCCCTTGTTGCCTTGGTGTATATGTATACATGGGCTGATGCTCTATGTGCTGTTGAAAAGAACAGCAGCTGGAGAAGGAGCGCTAAGTGACTCTAACTCAAAGAGTGTGAGTCACCCCTCCCCACTGTAACCTGGTTCTTTGTTGATGGACAGCAAGTTATCTCCATGAATAGAGCTGAGTTTGGTGCGGGGGGAATCAATCTCACTTTTAAAATATTAGCAGTGCAGTGTTTAAGAGGGCAAGAAAATACTATGGCCGGCCCAAATGCCAGTTTCTGGGCTCCGAAGCGTAACAGTAAGGGAGGATAGTCTCATAATAATTCAGAGATATTGCAGCAGGGGATGACTTGCTGCTTTTAGTTTACGAGGAGAGCAGGACATTTCTCTACTACTCTATTCCCGCCCTATCTCTGCTGACATGGGGCATGTCACTCATGGTGTCATGGCTTTGCTTCTCCGACGCGTCCACTCAGGGCGCAGACTCACCACGTGGTCAGACGTCTGCAGCTGAACGTGATCTGATCTTGTTTTAAGTCCGACATCGTGACTTTACAGCGGCAGCAAAACACAGTACACAAACTGCTGCAGGTTAAAGTGAACTCTGAAGACTTCTAGAGTCACTAGACTCTAAAGAATCACTAACGCTAATGACCCATGAGGCTCTTTGTACAATGACCCTACCTCCCCTCCATAAAAAAAGAGTTGGACTAACTCAATTAAATGATATTGTATGGATTTACTTCATTTGAGTTTGGTCAACATGTATTTACTGGATGGAAATCCTGCCCACATGCTGCTCCTGAATCCCTACCAGATCTGCCCTCACTATGTGATGACTTACGACAAAAAGTTTCGGAAATGTACGTTACTGAGTTGGGTGACTAATGATCCAAGTCATACTTTAAAAAATGTATGATTGAAACCCAGAAAAAAAACAGACACACTGAGCTGAGAATGAATGAGAAGCATTAGTTTATCGGAACCACACAATAAATACTGCAGTCGGCCAAGACAGATACATTAAACATTGAGCAAACACATTTTCGTTGTTAAGGCGAGTGTGGACAAGGACGAGACAAGTGGCCCTAAGAATACAGTATTTGTTATGTTCATCTATTGCTGCCACTGCTGCAAGTCCATTAACTATCAAAAGAAATCAATGTGAGCATGCTGAGACAAACAGCCCTGATGCTTCTATTAACGTGAACACGAACAACAAGTTCAGGGATAGAGTGCGAGGGGAGAAAGTTGAGCTGAGCACAAGAGAAACAGCGAGTAAACATGAACAAAGTCGAGAATGAGAAAGGAGAAGAGACCACAGTCAATTACGAGTCTCATCTTGTAGTTTGCGTCTACACTGATTTGTTGTCGACTAGGATGTCTGCCTCTCTCCAGTTCACCTAAATGCACTCACTCTGACCCACTAATTACTTCACTAAGACCTAGTTGGTCGAACCTCACTTCACTGCCTCGCTGTATGGTGCTGTCTCTGTAACAAAGGGAGAAAAGGAGAAGGAAAGAAAGAGGATGTGAAGGCAGAATCCAAGAGGAGGCCGGGATTAAGAACACATGATGAATGCCAGGGCAGGAGAGAGAGCGGAGATGTAGAATGAGACAAGAGACAGACGCAGTAAGGAAATATTGGCGGATATTTGAGGAGGTCTGAAGAGGAGGTGAAATCAGTCGGCATACAGCAGTTAGGCCTGTCACAAATAATTGAGCTAAATGCAAACATTTTGCATAATCATTTGAATAAATGTTCCAATTGTTGTTGCCAGTACATGACTCTTCTTCTTATTAAACAATTATTTCAATATTGATTGCAATACTGTACTTCTATGACACTTACAGTAACTGTCATCAAAACTTTCATGATTGTGACAGCCACGGCAGCAGTGTTAACAAATACTCTTACTGTACTACGCATCAGGATGATATGAATGATGGCTCAGGCTCTTGCTGAGGTGAATACATAACTGCATAAATTACTGCTGATTAGATCATCATTCTTAATCATGAAGATAATGCTGACAGTTAAGATTGTATCGTCAGCGCTGGGGAGTTTACATACCTGATGGAACGAGCCCAAAGGCCCAGTTGGGGACCAGAAAACCGAAAGGGTTGTTCGCGTCTTTACTGTCTGTTGAGGTTTTATGCTCCTCTGACTTTGGGTTCACGCCTTTAAAAGGTGTCCACCGACTTCCCACCACAAATGACTCAGACACTGCAGACCTGGATTCCATTTCTGTGGCGCTGACCCTGGAGTCTGACGGCAAAGTGGTCAACTGACCGGCACCTGTAGTCATTTGAGATCCCTCGTTTGGTGATGACATGGCTGAGAGGTGACCCTGCAGGTTGGGCGCGTCTGTTGTTTTCTCCTCCTCTGCCTGAACCCATGAAATGGAGATAGACGGCTCCTCGGTGGATACATTTTCAGATGAGTTTTCGGTGGTGGTGGGATCTGTCCTCTGTGTGTCTCCGGTCATCAGTGGTGCTACTTTGGTCACCTCAGATGTGGTAAGCAACTCCATCAAGCCCTCAGGTGTAGAAGTCCCCACCTTGGATTCGGCCAGACTGGGATTTTGGCTTGTAACTTTGCTGTTTTTCCTAAAAACGGGAGTGAAACCTGAATTTGAACCACCTTCTCCTTTGCGTGACGAGGCAGCTGAGAGGTGTTCAGTAGGCCGGCGGACATACAGGATCTCTCCCCTTGCCTCCTCTGCTGTCTCTGGCTCCTGGGAGCCCTGAGGTGGGGTGGTGGGCTGTTCCACTAGCTGCCACTGGGACAGAGTAGTGTGCTCGGCCACAGTCACAAGCTCACTCCGGCCTTCACCGAGTGATGTCTCTATTTGTGGGTTAAGTTTGACACCATCATGGGCCGAGTTGTCCGTGTTGACCTTTAATCCAAACCCACCAGGAAAGTTGCTCCCCTCACCACTCCCTTCCACATCTCTCTCCTCTCCTGATGCAGTTCTGTCAGCTGATGGAACGTTAGCCCCTTCCTCTTCCTGGTCCTTTCCTTCACCTGAATAGTTTTCTGGGTTGTCCTGCCGGCGGGAGGTGGGTAGTGTCATCACTTCAAGTGGCCCTGCTTTGGCTTCCATCGGCTCCCATGTGGGATGTTTCCCAACATAGGCCGCATTTCCAGGGGGACCCATTTTGGAGTTACGGATCGACTTGATGGCCCAGCGAAATGGGCTTCTTGGGGTGAGAGCAAAAGCCGGGCCTCCCCTGGGACCCTGTGGGCTAGATATGTTGACATGTTCAGCAGGCCATGATCGCTCACTGGGACCAGCGAATTCTGCAGGGAACAAAAAGACGGAGCAGAGTAATTAATACGATTTCATTATGGGGGAAGGGAGTGTGGGGGTGGTTTTAATTTTATGGATGTGGAATTAGCTAAATGAAAAACTTAAGCCTGGTTTACACGAGACTGATGGAACTCAGGGAGCACAGCTTTAGTGTCATAATGGAAACATGATCTGTATGAGCAGCATCAAATGGGTGGTGTCTGTTGTCTTTGGACCAGAGTTATACTTTTAAAAAGTTGTCTTGATTTAAAGAAGCTGAAACCGCGGGATGGCAGAAAGAATGCACGTCATCAAATATGATTTACAAAACCAGTGTTTATTAATGGTATTGTGTGAAAGTTGTGCTGTATGTAACATCAAAATACAATGTTAAAATCTAAAATATGCCTTTCTCTTTACAGGCTCTATCTCTCAAATTCATACAAAATATACCCTAAATGCTTAGTGCAAAGCAGCAGGAATCGAAACGGTGTAGATTTTCTACAGCCTGAATATGGAGTCCACATAAATGGGTAGAATTCTTGTTTCATGTCAGACCACTTGAACAATCAAGCACCGCACCTTTAATTGTATTACATAAAAGATAAAAACTAAAATCTGTTCAATGTAATCCACTACTATTCCAAATTATTCAAATGGCCTTTGGCTCACATAATCCTGTCTAGTGTTACAATTCAGTCTATTTTAAGTTCAGTTGTAGTTGATGTTTTAATGTTTTTGTTTCTTTTTCCTCTTTTTATGGTCTTATTTTTAACATTTTTTTACTCTGTGAACTAAGTCTGTCCTCTTGGGAAGCTGTTTAACGACCTTATGTCCCTGTCGGTAATTATCTTGTCGTGTTTTTAAGGCCAGTTGTTGATTATTTTTTAACATTTGTTTCTTTTGACTATTTTTATGATCTTATTTTTAATACTTTTTTGCTTGTGAAGCACTTTGGAACCTGCTATGCTCTACTGAATAAACTTTACATACTTTCTTCCCAAAGGTGTGCATATGAATAAATATTATAAGGATATAAAAATGTCACTGAGAGTAAAGGGCAGCAGACAAGATGTACAGTAAATACATACTACAATTTGTTGTATGTGTCAGGTCCTTTCCTCTCCAGTGGAGCTGATTAGTGCGGTTACTAAAGTTGCCGGTGGGTTGGGAACCCCCTTTGTGGAAAACCATAAACACACATGGTGCACACACATGTACACACAGACCCAAACACACACGCATGGAGGGATGTATTCAAAGTAATTTCACACTTCTATTCTCTGTCTCTCTGGTCTTATAGCCTGTGGATTTTTTTTTACCCCAAACAACCTCCTGCTGGAATACTCTTGCCTGTGGCGAGAGAAACCAAGTGGAAAAACGCAGGAGCGCTCGCAACACGATAAGCAAATGACTTGCTCTCCAGCAAGCTCCATCTAGACCTGTTTATTTAGATGAAGTGGTCCACTGTACCTTATCTGCTTACGGCTTTAAACCAGACACTGTCTACACCATCAATAATTCATTCTGTCTGCATGTGTGACTCATGCCTGGTGTGCTTTTTTTTTCTTCTTTTTTTTTTTTTTGGGCAGCTGAGCAGCCATGTTGCTCAGAGGCCCAGCTAGCGTGGTTACCATAATCATCGCTCAGCTCGGTTTGGCCGTCCCCACTTGAGTTAACATGTCTGAAAAGTCTAGCAATACAGTGGGGGGCATGCAACCCAACCCAGCACAACAAACTACTGCAAGAGGGAGAACATACACAAATATGTCCATGCATAAAATATTAAAATGCAAGTAAATTATTCAGAAGGTCTGCTGTTGCCTTTTGCCTAAGTGAGGTTTATGAGCCTGAGGTTCATTTCCATAAAAGCTATGCAGAGGGGTGTAATTGTCCTATTAATAATCCAAATAGCTAATTACATACTTTTACTACACACACTGATGAAAGTGAGAATAATTAAACACATTAATCTGGTTTGATCATCTATGTAATGACCCATGTAATAAATAAAATGAGACAATTAGGCACAGGTTTGGATGGTTTTTGTGGTGCTATTCAGAGTGATGGTTAAAGTTCAACTCTGCTGCTCTAAATCTGTTGGTGGAAGGTTTGCTGGGAAAACCACAAATCAAGACTAGAATCGTGCAGAACAAACTTTATAATAAACCCTTTTCAGACCGGTTTTGCTGCGTTGACTTCACTGTGCTCGGTACGGCAGACATGATATTAAATTGTGAGCGCGGAGCCTGACAATGACAGACAGAAAGAGACAGACAGAGAGATGGTTGCAATGCCACCTCTGCCCATCTGCAAGATATGGCATCTAATAAAGAAGGCGGAGGACAAGTTATTGCATGGCCATGTGAATCATGTCAGGAGCATCTACATTCAGTGTCAATGCACAGACGTCATTGTCTACAGTCACATAAATTTAGCCTCTGGGGTTGAAGAGATTGTTGTATACAGCTCAACAGCTCATTCAAATTGTACATGCTTTTACTAGAGGAAAATCAGCACATCGGTAGAAGACAATAATGTTTAAAATATTTTTAATTACACTGAAAAAACTGATATTATTGCACTATATCCACACACTGTCTTCGAAATGTCAAAATATTCAAATGCATTTTTTATTTTATTATCGATTGTTTATATTTTATTTGATTAATTTTTTATTATTTTCTAAATTTTAATGAGTCTTGAATGTATGGTTTGCATTGCATAGCCTGCAGCCCACCTCAATCAAAGAAGCAACATGGCACAATCAATAACGAAGAAGTGCTGAGATCCAAAGGATAGCCTGCGGTGAGCAATAACAGAGGTAATTCATTTCACTGATGCTGGTTTAAGGAAAAAAAAAATCACTGGGGTGGCTTTCCATTGTGCCAACATTAAAGGAGAAAAAAAATGGCTCCCCTTTCTCCGTCTTCCTCAGTCAACTCATCCCCCTTTTGTGCCGCTCAGCCTCGCTGTAGTGATCATTATAGCCTACCTTCAGAGAGCTGGGGCCTAATTGGCAGAGACATAGATGGAGGTGAGTGTGAACGGCAGCGTAGCCCAACCTCCACGTTAATTGGATACAGCTGTGAATAATGCATGCGGTCCAAAGCTCGGATTTTCATTAATACCGTTTTGAGGGGGGTTCAGGTAGCACAGCGGCAGTATTTATATTAATAAAAGTGGCAATTGCTAGGTGAGAGACGCACGTCACCTTTACTGAATCATTCTGGCTGCATGTGAGAGAATTTGAGTCTTTCTTTGTATTTTTCCTTTACTGGTTAAGCTGTGAGGATATGTTATTCAAAGTGGCCATTAAAAGAAAAGCCGACATGGAGGCTGAGCTGTGCTTTTCTCAGTTTCTTACCTTCACTTATTCTTGACCTTTTTGGTTCATTTTATCTACTTCCGAGCAATACTCCACTTCTGCGTTATATTTTAGCATTAGCTTTGTTGCTTCTACCGGAGAGACAACTGTCCAGTCACAAGCTGTGCCTCTAATCTTTCTTCTATCTTTACCCTGCAGTTACAAACTGGAGGGAGTGATTTTTGGATTGGTGCAGGTGAATCTTATAAGAAGACATGAGCTGAAAGCAGTGACCTGTTGACCTTTTCTACCCTGAGGTGTGTTGTAGCACACGATCCCTGAGGGTAATTCACTCTACTTTGTCTGACAGAGCCTCACACGCAGACATACACACAGAGACTAACAATGGACCTCTACATTTGTCAGGTTTGGCACAGAATGCATAAACCTCCACCCATGTCTGGTCAAGTAGCTTTGTTTTTCACATTTGTTTAATTTATTCTACATTGCTAATACCAGCCATTTTTCAGCTTAATACATAAATAAGCTGACATTTGTGATGCAGGTCTGCTTTGTTCGAAACAAACAATGCATAAGCGTGCAAACCTTTTCTGAAATCAAAATGGATTCAAATTCAAGCTTAGCTGTTAGTCTCTCTGACAGCCTCTACTGTAAACAAAGCACTCTGTCAATAAATATGAGAATGAAGGCAAAACAGACTCCACTCCAACATTTTCCATATACTGTATGTGATATGCCCCTTCTGTTTGTTTGCAATTACAGTTTAATTAAATTTACAGCACTACTTCAAATTGCCCTGCAGAGGAAGTTATTACAGCACACTCGAGGGGAAAGAAGGGAGAGTGGAATGGAGAGACAGAAGCTGTTTAAATAGCATGACACAAATAGATCCTATATTTACTAGCGACATTTAAATGCACCGCACTTCCTCTTGGAGAACAGCAATTTCAATTTTACTTCGCTCACAGGTATATGCGCCACATTTCAGTTCCATTTCACGTCCATTTATTACTTGTTAAGGTTAAAGGTGCACCATAACTACAAACAAAAACAGACAAACAATGTTAAAGCCAAATAAATGGAGAGCTCATACCGTTAAAAGAAGATGGAGGGCTGTCAGCAGAAGCACTGGAGGCTTGTTCTCCTGGCTGCGAAGTGGCGTCCAAAAAAGTGATGTCACTTTGCCCTGTGTTTTGGACTGCAGGCACTAATTTAATCAGTGGCATCACCTCTTTCTCCTGCTCAGACAGACCTTCTTCTGAATTCTGTAGTCCACTCGTGCGAGGCTTGAAAGAAAAAGCACTGCTCCTGTGCTCCAAAATGGCATTGTCCATGCTGCCCTTGTTTGCATTGGCTTTTGGTACGCTCAGATTTCTGCTGGATGCTTCTCCCTGCGTCTGGTTATCTCCTGCTTTTTCCTCAGGCTCTGATGGTCCGTTCTTGGTCTCTTCTACCTCCTTTCCTCCACTCCAGTACCGAAAAGGCTTCATCAGAGTGTTCACAAATTCAGCCAGCACACTGTTACTGGTCTGAGGCTGTGGAGTTGAAGCTACTGATGATAACGCAGGGCTGTCAGAACCGAAGTAGCTGCCATCTTCTTCCTCGTGGGCAGAGCCTCCATGGCTCTCCAGGCTTTCGAGATCAGAAAGGCCCAGTGTGTTGGTGCTCTTTGGGCTGTCAGATTCCTCTTGGCTGCTTCGGGGACCATCCTGTCTCTCATCCCAGCCTTGCTCTGGCCTCAGGTGGATGACTACATGCTCTTCAGAGATCTCAGAGGAGTTGTTGATTCTAGCAATGGATTGAACCTCTGCTTTTTCCAAGTTGACCAAGCCGGTCCAGGTTGAAGTCTTGGAATAAGGGGCACTTTGCTGGGCTTCAGTGACTGATGCTGGGTTGGTGGTCTGGTACAAAGCCTGTGCCTCTGCAGCCTGGACCCCTGCTGGCTGGTGGGCTGCAACACATACACAATAAACACATTTTACTTAGAGAAAGTGTACTGTTTTCACTTGACCTGCTTTATGTGCTGCAGCATAACAGAGCGCTAAATCGCACTCCCTATTCTCCTCCCAGTGCAGTAAACACGTTATTTCCAATGAAACAAGTTTAAATGCAGCACAGTGATGCATGCATGTTTTACAAAGACATTTTCACCCATGGCTCTGAATTTATTAAATCCAATTCCCACAAATCCAATAATTTTTTAAATAGCCAAACATTCATCTATTGTCTTCATAGGACATTAATGTGATTTTAAAGATAATATTATTCACATGATGTTTTTAGGCTAATCTCACTCCCATTTTTATCTACTTTTAGGCTTCTGAGAGACATCATTTGTTTTAAATATTAATGTAAATGTGAATACAGCATTGCAGGCTCCATGAAGAGATTCATCTATCAGCCTTTTGTTTTGACAAATGCACTGCCCCTCTGTTTTCATGCTGTTCTTGTTTACTTAAAATGATTGGGTTATGCAGATGTTTCGCTTCAGTGAAAATTTTCTAAGATGACATTGTGAAAGATGAAAATGTCATTCTTATTTTGCAATTAGAATTACATCTGTGGAAATGTAATTTTTCAGATATAAGCCTGCTGTTTTCGGCGCAAGCCTGAAAAATAAGAAGAAGCTGTAGAATCAAAATCAGTTGTGCCAAATTAACGAAGACACAGTATCAGTAAACAGACTAATGTGCTGTAAAGTCAAAGAGAGGAGGCTCATTGCTGTTGCTCTATTTTTCTTCCTTGCTACCTTCATTTATCCTCTCTCTCTCTCTCTCTCTCTCTCTCTCTCTCTCAGGTTCACTTCTCACAACACACACGCCCTCGAAATTCACCAGGGGGGGACACAAACACACACAATCTCTTCCTAACTACTTCATGTGTGACAAAAAACATCTCCTGCTAATTAAAAAACCAAAATGGAAAGCAAGTCCCCAGACCATTCTCAGGTTGCCATGGCAATAACCGCAATGATGTTGCATCAGTCTGATCGTCACAGAGTACCTCGATAGCAGAAGGCGTCAAAGAGCGCTGTGGTGTCAGGGAAGCCAGTACGGTTGGGGTTGTTGTAGACGGTCCGTACTCCAGGCTCGTCCCCGCCGCAGTTCTTCCGTGGGACGTTGATGGGGTAGCGGACACTGCCATCAGCCAGCCAGCCAGGGTCACACTGGTCCAGGCCGGCCTGCCAGGCCAGGTAGAGCTGTCCAACAGTAGCCAGCTGGGCTCCCAGGGAATGGCAGTGTGTGGAGGCTGTGGCCAGGCTCAACTTCTCTGGTACTGTGGAGTGGAAGACGTCGCCTGGAGACAAAGAAGAGGAGTGATGTGGTTTTAGGAAATATTCAGAGCAAGGGAGTGTAGGGTCAAAAGACCAGAATGCATTTTTCTCCTCAGACTAGGATTTTCTTTGTTCATGTGGCTCCTGTTATGTTTTTGGATATTGTTTTAACTTTGTACAAAGTTGTGTAGTCTGTGTCTGTCTTCCTTTTTTCTTACTTTAAAAGCAGTGCTAGCTTTCTGTTATTGTCTTTGTCAGCTTTGTCAAAGCAATAAGAGGTAGAGACTTCTGAAGACGAATGAAAAAAAAATACTTTGCATGCACTAATATACTTTATTTTTTGCATGAAATAATTAAAAGAAAAACATCAGTGATCTAAAGAATGGACTATATAAAGAAAGCAGTTGCAAGCATGCCTCTAAGAAAAAGTACACAGACAACAGCTGAAGTAAGAAAAAGCTGAAGAAAGGTACTGATGCAAAAATAAGACTTTAGAAAGCAAGACAGAGGGAGCACAAGAGGACCACAGAATAAATAAAAGTACACGATCAGATGATCCACTGGCAGTTCAGCATGTGATGAAAAATATATGAAATGAAGGAGCGGACAGTGAGAACAAGGAGCGAAGAATAGAAGAGCAACACGTTCAACATGAGGATCCAGGAGATTTATGCTAAAAGTAAAAAGAGGTGTCGTTGATTTATTGAACTGATGCACGGACACGAAAGATAAATGATAAAGATGTGAACAAAATGTAAGTAGAAGGCAGCGGAATTGGATTATGTGGGGAGTTATGTGAGGAAAGAAAAGCTGCAAGATGACTGAAACATTCATGGAAAGCTGTTGAATAGTTGCCAATTATTACTGATTTAAGAATCCGTAAAAAAAAGAACTCATGACAGAAAGAAAAGAGCGTATTATCGTCATTTATATGCACAATTCAAATAGAGTGAACTTGCCATAGCATCAGGAACAATAGTGATATACTGAACTAAACCCTCGTAAAATCATATCATATCATATCATGAGAGAAAAATCCAGATTTAACCAAGGGCTTTTGCGGCACACAGCTGACACTGAACAACAGACTTTGTTATTTTAGCTCCTACTTATTTTTCTCAGAATAATAAATAAAACAGCTTCCTATCAGCTTGTTAGACCAACTGAAAACAATTATATGCTGATTGCTTTAATCAGTTCATTAAGTTCTGTAATCTGCTCTGCTCACGTCACAGTCACATACAGGGAGTTGTGGTCATACCACCTCATGAAAAGAAACCTAGATAATCTTACCTCTGCGGTGGTGGAGTGTAACTTGCACTTCAATATAAATTTGAGGTACTTTTTTAGAGTATTTGTGTTTTATGCGACTCTTCTATCCCATCTTCTATTCCATTACATCGCAGAGGCGGTCGCACTTTTTCCTGCACTGCATTTGTCTGACAGCTTTAGTCATGCTGGTTACTTTTTTGTTAGAAACTGGGGGATTAAATGTTCCTCTATGGGCTGAGAAAATTCTCCCACTTCCTAAGCTAAATAAACTCTTTAAAAACCCTCCTGGATTAGTGGAAAATGCTTTCTCACAAAGCTGAAAACAGGCCTGTTTTTCTGAGCTCATGAAAAGTTGACTTTTTAGACATGCTACAAACACATGATGATTTGATAAAGTTTGATGCATTGCTGTAGATTAAACTAAGAACAGTAATGAGCTCAACCTTAGACATATATAGCAGTAATGTACTGCAGCAATATGAATAAAATATGAACCCAAAAACATCATATATAATAGTAAAACACTGACAGAGACCATTTTACTGCACAATGACAATATTTACATACTTTTACTTAGGTAAGACTTTAAATGCAGAAATTGCAGTGGAATATTTTTACAATGTGTTATCAGTGCTACTTATGGAGAGGATCTGCGTAGTTCACCCACGGCTAGTATTGCCAGATTCTGTTATTAGACACCCTACTGTACTCTCTTGAATATGAAACAGTGAACAAAGTACTGCACAGTGTCATTCAGTCTGCCAACTCAAGTGCAATTGATTAAAATATAAATGTAAATTATGCGTAGCATTGATATTTGCTGTCTAGACTCTGACCTCGTCACTCCTAACAAAGGAAACAACAAGCTGGGCACAGCATGGAGTGTGGAGTGACAGGTATGTCCACGGCCTCTATGGGAGCATACGCTGTACAGGAGAAGGCAGCACCATGGGGACTGTAGTGCCTTTTTGGTGGCTGTCAGCAAGAGTCACAGTAAAAGACAAGCAAGAGTGTCTTAAATGCTGGGCTACGATGAAAAGGGTGTAGTGAATATGTGTCGCAGTGAGAACAGTGTGTGGGTAGCAGGGCCTGATTAATGCATGAAATAGCTCACATGCCTTCCTTAATTAATGCCACATACATAGTAGTTATCAGGACGAGTGTAAGCCAATGGAAAGCTTCAGGCATTGTATCATTGCTATAAACTCAACATTTGTTTGTGTCCATGTTCTTCACTTTCCAGAAAACAAGGTGACTGGCACAGCTATTGAAGTGCTACGAGGCCAGTGATGTGATTGGCTGAGGGTAAATGTATTAGTCTCTATAGCCTCAAATCCATATCCCACTTTGCAAATTTTAACAGTTGTATTTGACCCAAATACCATACAAGGGTTAAAATGATATAATTTTTTTTAGGTGGCTATAATACGTTTTGCTTCTGGTCTCGTACCTAGCCGTACATTGCTTAGCTTCTGTGCCTTTACTCGTGTCTGCTTCGCCAAATTGGGGACGTGCCAACCAACGTCTACTGCAGGTACTACACTGACTACAGATCAATACCTCATACAACCTTACTTAAAAAATCCAAACCAACCCCTTAAATAGGACCGTAAAACTCAAAGACATTTTGTCGGCCTGTAAAGAAAAAGTTTCAGGATAGCACTACTGACCCACTTCACATTTGCCAGCAGGAAGTTGTGACAAAATAGCTGGGTTTTAAATTGTTTGTCTCTCTCCCTCTCAGCTCCGCGAACTCTCCACTCTTTCCTCTCTCCCTGCCCTCTTCTTTTCTCTGCTAACAGATTATTAAGTCCTGGTCACAGCGTTCTCGTGCAGCACACCCAGGGCTTAGTGGACCCATGCATGACTAAACCTAAATTTATGGCCGAAGCTCCTGACTCCTACCTTGAAGCTGCTTAGCAAAGCAGTAGACATCAAAAAGCTCATCAGGGGACCTATTGCCGTAGTTACGGACTCCAGGTGAGTCCTCGCGATCGCCATAGCAACCAGGCCGAGGAGACTGGATGGGGTATCTGCAGAGGAAACCAAGAGACAGAAACAGAGAGAATGAGAGATTAATATGGCTTGGGCATGAAAAAGGCAGCCACAGACAAACTTTTCTCCCTAGGGATGAGTCTGTGTTCACACGCATACAAAATAAGACAAAACTGAACTACACTTTTATCCTCTCCTGGCCCTGAATACAATGAACTTAAACACATTCTCTTTCCAGAGAATATCTAACTCTATAACGACAAATAAACACAAAATCTTTCCCCTGAAACTGGCTGAAACACACAATGAGATTTAACAGTAACATTATTATTATGTCACAACAACCTCAGGACAGTAATTGGAAAGCAATTCAACAGATACAGTATCTTGTTTCTTTTAATTATTCTGCCCTCAGTGTGAATTTCACGTAATAATTATCCAGCTGTTTTACTTTAAATCGCTGCTAAAAGTGTTTAATACTCTGGCTGTATATGAATACCAGTTACCGTGTAGCATTAGACAGAAAAAAGAGCGGGAAGGAGGGGAAGGAAGTCAAGTAGAGGTTAAAAGAATCAGGAATTCCTTCAGTGGCTTGGCGTGCTGGTGGGGCTGAGAAAACAGCGATCTATATTCAGGCTCCGACTGAGCAATTATTCCACAAGAACATTGATTTCAGCAGCACCAGGGCACAGGCAAAGAGGCTGATTAAAAGATTACACTGGGCATACTGGGGCTTATGAAGTACTAGGAAAAGACACGCACAATCAAACATACATGTAGAGGACACACATGCCCACATGACTGCGCACAACGAAAAACCTAAAGTACTTCTCATATTTAGCAAGCATCAGAGATAACTGAGTCTTGTAGTCAATCTGCCCTTTCTCTTTTTCTTTTTCTGCCTGGTGGCTGATGAGGCGATGACTGATGTCTGTATTTTTCCACAGTATTAATTGGAGGACACTTTCCTCCTGGCTGATGTGCAGTCAAAGCCTCCTGGATCTGGACCAATTAGATATCTCCCGTGTGAAAACAACAGGAGCATAGAGCGGAAGGAGAAGAAGAAATGGGAAGGGAAGCTGTGCCGCAGGATGGTTGAGAAAAACTGTCAGGAAGAAAACAGTCAATCTGCTTGGCTACTGGAGCAACAATGATTTGAAATTAAAATGTTGATATGGAGAACACTGTTGAGAGACGAGCTCTGACTGGTAATGTTAAGTGTGGTGTAATGGAAAGTGGCAAGCTGAAGTGCAAGTGGCAACCTGACAGACAGCTCAGAGGGGCAGATGTAGTTAACTGCACTTCCAGCGTGCAAACAAGCAATTAGGCCCAATTATGCAGCCTAGCGTTTTAGTAAACCTCCAAAAAGATCAAAATGACTTGCTGTATCAAGTTTTCAGACATATTTCTAATAGCAGAGAGCATTTATTTTTCTTATCATGTGGCCTGAAACAAATGTGTGACAGCCATTTTAAATCGGGACTTACATACCCAAGCTGTCAGCAAACCCTGCTCACCACTGCTGGTTACTGCTAAAACCAGGACGTTCGGCGGCAGCTGTCAAGAGTAAGACCATCAGGATTGACAGGTGAGCTTCTGGTCCAACCCTGTTTTGGTAAATCTTGTGTCCTTTTTTAGCTATCAAAAATGATTTTCCAGCACTGTGTCTGTTAAAATAAGAAGAAAATAGATGCTGGAAAAGCAAAAGACTAAGAATATCTCCACTGGATAATGGTGCATTTATTCCAATTGGCACTTTTATTCATGGCAACAATACTTTATTTGTTGCCATGACAACTTTATGGTGCTCCTGATGGTAATTAGTAATCGTCTCTGTTTCTTTCATCTGTATACTGCTTTGCTGAAATATCACCTTTGAATATGACCTTTGTAACAACACAGGAACTGTGGTAAAGCCAACAGAATCAAAGAAGCTGTGTTGTAGAACATAAGTGAGCATAGTAACAGTAAAAATATATCCTCCTCTGAGTGATTCCAACAGCAACAAACCTAAACTTTGGCTTTTGATCCTCCTACTGCACATCTACGGCGAGTTTAAAGCCTTACCGCACAGTTTGGTCGGACAGCCATCCAGCGTCACAGTTGTCATAGCCATCAGCAAAGGTGGCCTGGAGCTGGCCCGCGGTTGCAATGACCGCTGAATTCTCCACACACACTCTCTTGGCGTCAGTGAAGGACAGCGCGTAGCGGTCATGAGGGGCCCGGTAATGAAATACCACACCTGGAATTAAGAGGTAGAGGATGTGACGAC
>JAPQRN010000019.1:19287334-19313971 GCA_037367275.1 Coranthus polyacanthus | reverse complement strand
AGGAGAGGAGAGGAGAGGAGAGGAGAGGAGAGGAGAGGAGAGGAGAGGAGAGGAGAGGAGAGGAGAGGAGAGGAGAGTCAATTCTAGCTTGTAAATGAAACCACGGGATGTTATTTCTCAGCGCACTGAAAAGTCGTTAGTTAATTTCTTCTTGTAAAATAAAACATGTGCTTTCCTTCCAGGATCTTTTGTTCCATCAGATCCTCCTGGTAATGGAAAAAAAAAACAAAAAAAAAAACATAGGCTCATTGTCTCTGATTATTGGCCATTGATCCAGCAGACTATTACTGTGGTACCTGAGCAGTGGGAGGCAGGGTTACACTGTGGAGGGAAGATATCAAAAGTACTTTCATAAGCCATACATCAAACCTGGATATGCATTATGGGATCAATATCTCCACCTTTTTGCAGCTTAAAGCACCACGGTCACCACAGAGACACAAATATTACATCCCTCGAAACAACTGATGACAGAGAGAAAGAGTAGTATCTTTATAGGAGAGACTCACCATATGATGCATTCAAAAGAGCTCCGGTATGAACAGCTTTTTTCTACAAAATTCAGCAGGTTTTCTCTGTATCGCTGTCTTTTCTCACAACCAGTATAGAACTCCTTTTATGTTGGTGCTATATTATTAGTATTACTCTAATCCTGTGCAACCTTGCATGCAGAGACAGAGGTGGTGTATTTACATTGCTGAGGAAAAGCGCAAATTCCACTCTCACAGAGCAGTGATCTGTTTCTGTGTTAATCTACTGTGTCCAGGGTGTGAGTGAGGTTTAGCTGTGAAGTCTCAGCCCGTATCGGACTCTTTTCTAGCTCCTTTATCAGTATCACTTCTCTTTTTTTGTTATTATTGAGAACACTGGCAAACAGAAGTCACTATATCTAATGTATGTTATTTTCTAACCTAGGATTATTGCATACTTTTTCAGCGAGCGCTCTATCTTTTTAATCTTGGTAGTACTTTAGAAAAACACATTTTAAAAGCTCTCATACACTGTCTGACAGAAGTATAATTACAGATGGGTGACACATGAAAGCAAAAAACCTGATGGGAGTGACACCAAATGAGGGAATATCTTTTGGAAGAATGGTGTTCATCCCTCCAGTAGAGTTCACCGACTGTGGATCAATATCAAGGAGCACTGACACTGCTCTGGCGGCACGTTTTAGCCCCACACTTCAATAACACACTTTGTTGTTTTTTCTTTTCGGCACCCGTCATGTAAAGACTTTGAGGAGTGCCAGGGAACAATTTTATATTAGAAATGTATCAGCTAGCTGGGGGAAATCTAATGTCAAGATTTAAAGAATGAGTGAAGCAAGAGAACAAGAAACAGTGCAAAGAATCAAAGCATGAAAGAGCAGAAAAAAAGTTACTGGCTAGGTGGGTGGAACACGCTGTGTGATTGAACGGTGGAGAAAATGAGTCTATTGATTTCTCTTCATTAGTGTCAGTTCCTGCTGCACACTTTCTGTGTGTCCTGCTCAACTTCTGTTTGATTGTATACACGTTAGGGCACCTACGCTACCCCTCCTCTTTGTAATTAAATGGCGGTTGGTGGAACAGTGTTTTTTCAGTAGTCACAGACATGCCGCAGTGTGAGTCGCTCACCCTGTCTGTCCTTTTCATTGCTCATTGTCATTTTTCTCCCCATCTCCTGCTATTCATTTTTTCCACCTCTTTCCCCCCGGAATGAACACCAGCCAGTCTTCAGATGGGCATTTAAGTTCAGTATTCTTTTCTTTTTTTTTTTTGCTCAACTACTTATTTTTCATTATTTTATCTTCAAAGTATGCACTGTACTGTGTTTTTGTTTTATTTTTAGGTTTTGATTCCTTCTGTCAGTCCCGCTGAGAAACTTCACTTCAGCTGTTACATCATTCATGATTCAGATTTAACCTTGCATCAGTTTCCCTATCTTTGATTGCCATTAAATGTTCCCAGTGGAGAAAGTACTGCTTGTGTGTGCATGTGTGTGTATGTGTGAGTGTGAGTGTGTGAGTGTGTGAGTGTGATTGTGTGAGTGTGATTGTGTGAGTGTACCCCGTGGAATGCACTCACAAGTGAAAACATCTCATCTCTCATTTTTTATTCATGGAACACTGAATGCACACCTCCACACACACACACACACACACACACATGTACACACACACACACACACACACACAGCTTGATGCCACCATTTTTCATTCCTTACTGGATGGTTAATGTGCCTGTGAGCACAAACAAATAGCAAACGTGTGAATAGCTGTCATTGCTCATTCCTGCAGCTGTTGTGCTGTTGCAGTTGCTCAAGCTAAGAGGCTAAGAGCCTCTTCCCTGATAGCTTAACATCAGTCCTCCCATCACATTTTCTCCTCCCCACAGACACATAAACACACATAATACCCACTCCTCTGCTTCTCCCAGTGACATCGTCTTAGACAAGCACTACTTGTCTAACTCCCTCACCAACAGATCTATGTTGCTCTGCATGGCAGCATCAAACAGGATTTGTGCTCTGAAATGGCCCCTTGTTTCGCACTTGAAAGCCGCTCAGCCCACTGAGTGAGGTGACCTGTGAAACAAAATGCATGCAGGCTTTCAAAGGCACGTGGATAAGAGGAGAAGAGAGGAGAGGTGAGGAATAAATAAGCAAAAGAGTTAGTTCGCTAGAAATTGCAAAGGTTAAAAAAGTCATGTTCAGTTTGGCATTTAGTACCTGTTAACTGCTCATGGTAACCTGACAGCCACTCTAAAATATTTAAAGAAATCATTATTTGTTTAAACATTTTGCTATCCATTATTTTCATCACCGTAGAGGCAATTTTTTAAATAGTGTGTATCTTAAAGGTCAATTTATTAACAAAGGCCCTCCAGATATTTTGTAACTGCAAGTTACAAAGTCAATACTGCATGCTATACAACATTGTTGATCACAAACTGGCTCTTTGAATCATTTTGTGGTCCACAAGGCCAGCACAGTAATGCGCTCTGTGATGAGAGTAGGTGTACAGGAAAATTGAGCCACTGTTGAATTTGTCTTACTTGATAGCAGAAGCAGTGTAGTTTTCTCCCTCACTGATAGAGAAAAAAAAACAAACTGAAAGCACAAAGCACAGGTGACTTAACCATAACACAGTTCAGCATCGTACGCTGTAGCAGAAGGCAAAATACATAAACAAAAACTGGAAGTGGAGGAAAATGGAGGTATGTGTACGGGGGAAATAGGAGTGATTCGATGTGGAAAGGAGTCAAGAGGATATGATGAGATACGTGGAGATGTACTCTTGTGAGTCAGCAGGAGGTGTGTTAAGACTGACAGTGACACATTCATTCATTCTCTCTCTCTCTCTCTCTCTCTCTCTCTCTCTCTCTTGCACACACAAAGACTCACTCAAAGAACACAACATTCAGAAGAGGCTATCAGATTCCTCTCCATGCTGTCACTCTCTTTGCTTTATCCCCCTCGAGGATGTGGCACTCATCTTTGTTTACCACACACTCACACGTGTGCTCCTCCCCTCGAACACACACATAAACACCCACAAGATAATCAAACTGCAATTTCTAAGCTACCTTGCCGAGAGCTTGCTAGAAACAAAAACAGGCAAATTTATTCTTCAGCTACGAGGCATCAATAATGTTTAATCTGCTTGCCAGTTTCTTGCCAGGTTCCACCTGGATAAGCACCATTTGGGTAACATTATGTTACTTATGTTGCCAATAGCAAAACAGTTCCACAAATGAAGCCAAGTGAGCTTTACAATCACAATCTCATTCACACTCTGTCCACTTTATTTGGACAAATGTTTGTCGTTGTTTCCTGGGTGGTGCTGCAATTTGCACATCTAAATCAAATGAATTCAATTGTAAATCCCCTCTTGAATGGGCTAAATTACATGTTGAAGGAGACCAGCTGAAAATAAAAAACCCGCTGCTGTCTTCCTCCGTGGTAATGAATGAAAACTAGCGAGTGCCCCCACTGCCAATGCTGTATCAAATCTGCATTTAGATGGAAATGTTATCACAAGCGTAACCCCCAAGAGACATCCTTTTGTTTGGATATCTGTCTGTGTTTCATATTGCTCTTTGTCCCCCCTTTTTTTTCTAAACAAGGCTCACCTGCCTGGTGGATGATAAAAAGGAGAGGAAATACTGAAGCTGAATGCCAATACAGAGCAAGAAAGACCTAAAAATGTGCTCAACAGAACTTTTCCACTGGAAAACACTGACTGTAAAGTGCAAGCCAGTGTGTCCGACATAGTCAAATGCTAACAGGCGATCTTTTATTGACCCCGTCCTGTGTCTTTGTCTGTTTGCCTAAGTGTTCAGAGGAGCAGGGTGTGAAATGACACATCCATGGAATCGTCACTTCCAGATAAAGCTCAGATTTACTTATTTTCTTTCTGCTGGTTCACAGTGGCATCTACGTGATCATCATTGTTAACCCATCTGTCTTCACTTTAGAGGTGTTCTCGAATTATTAAACACAGTCGGAGAGCCTTTATGTGCCTGGCACAGAGCAGCACACAGACGCAGGGTGGGCGGTAATGGCATTTTCACTGTAATAGGGACACAATTGCAAACATCATTCCTTATTCACTCACTCTCTCTCTTTCTGAGGAGGAGGCTGCAATGGGTTTTACAATGAAAAAGGCCCCTTTGTCTTCAATTTGCCCACATCAAACCCGTCAGGCTGCCAGTCAAGAGCTACCGGGACTGATCGAGTGCATCCTCTCCTGTCGCTGCCACTTCAGTCCTGCTGCCTGCGAGTCAGCTGATTATGTGTTTGTGCAGAGGTGTGTGTAGGTCATAAATCATGACAGATGAGCTGTCTGACGGCGGCTTGGTCCTATTATTTGATCACTGTGTTAAGAAATGACAGCTGATAGAACACAAACAAGTGGATTGCAGCAGGCTCGGATCAAACAGTTGTTCATAATACTAAAAGTTGATTTTAATCTGTATGGAGAATAGTAGTTTATTGCATCAGGGAGGAACAGAAAACATTTTTAAGATGAATCATCACCCTTTATTAGTTCCACATTTGCTTTCAGTTAAGTGTTTGGTTGAAGCAATTTGGTTAATTTTACCTGAATGTCCTTGAAAGTTGAAATTGTATTTTTGCTGATTTTTTTCTCTGCACTGACTAAAAGGCTCTCAGGGTAATGCTAACCATTATTTAAAAAAAAAAAATCCCTTAACTGGAACTGCACCATTTAAGCCCTGTCATCATTTTGCCTCAAGTGTGTACCAAGGGTGTTTTCACACCTAACTCGCTTGGTCTGGACTTTTCAGTTTGATCTGAAACTAAATTGTAACCTCCCCATACCATGGTTTGGACCAAACTGGGTAAGAGAGGACAGGAGAGCAATGCCACCTGAAGATAAAGAATCTGTGACAGTACATAACGGTGGCAACAGAATGAATCTGGCCGTTCATTTTTCTCCGTTCAAACTTTAGAGGCTACTCGCTGAATTGACAACACGCCAATGCAGGGCTGTACAGTAAGACATATATGTTGCACCTGCTACAAAAAAATCAATCTGTGTGATGGATGAATTTACTGCAGTAGAACCCGTGTAATACAGTTTTGGCTGTGTTTGAGACGGAAGCAACTGTTTGTGTGAAGTGAGTGTTTGTGTGCTTGAGTGTTCGGTAACATTTCTCCATGGTGGCCCACCACACCAAAATCTTTGCTACCACACCAAAAAAAGAGAAAAAAACTGAAAAAATCCAATTCAATCCAGCCAATCAATCATTTAATCCAAATGTCAGTGAGTCACTATGGTTACGCGTCTGTTGCTCTGAAACATCTTTTTTTGTTTATTAGTAACCTTTGAACCTTTGTTCCAATAACAACAAGACATAAATATGAATTAAGTAAATTAAATTACCCTTAAAGGTGGTTAATTAATATATAGCTCAATTACTTTTATACTTTGAGAACATTTCAGAGCATGTACTTTTTTACGTTTGATGCAGTAAAGACGATGCAGTGTCTTTTTTTACAGAATTGTCTGTCAATTCAGGTGTCAGACCTGAAAGTCCTTGTTTTGGACTTTCAGGTGTAAGAATAAATTGTAAATGTACTAAATTACAATAAAAAAATTCACATATTTACCCAAGCATTCGTACTACCATACTTCACAGTTATCGAAGTTAGATTATCCTATTTAATATTACATACCAGGTATCAAGTTCTTAAAATGGTTTTCAATAAAACAAAACATAAAACAAAAACATAAACATAAAGCAAACTTCTAGAACAAGTGGGAAGAAGTTAAATCATTTTTGTCTTCTGATGAATAAAACATCTCATGGAAGGACAGCAGATGCAAGTGTGGGTTGTTTTTGTGCAAGTGGATGGTCTCACAAAACTACTTGCAGTCTTTATTGCTTTGTTGTGGGATGTAGAGAAATGCATCCTTTTAACAAGACCTTGGATAGAGCGTAGAGAAGAATGGTGGGAAAAAAACAAAGCGGCAATGCAGAAAATAACATGAAAAGAGCGTTGCCTGCTCTTAAGCACTGATATGGTGTCGTTTACAGAGAGAGAAAAAAGATGCTGAGGCAGACGGTCCCAACCAAGCCAAAAACTGATAACCATGGCAACAGAGGAAGCATAAATGGAAAAGGGGGGGAAAGAGCTTCTGATCAGGGCAGAAAACACACACACACACATATACACATTTAAATATGTGCTTTGGGGGTGGCCTCTTCAAAGCACAGATCTGAAGCTATATACTGTATAATGTAAATTGAATGAGGGGAGACTACTTTCCTCCATCTTTTTTCCACTGTGTTTGATCACTGGTCTGTGTTTCACTGCAGTGCAGCCGCCTTCCCCCTACAGGAAGTACACACGGTTTCAAATATGCAAGGCACACACACGCAAATATAAACACACACGCAGCTGAAGCACCCTACATCTGTTTGGGTGCGTGTCCATGTTTGTGTGCACACGTGTGCTGCCTGTCTGGTGCACAGCATGTCTACCAAGTTGACATCACGCAGGGTTTGGAAATGATGTCTCCTTGCTGACAGTGTCTTGCATGAGAATCTCCACAAAATTCCCTCCAGCTCCCACCTGCCTCATCTGTTCCTGCATGTACTTCTTTCCTCCTCCTCCTCCTCCTCCTCCACCTCCTCCACTCCCTCTCATTTCTCCCATGTGTTTTCTCTATTGTTCCCCTACATACACTCCTGTTGTCTTCCCTCCTCCCACTCTTATATCTCCTCCTTCTCTATCTTCACTTTTTTCCACTTTTTGATAACTGTGTTTATTGTATTTTTATACCATTGCAGTTAAATTGTACAGAACACACAAACCGCTACACACACACACACACACTCAAAGCACAAACTAATCTTGTTGTCCAAATCACGTTATGCATGAGATCGCAAAGTCAAGCAAGATCACGCGACACAACATGAGGAGTATTTCCAAAAATCCACTGGTAGACACGTTTCTACTTTCATACAGTATATACCATTATATTGCTGTACCCTAGTACATGATATCTTTCAAATTATTCTTCTCCTGTCCTTATTTTTTCAAATTACACTCCTCTTTTCTCTTATTTCCACCTCTTCCCCCTCTTCCCCCTCTCACCTCTTTTCCTCTTCGTTTGCAGCTCAGGTACAATCTCCCAATTTCACAATTGCCCACACTTACTGTATACTCAATCACACACCTTCACCTTCCTTTCTGACCCAGACTACCCCCTCTTGCCTCTTCGTCCTCACTTAGTGACAAATATTAACCATTAGGCTGCTGCTTTGTCCCTGTCAGAGCAGACTCCTATGTCAGGCTTCATGGGAAGTCCCCTGAGGCTATTGCCGAGACTAATTTTTGCACCTTCTGAAGCCATAAGGATACATTTATCTCATGCGGCATGCTGCCAACATTTCAAATTCATAAATACACATTCACCCACAGCAGTGCTTGTACAAACTGGCAGGCACGCTCGCACTATCATCGTAGCACACACGTGTAAAAAAGCTCACCCCTAATCTGGCCTCCTCCCCCACAACGCGCCCTCTTTCCAATCTCTGGGCTGTCAAATAAAGTGTCATGGGGTGAGCATTAACGCCAACCCTCCCTGTAGTTTTCAACCTCCCACTGACTATTTCCAGAGTCACTCAGATGAGAGAAGAGAGCGAAATGCAGGTAGCGAGCGAGGGAAAGCAAATACACAAGACGTTAATGCTCTCAGAATCCCAACTCCTCCAGAGCATGCACACAGAGTGTCTTTTTGCATGACATACACTCTGAAAGGCACATATAAGTGTTGCTGTGAGTGTGTTTTCATTCTCCTCAGAGGTTCTGTCAGTGTTTGTGTGGGCAACTGTGTGTGTGTGTGCACTGCTTGGCAAGTTGGCTGCATAAACTACCTGGCAGATGTAACCTGAGGGCCTCCACACCAACATATACACACACGGAGGAAGACAGAGGAGTTGGCTGTGTTTTCATCATCTCTCTGCCCAGGAATCGGAGCCCTGAGTCACAGAGAGGCCCCTGTGCCAGGTCCATGGATTTCTTTTTTTTTTTACTTCCACAGAAGGCAGAAACAGTACAATAGAGAGAGGAGCAGACGGTCGGGGAGGCCACTGAGAGCAGTGAGGGGGCGTGCAGTCTGTCCTACATATTCACAAAAACATGCATATACACACAGATCCACAGCGGGGAGTACAAGGAGAGCAGAGAGAGGGCAAAGAAGGACTCAGGGATGTGAGTGTTTATATTTTATACTGTTCCCCACAGAGATCTCTGGAATTAACAAATGCAACTGCCAAAGAGACAGATAAGGAGGCAGCTGAGCAACTACACCTCACGCACAGAGAGATCTAAAATGATCTAACCTGAAATGCTCGTCCTGAAGCCTCTGAGAACTTCAGTGGTAGAAAGTAAGAGCATTTACTCAAGTGTTTGAGCACAAATTTGAGGTGCTTGACTATTTCCATTTTCTGCTACTTTACAATAAATTTTTTAAGTAAACTGAAAATCTTTGGATTCTGGACTGTACCTTGCACACAATGGTATTTTATCAATTATTTCTAAGAAGTAATCGATATAAACCTGCACATTAACTTTTAAAAAGTGCAATTAGCTATGGACAGAAATAGGGCATCTTCTTCTATACTTAAAGCACTTCTAAAAAAGCCAATTTGAAAAATGTTTTCTTTTACTTTTGATACTTTTGATACTACATTTTGCATTTAATACTCCACAGTAGACTTCTGCTGATGCTTCGTTTCTAAATACCCAATAATGTGTTTCCCAGTCCGGGATAATCAAGGTTTTAAAGTCAGTAAAAGAGATATGCAAACAAATGCAAAATGTCAAACCTCTCTCAAGAGACTGAATAACTTGCTGACACATAATGAGGGGATTAAGATCCTAAACTCCAGTTTTTCAACTGAATCAAAGGGAATTTTAATGAGCTCTGCAAATAAATATTACATAGAAATACAGTATATTTGAGGTTGAACAAAATATCAAAAATCATTTCCGTCTCTTAGAAATGGCTGAGTGAATGAATGTGAGCTTTGGAAATGTCTGATTTGCTTTTCTACTTTACATCTCATCTTTTCGGTGTTTTGAAACGCTGTTGGGGTAATTATGAGCAGATCAAATGAGTAGAATACGTGGGCTTTTACAGTAGCTAAGCTGTGGCGGTCTGCCTAGTTCTCATGATTTGCTGTTACGGAGAGAAAAATTAGCAATGGACAGAAATGACCAATGAAGAAAATGTCAGTGTGGCTGAAGAGACTTAACAAATCATGTGAAGGGATGAGTCGTTATTCCCGGACTGCCACAGTGGGCTTCAAATCCCAACGGACAGTGAGAGGATCATTACATTTGGTAACATGACAGTCACTCACAAATGAATGCTCATTTGTTTTCCCAAAATTTGGAAGCGGTATTAGCGAGTGTAAGCCATAATTAGGTCAATTAACAAGCCAGGGGCGAGCATGTGGAAGTTTTGCAGAATTAGGTTAATTGGCAATAATGTAATAAAAAAAAATAAACATGAGCTTGAGAAAATACAGAAAAAGCCAAATGAATGCCTGACACATTTTGCGAAAAGATACTACTTTAGTTGGTTTTAAAGGATAACGTACGATTGTTTCTTTGATTTTAGTTTCATTCTTACAAGTTGTTTTTGTCAAGATGATTGTGGGCTGTGTGCCTTCCTGGAGGTGACGTGGTTTGTACTTATCACTGATTGGAAGGACATACTTGATTATATTTATCACAAATCATCATGTCTCTCACACAGTCTCCATGCTTCCCTCTGAGCTGTACAACTAGATTTGTAATTGCACTGTGGGCATCATTTATCACATCCCATGCATGGACGTGCACTGACCTACACGTTTTATTTAAATCTTAATTGATTCTAATGTAAAATTTAGAATTCCAACTTTATTTTGAATCAAACTTAATCTGGCCGTGAGATCAGTCCCATTTGTCTGCTTGTCTATCAGCAGGATAACCCAAAAATTACTGCACCCGTTTTGTTGTTTCGCTTTCTTTAACACTGGACAGCCCAAAATAAAAATGCGGAGGATACGCAAATAATGACTGATTTAACTGAGTTTTAATATAGGCTGATTCAGCCAAGAAGACACAGGACCACACACTTGATTTAGAGTGGCATTTCCAGGGACTTGAAATTGGAATGATCCAATGAGATTTCAGAGCAAAACAAGCATGCAGGTTGACTGTCGTCATCAGCTGGTTGTGTGCGCTATGATCAGCCCCGAAAAACAAAATAGGAGATAAAACTGTGGATGAGAAAATGGAATCAGCATAGATGGAAATAAAGTTTTTTTTACTGTCAAACGGGAGTAGTGCGAGCTACTGTTACAAGCATCATCCAGTTGGTGACGCTTCCTGTTAGGGTTAGGGTCATTGCAGGGTTTCCATCGGAGTCTCCCCACTTACAATCCAACATGTTTTATATGGGGGGGGTATTTCTCTCCCTGCCTCAGGCTTCCATGTATGCATGTGAGGAAGGGCAGGGAGGTCCCAGAACAGAGTCATATGGCCAAAGTTTTGTTTTGATGAAAGTGGTTCTGACTGAACTATGAACCGTACGGCTGGATCACTGCACACAGTAGAACGTAATGGGCAGCTTTAAGTCTTATTACACTGGCCTCACATGCTCTATTTAGGCTGAGAAAGACTCGGGAAAAGATTTAGGGTTTGGAGTTATGCGCTGTATACACTGCAGGTCAGGTGACAGGGACTGCCAACAGTTTAATGAGGACTTACCGCAGCCCACAGTTTGAAGCAGAAGGAAGGCCAGCAGGGGCTGCAGTCCACACACAGACAGTACGCCCTGCATCCTGGTGCACCTGGAGACAGAGATGAAAAGAGAGGGAGGAAATGTGAGTACACAAAGAAGACTGAAATCAACACGTTGCCCTTGTGAGGCTTGTCTGTTGCACACTGTGTGTTAGGATGAGTCACTTGTCATGGGAATTTTTTTTCCCTTTTTCTCAGAGATGGCCTTAGGATAGAGGGTTGTCAAGTCATTCTTCATTTTAATTTGCTGTTTCATAATGTGGGTGTTAAGTCCTCTGAAGTCCTTTGAGACTGTAATTGTGATTAAAGCTTTTAAAGAGCTGCACAAATAAACCTAACTTGAGCTAAGCATCATCTTTCATCTCTTTGAAGTATATTTAAGAAATACTGTATTATCTGTACACTTCAGAGACAAGGACTCTTCTAATTTTTATAGAAAACCCTTGCCCTTAATCAAATGTAATGGCTTCATTCAAAGGATGTCTTTACTCATTTATTCCAGGTCTATTCAGGGTCACTGGGTGGTTAAAACTATCCCAGCATGCACTGGGGAGAAGGAAGAAAAAGACCAACCAGACTGATCTGGCAAATATCCCAGGGCGTTTTACAGACGCAGATGCACGTTTTATACCCACTCACTATAAAACCACCTAAATTACATGTCTCTGGACTGAAATCTACTCTTACGTTAGGCATATTATGTTAAACACTGAGCCACGATGACCATAAATGCCAAAGTTATCCAGGCAGTAAAATAGTTAGAAAGTTCCTAGCTCTCGTTGAAGATTCATCTGTTTGGATGAAAGAGGTGCTGAGATCAATATACGAGACAGATCTCCGAGGGAAAAATTCAATCTACAGTTTACAGTGTAAATAAAAGCTTGTTTAACAGTATGTGGTGGGAGATTAACACAATACCAACGCAGCTGTGTGCAGAAAAACAAAAGATTCTGTGGAGGAAAACTGCACTGTTTTCAAAAGGGAGAGCTACAACAGAAACAGCAATATAAAAACACTAGAGCCAACTCTAACACAATGGACCTCTGGGTTCCCTTGTTGTACACGGCATGCTGAAAACTCAGCAGAGCAGAAAAATATCAAAGCGGCGTCGATGCTGTCACATTAAACATGGAAAAATTTCTATTTGAGAGTCAGGTTGACACGAACTGTCTATGGTATGTCTTCATAGGTTTTTTTTTTTTGTTTTTGTGAGTAACCGGGGAGTCTTATACACGCACAAACACACTGACTTGGTTTTCACTGATTTGTTTTGATGTGAAGCATAAAAAATACATTATGAAATGACTATCTCAGTGTACATCACGAGAGCTGAAATGTTTTTGAGCCAATATGTCTTCAGTGTAACACAATATTTCAGGTTTATCTGTGCATCTGTCCTCAAAGCTGGCAATGAAAAGGAGATGAACTAGGATGGTAAAGTGGAAATTATTTCCTGGCGACTTATAAATCTGTACTTTACTGTATATCCAACTGCCGCCTTTTATGTGATTGTAACAACAGCCAGGGGGATGCTGACCACATGAGGTAGGTCAGCCCCTGGCATGGTGCAGGAGAAACCCTGAGTAATGAATACGGCCTCTCTGGAGACGTGGCAGGCCGAGCGGGGCCTGAGGGCTGCAGAGGAGCTGAGGGGAGGATTTAGAGGCTGGTAGTGGAGATGCTGGACACAGATAGCCGGTGTCAGTTACAGCAGCACTGGTCTCTCTCTGACTCAGTCTCAAAGGTACAGCCAAGGACAAAAACACTGACCTCATACCAAATACCTTTGCTGTGCCTTGGCTGAATGGAAGCTGAATCACAGGCCTCTGGGTGTTCGGTGGAGATTCAGACACAGTGTTTGTGGCGGATTAAATCGCACGGTTGTTTTTCAAAAATGAACTAAATGGCTAAATTGATGATGTACTTTTTTAAATGCACAGTATGCAATTTCTGCTAGGGAAATTTCTGCTGCAAATGAAACCAATAAATCAATAAAATCATGGATTTCTCTGAATTTAAACATTGTTGAAAACATTTGATATGATGCAATACACAAGTCAACAAAAATATATAATATAGGTCAAGTTGTTTTTAGATATTTTAATGCAGAAATGTTACATATTACAGGTTTAATGAGAAACTTTATATTCATACTTATAGGTTCAGTGTGTGATATTTAGTGCCATCTAGTGGCGATGTTGCAGATTGTAACAAACTGAAAACCGCTCCACTATGGTGGCCGCTAAAAAACGCTAAAGCCCTTGTTATTAGAGCCAGTGTTTGGTTTGCCCGCTCTGGGTTTTTTAGTTAAGGGGATGTTAACTCTGGTTTACACTCAGACCCAGTAATGCATATTAAACCTGGACAGCAATAGCCATAAAACAGAAACAAGAAGAGGAAGTCTGTTCAGGTCTATTATAGAAACCCGCTCCCTCTGTAGATAGAAACGGCTCATTCTACAGTAATGAAAACACAACATTTCTTATTTTCATGTGATTATGCAACAATATAAACCTTTTTTTATATACTGCACTAAAATCAAACACCCCCTAAGGCACTGTTTTATTTAATAGACCAATGAGCAGAATACTTTGAACCTCTTCTCTTCAACCTTTAGGAAAGATGTCTTACAAAGAAAAGTTGCACCACTTTAGAGGCCATCGCTAAATTGGACAGAGATTGGATTCTAGATGTTTTTATTGTACACCGCTGCACTTTTTGCCATTTCAGGGTGTCGTACTGTCCTCAAAGCAGTCTATCAACTAAGTCTCTACAAAATGATTTTCATTGTGCAGTAAAAATACTTCTATTGATGGGCTTTTTTTTTCCTTCTCTGTGGTATTTTTTTCAACCTCTTTTTACACTAAGATCTTTCATCCGCACATCTACACTGAATTAAATGTGCAACAGCACAATAATCTTTTCTACTTATTAAAACCATTGTGTCTCATTTCCTCACTGCTTTATCTCTTCCAGGAAGGTGGGTCATTTAAGGGCTTTGACCGCTGTGCTGTCAATTCTGTGCCCTCCCTTACATTTTTCCTGTTGAGATGCAAGGTTATCTCTACACTAAATCACTCATGCAGTTTGTAGAATTCTAGGACAAACATTTGCAAGTATATGTGTCCTTATGTGTGCTCATGTAGACATGGGACAAGCAACGTGCTGAGAGTGTCCTTTCAACACATTAGCACACTCACATCACGTTGACGATGCACACCTACATGAAATCTAAATTCAGCTGCGGACACAATTGCTGGAAATACAGAGCTTGCAATATGGCGGAGGGTTGGGCAATAAAATGATAATAATAATAATAATTATCGCAGTAAAATTTTACATCATGTTAATCATGTTTATATCATCTTAGCGTACCCTGGCTTTCGCAACATTAAATTGTAATAAACAAAATCACCTTTTACAACATCTTTTACATAGTTTTCTTCTTGTTGCGTCTTTTACGTCACTTTCATTTTGTTACACCTTTTGCAAATAATTTAAAGTCGCAGATAACCGTCTGGCTTCTTTAACTTTTGCTCAGGACCAAAAATCAGCCTTTAAACTTGAAAGAAATAATGATAACCCTTTAGTGCTGCATGATAAAGTACGTCCCCCAGCCTAAGCTCAGACATCTCCTGCTGAAAGTCGGTTTCAGCCCACCTGATGTGTGTGTAACACCAGCCGGAAAGATCCAGCCAGATCTCAACATGTCAGACGGGTGCACTGTTCCCTATCCAGCCTGCCACAGATACTGTGGATGTGACGCACAGACTGGGAGACAGACAGGTAGACAACTACAGACAGACAAGCAAACAAAAACACAGGTAGAAGCCTAAGAAATATACAGATCCCAGCTGCCGTGTTTCGTGTTCCGTCCCAGTCAAAGAGCGTTACTGGGCGCACATCAGCCTTTTCCATAAAGGAAGGATGGTCAGACACATCTGTCATCTCGTCCAGATCTTCCTCTCTAAATGTAGCTGCCAGTCTACGTCTTCTATATGTACATTCAGAAAGGTCTCTTTGGTTGTTTTCTTATGTTTCTTTTCTTTTCTTTGCTTCTTTTGCTTCTCTAAAATTGTCCTGTCACTCTTTCTTCAACATGGTGCATTATTAAGGAGGCTCATTAATCATTGAGGCTGGCTGTCTGTCACTCCATCACCACACACTACTGTTGTTTCCACAGCACACACGCACACACATTCATACACACAATAGCGCTGGTTTCACAGGGGGGAGTTAGTCCCGTCACTGTCGGTGTATAAGTTCCTTAGAGTGAAAAATGAGGCTACCCTTCACGGGACAAAAGACTGTTTTCCTTCCAGGAGGATATTACCAAGGTTTTAGCAAGCAACCTGTCACGCTGAGTCATACATAAATGGTTTTAGAGGTTCACATTTCCTGCACAAACGGAGCCAGCTGCGTGTTAGCACCTATCTTATGGCATGCATCATCCTAAGGTGATTTCTTTTGTTGATCGGGAGTTATAAAAGCTCCTAAACGAAGATGAGGGGGCGGCTATATTTCGGCTAATAAAACCTACATGAGGTGAAACAGCAGGACGGCAAAGTTCTACAGAAAAAGGGAATCTGATTTGCGTGCCAGGATGAGTCAATGATAACTCACTGAACTACTCAATTATTATCAAGAAGAAGAAAGAGGAGATGAAGAGGTGGTGGGATGGGACACTGGGCAGGGAGATTGTTCAAAGAGACACATAAGAGACAGATAGAAAATAAGAGAGGTATGGAAAAAAGCTGAAGCTTATTTCAGCCTTATTCAAATGCCAAGCCTGAGTGGATGAGGGGGGACTTGAATCTTAAGCAGTCATAAATTTCCCCTGATGCTTTGCTAGGTCTGCCCTGTGTGCATGCACTTAGAAGGGAATGGAAGCTGCTATATTGTGGGGGAATATGGTGGCACTCCCAAAGAGAGGATACTGCCATCAGATTCAGGACCCCATACCATATGGGTTTAGACACATAACACAAGCCAGAGACAGTTTCATCACACCCACAAACACAGACACGCTGAGGAAATAACAATTTTGCTTACAGCCTGAGAGGTTGAAGAACATGCAGGTTTTGTATCAGGAGAACATGCAGCAGCTCTGCATTATAATCACATCTGTTATAATATGAAAATTAAATATGCAATGTGCAAAATACCTATGGGGACGCAAATGTTCTGGCACGCTTAGAATGTAAATGACAAGACAGATGCTTGTCTGAGTGTAAAGACATACGAGCACTCACATGATATATTGTGAAGTCATTAGTGCATACATCTGTGCATATATCTCAACTCGAGATTCGCTTGACTCACTTTTTGAGTAGATTATTTTTACTTTGATGCATCTTTTACCTTAAGGTTTTTCTTGTGGCATTGTGGTTCTATTACTGTTTTTTTTGCTGAACACCATTTTATGTGATGGTATTTTGAAAGATGCCATAATATAGGTTATTATTAACAAGCTCTGTTGTGCATGACTGAGCAGCTACTCATGCACACTGGAAAAGGTGTTGGTAATCAGGAGTGGGGTGGAGGGATGAAAAGAAGTAATGAGGAGTGAATAAAAGCAAAGCTGAGACTGTGCTTGTTCTGACGTTATCACTGTGGAGCTGGAAAGGGCTGTCAGTTACAGTTTCAGTATAGTTTCAATGTTTTCAATTGAATGTGCGTATGTTCATGGTATGGCTGCTTTTTAGCTTTAATTCCTTCATTTTCAATAAACATGATGATTCAGAAGGCAAAGGACTGAGAAAAAAAGAGAGAAACTCTTTGTACAACACAATGCTGCACCATATAAAGCGGCAGTGACAGTGCTGAGCACCCTGATGGCGTGGAGTGGGAATACGCTCCAGGGCTGGCTAAAACTATATAGAAACCTATTACTTACAGCTGAAAGCCACCAAGGTCTACCTTATTCATACAATGTACCCACCAGCAGCTGGTGGGTGGGAACACATTACCTCGCTCTCTGTGGCCAGAAAAGGTAAGCTGACTCTACTGTACATGTCAATATAAAAGTCAGAAGTGAAAGGGAAGGAGGGCTAAAGTGAAAGACTGGAAAAGATAGAGAGAGGGAGGAAGGTATGTTTTGGAAAGAGAAAATGGAGGAAGGAAGATAGAGAAAGAACATAGGATGGAGTGAGAGAGAGAGAGAGAGAGAGAGAAAGAGAGAGAGAAAGATTCTCCTGAAAAATGAGGTGACAGAAAGCTTTTTACACACAGGAAGGGAGGCCAGGCAATTTTCAAATGTCTGAGACTTCTCATTTGCAGGGCTGCAAAGCCACTTTATACAGTGGCAAATGTTAAGCTTGTACTGTGCACATCAAGGTCCCCTTGGCCGCTTACTTGTCTTTGCCTAGAATATAAATGTGGCTTGAGACCAAAGTACAAGGAAAAAATAGTTTCAACACCTTGTACACAAGAGTTTAAAAAGGTAGCATGGACGATAGCTCAGAGGTTCACCTGGTAAACGAAGGTCTTAGTTCACCCATATGTTTATCTGGATGTGGATGAAGGGCAAACGTCTGAAAAACGCTCTGTGATTTTTGTTTAGTCTCTGTACTGTATGTTTTGGGTAAGTAAATATTGTATTTTAATGCATTTTTTTAAATTAATGTATTGATTATTTTTTTGTGTTAAGTGACTAATTATTTGGTCTAATGAATAACAAACTGTCATCACAGCCTAAGGTGAACGATGTTATGATAATTTTCACACAACAACGTTCAAATGATTAAAGAGGGAAATATGGAATTGGGTTTTAATTATAATGGTTTAAAATATCAGATCAACTGAAATAAAACCATGTCAGACAAATCCAGCTCACATGTGGGTGTTAAACGTAAACCGATACATTAAGAAGGGCTGTGGCAACTGTATGCAAGTTGCTTCTTAATCAATATCTTTCACACATGCATGGACATAAAACCATGAAGCGCAGAATCAAAGCAGAAAGCCATCATAAAATGAACCTTCTTGCGTGGGTAGGCTCAATCCCCCTGAAGGTCTTTGAAAACAGTAAAGTTCCTTCAGTTCGAGTAAGTGCTCTTGGCTGTAATTGACAAGCTCTGACCACATCCCCCAACACAAACCACCAACCCATCCCCGCCAGCAGCCACAAACATATTTTGTATACAGCTGTACACAGTTGCGGTGTAAGGATGTTATCAGTTTATTAGAGGAGGTCTGGGACTGGGACATATTTCACTGGGACTGCTG
The DNA here is from genome assembly GCA_037367275.1 of Coranthus polyacanthus. NCBI lineage: Eukaryota > Metazoa > Chordata > Actinopteri > Kurtiformes > Apogonidae > Coranthus > Coranthus polyacanthus. Next base: position 19,295,434 of record JAPQRN010000019.1, on the reverse strand, counting down.
CCAGGTTTTTCCCCACTGCCTCTCTCTCGAGCACTCTGATTTTCTCTTCTCTGTAATGTTTCTTTCCTCTGCTGCTCCACTCCAGCCTGCACATCTCTGTATTTCCACTCTCTCTCACTTTGTTTTACAGTCTCTCTCTGTCTGTTTTTGTCTGTCGGCAGGATCCAGGGACGTATGGGATACAGTAAATCCTCACCATTGATTGCAGGTTGTAAAAACTCTTCAGTTAATCAAAGTCAGCAGTGTAGGGACCACTGAATCATGTTGGGGCAGAGGCCTGGGAGCCGGTCAGTAAAGTCGTAGTTTCAGCGCAGCAACAGTTCCCTCATCTAAATACGAGCAGCTATGGATAACAGGTCTATAGATCAGCAGGTGTGGATTATCATGACCTTGCTGAAAATCTGATGGAAATCCATTAATCAACCGGTTTTGCCAATAAAATAAACGACTGAATCTTGTGTAGAAAAGCATCTCAACGTCTCTCAGCCATCTCTGCCTGTCAAAGCCCTCTTATGAGAATATATCAAAAAATCCTCCTTTCTACACCTCTTTCTTGCCACATTCCCTCCCATTTAACTTCCTCCACTTCCCTTGTCATGCCACCGAGCCACGCTGAGAGGCCAGACCACGTATACAGTATATTAACAGAATTGGATACGGCACCAAAACGTAGCCTTGCTGCCAATTCCACCAGTGGCCATTGGCAGTACAGCGACAAAAATCCCCTATGGCCCAAAAAAGCATTTTTTCCATAGAACACAATGATAAAAGAGACATCTTTAAAACTGATTATATGACACCTACAACTGCACAACATGGTCAGATTACTATTTTTATTATAACATAAAGACTTTATATGTGTTAAATTCTGTTACTTCATCATAATGTATAGTCTATCAGCTGAGCGGGAAGGTGTAGGCAGGTGAAATCCTGGTCCACATGTTCAGTAGATCGCATAACACGGACATAAACCCGTAAGCCAGCCATGTGTCAATAGGGGTGTAGTGATTCTCCAAATTCAAAGCCCTAACATCCTAACTCTACATATCATTAACCAAGTAAATAAGAATAAATACACGTGTCACATGGGGAAACATGGAAGACGGAAATGTGTCATGAGACCATGGGTGTTTGTATTGTGGTTTCATTCTCAGTTTCACAACCGTTACACCCCTAAAATCCAATAATACATCCATGGGCCAGATTAATGAAGGAGTGGAAAGTCCAAAAAAGAGGGATGAATGTATGTGGTATATTTGAAAGAAATGCTTTTTATTACATTGTATGTGTGTGTGTGTGGCTGTGCGTCTTTTTCCTCTCCTGTCCAATATTTCAGCACTTCAACTTCCAAAAATTTCTCCCAGTCCTCCTCTATATTGCTCATTAAATCATCTCACAAACAGACTCCACACTGGGAAGCATATGCGTCTGTGGCCTCTGTGTCCCCCTGTGTCCACACACACACAGACACACACACACATACACACACATACAAAGAGACGCACACAGAAGCCCAGCGGTGGGGGCAATCTGCTGCTTTGATGGGCAGTTAAATCAGTCTGCATCTCATCACAATCACAGCATCAGTGACTGCCAGATACTGACATCCATCTGAGGCACCTTGGAGAACACACACACATGCACACGCAAACACACACCAACAAATCTTCACGTCTCCAGGACGCAGACAGACAGATGGTGTGTTTGTATCATGTTTGTAGGGGGTGGGGTGTATGTGGGAGGTGTATTGAGTCCTCTGCTGCAGCCACCTGAGAGCGAGATGCTGAGCCAATGACGACCCAGACAGTCTGGCCTGTGTCCTTTTACAGCCAGTGGCTGACTGGCAGCCAGCAGCTAAACAGTCTGGCTCCTCTGCAGAGGCAAAAGAAAATGTTGCTAGGCTTCATCAATATATTTCTTTAGTTTAAAAAAAAAAAAAAATCAGTAAAAAAACAAAAAAAGAAACTCCAAAGTGAAGAAAATATGTAAGAATGTGTGCTCAAAAATACACCCAGCACTCCTCATGAGTACCTGTGACTGCTGAGTAAAAATAGACACTCATTATAATTGCATGGTACTATTACATCTATTTTAAACTTTTCAGCGAGTTTTACTAAGCACAATTTCATAGCACTGCAGGTTTGTTATCACTGAAAACGTGTGAGATTAATTGAACTGCAAATAGATATTAAATTACATTTTACAAAACAGTTATTCACTTTCACATTCATGATCATTAAATGGATTATCTAAGATTATAATATAACTGTGTTTTTGAAAAAAAAAAAAAAAAAACTCTACTACTCAATTTGATCCTAATATAGATAGATGTAGAAAAAATGAACGAGTTGTAGGTAAAATGTGGAGTAACATGCGACTCGTGACAGAAGGAAAAGGTAGAGTTGGGGTAAATCTCTATAGCCTATAAAGGGAGCAAAGCATAAGGGTAGAAATAAGGAGACTGAGATTCAGACAAGCAAAAAGGCAAAATGTATCAGATTGCGGATGTAAGTGAATGGCACGGAAAGAAGCTGCAGTTGGTGGAGAGAAATGTAGCAGAAAAGAAGGTTTTAAAAACTGATGAGTGACAGAAACAAGATGAGGAGCATCAAAGTGCAGTGAATAAATTGGGCAGAAATTGGAATTGGATCATACTGCGGCCAGAGAAAAGTGAAGCTGATTTTTACAGGAGAGCCGTTGAATGCGAGAAAGAAACAGTGTGAAGGAGGAAGACAGTGCACTGTGATAACTGTGCAGGAAAAAAAGAATCGAAGTGTGAGAATGAAAGAGGAAGAAATCAAACACTTAAAGCACGGAGAAAAGCAACGCCTGGGGGGAAAAAGGAGGGTGACTGGAAATCAGCGTCCTGACAGTGGCAGTAGCTTTACTGTGCTCTCTACATGTTAAATAATCACACTTATGTGGCTAATGATTTAGGAAAGTCTGCAGATGTCTTTAATAAAAGTGGCAGACAGTGAGAGTGTTGTTAGAGTGTGAATAAGGGTGAGGAAGGTGTGAGATGGTGGTAGGAGTGCAGCTACAGGAGAACCAAGAAGAGGAAAGACCGCGAAGGAAGGTTCAGTGGAAAAAGAACAGAAGATAATGTTAAGAGCAGTAAAAGAGTGATTGAGAGCAAAAGAGTCTGACAGGAGTTTGATGGTGCAGCCTGGCTATTTCTAGCTATATTGCTAAGCGCCACAGCCAATCCATGCACGATTCCCAGGTCTGGAATGGAGACAGACTGGTATCCCCTAGGTATATCGATTCTCAGACACACTCATTTGGGAGAATCAGAATTGATGAGACCTGCCCAGGGCCAAGGTTTATTTACTTATTTATTTGGAGCCTGCTCTGGTCCTGGCCCTATCTGTCTGAGAATATGGGCAACCTGCTGGGGCCCAGCAGCTTGCAATGCCCAGGCGTGACAACTAATTTGAGGGCTATTTTGTGTGAGAGAAAGAGAGATACTGAGCATACACGGAGGCAACCTACACCAAGCAGCCGCTCCATAAATCAAACGAGGTAGCCGACACAAATTGACATTTCACAGAGGGGCGTAGTTTCATTTGAGGTGCACTTGATTGTTAGTTTTAGGCTGTTTTTGCAATGTCATTATGAGCCAGTCAGCCCATTACCAGAGGGATCAATTTAAAACAAGCTATTTGCTTTGCTCCCTGCTGGAAAGTTTACAGTTTTTAAATTGCATCCTGTCATCATTTTAGTTCTTAATTGACAATGGAGATTTCCAGAGGCTCCTTCTCACTTCGAGTTGTCTTCTGAGTTGCTCGTACACTTAAAGCCTTCGTGGGGTGACCACAGCGGTACAGAAAACCATGGCATTTCTTCAAAATACACATTTCTAAGCACTTTATGAGAGCTTTCCATTGTGATACAATACCTTATATCTCACAGCCAGACTGCATGTTTCCTCACTATCTCCCTCTTAGTCCTCCCAATCCTCCCTCCCCTTGATGCTGCCCCAATCTTGTAAGCTACACAGACTGCCTGATAATTGGATTTCAACAGACAGTTCAAACGTTGGCATAAAATAATTAGCGACAGAGACTCAGAATCAATCTCAGGCATGGTGATCATCTATCTGGACGGTCTGGCAGGTCTCTCTCTGGGAGTGCGACGCGAAAATGCATGATACCAGTTTATCACAGTCTGACGCTTCTCGGTCACCTGCAAGCCAAGGTGTGACTTATCACTGGTCCTTCTCCAGCACTGTTGAGGGAGCCGGTGAGCCAGTATATGCATGTTTGAGAAAGTGCGTGCAAGTTTGTGTGCAGTCATGCGTGTTCAATTCCTGTTTGCTTTTTGATCTGGACACGTCTGCAAGTGAGTGTGTGGGGGTGTTTGTGCAAGCAGTGATGAGAAGTGAGAGTGTGTGAACCAGATGTAGCTGAGCATCGATACCCCCCCTTCCTCCATCCCTTGAGACAGGAACAAAGAGGCCAGACTGCATCAGGCAGGTCTTTGATCAGCTCGGCTCTATCGTGTTCGTATCAGTAATTGACAGCCCTCGGATTCTGGTTGCTTCCTCTGAAACGGCACAAATGAAAGTCCTATACATTATAAGAATACCACGGGAGGTTGCTCATGATATGTAACTGTGAATGTCCTTGCAACATGTATAAATATAAACTACATCTAATTTGTGTTTCAGTGTTTGCATGAGGCTCTGCTGCAGAACTCCACACTTTCCTGCCCGCACCAGGTCTCCCAAGTGGCCTTATCACCTGAGTTAATGTAATGAAAGAGATTAGTACCTGCAGACCAACACTTGACCAGAGAAAATTAGAGCCAGCTATAGAGTGCTTATTCATCTCCACTGAATCCACTTTCAGAAGATAAGTCATGGAAAAATTAAGACACTCCAGCATGAACGTGAAGTAATAAAGTGATTTAGTTTCTACCGCTGCTTTATTGAAAGCAGATTAACCTGCTTTACAATGAAGAGCAGTGTTAGCCGCCTGTAAATTTGATCACATTTATTATATTCCGCCCTGCTCAAGAGATGAAGGGGAGACTTTTTTAAAAATTTTTATTCTGGGAGCTGATTAAATGAGAATAATTTCAGCATTGCGGGGCTAAACCAATTCACTCAGAAATGCTGTTTCTTGTTGATGAGTCAGCCACGTCGATGAGTTTTCCCAATAACACTTCACACCATATGAATAAACACACACAGGTGCCATGGGGTTGTGCACAGCTGCTGAGTTCTTTATTTATAACAATATAACCGAAACCAATAAAAACAAACCCAGTTGTATGAGTTGTGCATTTCAGTAAGCCATTTTAATTCACTGTGTCCTTTATGACAAGCTGCCATTTATGTTAAAATGTAACATGCTCCCTAATCTTGTTTGATAATTGCTTAATGGTTCTTATTGTTGTTCCACAGCATTGGTGCTAGAGTGCAGAGCTATTAGGCTGTCATATATCAAGCCCTAAGTGTCATGTGTAATGGCTAAGTGTTTTGAATCAACAAGCTCATGGCAGCATGAATCTTTCTGAAGGCTGTTGATTATTTATGACAGTGGCGGTGCAGAGCAGCCACCTTCAATCACACCGCAGGTAAACGCTAGTCCCACAGCAAAGACGATGCCTGGGTAGCACCCTTTAATTTCTTTTTGCCAAGAATTAATCAGCCCCGTTTCTAATTTTTCACCCCGACCGATGTTAATACCTTTCCCGTGTGATATCCTAAATAAGAGATTAGATGCACACACACGAGCACATGCACACGCTTTTGAACTGCTTACAAACGAAGATGCAAAGGCTCATTTGAATATCAGAGAGGAAAAGTGTCTGTGTGCCAGCGTAACCTCCTCCAGCCTGTACAGTAATTACATAGCAGTGAGACACGAGAGTTTATGAGGCTTCAGAGAAGGCGGGTTTGACGACAAGGGGAGCAGGAAAGGGAGCATTTTGTAGGAAAGGATGGAAGGAAGAAAGACGAGAGGAAAAAGCAAAAGTGGAAGAGGAACACGAGGCTACAAAGACTATACAGAACAGAAGAGAAGCATAAGCATGCTGAAAATTATTTCAAAAAACATGGAGGCCAGTTTTCTCAGACCATCTGTTACATGAAAACTAGCCTTGCATGATAACAAGGAAATCTGCAATGTGCGATGTTCAGTATTGCAAATGACGATGTGGATGCCACTTCTGATAAGTAAACCAACCTCGCACCTGCTATAAAATTGACACCAATTAATCTGAGGGTAGCTGATGGCTAGCTGGGGATTCATCTGATTGGCCAAATGGTGTAACAACATGGCCCATGTATCCAGGACTTCATCCGATAGGTCAAATGTTTGCGTGAGTCTGGGCAAATAAAATTATTTTTCGAATACATCAGGATTTAGGCAGTCTCACGGGATGTGTTTGTCATGCATGTTCATGTCGTGGTGATGATGAAAACATGATTTAATGGTCAGCAGTAACGAAAACCCAAAGTGTAAACAACGTGCAGCTATAGACGGGAACAGGCTAGATCTGCGGATAACGCATTATATTTTGCGTTGTTTACATTAGCGATTCCTCTTCACCTAAATATCTTTTGTCGCGCAGCCCTTAAATATTCCCTATATTTTTATCTCCTTTCTGCTTTTTCCCTGCGAGAACCTTCTGCGTTTGCCGAATGTTTTTCCTTATGATTCAAATTTAACCTTCCATATACAATATACTTGCCTCTAAAATGAACTCATTTGAACACCGGAGATTGCAGTCATGGTACACGATTCAACTCTAAACTCAAAGGATGTTTCCAGCATTTTGAAACCTATTCTGCTGTGGATCTCTAAAGGATGTCAACAGATGCATTTCCATTCACATTTTTAATTTGCTTTCTGTCAGTGCGACTTGAGGTTTGACTGGTGCTCTTTTGTTTATGTCGCCTCATCAAGCTTCTTTTATGGCAAACCACACTGGATAGGACTCAGTTCAACTATATTCAACTATAATATTCACATAACAGCAGTGGATGGAAACACATATTTTCTTTTTCAGACTTAAAATCTGCTAATTCTTTAATAATCAGGCTGTTTATTATGCAGCGAATAAAACGATCTGCACATAAAATACATGTCACGCTTCATTATTCAAAGTATTGTTAAAATATCCTTAAGGTGATGATGTTCCATCTGTTGCGGTGTTTCTGGTGTATGTTCAGCTAGTTTTGCTACTCTTTTCTTCACATTGACCTCCTTTTATCCACATTTTTCTGTCTCTCTCCTCTGTCTCTCTCTCTCTCCATCCTATTTCCTGCCCTGTTCCTCCTTCGCTGTGGGAGCACTGATGAGTGTCTTGGCAGAAGTAGAGCCAGTGGAGGTGTAACTCCAGGGGCCTGTCAGAACGTCCTCAGTCGTACACACACACAAACCACCCATGATATCCTATACCTTCACACTCGGTACAGGCTACACGACAAATCAATTCCATTTAATTACAGAAACATTCCTTTATTTCATGAGCATAATCAAACCTGAGCTATTGTTAGTTCATGTACTGCTTAAAATCAACCGGTCAATACTTTGACACTTTCCTGCCCTCCCTTGTCTCCTGCCCTCCGTACTCTTTGCCTCCCTTTCTCTTTGTGGCTTGCTCCAATTCAACATTTAATGACTAAATTGGAGCAATTAATTACTCTGATCGGTGATGTTAACCTCCACCTCTTCCACCTGGACTCTTGGCGGTGCAAACAAACTGGCTGATTCATACTGTAGCTTAGTACCCAGCCTGCTATTTATTCTTGATGCTGCAGTGGTCGTCGAAGCACTGCTTATCCAAACCTAATGAGAAACAGCCTGAGTCACCCAGGCGGAAAGACACTACATAGCATACTGTATAAAGACATGGGATGTGGCATCGAGATAGAGATAAAACAATGAAATATGATGGCATGATTGCAACAAAAAAAAAAGGACCTTGAATTTCATAGGCTACAATAACCTCTCCTCTCCTCTCCTCTCCCCTCGTCTCCTCTCGTCTCCTCTCCTCTCCTCTCCTCTCCTCTCCTCTCCTCTCCTCTCCTCTCCCCTCGTCTCCTCTCGTCTCCTCTCCTCTCCTCTCCTCTCCTCTCCTCTCCTCTCC